>BSBM01000487.1:11385000-12002500 GCA_027924585.1 Larix kaempferi
GTCGTCGTCATCATCATCACCCTCTTCCTCCTCCTCTTCCTCCTCCTCATCATCAACATCTTCATCATGATCTTCATCATCATCATCATCGCCATGACCATCTTAATGGTATTCATTATCATCATCTTCATCAACATCATCATCATCATCATCTTCATCATGATCATGATCATCATCATCATCATCATCATCATCATCATCATCATCTTCACCATCATCACCATCATCTTCATCATCATCATCATCTTCACCATCATCACCATCATCTTCATCATCATCATCATTTTCATCATCTTCATCGTCGTCATCATCATCGTCGTCATCATCATCGTCGTCATCGTCTTCATCATCATCATCATCATCATCGTCATCACCCTCTTCCTCATCATTATCATCATCATCATCATCACCACCATCATAATCATCATCATCAACAACAACAACATATTCATCATCATCGTCATCTTCATCTCATCATCACCACCATCATAATCATCATCATCATCAACAACAACATCTTCATCATGATGATGAAGATGTTGATGAGGAAGAGGGATATGACGACGACGACGATGGTGATGATGAAGATGGTGATGAGTGTTGAAATATTGTAAATTCTAAGAATATTATATTTGTACTTTATTATTCCAGAGATGTTTCATTCCTTCGAGGGGACTTTGCCATGTATCCGGAGATGTTTATTCCTCCGTGGTAACTTGGGTTATTAGACTTCCCTAGTGGGGGTCGGCCCTGTATGTGTTATGTGGGTTAAAGGGTTATTAGACCACCCTAGTGGGGTCGGCCCTGTCACATTATGTAAAGTAGTTAAGATGGGGCCGACCTAGCTTGTGTAAAAGACAAATTGGAGTTGTGTATAAATAGAGGAGGTGTGTTCCTCATTTAACACACATTGCACTCACTTGTGAATAATGCATAAGTGAGAGAGAGAGATCTGCTATGGAGGAGAAGGTGCTCATGGTTGTGGATTACATCTTTGTATTTGTTGTTCATCTATATTGAGGAAGCTTTGCTGGGTTTTCTACCCCATGAGGGTTTCCCAGGATAAATCTATGTCTCTTGTATTTATGCTGTGCTTGTTGTTCTTTCAGTGATCCTGTATACGTTGTTATTGAGAAATGGAATGTAATGCTAATATTTTATGTCTTAGTATATTGAATCTTAACATGGTATTAGAGCTAACCTGAAGGAAGGAAATGTATGGCACTTACGACACTTGCTTCACTTGTGACAATTTGAAGGTTAGGGTTTTGTATAGAAAAAATCAGTCATCATGGAAATTTCGCTATAAATCCATTTTGGAGAAGGTTAGGGATCTGAAACCTTTACAGGTTGTAGATAACATCCCCATGTACCTTTTGTCCAAAGGACACCCTCCGATTCGTTGTACTTTGTGAGTTATGATCAGTACAAGTTAGGGTTTCTGCCTCTTCAAGATCTCAGTCATAATCAGGTGACCTAGGAACAAAGGTCATAACTTGGGCTAGGAAGCTCCAAATGAAATTTCGTAAAAATTGAAAGGTAGTGCGTGGCTATACTTTATCAATTAACTTTTTCAGAGGCCGAAGTTGAACCAGTGACACATGGCATGCCATACAAATTCGCTCTCCTGTTTTATCCCATAAACAGGTCACGTTGTGACACTTGGCATAACTCTCTCCCAGAGAATCCAATTGAGGTCAGACCTGTGGGGTTGGAAAGAGGACAGGTCACGATAGCACAAGAAGAAGTTCAGACCCTATGGATTTGGAATTTCGGAGTTACACCAGAAACAATTAGGTGCATATTTCTATCAAAACAGATTTGGATTTTGAGCACTTCCATTTTTGGATCGCCACTACTATGGGAAATTAGGGTTTCAGAGAAAGTTGAAATTCTTGGAATTGGAGACCACAGCTAGATGCTACTCATCAAAATCGAAATTTAGATACCAAGATCGAATTTTTTTGTTGAGTAGAAGGTCGGGCTTTATCAAACCCTAGTTCGGGATTTTGATAAGAAAGATGGAAATTAGGGCTTCTGCAAAAGTTGGAATTTCTTGAGTCTGTGACCACGGCTGGAATCTCCTCAAAAAAATCGAATCTTAGAGCTTTGGATCAAACCTTTTGATTGGGAAGAAGGGTGGGCTTCACCAAACCCTAGTTCGGGATTTTGATCAGAAAGATGGAAAATTAGGGCTTCTGCAAAAGTTGGAATTTTTGAAGTCTGTGGCCACGGCTGGAAGATCCTCAGAAAAATCGAAGCTTAGAGCTTTGGATCAAACCTTTTGATTGGGTAGAAGGGTGGGCTTCACCAAACCCTAGTTCGGGATCCTGTCCAGAAGATCCAGAAGTTTGAAAGGCAATTTTGAGGGGTAAAAGTTTGGAGATTTCAAAATTGAAGTATGCTAGCTTGATCAACTCATCAAGGCACATCTTTCCATCCATTCAGGAGTTTGAAATTCAAAGTTTGAATTTTTAGGGTTTCTCTGACAAACCCTAATCCATCTCCAGATCCAGTTTCAGCAAATCAAAGTGGATTGGGTTAAAAGAAATCCTAACAGGTATGACTTGAGGAGATACAGGTATGTGTTGAAATTTGTTCATGGTTAAGTTTATGATATGTTTGTCTTCATGTCATTGAGATTAGTACAATTATGATTGTTTGATAATGACTGCATGTGAATGATAGAAGGCATTCATTGATTTAGGTTATGAAACTTATGATTGTACTAATGCACTTGTGGTGTTGTATGAGGATGATGTTGTCTGCTAACAAGATTTAGGTACATCAAGAAAGACAAATCAAGTTCTATGACCATGATGACATAAAGACAAAATACTCATCCATAATCTTTTATCACATAGAATCTCTACTTACGAGGTATGTATGATTTTATTCTACTATGCTTAACTTATGAGATATGCAGGTTCTAGCATAAGGTCTCTAAATCATCGAAGAGAACAAAGAAAACATTGTTTGGGTATGTTAAGACATAACCAAGCATGATAATCCAGGTACGTTTTCCTATATCAAGTTAGAATCCTACTTTGTGTTAGGATTGTAGGTAAGTATACCTATGTATGAAATGATCATGACCATACATAATGTTTTGATAGTATTGAGATTATACTAATGAATGTATGTTTGTGTATGAGATCATGAGGATGACACTAGTGCACACTTAAGCATGCATAGTGGTCCAAGATGGATAAGAAGTTCAAAGACATATAGAGATCAAGCGGGAGGCAACCATAAAAGATAAGTATTTGAGTTGTTATTTGAATCTCTGAAATAGTAAATGATATTGCTCGTAATAGCTGTATGTATATTTATATTCCTAGAATATATCATGCATAGTGTGAGCATTCATATAGCATTGAATAGTAATATGCATATGATGGGTAAGTTGGACAAACATTCCATTGTTGTTTATCTAGAATGAAACCTCTTTGCTGACATGCTGAGAGCTGTGCACGCTCTTAACAATATGTTTTGGTAGAGATGGAAAGAATCTAGATAGCCACTATATGCATACAGGATATGGAAAAGTGTTGTGCCAAAATATTGGTCAAAATAGTTGCATGACTATGTGAATCATATCAGTATGCATAGTAGGTTATCATGATTTGATGATTATGAAGTATTACTACTCATGTGATTAACTTTGTTTTGTAGAAAAGATCATGTGCTATGATGATGAACACCTGTTCCAAAGAACGAGTGATGGATGTTCAACAAGAATACTAACAAATCAAGCATACTATAGAAGGCTCGTGGCTAGAAGATTCTCTTAGAAAGAAGAAGAGGATCATGACGAGATGCTTTCTCCAATTGGCTCGATAAGACCATTCTCTTAATGGTGTAATTGAAGAAAGCTCTGTACGAGCACCCAGGATCGATAGTCATTTGATGAGCTTAATGATCACCATGGGTGATGCAGATTTCAACCTTTGCTACAAGGTTGAAGATGGTATACAAATGACATTCTTCTCTTAGATGGATGCAAGAAGTTTGAATGATCTTGAGGCTAATATCAGTAGACCCACCTGACAAGAGATGACACGGATAGATATGCAGAAGATCACTCAATGCAGAGTGTGAATGATGTTCAGTCACAAAGGGAGAATTGATAGCTTCTTGACAAGCTTGGGCTTTACCAAAAGTAAAGCAAATCCTAACCTTTACTTTAAGGTTATGGATGACACTATTACTGTATGTGGATGATCTCTTTCTAACGGGGAATGAGAAATAGATCATCGGAAGCAAGAAGAAGCTAGCTACAGAATTTGAGATGAAAGATCTTGGATTGATGCATTACTTCCTAGGTATGGAAGTATGGCAAGGGCCAGAAGGAATCTTTCTCAACAAGGGAAAGTATGCTGTGGAAATCTTGAAAAGATTTGATATGTTGGAACGAAAGGCCATGGACACTCCCATGGGTTCCAACTTAAAGACTATTAGTTGATGAGTCATCAGAGTTAGTGGATATGATTATGTACAGACAGATTATTGGGTCATTGATGTATCTAACAAATACCAAACCAGATATATGCTTTGCCGTGAACACCTTGAGTCAGTATCTAGTGGAACCTAGATGAGTTCACTTGATAACTGCAAAGCATGTGATGAGGTACCTACACGGTACGATAGACTTTGGTCTATGTCATCTTGGAGATCATGACTTCAGATTGTATGACTACACAGATGTTGATTGGGAAGGAAGTGTATCAGACAGGAAGAGCACATCGGGAGGATGTTATTGTCTAGAATTTGCCATGATCTTGTGGTTTAGTAGGAATCAGTTTAGTGTGGCTCTCAGCATGACTGAAGCGGAATATATTGCTGCTTGCTTTGCTAGTTGTGAAGCAGTATGGCTTCAAAAACTACTATCAAGATTGTTTGACTTAGAGATGGGCTCCACTGTGATCCTGTGTGACAACCAGAGTTGTATCAAGATGACAGAGAATCCAGTATTCCATGATAAGTCAAAGAACATAGAGATCTGATATTTCTATATACAGGATATGGAGCAGAAAGGAGCTATCAAGCTCGAGTATGTGAGCACTGACAAACAAGTTGCTGATGTATTGACCAAAACCTCTGTCTCGAGCAAAGTTTGAGTATTTCCGAGACAAGCTTGGTGTAGTTCAAAAGGACCCTCCTCGAAAGGGGGAGTGATGTGGTTGCTAATGATGAGATTGCCTACATTGATAGAAAGGTCGATGATGTGGATACATGTATTTGATGATACCGACAGTGAGGTCAATGATGTGAATACATGTATTGATGATACCGACGGTGAGGTCGATGATGTGGATACATGTATTGATGATACCAACGGTGAGGTCGATGATATGGATACATGTATTGATGTTACCGACTGTGAGGTCGATGATGTGGATACATGTATTGATGATACCAACGGTGAGGTCGATGATGTGGATACATGTATTGATGATACCAACGGTGAGGTCGATTATGTGGATACCTGTATTGGTGATACCGACGATGAGGTCGATGAGTGGTCCTTAGACTTGGTCTAAGTTGACAAGTGGATTGTATCATCATTGGACACATGTCCTAAAAGAGATCCGTAGACATATGTCTCCGAGAAAGAAGTCCCTAGTGGACGAGAGGGATTGCATCATCCCTAGACTTCGGTCCCTTGAATTGATCCGTAGGCATATGTCTCTGAGAAAGAAGTCCTTAGTGGACGAGAGGGATTGCATCATCCCTGGACTTCGGTCCCTTGAATTGACCCTTATACATCTGTCTCTGAAAATTGATGATAGGACTGCATTGTCTCTAAACGTTTAGTTCTAAATGTACGTGATAAATCCTAGATCTGATCTAGGTCATATCCAGTATGAAAAAGGACTGGCTCTGTGGTGGTAAATCCTAGATCTGATCTAGGTCACATCTAGTATGAAAAAGGACTAGCACTGTGGTCGGGATTGCATCATCCCTAGACATGGATTTGTCTTAAATGGATCAAGGACTGCATCATCCCTAGACATGGATTTGTCTTAAATGGATCAAGGACTGCATCATCCCTAGACATGGATTTGTCTTAAAAGGATCAGGATTGATCATCCTGTAAGTAGATATAGATTCCATCGTCCATAGACATGAGACTTGTCTTGAATTGATAAGGATTGATCATCCTGGGAATTGGATCTGGATTTCATCGTCCATAGACATGAGAGGTGTCTTATAGTGGGAGGGATTGATCATCCCATAATTGGATCATGTGTATTGTAGATGATCCAGATGCTGTAGATCAAGATGATCCAGATGTTGTAGATCGAGATGATCCAAATGCTATTGATTGTGATGATCTAGATGACGATGTTGTTGATCGTGATGATCTAGATGACGATGCTATTGATCGAGAGGATCCAGTTGATGATGTGATGCTGTTGATCGAGAGTATCCAATTGATGATGTGATGCTGTTGATCGAGAGGATATAGCTGATGTTGTTATGATGATGATCAGTAGATCCAGATGATGACGATGTTGTAGCTGATCGAGTACTGCAGAAGGTGAAGAATCAATACTGCCGATGCTGATACTCCAGTATTGAAGACTTGAAGATATTCTAGTAACTGGTTGAGTTACTGATGATGTTGAGAAAGATTCCAATGATTCATAGATGTATCATGTATGATGTTGAGGACTCCTTGCTCCTACAAATGTTGTTATAATATCCTTCTCGTTAAGGGGGAGTGTTGAAATATTGTAACTTCTAAGAATATTATATTTGTACTTTATTGTTCCGGAGATGTTTCATTCCTCTGAGGGGACTTTGTCATGTATCCGGAGATGTTTATTCCTCCATGGTAACTTGGGTTCTTAGACTTCCCTAGTGGGGTCGGCCCTGTATGTGTTATGTGGGTTAAAGGGTTATTAGACCACCCTAGTGGGGTCCACCCTGTCACATTATGTAAAGTAGTTTAGTTGGGGCCGACCTAGCTTGTGTAAAAGACAAGTCGGAGTTGTGTATAAATAGAGGAGGCGTGTTCCTCATTTAACACACATTGCACTCACTTGTGAATAGCGCATAAGTAAGAGAGAGAGATCTGCTTTGGAGGAGAAGGTGCTCATGGTTGTGGATTACATCTTTGTATTTGCTGGTCATCTATATTGAGGAAGCTTTGTTTGCTTTTCTACCCCATGAGGGTTTCCGAGGATAAATCTGTGTCTCTTGTATTTATGCTGTGCTTGTTGTTCTTTCAGTGATCCTATGTATGCTATTATTGAGAAATGGAATGTAATGTTGATATTTTCTGTCTTAGCATATTGAATCTTAACAATGAGGATGATGATGATGATGAAGATGATGATGATGAAGATGATGATGATGAAGATGATGATGAAGATGATGATGATGATGATGAAGATGAAGATGATGGTAATGAAGATGATGATGATGTTGATGATGAAGAAGATGATTTTGATGATGATGACAATGATGATGATGATGACGATGATGATGATGGAGATGATGATGGTGGTGGTGGTGGTGGTGGTGGTGGTGGTGGTGGTGATGATGATGACGACAACGATGATGATGATGATGATAAAGATGGTGATGATGATGATGAAGATGATGATGATGAGGGTGAGGATGATGATGATGATGGTGGTGGTGGTGGTGGTGGTGAAGACGATGATGATGATGATGATAATGAAGATGATGATGATGATGAAGATGATGATGACGATGAAGATGATGACGACGACGACGATGATGATGATGATGATGACGAATATGATGATGATGAAGACCATGAAGATGATGGTGATGACGATGACAATGATGATGATGAAGATGATGAAGATGATGAAGATGATGATGATGAAGATGATGATGACGAAGATGATGATGATGATGAAGATGATGATGATGATGGTGGTGGTGGTGGTGATGATGATGAAAATGATGATGATGATGATGATGATGAAGATGGTGATGACGACGACGACGACGATGATGATGATGAAGATGATGTTGATGATGAAGATGATGATCATGATCATGATCATGATGATCATGATGATGATAACCATATGATGGACCTTGGTTGAGAAAACCTTCTTAGTCGTTGATGGCTAGAATACTTCTTCCCTGGAAAACCATTTCCAAGGCCCTAAGCCATGTAGATACTAAGTTCAAAACCATATAATCGCACTTCCATACTCAATCATAGGACAATGATACCTCAAGAGGCCATGTGTAGTGTGTGGAGGTAACCTTCTTAGCCCTAAATGGATATAACATTCCTTTAAGGCCCGAGTCTTAGGTCTCCTCCCTTGACCATGTCCAATTCCCTAAGTCCCCAAGACTTGGATACATCTAGCACAATGGATACCACTGTAAAGTCTTGTTTGGTGCTTTTATACATTGTTCATGGCATTGGATGTCTAAATGGTTTCTTTATGGAAAAAGGAACAATATTCTTCCATAAAAAATCATTCCAAAAGCCTTGATTAGGCATGGTGGATACATATTTCTCAAAACCACTTCATGGTATCGACATCCTTAATCATAGGCCAATGATAGCATTAAGAGGTCATGTGTGGTTAGTGGAGGAAATCATCATAACTCCTTCTGGATAGAATATTCCTTTAGGGCCCAAGGTTCAGGTCTCTCTCTCTCTGACTATCTCTCTAAACTGCCTATGGGTTATAGGTTTTAAGGGTTTGGTGTTTGATGATAGAGTTTAGAGTTGATGAAAATTAGAGGTTATAAGGGTTAGGGGTTAATTTGTATTTGAATAGATACTTTAGATGTTAGGATTGCGTGGTTAGAGTTATAGGGGTTAACGGATATATATCATTATGTGTTAGTATTTAGGAGTTTTAGGGGCTATACTAGTTTAGGATTATAGTGGGCGAAGAGTTATGATGGTTAGTTGTACTGGGGACTATGGATCGCAGTGCCTAGGGCGTAATGGTCAAGGGTTTGGGGGTCATGGATTTATGGTTACAAGGATGAATATTTATATGTACATGAGGATAATGCGAGTTAGTGATTTTGTGTAATAATATATCTCCTAACCCTTGTGGTGAAGGAGAGAAGAGAGGGGTGAGGGATTGGGTAGAGTGGAATAGAGGGGGGGGGATTGGGTGGATATGAAGATAAGAGGGGTGGGGTTATAGAGAGGGGGGGGGGGTTAGGGAGAGATAGATAAAAATTAAGGTGTAAAACACAACCAGTGAATGCACCTACATGCACGCACACAACAACGTGCGCACGCTATAACGCGTGCGCGCATCTACATGTGCACACACAACAACGCGTGCATGCATTTTTGTGCACACACATCTGGATTCAAATTGTTTTTGGTGCCCTTGTAGGTTTGGTATTAGCTTTGGATTTCCAAACCTTGAGGCTCGGTCTGATTTATGGAAAAACACACAATTTTCTATAACTTCATGTTTTCATGCTTATTTCCGCATATGCTCCACTTGTGCACTACAGATAAAATTTCACACACTTGTGGAGCTCTGTGTGCAGATTCTAACTATATATTTTTTGAATAGATCTGTTATTGTTTTCTATTTTTAATTCATTTTTAACTGCACTCATGTCAAATTTGTAAAACAAATAGGTCGTTTATTTGGCCTATAACTTTTGATTGGCTTACCTATTTCGAGAATGGAAAATAACCTGCACAAGAGTACAAGAATACCTACAAGATAAAAAAAAAAAAAAATTGATTATGTTCAGACCATGATATGGCACGGACCAACACTCGACTATGTTGTTTTAAGGATTCACTGACTTTAGTAATTTAAAAAAATATAAATTTAACTTTTAAAATTTTGGAAAAATAGCCCCGCACAAGATTCGTCTGTTTCCTACGCCTATAGATAATTTTTTCCTCATAAATTGACAATTTACATTATAAACCGGTGGACCAACAAAAACACGTGCATTATGTTTTAGAGAAAAAATAACATACCAATATTAAAATAATGGCATTTTGGGGTGGTTATACCACTTTTCCATAAATAAAATTTATATATTTTGGAAGGTGATCCGTTTTTCTATGTTTCATACTTTTACACCTAATTCGAAAATTTTTTGTAGGTACCTCTAATAATTCATTTTAATGATAATATTTTTGTTTTTCTAACATGTCATTGCAACTAACGTGTCATAATTGGGTATCATTACCTTGCACCAGCATATATATATATATATATGGCCTATTTTAAAGTAAACCAAGTAGTTCGATAAACCAAAGTTGGTCTTACTGGACTTTAATCATCATCATCATAAAACTCATCTAATGGTTACCCATAATTCTACTAAATTAAAATATATGTTTTTCCACAATCATTATGTTTTTATACAAGTATCAACTAAATGTTGAAAAGATATATATTTTTATTTATTTATTAAATAAAGTAAATTTTGAATATCCATAAAAAAAATTAGAAATATAAAATTAGATAGCTCAATAGGTTACACATTGGCATCAATATATAAAATGTTGTTAAACATATTTTTAAATAGATTATATATATATAAAAACCGATTAAAAATAAAAAATTATAATTTTACTGTAATAAGCATGGATCCCTTCATTTTCCAGTGGCAGGTGTACATCTCTACTAGCGAATAGTTGGTGAAAATTTCTTGCTCGGGTAGGAGATCTTCTTGTTAATCCACCATATCAGTATAATCATCGTCCTCAGGCCCCAAATCAGGTCCTGTCACCTCAACCATCTCCAAAGATTCAATCCTTTACATTTTCCCTCGATAAGGATCAAGCTTGTCATGGAAAACTCTAAATACATATTATCTATAAGATATTAAGGTTTATTTGGATTTTTTAATGTCTTAATGATATTATTTCTTTAACCATCTTTAAATACATTTTCCTAATTAAATTTTTTGATTTTTATTAGATATTTTAAATATCCTTTTTCATGATAATTTATATATTTATTTTTATTTATATTGATCTCAATATATCAATCAATATTTAGCTTCTCATCATCATGATTCTTTCTTCCTATACTTTTAAAAATATAAATCATCATGATTTTACTTGCTCAAGCCATGCTTCAACAAGATCAGATTTCCCATCTCTATTAGGTGGTTTTCTAAAATACAACACATCAATAGTTAAAGGCTATCAAGATACTAGGATTCAAGGTATTTTTTAAGGATTCTAATATTATACTCAAGTATAGTATCATAGGCAATTCTTTTGGATTGAAAAAAACATGTTGTTGTAATCCCACAGTTCACATAGTTATCATAGATACATTACACAATATAAGCAAGCATACACAATGACACACATACAAGAGACGAGACAGATAGAGAGAATAGTCTTTGTATTAAGAGCAATAGTAGAACAATATGATAGAATCAATCTCTACTAGTCTATCGGCTCACCAGCCTAGATATATATATATATATATATATATATATATATATATATATATATATATATATATGTAGATACAGTTACATAACCGTCTGTCGGTGTATCCAACCAACCCGACCCATACTAGTCGACACGACTAGTCGACATATGCTGCAGAATGGCCGGTCAGAGGGCCTAGTCGACAGGTCGACCTAGGCCCCTCCAACATCTCCCCCACCTCAAAATATTTCTTCGTCCCGAAGAAATGGAGAGATCAAAATTTAAAAAAATAAATTACAGAAACAGTTATGTCAAAGAATCCATAACATCAGGAATCTGGAGACAAGTTTCAATGATAACTTCAGCAGAGACAGAGAGATGGTGTTGGAACTCTTCCCAAGTGCGTAGCAGATTTTGGATGTCGACAGTCAGAGTGGTGAGTTTCGACAGATTTTCCATCTTGTCGTGAGTGGATGTAGCCTGCAAATGGATCATGTCGGGACCAAATGTGTTAATTGTATTGTCGGAAGAAGCAAGTAACTGATTGAATCTAGGTTGAATTTCTTCAAGTTTGTTGAGGCCTCCTCGGGCTTGTGACATCCACTGAATTTCCTATTTTTCTAACTTTTCCAATTGCTTGTTCTCCAGGATGATCTGATTATCAAGTATTTCAATATTGGCTTCATCTGCGGTCAAGCGCTGTTGTTGAAGCTTTCTTAGCAATGCTCTTGTTTTTTGAATATTTTTGTAGACATCACCATAGTAGACATACCAATTATTGAGAACCGAGGCAAGTTTTTCTGCCTGATTAGCATACTACTTGAGTGCTTTGGAGGCTTCTGAAAAGGCTGTAAACTGATTTGTCATCAGGGAAGCTACCTTAGTAGCTTGATCATGCTGTTTCTTGAGAAGCTCAGATTGTAACATCGACACGACAGATTCCAGTAACTGGTATGCTTTGTCTAGAGGTGGTGTCATGTCGGAACTAGCTGGAAGCGGGATAACTTGCTGAGCTAATTTTTCACACTTAGCAAGAAATGTAGTCCGTTCGTTCTGTAGCTGCAGTAACTGATCTTCTGATTCCTGACGGTGACATATTTGCGCATTGAAAACTGCATCTTCAAGTAAATTGAGTTCTACTTGGGAAGCCAACTATGGCTGATAGCTTGTAGCAGCTCCAAATTGGTCTAAGTATACATAAGGAATATTTTCTAATTGTCCTTGCTGTGTTTGCTACATTTGCAGTTGCTGCTGCAATTCTCTTTCTTTACGTTTCTTCTATTTGTGTTTCTTTCGGCTACTTTTCTCTTTTTATTTGCTTATGGTTTGTTGTTCTGGCCCCTTATCTTTTTCGGTTGTTGTTGGGTGATTGTCGATGACTATTTGTGCACTAATAGCAGCTTGTTATGCTTGACTGTGTGTACTGGGTACTGCTGTTGTAATGACTGGGTTGTCATGTTCTGGTCCTTCGGCCATTACTGGATTTGCTGATGATGTGCTAGAGATTTCCATATTGCTTGTATTAGTAGCTGGAGCATTTGTGTGTTCTGATGGTCCTGTCGTGTCGACTGCAGCTTCTCGAGTCTCGACTGGTTCCGTGACTCTTTCTACTTCTGTCGTGTTTGCTTCTTTGTTGAGCTGTTGTGAAATTGAACTAGACTTAGATCCTTCGACAGGGGAACTTGATTGGTTTACTGGGAGTGATTGTAGATCGGCGGATGTCAGAATTGGACTTGGTGAAATGGTACTGTTGAAGGGATTCAGACTAACTAGACTAGATTCGACCTGGGAACGAACAACTTGGGATTTTTCCGTGCTAACGGTTTTTGCTTGAATTGGACTCGTTTGCTGTGGTAGTGATTCAACTAGAAGAGGAGTGAAGACACCTGTTTGTTGTGCATATATTGGGTTTGATGGATCAGGATTTCTGATATGGTGGGTGGTCATGTGACTGACAATATCTAGGCTGGGTCATGGAAAAGGTGAACTTCCTGTTTGAATGTTGTCAGAAGGAGCTAAGTGAACTTGGACAGTAGACGGAGAGGCAAAAATGGGTTGTTGGATGACCATCTCGCACCAGTTAGGACAGAATATTGGAATTTTTGCAATGAATGTATTCAAGGCGGATTCTTTTGTGACAGGGGGGATAGGTAATGCTAAAAGACTTCTTTCTTCTTCAACTGTAGTTGGGGAATGGGGAGGGGACTGGATGGTTAGATCAACATCAGGTACAACTGAAATTTTGGGTCTCTTAACAATGATTTGTGAGATGGATACTTATCTTTTTCTAAGAACTTTCTGAATTGTTCTTCGATGGGCGGTTTATTCTTGGCCGCATCTTCAAGGATTTGGGTAGCATTGTCGTATAGCTCGATCTCATCTATCATCGACAATTCTTGAATTGTTACTTGTCTTTTTCCTTTCCCTTTTGTTAATATTACTCAGTTCTGTCGGGCTGTGATGATTTCGGCTGCTACCTTCTGGATATGATCGTCTGTCAGAAGATGTTCTGGATTGTCGGATTCTGTATCACCATACGACTGCTCTCCAGCTTCTATGTTTGGAGTCTGGGTGATTGCTAACATCTTAGTGCTAGGTGTCGGCTCGGGCTGATAGCTGAAAGTGTTCATGTACAACTGACTTTGATATGCTTCTTCTTGTTCCATGTTGGATAGAGGTTCGACATATTTGATGTTGGTTTTCATGGCATGTGCCGGAATGGGTAGTACTTGATTAGATTGATGGCTTAATTCTGAGAAGATTTCGCTTAATAAAGGGTGGTAGTCGAGTCATTTTGCTGGACCTGCTGTTCCTTCCTTGTACCATACTGCTATGTCATCCAAAGATAGTTGGATGTGGGATGACGGGGGTAGGCTTCGATAGACGTTCTGTGGTACCCTCCATCTTGTTGCTATTTCTTTAAGTTCAGTAAACCATGCTTCAAGCTAAAGCTTGACTGTTGTAGGTCCATGTCGATTTGTTCCAAGTGCAAAACAACAGAAATTTTCCATCAGGACGAGTCAGACTTAAGCGAAATCTTTGTTTCATTTTGGTCGAAAATGGGTCATAGCAATCCAAATTAGTAGAGATGGGTAGCGGATGCTATCTCCCTCCTCCTAGCACTTCTGGCATGTATATTTGAGAATGTTAGCCAGATAATCTGCCCAGTTGTATACCTTGTCGGTCATAGCCATATTTTTAACAGCTTCTAGCATTTCAGGCTTCAGGTCTGAACCTCTACCTATCCATGAAAGCACATGTGATACAATCTTGGCGGCAGTTTTGTAATTTCCAAAGACAATCTAACTTATGACTATACCTCGTGAATTCTTTCCAGCAGGAGAATCAACAAACTCATCAACCAAGTCTACACCCGAACTTATTGGTACAGCATCTCCTTTATGTGAAAGGCCAGTGATTTTGTGGATGATTTCACCATTGATTTCGACCGGAATATCAAGGTAAATATTACCATTGTGGTATCTACTAATGATGAAATGTGCAATGACTTCCTCCAATCCTCCAAAGTTATCCAATAAGGGTGCCCTCAAGTAGTGCAAGATTGTAGCTGTCTGCAACTGTTTTGCTTCCTCTCTCTAGTGACCGTTTGATTCCTTGCCCCAATCTTCAACACTTCTCCATGCTTTCTTCCAGGTGGGTTCCAATGCCTTTGCATTCCAAATCAATTGGAGTCTAGTTTCCAGTGGTGTCTGTTCTTTCTCCAATTCTCTAACTGATGTTGTGACAGCTCTGCTAGCAGTTAAAGTTTTTCGGGGAGCCATGGCGGATTCAGGGTGCGAGGATGTGAGAATGGATTCATCAGAGTCAAGAAGTTCTGTTTCTTGGAGTTCAAGTTCTCGGCAGAAGAGTAACCAAGAATCCTCGAGCTCCGTATTTATGGCGGAATTACTCCGCATGGGCAAACGAGACGTAGAGGCCTGTATTAA
This sequence comes from Larix kaempferi, assembly GCA_027924585.1. NCBI lineage: Eukaryota > Viridiplantae > Streptophyta > Pinopsida > Pinales > Pinaceae > Larix > Larix kaempferi. Next base: position 11,400,337 of record BSBM01000487.1, read on the forward strand.
TGGCTAATGTGATGGAGTTATTAAATTAGGCTGGCCAAATATCGGCGCTTCGTCAGGTGCATTACTTTTGGCAGTGCGATTAACTTTAGCCTTTATTACTTTATCATCATGGTGCTGTGACATTTCGTTCATTGTGTTAGGTCAACGGGGTTCTATATTTATGCTTGGACAGTCCGAGTTCCAATACTTCTTCCATGTCGGATTTTCTTCTGTAAACCGTCGATGTTCTTGTTGGTGTCTGTAGTATCGACGGTTATGCATCGGACTTCTTTCTCTGCTGTTTCCTTGCTTCCTCTGCCATTCTCTTGTCATTTTTTCTTTTTGCCACGATCTGCTATATTTGGTTGATTGCTTTATATTACTCTCGTTCGGTTATTTCTAACCTTTTTTTTTTTTTTAAATTCATGTTCATGATTTATACCTTTTTAGTCGGGCTCCATTTACGACTTTCTTGAAAATATTTCCTTGTAATGTTTTTAGTAGGACTGAGCCATTAGGGTTTAAATTTTTGATGATGTAGGGTCCCATCCATTCTGTATGCAAATTTTTTGGTTTCCCTTTTACTCTGCTATTATATAGGAGTGCTAAATCTCCAACTGACAGATTCTTTTGTTTGATATTTCTATCATGCCATGCTTTCTGTTGTTGTTTTTGCACTCTCTAATGTTCTAATGCCAACTGTCGACTTTCATCCAGCTTCGACAGCTGTAATAGCCATTCATGTCGAGTATCTTCGACATCGATATGTAGAGCTGTTGCAATGGTCGATGCTTGTTGTCGAAAATGTAACGGAACGACAGCCTCTTTCCCATAGACAAGTGAGAATGGTGTTTGTCCTGTCATTTTCTTATATGTTGTTCTATATGCCCAAAGGACAGCAGGTAGTTTATCGTCCCAGTCATCTTTCTCTATATTGCAGATTTTTGTCAGTCCTTTTGTAAGTGTTTTATTGAATGATTCTACTGCGTCATTCGACTGAGGGTGATATGCTGTGCTTATTCTATGATCAACTGCAAACTCTTTAGTCAATGCTTTAATGGTTTTACATACAAAGTGTGTGCCTTAGTCACTTATCAGTGTTATTGGACATCCAAAGCATGTTATGATGTTTTCATAAATGAATTTAGCAGCAACTTCGCTTGAACATGTTTCGACTGGTTTTGCTTCTGCCCACTTGGTAACGTATTCGATAGCAGTAATAATATACCGAGCACCTGTTTGTCTTCCCACTACCAGAAATGGTCCAATAAAATCAATAGCCCATATTTCAAATGTTCAGCTAGGGTTAATTGGGCACAGTGACATTTCTGTTCTTGGTAGTGGTCGGCCCATGCGCTGACATTTATCACACTTAGATACAAACTCTCGACAGTATTTATGAATTGCTTCCCACCAGAGTGCTTCCTGTAGGATTTTTCTGGCTGTTATATCTGCATGACAGTGTCCTGTCGCTGGTCCAACATGGGCTTCTGTGATTATATCCTGTTGTTCATGCTCAAGTGCACATCGGCGTAATATATCGTCCAGGCCAAGTTTATAGAGGAAACCGTTGATCAAGGTGTAGGGGGTTGCTTTCATTGCTAATATATTCCTCTTTTTCTCATTCATTCCCTCAGGAGCTTGCCCATTTTCTAGAAATTGTGCAATTTCCATAAGTTTTGAAGGTACTACTTCAATGCGAAACAAGTGTGCGTCCAGTAAGTCATCTTCAATTCCTGTCGGTTCTTCTCCTGTGTCGATTCTCGATAGGTGGTCTGGTCTGACATTAACTTTTCTAGGTCAGATGATCACTTCAAATTCAAATTCTTGAAACAGTAATAACCAGCGACATAATCTCCCGTGATGCAATGGCTTATTGACTAAGTATTTTAAAGCTTGGTGATCTATCTAAAATACAAAGGGATTAGCCAATAAATAATGGCGGTATTTCTGAAGGGAAAATACCATACCTAATACTTCTCTTTTAGTCATAGAATAATTTCTTTCAGCTTTATTCAACTTCCGACTACTGGATGCATTAGGATAATTCATGTTATCATCTCCAGGTTGTGTTAAGATATCTCTTACTGCTATTCTGGATGCATCAATATGTACATGAAATTTCTTTGACCAATCTGGAAATCGAAGAATCGGTGCTTCGACCATTTTTCTTTTCAATGTGTTAAATGAAATGTCGCATTCCTCCATCCATTTATAATCTCGATCTTCTTTTAGCAATTCTTCCAGAGGATAAGTCATATCGGAATAGTGTCTGATAAATTTTCTGTAATATTCGGTATGACCTAACAGGATTCGTACTTGTTTCGGATTTATTGGAGGCTTTAGGTCAAGAATGATTTTGATCTTCATGTAGTCAACCTTAATACCTTATTTGCACACGACATGGCCAAGTAATATGCTGATAGGTGTTGCGAAGATGCATTTTTTTATGTTCAGGGATAGTTGTATCTGTCGGCATCTTTCCAACATTAGTCTGAGCCATTTGCAGTGATCTTTTAGCATTGTATAAATTGTCCAATTATCAAAGTATACAAACATGGGTTTGTAAATATATTCTTGGAATGCTTTGACGACAATTCTTGAGAATCACCAATTTTTTCCAGTTTTGGTCGATCGTCCTTTGAAATATCTACTTCTTTTATTTTAATCTTTGCGTCCATCCATTCTGGTGCGTGGTTGTTACTTATCTGTCTTTCACCTTCTTTGATTTGTGTGAAAGTTGGTAGGAAGTATTTTTCTGATAATATTTCATGTTCATCTTTGTCTATGATCTCTGTACTTAAGATTGTTCTTACGGGCTTCGACACACTAAGATGATCCTTTCTCCATTGAAAACTTTTCCCTACCGATATCTCTGTTTCTAGGCTCAGTCTTGTCAAGTGTTGTTTTATGTCGTCTTTATATTGCAGCAATTGTTAGGTGGGTGCACATTCTCTTGTTTGTTTCCAATTGTTAGAGTTTCTGTTGGCTGCAAAAATTCTTTGATGCTTTTGCTTGCTTTGACCAATCTCTCATCCTGCGGAGAAAACTGGAAATCCTTAATAAAATTTTCTTTTAGATCTTTCCAAAGGAAATTTTCTCCTCTTTCTTCTTCCATCTTGTACCACTTGTTAGGTAGATCGTCTAGTGTTCTGGGAAAGAGGTGAGGCCATTTTATTTCATCTTTATAGCCTAATTTTCTCCATTCTTTCTCACAACGGTCAATGTGAGCTTCAGGGTTTTGTCCTTGTGTAAACAAGGGAATGTCAGCCTGAGTTGTCAAGTTTCTTGCTCCAAACCTTTATATGAAAGATGTTGATGCAGTATTCCAATTTTGAAGTTTCGATTTATGAGTGTCCCACCATCTCGCAGCTTGACCAGTAAATGTCTCTACCAAACTTTGTAGACGGCCTTGCTCTCCAACATGTTTTGATACCTGTTCGACATGTACATCAGGTAAATCGCGTTCTTTATATCTTAATGTCGAGCTACCATATTGTACACTTTTAACTGGAGCAAGTGTTGGATATGCTTGTATTTTTTGTTCGAAAACCTTCAGTGTGTAAGATACAGAGAGACACTTTTTTATTTTTTTCCTCAATATGGCTTCCACATTCCAACATTCTTTTGCATGCAGATCATAGTTCTCTATTTTCCTGTCATAGAGTTCTGCATCGGAATTGTATCCGAGCGAGATAGGATCTCCGAGATGAAGTTCTCCTTGGTTGTTTGGCTCAATGCGATCTTCATTATTGTCTATTCGGTAAAGCTGTCAGATATCGTTATCGATTTTTGTAGGTTCCGACCAAGGTTCTCCCTGTGATGGAAGGATTGGCATGATAACCTTTTGACCATTACCTTTCAACTTGATGCGGCTTTTGTCCAAAGAAATTGAAGCCTTCATCTTCCCTCCCCATGGTCGACCGACCAAAGCAGGGAAGGAGCTTGCATCATCTTTTGGTACAATGATTTCAAAATCTACCGATGTCGTGATACCTTTAATGGAAGTTTCGACTCCTTTTCATACTCCAATTGGTTCAATTAATCCTTGATCTACGAGCTTTAAGTAGATGCCTGATTTCTGTAGTTGAGGTTGACCGAGTTGCTCCCAAGTATCACAAGTCATGATATTCACTTGGGATCCAAAATAAGTATAACTTGACGTACATGATATCCATTTATGTCGAGATCGACTAATGGGTCGGAATCATTTTTCTCTTTTTGTTTTAGTCGGAAAATGTTTTTAGTTTGTCTTTGCTCAACGTGTTTTAATTTATGCAACAAATCAATCATTTTTCCTACAGGTTCTTCTTTTGAAATTAATTTGAGCAATTCATTAAGAGTTTCTTCATGTGTTGTTAAATCCTGAAATATGTCAGACACATCTTTGTACACAGATTTTTGTTTTATAGGATTTGGATAATCCTCCTTATCGACAATTCTGGTTATCTGAGGTTTATCTTGACCAATATGAGTGCCTTGCCTTGTTACAATTTGCAAGTTTTTTGTTCGAAACACATCATTTTTTTTAACACAAGATAAAACATGAAATTTTATTATTATTATTTATTTTCTCAAACATGGTAGGGAAATCCTCTAAATAGTGATCACCTACCCCACACTTTGTACAAAATTTGAGATCAGTTCTTTCCTTATAAGGGCATTCTGCATGTCAATGATTCTCACTGAAGCATGTAAAACATGCACCAGGTCGACCATATCGAAAGCCTCGACCTCCACTGCCATGACCGCGACTCTGATATCCACCACATCTATTGTAGCCATTATATCACCAATTGTTCCATTGATCATTATACCTTGGGTATCTGTCATTCCTGTTTTGATTGTACTGGTTATTTCTTCCATCATTTCTCCCGAATCTGTCGTTTGCTGGATTTTTGTCTTGGTTCTGCTCTATAGAATTTGCTTGATACACTGCATGATAATTTTGTTGATTTTTCAGGTTCAGATGACATTCTTCGATTGAATGTGCATTTACTTCACAAATTTGACACCATCTTACCTTCTTATTTTTCAGATTGTATGGACAATCATTTGTGGTATGTAAATCATATTCTTTGCATAAATCGCAGAAACATCTAGATTGGATGAGTTTTACATCTTGTCGCCGATCATCATTTCGACAAGAATCTTTGGTATGTCCTGAGGTTAGACAAGTTGTACACCATAGCTCTAGTCCTTTTAATGTCATATTTCTGATAGCTTTCTCCATACTTTCAAGTCATTCGTCGACATGTATGTCCATGGATATTAGAGGGTATTCATCATCCATTTCGATTTCTAGTGCTACTCTTAGTGCATTTTCATATGTATTAACATTTTGTCGACAGACATGTATTCTGATTTTATTGATTAGACCAGTAATAAACCATTTGATTAATAGTTTTTCTTCGATTTCATAGTCTAATTTGCTCAGGAGGTCTTTAAGCCTCTTGTCGTACTCCTTGATAGTTTCTGTCAGCTTTTGGACTGTTGTATTCAGTCGTTCTGCCACCAGGTATGTCGCATCTTCAATCATAAAGAAGGCCATAAAGATTTGTTTGATTTGTGCTTTTGTTGCATTTGGTGTTTTTCCTATGTACCCCATGTACCAAGTCAGTGCTCTCTTTCTTAATGAACCAACAAATTGAGCAATTTGTCTGTCTTCATTAGTAATTTGATTAGCTGTCCAGATTGCTTCGCACACAAACCAATGTATTCTTGGGTCTTCATCTCCTTCGTAAAATGGAAGGTGTGTTGTAGTGTGTGCCATGTCTACTATTGTATTATTCTGAGAATTTGACGGAGGTGTGGGTGGGTTATTTCCACAATCAATACTTGGTGCTTTGTTAGTATGAATTATCTGTCTTTCTGGACTTGGTTCTCTGTCTCCAGAATCAATGACTGTATCTCCTTCGATGTCGCTAGTTATGCCTTCATCAATTACTTCTATCGAAATCCAGTTAAAGTTTTTCTCAAACAATATTTTGCTAAATCTCGGGCTTTCCGATGTGCTTGTCAAGTCGCTCAAATTTGGTATTGGCAGGGGGGGTGCTTCCTCATGCTCTGTGTACACTAGATGAAAACTTCTATTTGAAAATTCGGGTTGAAAAGATATCTAATTCCCTTCTTCCAGCCGATGAATCAATAGTCTATTGATATCATCGCCTTCTATGCTTCGATGACTCTAAAGTCTCGATTGACCAGCATGGAGACCAAGGTTTTCTTCGACAATTTCTTCCACCTGGACGCTTTTTGTTAAACAGAATGGAGACAGAGGTGCTACCGTTTCTGGTATTTGAACTTGGAGAGCTCTACCACGCTCTATCCACAAGTCTTCATCCATCGAAAATAGTTCTTCTTCGACATCCCGATCATCGTAGACTTGGCTTGATTCTGGAAGATGCCCTTCTGCATCTGTCGCAACATTTGATCCTTGCATCCTCTGGAGAGAAATTGCCTTCTCCCGCAGCTCTTCACGTTGCTGCCTCCTTTTTTCTCTTTCAATTTTCTGAATATCTGGGGTGCTTTTGTGACTTAAAAGTCTTTCTTTGTCGGATTGTTTTCCACTGCTGGTCATGTCGTTTGTCATATGTTGAGTTTCATCAAACTAGGTACATCAGAGCATGCTTCATCACCCCCCCAATGCCAGCCCGACTGTTTCTAGACTATTGGGGAAGTGTAGACCATCACTTGTTCAAGAAAAATTCCCATTCGTGTTCCTTTACAAATTTTTCCCACTTACGTTCTTTCTCCTCCCAAATAGAGTTTGGAATCGGCAAGGTCAGCAACGGTCTTGTTTCGACAATATGTGCAACACCTTTGTCAATCAAAAATTTAAACAATAATGTTGACAGAGAACATAGAAATTGATCGACTAATTCAGTGAAGAACTTTCTTCTTATTTCATCTACTGATACTTAGTTTTCAATCGCCTGTTCTTCATAGAAATATTCTGCAATCTTTTCGCACCATTTTGATAGATTTGTACAACCTCCATTGATTAGCATCGATACTAATTTATGCTCTTCATCGACTAGTCTGTTCATCCAGAATTTTCTTCAAGGTGGGCAGCACAGATTCTACAAATTGCTCATGGGTCTCGGAGAAGAATCGATCTCTTGCTTGGTTAAACGTTATTTTGTTACGTCGCGCATAATTCTGCAGGTAATTCATGATTTTCTTCTCCCACCAGTCTCTAATCTCCTGTTCTAAAATCATGGGTCATGTTGCTAGTAATTTTTCATGTATCAATCGGCAACGAAACCAGATGTTGTAATCCCACGGTTCACATAGTTATCATAGATACATTACACAATATAAGCAAGCATACACAATGACACAGATACAAGAGACGAGACAGATAGAGAGAATAGTCTTTGTATTAACCAACAATAGCATAACAATATGATAGAATCAATCTCTACTAGTCTATCGGCTCACCAGTCTAGATATATATATATATATGTGTGTGTGTGTGTGTGTGTGTGTGTGTGTAGATACAGTTACATAACCATCTGTCGGTTTATCCAACCGACCCGACCCATACTAGTCGACGCGACTAGTCGACATATGTTGCAGAATGGTCGGGCGGAGGGCCTAGTCGACAGACCGACCTAGGCCCCTCCAACACATGTCTATAGATAGGTAGGCGAATATTAAATATGAAAGATGCAATTTATTACTGAAATGTATAAATTTTGGCGAATATTACGACAAAAAAATATTTTATGTAAATATAGGCGATATTAGAGACTAAAAATGACCAAATAGCAAATTTATTTTTTCAAAAAAAGCCCCAAAAATAGCCAATTGGTGAAATTTTGCCCCTAAAAATTACTCTGCTAAGATTCCTTAAGTTGTAAATATTATTGCAACAAGACCTAGCTTGGGGAAGCATTGAGAAAAAATGCAAGATAAACACACAAATTCCAAGTGTAGGGAAATAAGTATTCAACCTACATCATTGTGCTTTCCATGTGACAAATATTGAACCAAGCCTTCAACAAATAAAACCCGATTTTAGAATTTATCTAAAGTAAGAATGAAATAAAATTTTCATTGTTAATATGCTTTCCAATCAAGTGTAAACCTAACTCAATAGAGACATTTAGTGTGTCCCTCGACATTCACATAAATAAGCAACCTAGGAACTCGACCTAATGACCTCCTACTTGTAGATCACAACACTCAACCACTTGAGCTATCCCATCTATCTATGAATGCGACCCTATAACTCTTACAGATTCAAAATTTTAATTAATAAAATTGTTGGATATGTAAACAATATCAAATATACACTAAAATGCAAAGGCCATAAAATTGTTGGGTATGGAGAATTTTGTGAATGAAATCTAAATGACCTTGACCTACATATAAATAAATCAGTTTCTCTCATTCAATCCATGTCACTGATGAAAGTATGTTAACAAAATACACACCACAAGCACATTGGCCCATTCACCCACATAGATTAACTACATTATTCGACAAAATTAAGCAATATAAACTAATTTGAGAATTTAAACTATATGTTTTAACTTAGAATCAATAGTCTAAATGTAAACCTTGACTTGGATGAGAATTTTGGGCATATTTATGTTGAATAATAAGACCCAAAAACATAGCCCATAGTTTACCAATCCTCTGATACTCAATGGAACCACACTAATATTCAATGTTCCAAAATGTACAATCTAATGGTCATTTACACTTTGAATTTAGGTGGATAAAAAGACTTAATACACTATAACAAAACTCGTTCAACTACCTCCTTTTAAGCCTCTTTTAAATTTTTGTGTTATCTTTTTTCAAATTGAGGTTAAATTGGATATTATTTCATTGTTGGAGGATGAATTCATTGCAAATTGAAACCAATGTATCATATTGTTTTTTTCCAAAAAAAATTCAGAAGTGCAAACTAAAGTCATTGCAAATTGTCATAGTTTTAGCATTCCAATTTTGTTTAAGAAAAAAAAAAGAAATTGTATCCATTCGGGTGATACAATAAAAATTTATTGTTAGATGCTAAGTGCATTTCATTTTGCAACACTTTCAGCATCTATTCATGTTTATTCTATTCCAAAAAACCACATTTACCCCAATATACACCTAATTAATAATTTTAATGAACTTAATTTCTAGAAATAGGGTGAATTGAACATGTCAGCATCAATCAAACACTTTATGGCTATGGGGATTGATATTAGATTGATGATATAGGTTGATTTTGGGAGTTAGGTCTAAGACAAGAATCAAAACATGTTGTAGATGTGTCATAGAGTCAAATGTAGGTTGTTAGTGTACATTGTTGGAGGATATATCGATTTTATGTTAGAGTTCATTATGTGGTGATCTTTATTCCATGATTTAAAACATTTGAACTAGTTCCATAAGTGTTAATCTTAGTTCATGCATCGTTGTTGACACTAATAAGCCATTAATTGATCCCTTAAGGCCTCACCCTTCTAACCGGGCCAGTAATTAACCCACTATGCTCTAACCATTACCACCCAAGCCAATAGCTAACCCCATAAGATCTAAACTAGAACCCCAACGACCCCCCAAGATACTAATAAACCCTCCCAACCATGGGTGGATGATAAACCCCTTAATATTGAAACTTTTAACCTTGAATTAAATCCCTTAGAGAGCATTAACCATAGGAAAATCCATTCTCCTTAACCCCTAAAGTCTAACCTCTAAACCCCACCCCGCTCCACTAACCGAAAAACAAGTTTGCATGGTGGACATGTCAAAATTTAAAAAGATATTAAGAGGTCAAGTACACTAGGCAATATTTCGATAAATCCATGAATGTTGGGTATTAAGGCATGCCATTTTATTGAAAATAAATGTAGACATGGATGTGGGGGATTGTATGAAGACTTAACTGATGTAGAAGATGATTGCAATAATGGAGGGCATGATACATCTAGAAAGAATAAATATGCTTGGAGGTCACTTTCATCATTATTTCTTCTAATGGATAATGAAAATTTCCTAGAAAGTGATGCAATACCTTTGAGGAAGTTATTACAAATTCCATTAAAGCAATGAAAGAATCTTGGAGAGTGAAACAAATGACATATTACATGGTATGGATATTCATTTTCACTCCACTAGTTCTTTTCCTTTTGCACTTCTCTTTAGTTTACATATTTTATTGTAATTTAACTTCATTCGGTACATTTGTTTAGTATTCTAAGATAGATCAAACTATATATGTTTGCAGCATCAATTATGTGCACATGGGCTATTGTTTGCAACAAAATATGGAAGCTTGGCCATTTGGGGAACAAAGGGTATGAAGAAATCACATAATATATTTCATACCATTTGCCATGGATTTACACAAAAAGGAGGGTATTTTAATCACTCATATGTTCTTTTGCAAATGGTTCTAACAATTTATAGGTGCATAATGGATGGATTTAAGAATAAACACCACTTTCTATTAACAATGGAGCTTCATATAGTAATAAGACAAGAAACACTAAGTATAAAATGTGAGAGAAATGATGTTTATAAAGGTGAAGTTGGGATAAGTGGAAGGTATGCATTCCACAAAGTTAACTTTTCTACCTTCTCCATTTAATTTATTTAGTGTTTTTGAAGGCACATTATCATCATTTTTTTTTGTATACTTGACTCTTTATCAACAATACCTTCCATTAGCCATTCAAGTTGACTATAAGTCACCTATAAGTGTATTATCTTCCAAATAATGATTTAATTTGTTAAGTTTATTAGCTTTACAAAGCTTATATTTTGTGTGTCAAATAATTACTTAAGGCTAGCTAGAAAAATACGTTTTTTGGTATAAAAATAACCCATATCTTGTACATATAATTAGATACAACATGGACATTTCAACTCCAGTAATCCAAAAATCCATCTTCCAGATGCGTCCATATTCATTAGGTTCAAAAAGTGCCGCTATAGTAGTTGTTACTTCTCTAACTAATGGAATCATTCTTCAAATAAAGGAACATAGTGTAATGGAGGGAGACAAACTATAGATGAATGGATTTATTGGAGACACGAGATTGAGGGTGATGGTGACTAACAAAACTGACAATGATGGGGATAGAGACTCAACTACATCGATCAATGGTGACCGGGGGGTTATTGCCAAAATAATTATGGTGTTCCCACGGTTTTAGGTGGATTGGGGAATTTTTTGTACATAAAGAATAATTGGTGGGGTCCCCATGGTTTTGAGGGTGTCTCGGTACCAATTTGATGATGGGTGGGATTCCCATGGTTTTGTGTGAATCAAGGAGTCAATTTGATGATGGGTGAAGTTACCATGGCTTTGAGTGGGTCGGGAAACATTCTCCATGATGATGTGAGGGTTGTTTGCAAACACGAAGATGGGTGCCCCATGAATCAATGCTATGCAGATTGCTTCTATGGGAATTATTGAATAGAATTGGTTTCTTTGGAGGGTGGGGTCCCCATTATTGTATTTGCATGGATAATGACACGAAGACAACTGTAGATGGTAGATTACTCATGGGGGTATGAGTGGTTAATTGTGAGTCTTGATCATAACACGTGTCGAGGAATATGATGACATCAATTGTTGGAGACGCGGGAGTAAATGCGCAACTATAAAATGATGAACTATGGGTTTCATCTTTACAAGCTTGATCAAATTTGTCAGACTTGTGGGGGATCGACATCATGGGTGCCAAATGATTTTGAGGATGCAATAGTGCACACACCCATGGGGGAAACATGCTACTCTAAAAAATGACATTGATGGCACATCATTACTAGGAATTAGGACCCTATGGTTATCAATGGGAATATTGTTAAATCCAATGTAAACAGAGGGGGAATGTTTCCTATATGTTAGTTTGATAGTGATACCTATAAGGTGAGTCTTACGCCATTACTGAAGGGATTCGATTATCAGTTTATTTTGGTCATTTTCCTGCACACATGATGCCAATACCCAAGTGTGATAGAGAACATGTCAAAGGTATTTAAAATGTAGAATAAATAACCAGAAACTTGGTGCGCTTGTGGTGTGCACGTGATATTATGGAAATAATCGTTTCAGGTGCAACCCATTAATAGGGATGTTGAGGGTTATCCCTTCTATATTTGTTAAGATATATTCCCCTTTAGGTAGGCATTGCTTTATGACATAAGGTCTTGTCCATTTAGATACAAATTTACCCAGTCCAAGTTTGGTGTCCTTTTTGGTATTGAAAATGAGGACAAAATCTCCCTCGCTAAAGGTACGAGGTCTGACTTGGCAGTCATAGTGTGCTTTGGAATGAAGTTTCATGGCCTCATTCTATTGTAGTGAGTACATTTGTTCTTCATCAAGGTGTTCCAAAGTCAACAACCGTTGTTCGAGAGTTGGGGCATCGGGTAATAATTCTATAACTGATTGGAGTGTAGGAATCTAGCATTCAATTGGTAATACTGCTTCTACTCCATGGATGAGGTGGAACAGGGTAAATCCTGTGGCAGTTTTAATCTAGGTTAGGTAATCCCACAAAGTTGAAAATAACATATGGTTCCAACTAGATTTGTTCTTATTGACCGTGCATTGAAGCATGGTTTTGAGAATTTTGTTCATGGCTTTGACTTGTCCATTAGCTTGAGTATAGTAGGATGTAGATAATCCATGCTTGAATCCTAACAAGAGCTATAGTTCCTTGAAAATCTAATTGCAGAAATGGGCGTTCTTATGAGAGACTAACTGCTCGGGGACTCCAAAACGCAAAATCACAAGATTGAACAAGAATCATGCGGTAGCAGTGTTGGTGCAATAAAAGGTAGGCATTGGTTGAACCCACTTTATGAAGTAATCAAATGATACTATGATGTATTTGTGACCTTATACTGAGGCCGAGAGGCACTCCATGAAATTAATTCCCCATTTGCAAAAATGGGTCAGCCGTGATTACTACATGGATAGGGGAGCGGGTATCCTTGTTTTGCAAGAAAATACCTTACAATTAGCACACCTTTTGACAATGCAAACACAATACTTGAATAGTGATGGCCAAAAATACCCTACTCAAAGTATTTTTTGGGTGGTATCCAACCTTGAAAGGTGGCCACCACATGCACGACTGTGATAGTCATTAAGGACATGTTCAACTTCTTCATGTGATAAATAGTGTCGTAGGATAGTGTCAACCCCATGATGATTTAAGACATCTTCTGGGGGGAGATATTTGGGGGCTTGGTTGCAGATGCATTCAGAGGCCGTAAGTCAGGATATCTCCATACCATGGGTCATCGCTGGTTATGGTGAAAATATTCTCATAAGGTAATTGGTCATTCATAGGTTCTCTCGGAGCAGGGGCTGGGAGATTAGTGATAAGCGCAGCGAGGGACAAATATTTTTTTCTTTTAGAGATAACAAACTCAAGGTCAAATTCTTAGAGAATATCAATCCATATGGAAAACTTACCATTAATGAGTCATTATCTAAGTATGCATTGATTTGGATTGGAGTTTGTGGTCATTGTGGTTTTACAGAGTAAGATGTAATGGTGCAATTTCTACACCAAGAGGATTGTGGCTAGTACGAGCTTTTCATCATGGGTGTGTTTGAGTGTTGGTCCTTCTTTTGAAATGATGAATCCTAATAACCATCCGACTATGGCATAGAACATGCATTTGAGGAGATTTAATCTTATGTTGTACTTACGACATCGTGTGAAGATGGTTCAGAGGTCACGGAGGTTATCACACCATTTTTTAGACTTGGTCGTGAGATCATTGAGGAAATCCAGGATGATATGGTCCAAGTCATTTAAGAGGTAGGCCATATCCCTATGGAAGGTGGCACCAACATTCTTTAACCCTAAAGGCACAACTCTATAGGAAAAGGTCCTTGATTGTGTTGTAAATGTCATTTTATACTGATCTTGGGGGTGGATCCATATTTGGTTATAACCAGAAAATCCATCCATGAAGGAAAAGATGTCACTACCCACAAATGAGTCAACAACATAGTTAATGAATGAGGTAGGGAAATTGTCCTTGGGGTGTGCTAGGTTGATATTGTGAAAATCTGTATAGACTTGAATGGTTCCTTACTTGTTGTTTATCGTGACGGGGTTTGAGACCCATGAAGTATAAGAAATGGGGAAAATAGATCCATCCCGGGGAAGTTTTTTGAACTCAACCTTGATATCGGGTGCTTTTGAAGGGTGTACATACATATTTTTTTGTCAGACCAGGATTGCATTTGGCCAAGTGTCGATATGTTGCTCAACAATTGAGGGGTCTAAGCTAGGCATTTATACGTGCGACCATGCGAAAACATCATGAAATTATTTGAAGAGAGAGGTGAAGTCAATATCTTCTTGTGGTGAGCATGATGCACTAATCGATATGTTTTCCACTACTCCTGTTGTGACAAAATTATTTACTTGAATCGTGGGTGAAATATTGGCTAGATTTCCATATTCAAAGGCATTGGGGGATGGGATTGGGTTCTTGAACCAATTGACGTGATTAGGAGGTAATAATTCTTTTGATTCAATGGTGTATCATTGGGCCATCGAAGTGGTTTGTTTGACATCGGTAGGGGTGAAAGATGACCTATGATCGAGGTCGTCCCGTGGAGGATCATCTAAGTGCATGGATTCCATAATGGATTCATCTGTGGAGAAGAAGTATTCCTCTAACATGTCTTCATTTGATGAGAAGGATTCCTTGAACCCTATATCAGTGGACCTATATTTGTTGGTAGAAGGTAGGGGATGCCCCGCTTGAGATGGCTCAATGTGAGCATCGTTAGAGGCTAGATGGAGTGGTAGCAAGTTGATGTAAAGGTATATCCACGTATATGATGGGGCATTGTGGGGGAGGGGGGATCTACTCTTGGGGAGATATAGGAGAATTGTGTTGTTCCTCCAGCGTCTGTGGTGAGAAAAGATCAGTATCAACAAAGGATAATGGAGGGACATCTCTGTTGGGTAGTTATTTGAATACCGGGGAAGGGTTGTGCACAAAGGGGAGAGGTTATCAGATTGTCACTCCTGTGTAGAATGGAGTGTGTCTGATGCGCCCAATAGGGGGCACTAAAAGGAATGGTGGGTCAAAACCCTGTAGGATCTACATGGACAAGTGGCATAGGCTTGATTAAGGACATGTACCAGACTCTAAATGTGCCTAGGGGGCGATGTTTGACCATGGAGGTGTAGGTGAGATTCATCCAATTTAAGGGGGCGATGCTTGATTAACGAGTAGTTAATTTACCTTTAAATTTTTTGTACCTTGAATCAAAAAGTAATGCCCAATATCCAGTTTTAAATTGTTTTTGTTTAATGTATCTATCATGCCACTTTTTTTGTTGGTTTTGAATTAAAATTGTGCGTTGAACAACATCTTGTCTAATCTCGTCTAATTCATTTATCTGCAGGATTCGTTTTCTCTATGCTTCTTCTAGATTCATCCCTAATTGTGCATCCATATGAAAGGTTTTGACTTGAAATTCAATAGGTAGAAGAAATTGTTTACCATAAACAAGTTCATAAGGTGTGTGGCCAGTGGCATTCCTCCAAGTTATTCTATAAGCCCACAAGGCTTCTGGGAGCCTATATGCTCAGTCTTTGTGGTGTAACTAGATAGTCTTAGTCAGGATGGCTTCTAATACTTTGTTGGTGGACTCCACCTGACCATTGGCTTGCGAGTGATATTTGCAATTTCTAATACCATATTTGTCAGTAAGCTATTTCATCAACTTGGAGGTAAACTGAGATCCTTGATCAGTTACAATCTCCCTAGGTACACCGAATCAGGTAAATATTTCTTCATATATAAATTCTACCACAGATTTCTCTGTGGCTCGGAATAAGGCTTTAGCTTCTACCCACTTGGTGACATAGTCTGTGTAGACTAGGATGTACTTCTTCTTGCGAGACATAGGGGAAATTGGCCCAATGAAATCTAGAGCCCATTTTTCAAAAGGCTCAATCATAACTTGGGGTTGTAAGGGCATCTCATCGGATGGCGTAGGTCTACCCATTCTTTGGAAACTGTCACATCCCTTGACATACTTGGCAGCATATTTAAAAATGCTCGGCCAATAATATCCAGAGTGCAACACTTTGTATGATGTTCTCTTATTAAAAAAATTCCCACCGCAGGGTCCACCATGACATGCATGAAGGATCTATGCCATCTCATCCTCTCGTACACATCGTCTAATAATGAGATCAGGACCAGTACGAAAAAGATCATAGTCCACCCAAGAATAATTATAACTTTGAACTATGATCCTACGTTTCTTAGGTGGGGAGAGATGGTTTGGTAGCTTTCCAGTTGCTAAATAATTGGCTATGTCTGCAAACCATGGGGTTTGAATAGACACAACGAATAAATGTTCATCTAGGAAGCTATCATCGACAGGACTAGCATTATCGTCAATTTGAATTCGAGAGAGAAAATCTGCTACCACATTCTCTCGACCAGGAAGATCAACAATAGTAATGTTAAATTCTTGTAACAGAAGAATCCACTGAGTTACTCTACCATTAGTGATAGTTTTTTTCATTAAAAATCAAATGGAAGAGTGGTCAATGTGTATAAAAATTTCATATCCTATGATATAATGACGAAACTTGTTGATGGCATAGACTACTGCTAGAAACTCTTTTTCAGTAACAGTGTATTTCAATTCTGCAGGAGTCAAATTTTTACTAGAAAAATAGATGGCATGTGATGTTTATCCCTCTTTTTGACCTAAGACTGCCCCTATAGCTATGTCAGAAGCATCAATGGATATATGAAAAGGAAGGGACCAATTGGGGCCCCTAAGTATCGGTGCCGCTGATATCGTTTCCTTCAAAGTTTCAAAGGCATGTTGACAAAGTTCAATCCATTGGAATTATGTGTCTTTCATGAGTAGCTTGAACATAGGTGCAGCTATCTTAGTGAAATTTCCAATAAAACATCTATAATAGCCTTCATGGCCAAGCAAACTTCTTACTTCCTTCGGAGTTTTTGGAGGAGGAAGATTAACAATTATTTCTATCTTGGCAGGATCCACTTTGATACCTTGAAGAGAGACATGATGTCCCGGAACTATGCCCTTGGTTAGTAGCATCTTACATTTTTCATGACTAAGGGCTAAGTTCGTTTCTTGGCACTGAATAAGAACTATTTCGAGGTTATCAAGGGCTTCTTGGAAGGTGTTTCCATAAGCTGTAAAATCATCCATATAAACTTCTACACAGTCATGTATAAGGTCAGCACAGATTCCTAGAATTGCACACTGGAAAGTAGCAGGTGCATTACATAGGACAAATGGAAACACTCGATAGGCATATGTCCCCCAAGAACAAATAAAGGTTGTCTTGTCTTGATCCTCAGGTGCTATAAATATTTGATTGTATCCACTATACCCATCAAGGAACGAAAAATATTGTTTCCCTGATAAGGTGTCTAACACCTGGTCAATGAAAGGAAAAGGGAAGTAGTCCTTAAGAGTGGCCTTGTTCAATTCTCGAAAGTCAACAAAGATAGGCCATTTCCCTGTGACTTTATTTGGAACTACTACCAAATGAGACACCCATTTACTATTAGAAATTGGGTAGATGAAACCAGCGTTAAGGAGTTTTTGTAATTCATCTTTTACTATATCTTTTAGGGATGGATTCATTCTTCTATGGGGCTGCCTGATAGGAGGTATGTTTGAATTTGTGTAAATATGGTGAATACAGGTATCTGGGTGTATTCCCTTCATATCAGTGTATTCCCATGCAAATTCTCCCTTTTGACTCTTGAGAACTTTTAGTAATTGTTTTTGCTGACTCTCGTTTAGACTTGCATTTATATGTAGAAATTTGTCGGAACTAACTTCACAAGGTATGGTGTAGGATCCTAGATGTTCTTCGATTGCGAAGACACAGGGTGTAATTGTAAATGTTGAGAGGCTCATGTTTTCTTGGAATTCATCTCCAAAGATTTGTTCAAGTTGGGAAAAGTACTGAGGAAAATCCATACATGTTGTGGAAGAGATAAATTGGTTCAATACATTCTTGGTATTTTGTTCTTGAAGTGCCCAGGAGAAATCACTAATAAGGGAAATTTCTTCCAAGTTCTCATCCCCAAAAGGACAATCTAACCAAAACAGGTTTTCAGTTACTGGCTGTGCTGGTGGGTATAAAGCTAATTTTCTTGTAGATAACCCATCAGAGATAATCATTTATCCATCCCTACATCCTATAAATGCATTGGCAGTAGCCAACCAAGGTCTTCCCAGAATAATGGGGTGACCTTTGGAAGGGTCTTTTTGTTTTCTCCCTGGCATTTTAATACAAAGTTCCTTTATTACTTTACTATAGATTGGGATATCCTTAATGGCTTGTAACAAAGGGATCTTAATACAAATATTTTTCAATTCGTTAATGATATCATACTCTGGATAAGTTATAGGTTTTTCTATTACTACACGCTCCGGATATGGGGGTGATCTTTCTCCTATAATTACTTCTTTATGAGGATGGTTGTGTGTTGAATATTTAGGAGTAACCACACTTCAAGAATGGCATCATTCAAAACTTCAGTAGGTATGTTATCTTCTTCATTCTCTTATTGGATAACAACTAACGACTTGGGATGATCTTACAAAACTCTTCCAGATCGCAGTTGGATCTCATGTACTGGTGCGGTCGAAATGGCATATGATGGAAGAGGTAGCAACCCAATGCTGTTAAGAGATTGAGTTGGCTTGTTGTCAGGATTTGGTATCGGTTGTGCAGGTAATATTGTGGGTCTTGGAGGATTCATGTTATGGAAATGGTGGGGTTGATTTAGGATAGGGGGTAGTGAAGGAGGTACAAATCCAGGCAAGACTTGCTGGATATTAGGTGGGTAAGGATAGTTAGGCATAGGAAGAGGTGGTTTAGAATAAGCTTGTCCTCTCCATCCATGTGGCCATTATTGTTGTTGGGCATTCTGAGGAGGGTATTGAGGCGGCCAATTTAGCCAGCCTGGAGTGTTCCATTGTTGAGGAGGTTGATAAGGATAGTAATAGGGTGGAATTTGTGATGATGGATCCTGATATGATGATTGATCTCTAGGTTGTCAAGGACTCCTAGATGTCTCACCAAATTTTCCACTCTTATATATAATTTGCAACCCAGTCAACGATGGACAATTATCAGCTGGATGTTCTTCTATACAAAGGTGACAAACTGAAACATTATTCAATGGACATTCTCGTTGGGGATGTTTAGTTCTACACCTAGGACAGAAAACACTCATTGCTACATGCTCTTCATGCTGTCTCTTTTTGGCTTGTAATGCATCCAATTGAGAACCCATGGCTCCTACGATATATGTTTTGAAATTTTCCAATAGGTTTCCCAATTCTACCCTTGTGACTCCACCAGGACTAGATGTGTTTCCTTTTAGGTTCCTAGCATAAGATTCTCGAAAGTGTCTTCCACCTTTCCCTCTACTCCTAGAGTAATTCCTACATAGATCACAAATATGTGCAAAAGACTTATGAGAAATATCTCCTACTTCCATGAGATTAAGGTTTTCTAAGAATTCTTCTAAGATTCCCTTGAGGAAGAGTGTTCTTACTGCATCTTCCCGAATATCACTATACTTAGATTTATGTAACACATAGTTAAATCTTTCGAGATAGTATTCTAAGATCTCATCTTCAATTTGTTGTATTTTAAAAATATCATTGTGAGAGTCCTTAGGTTTATAGTAATCCTAATATTTCCGTTGAAATGCATTCTTCATGTCTTCCCAAGTTCTAATACTGGATTCTCCTAACCCCATGAACCATTGAAAAGAAGAATCTCTTAATGTGGCAGGAAAGAGTTTTATCTTTTGGCCATCTTGTAGGTAGTTATAACTCCTACACAAAATGTCAAATTAAAATAAGAATGTATCTGGATCCTCACTACTTTTCCCATAAAAGGTTGGTAGTGAGGAAGGAGGGATTTTTTTCATAGTTACATCTTGTGCAGTCTCTAAGATGGGGAATTTGAAAGTACCTTCAGTTCTAACCTCTTCTTATCCTTCATCTTCTCAGACATGATCTTCATTTTCATCGTCCATGAAGACTTGATTGTCAAAGAGAGAATACTTAAGTGGTTCCTTTCTTGGAGAATACAGGATATCCCAACGTTCTGTTTCTAGAAGAGTATTCTTCTTTCTAGGAAGAGAATTACTAGCTACGTGGGAGTCCAGTTTTGAAGGTCCTACCATTGTTGTTTCAATTTGTGAAATAACTATGTTCACAGAATTTTCAAAAAGAGTATCTAATTGTGTAGGATCAATAAAGTATACCAAGTTTGGACCACCTACTATTGAAAAAGTAGTGTCTTTGGGTTTTTGAACTAATGGAGGGTTGAGAGGTTCTGATGTTTTATCCTTTTGAATTTCCTCTTGTCTAAGTTTAATCTTAATATGAGCTTGAGGTTCTTTTACTGGAATTTCTTTATGAATAGACTTTTCTGATGTGCCTATGGTTTCCCCTAATTGATTTCCAGAAAGGATTTCCTTTGCTTTCCAAGTAGGACTATCCCCTTTAGGTGTCTTCCGATACCTTTCTGCTGAGTTAGTAGTTGGGATGGGACGCCCCCCATATAGGTTGGTAGGAATTTTAGTAGGGATTGTAGTAGGAGGGCTAGTTTTAATAAATCTACCTTTTGAGTCTCTAGACCTATTCATGAAAACAAACTATAACTTAAATAAATTCTAACTGCATCACTACTATTGCTGAGTTTTGTGGAAGCCTGTTATAACAGATGTGCAGGTTCTTACCTCTCATCTTACCGCTCACCCGCTACTAGCCTATTTCTAAATTTCAAAGCGGAGAATTCAAATCTATCATTAAGTTTTTAAAAGAGAGTTCTACCTAACTACAACTGAATTCTACCTATCTATATGCTAAGGTAGAATGGGGCCTAAGTTTCGGCTCGGCAGACCTTAGAAATGTTTAATAAAGAAAATATCGAAAGATATTTCAAAATGAAAAACCGAGTCAAACTTTTAAAAATACAACTACTGAACTGATCTAACCTATCTAAACCAACATATCATAATAGTATCAAGCTATACTACTCTACTCCATGGATAATAACTAAAAAGAACAACAATATTATTCTCGGAAGCAAAACTAAACCAAAGCAAAACTACTTTAATGGAATTAGAAAATTACTGATAAAGCTCTTAACCTAGGAATTAGAAACAACTGTAAATGAGTTCAAAAACCTATCTATGAGATAATTCAATTGACAACTAACTAAAGAACTATATTAACTCAGCTATAATTCTCACCAATCAATTTTTTAGATGGTTGAGAATCGATGATTAGGGATAAACAAAGGAAGAAGCCTAGTTGAGTCTCCCACACAATCCATCAACATATTTGTCAAAATTTAAATCACGATGAAACTTTAAAATGTTTAAAATTAAGTTTAATTGTTAGTGCCATGTTACATGTTGTTTCTTCCATCTGTTGCTCAATGCTAAGTCCCATGTCAATTATAGAAAAGCCATTGAAACTTAACTATGAACATATCCACAACACACAGCTTAAGTTTCACGAACCTAAATATGATTAACTCAATATTGATGTCTTTATAATGATTTTTTATTCAAATTAATTTCTTCATTAATAATTTTAATGAAAATAATTTTTTTCTATTTGTTAATTTGTTTCAAGACTACAATAGTCCCCACCACATATTGTATTTGCAATAAGTTGTATTTTTTTTGTTATCATGCAACTTTGCAATGGGTTGTACTGATTTCATAAAATTTATTAATACTATAATTCTATGGTTTCCATCTCCCAATACCTGTACAATGATGCTAGTATTAATTACTCATATGTAGGTTATTATTGATAACATGATTGATTTGATTTAATACTTAAATTCTTATTTTTCTAGCATGGTTGCATTTTGGTAGACAACTCAAGTTCTCATTTCCTAAGATCATAGGATGGTTTCATTTTCATTACTACTCTTCCTTTGATAATATCATCCTCATTCTTGGATTTGTAAATGGGAATTTTCTTAATAGTTGTAGGAAAGAGGCCATCAGGCTATTGTGCAAGCCTTCAAAATTCTACGCCATGAACTTGTCTTCGTTTAGGGTTCAAACCCTCCAAAACCATGTCTATTTTATTGTATGCAATAGTTGTCACTTGTTGGATGGGACATGTGCTATAATGTAAGGTGGTTGCACTACTAGCTATGGATTTATGATTTCATCAACTATGACTAGTCCCAGATTTTGGAGGCTTGGAGAAAAATTGGATGAGACTGTACATCAAGATATTAATGGAGGAGAGTGGCACAATAAGATTTCCAAACTTTGAAAGGAGAGCGGGTGATGCATGGGAGTTAGAGTTACGAACTCTTTTGGTACAAATCTATGTTACAAATTTTGGTTAGAAAACTTATCCAAAATGAATGAATGAAAAAACTTCTCAAAATAAGGTCATTTGTTAGATCTTTTTCCTAGGTTAAATTTGATGGAGAATGTGTATTATATTGACAAATGTGATCCTTATACACCAAGAGTCTATACCTTTCCACTCTTTTCCACAAGGTTATAACCAACAATCACATGTGATGCACGTTGCAACCCTAAGCACCAAGCATTAATTGGCAATCATCTTTGGTAAGCTCGTAGCCTGGTAGCAAATAAAACATTAATTGACAATCACCTGTGGTAAGATGGTAGAAAGTAAATACATTAATGATGGTTGTGTTTCAGTAGGCTATGACAGTTGAAATCAATTGACAACAGGGTTCAAACCTTAACACAACTTGACAGCTATTCCTTCTCAAATCCCAACTAGTCTATGTGTAAGGTGAATAAGTAATGTATTAATAGTGATTGCAATCAAATAATCCATAGTTAAATTGTGTAGTGGATGATCAAAGACTAGAATTAGAATCAATTCTTCAGTTTTGCACTGGTTTATAATTAATGCAGCCGACTGATAGGAATTAGGGATTCTAGATTCAAAGTTGTAGTTAATCAAATGGTTATTAGAATTTGGAAATGTGATTATGAAAGTGGATTTGGAAATATGGTTAATCAAATGGTTATTGGATTTTGGAAATGTGATTATGAAATTTGAAAGTTTGAAACTGAAGTGGTTTTAAACTTTAAACTTGTGTTTATCATTATTGAAATTTTCAAACTCATTGGCTTTTCTTAGGTTGCACCTACTTTACCATCATCGTCGAGTTTTGAGCCTAGTTCAATTTCATATTTCTACCTTGTTTCATGTTTTAGTACATGCTAGAGTTATGGTATCTAGATAGGGAGCGATAACTTATGGTAGGTCACAAGTAGCTCTATGCTTCAATTGAGACTCGACGGAGTGAGCTAGTCAAGCAAGTGAATGAA
Organism: Larix kaempferi; assembly: GCA_027924585.1. NCBI lineage: Eukaryota > Viridiplantae > Streptophyta > Pinopsida > Pinales > Pinaceae > Larix > Larix kaempferi. Next base: position 11,423,695 of record BSBM01000487.1, read on the forward strand.
AAAAATTCTCAATGATCTTGTTGGAGCAAGTGCCTTGATCACTTTTGGATCAAAATTTGCTTCGTCATTGAAAGGTGAGACATGGAGATTCCTATTGGTAAGTGATATGGTGGGTCACTTCCTCTTTTGCTAGGTTTGTGAATGGTTAATATGGAGACTCGATTATAAGAGTTCATCTATCTATCTTGAATGGCTCCACTGGTATTGTCGTGAAGATTAATGTACTACTCAAAGGACCCCAAAAGTCATAGGAGAAAAACTTTCCTTATGATTGGATATCACTATCAATGTTTGCAAGAATCATGGACGACTAAGATTTTCGTTTGGCATGCAAATTAGAATTCGAGGGGAAGAGGTACCTTAAACCATTCCTACCGAAATCACAAGTTAGAACCAGAGTAACTCTTGACCCTTGCTCAGGTTGCTTCCACTATCAAGTTCAACCCTTTCTCAGGTTGTTTCCACCATCACCGTTGACCCTTGATGAGGCTACTTCTTCCTTTCTTTGCCCTTTTTATTCATAAAGTATGTCATACCCTCTTCAGATTCAAGGGGTTGCACTTGAGAAAAAGAAGGAAACATCTACCCCAACACCACTAATACACCACCCACATGTATCCGTGCACATCGCTACTAGAGACAGAAAAAGACACATCCCCTAATGATAATTTCCTCTATGTGATATGAAAATATCAAGATCTTTTTAACCAATAAATTTGCATGAAAACATTCATAAAATTGACTTAAAAGATGAATTTTCAATGCTTCAAATCAACACATAAACATATAACAAAGAGATGCAAACCAGAAACATAACACAAAATTGATAATGGATTTCACCCCTTCCTGGGCTACGTCTCTGGCATGCTTCCAACTGGCATGCTTCCAATGGGAAGGTTGATCTTATTCAATCTTCAAAGATTACAAATTGGGTGTTTTGGAAAAACCTCTATTTTATGTCTCTCAAACGCAGAAACGGACTGCACCACTGCATCCATCTTGAAATTCTGAGCAAAATGAGTATAAATTTGACCCTGTTTTCCCAAAGCTTCCTCTCGCACGCAAATTGAGACAACCAATTTGCACAAAAGACAAAACTACTAAATGATTATGTACATCACCTTGGGAACTGTGCCCACACTCCACCTCGAAATTTGTGCAGCACTCTATTTTAAAACCCGAACTTCAACTTCTGAACTTGGCCTGTGGCTTGGTCTTCGTGGCTCTTTTTATAACTTGGTGCTGCCAACTTCTTAAGCTTTTGGCGTTGCTTACCACTCAACGGTGGGGCGGTGCCCTAGTGGCAAGGCGCGGTGCTTAATAGGGAGAGGTCCCAAGGTCAAACCCATGGGCCTTTCCTCCTTATTTGTTGTTTTGAATGTTGGCACAATATTATTATATCCACGTTATTGTATGGTTGTAAATCATAGCAGTGGAATGCCACATTACAATATAGTTATAACATGTGGCACATTTGTTTCAAGTTTGTGATATGGTTTGTTATAACACATTCCTAAGTCTATTCTTACTAGTATAAGAAGGAAAATCATTAATTTTATTTGGTCATGCAATGATAAAAGAAATATTCACCTTTGCAATTGGAAGAAAATCACATCCCCGAAGGTACTAGGGGGATGGTCACTTAAAAACATTTTTGTCTTCACACTAGCTCTGCGAGAAAAATCATTGTGGAGCGTTCTATCGGTGACTATTTGTGGCGAAATATTATTAGGGACAAGTATTTCCGAGAGAAATATACCATCTAATGGCTTCGATCCACTAAAGGCAAATGCAGGGGAGCCTCATGCATATGGTCTGGATTGATGGAGGCACTTCTCGTGGTTAAAAAATGGTCAGCATGGAAACCGGGAAACAACCCGTCGATTTATCTTGGGGAGGGACCCAATCATTAGAGGCTCGATCAATTTTAAACTATCCCTGGTCTTGTTACACTATTTACATGTGAGGGGATTTTATAGGTTAACTCATGTGGTTGTTCCGTCCCATTCTCACTTTGCTCCTACCGTTTGGCTTAGTGTTGAACAATTGGGTCTATTGGGTCATTTTGCTGAGGAATGGAATGAATATATTGACGGATTGATTCACGGCCTAATCAGACTTCAGGAGCGGGATGACACCCTCTTTTGGTCATGGAACACTCAATCTGGAGCGGTTACTGCTAATATGGCTTATGTTCCATATGTGTTGAGTCTCGGGGTATTCCGTCCTAGTGGCACTCGAGGGTTTGGAAGTGGCATATTCCTCCAAAGGTGCAGATCTTTATATGGCTCATGCTAGAGAACCGAATCCTTACATGGGACAACCTATTGATTCGTGGTTTCATTGGGACAAATGTTTGTCCACTCTGCTGGTGTGCGGTCGAATCCTGCATACATTTGTTCTTTGATTTCCCCTTCTCTCAACACCTCTAGAATGTTGTTAAACTAAATTTTCCAGCTATCATTTCATGGTCTGGAGAGTCTATCCTATTATGCTACCAAAACTGGGTTCGTGACAATCCAACTCACATTGCCATCGCAGCTTTCATCATGTGGGAGATTTGGTTGGCAAAGAACTCTTGCATCTTTGAAAATAAGACTCCTTCTCCAAAATGGCTCGCTCGGAAGGTATCGGCTATATTTTTGGACTCATAGGTTGTTCCCATGAATGTATCTGTATTTCCATGTGGCTCACGCCCCTCTCCTCGTACAAAGGATTTCACGGCTTATTTTGATGGGGCCTCTCAGCAGGGGGGATCCTCCTATGGTGCTGGAACCATCATCTTTATCGACTAGGTGCAATTCTTCAACATCTGGATAAATGAGGGCATGGGATCCAATACCCGAGGGGAACTCTTGGCCCTGTGTGTGACCATGTTTTTTGCGAAGAAGAAAGGCATTGAGCTTCGATTTTTGTATGGTGACTCGCATACTATTATTGAATGGTCTTCTAGCCATGGGTCCCTTCTCTCACTGGCCCTAGTGCCTTGGATGGATATGGTCAGCTTGATGTTGTAGGATTTCCCCCACCTTATCATCGAGCACATCTATCGGGAACACAACGAGCTTGCTGATTTGTTGTCAAAGTTGGCCCTTTCGGCGGAGACAGGTTGCATCCATTTTGAATTTTGGTCTCACTCCATGCTTCAGTCCCGCGGACGCATGCCTCTTCCTATATCATCTTGCTGGTGATGGGGCCTGGGCTTCTCTTCTGCGTCCTTTTTTTGTTTTTGATCGGCTATATATTGTTATTCTGTATATATTCATTTCATTTTGGACTCTTCTCCTTCTCTCTCCTTTCTCTTTTATATTTTGTTTATGGATCTTTGGATCGTTGATGGTATTGTTTCAGGTTTTCTGGATCTTGTGTGGTCATCTGGCTATTGATGTATTGGGGAGGACGTGTTTCCCGAATGGGCTTCCTCTAGTCTATTTCTTTGCCATCATGAGATTGTAGTCCTTTGAACTTTTTATTTATATATTTCTTATGAATATACAACTATTTTTCATGTGAAAAAAAAAGGTTTACCCTTGGCGCTCCACATTATATGTTGGATAATATTTAGTTATAACGTTATAACATGTGCTTCCACGTTACCACATGATGTGCACCCTTATTATTACATTATGGTTTCAAGCCCTTATTATTACATTATGGTTTCAATTGTTTGGTTGAACTTTAATATATATGGTGCATATATGCTTTGATATGGTTTGAACTTTAATATATATGGTGCATATATGCTTTGATATGGTTTGAACTTTAATATGGTTTAACACTTTCAAGGGGGCTTCGGTGTTGGCTTGGGTCAAGCCCTATGCCCTTGGCCCACCCCCTTTTTACACAACTTGTTAACCATTTTAATGGGGTCATGGTGGCCTTACCATGAGGTTTTGGGTTCGATTCCCATAGCCCCAAAATAACTTTTTAAACCATATTTTTAACCATTTTAACCAACACTGACGAAACTTCAACCACTGACAACTTCTTCACCTGGAGGTTGTTTCATGTGAAACGAATGTTGATGGAAAGATGTCGACGAGCTCTTTACGACAGTAACCTTTGTACTGTTGTTTGAAGACTTTAAATTTTATCAATGATGAGATGATCCTCCTGGATCAAACCTTCCCACTGGGAAGCTTTTGGGCCCCAAAAGCATGGAATCATTCCGAAAACAAGTGAGGGTATAGTTCCCTCACCCTTCTGGTATCCAACCATCTTGCCTTTCTTGGATGCATTCCTTTGAGCCCCACACGAAGTAACTCCATGTCACCGCTTCATGTAGATCTAACATTCTTTCCGAGTATAACATCGTCCTGAAGCTCGTTGAGATATTCATGAGCAAACTCATCAACAGAAGGAACTTGAACCTATTCATCTTGGTCCACAATCATAGGAGGCTCATACAATTTCAATTTTTCCACATTAACAATAGAATACATTTGCATATAAGGAGGAAATTCTAACCAAAAAGAATTATTACCAACTTGATCCAAAATTGTGAAAGGTCCATACCTAATAGGTTTGAACTTTATACCTTCACCTTGGAGTCAGTCTTTGCTGATATAAAGCCATACTTGATCACCAATCTGGAAGTGATGATCCACCCGATGCTTATCATGTCTTTCTTTGTACTTGTCTTGACTGGATTCCAACTGTGCTTGTACTTCTTGATGTATTAATTGGATTTGCTGAATAAATTTTAATGCTTTATCTGTATCAACTTGTCCATATCCCACTGGATCTTTCCCATAAACAAAGTCTAAGGGAGACTTTGGCAAGTAACCAAAACATGTCTCAAAAGGAGACTTTTGTGTTGAAGAGTGCATGGCTCTGTTGTAGGCATGTTGAACATAATGCAACTGTTCATCCCACAGCTTGGGATGCTTGGAACAATACCCTCGAAGAAGATGTACTGCTGTTCGATTGATCACTTTTATTTGTCTATCAGTTTGTGGATGAAATGCTGTGCTTTTCTTTAACTTTGTATCCATGAGTTCCCATAAAGATGACCAAAATTTCCCAAGAAAACGGGAATCTCGATCAGAAATAATAGACGTAGGAAGTCCAAAATGAACCCAGACATGTTGGAAAAACAAATGAGCAGTCATCTCAGCTGTAATTTGCTTTTTACAAGGCATGAGAATACACATTTTGTTGAATCTATCTACAACAACATATAATTAGTCATGTCCTTTTCTAGACATAGGTAGCCCTCCTACAAAATCCATTGAAACACTTTCCAATGGAGGAGAAGGAATAGGAAGTGGAGTGTACAAGCCTAACTTTTGATTGCTTGGTTTACTTGTTGTAGACATGACACATCCTTTTATATACTTGGGCACAGTTTCATTCATTCGAGGCCAATAGCAAAACTTTTGTAATTGTGCAATAGTTTTCCCTACACCAAAGTGCCCTGAAATGAGAGAAGTGTGTGCTTCCCTTATTACATGTACTCTTTCACTTTGTAGAATACAAATATTTCCTAGGTGATACAACAGCTTGTCATCAATATGAGAGACATATTATAGTGATTCATATACTTATTTGTAATCTTCATCCTTAGCATATTGTTCAACATAGCTTGAATGAACCAAAGGACTTTGTTGAATGATTATAGAAGCATTTGTTGGAGGTCTTGATAGCATATCTGCAACTTTATTCTAAATACCCTTCTTATACTTAATGATCAAATGAAAATGTTGTAGAAAACCCATCCACCTAAAATGCCTTGATTGTTGTAGCTTATTTTGAGATTGTAAATATTGAAGTGGTTGATGATCAGTATGTATGATTGTTTCTTTACCCATTAGATAATGTTTCCACTTCTTTACACTTTGTACTAATGCATACAACTCTTTATCATAGGTTGGATAGTTAATTATAGTTTTAGAGAAGGTTTCATAATGATAGCATATTGGTTTTTTAAGTTGCATTAAAACTTCCCCCATGGCATAACCACTAGCATCAGTCTCTATCTCAAATGGATGTTGTAGATACGACAGTGCAAGTACTGGAGTTGTACTGATCTTTTCTTTCAAAGTGTCAAAGGGATTCTGTGCTTTTCCTTCCCACTGAAAGACTCTGTTCATACCTGTCAAAGCATGCAAGGGAGAAGCTATGAAGGAGAAGTTAGCAAGAAACTTCCTCCAGTATTGGGATGCTCCCAAAAAGCTTCTTACCTCGGTTACATTATTTGGCTTGGGCCAATTTACAATAACTTCAACTTTAGAGGGATCAATCCTCAATTCACCACCCCCTACAATGTAACCTAGATATACCAAAGATGTCTTCCCAAATTCACATTTAGACATCTTCAAATGCAATTGTTCCCTTACAAGTACATCAAAAACTTGCTTAACATGCTTAACATGTTCCTCCCAAGCACGACTGAATATCAGAATATCATCTAACTAGATTATGAAAAAGTCATCAATGAAGGGCCTAAATACATCATTCATCACCCTCATGAATGTTGCAGGTGCATTACAAATCCCAAATGGCATTACCATCCATTCATACAATCCTTGTTTAGTTTTGAAAGCAGTTTTCCAAAAATCATTGTCATGAATTCTAATTTGATGGTAGCCACTTCTTAAGTCTAACTTAGTGAAATAAGTTGCATTCTTAAGATGATCCAAAAGATCATCAATCCGAGGAAGAGGATACATGTTTTTAATTGTGATTTTGTTTAGTGCCCTGTAATCAACACACATACGCCACGTGCCATACTTTTTTGGCACCAACACAATTGGTGAACCACAAGGAGAGGAACTTGGTCGAATATCCCCTCTTTCAAGCAATTCTTGAACCTATTTATTTATCTCTGCATTTACAATTATTGAAGACCTGTACATGCCAATGTTAGGAAGTGGTGCATCTTGTTGTAAAATAATCTCATGCTGAATTTCTCTTTTTGGAGGAAACCCTTTAGGTTCTTGAAAGAAGATATCATACTCAGTTACAACTTTAGTTAAATTTTTCTTAAGCCTTGGATCACATCCCTTAAAAGATTCACTTTGACCAACATCCTTTGTTTTAACAATCATAAGAACAAATTTCTTACTAGCATTAACTAGCCTCTTCATTTGACTTGCAGAAACTAATGAAAGATTAGTTTTCATTCGATGTGCACGAACAACATATTCAATTCCATCTTTAGTGAGATGATATCTGTTATCTTCTCTGTAAAAGATATCATTCCTATCATGAAGATAAGGACTTCCCAAAACAATACCATAGATATCTAATGGAACTACATCCAGATCTACTTCATCAATGAATCCAGAAGTGATAGCAAATCTAAGTCTACACTATTTTGTCACTTGTAATTGTGCATTATCACATACCCATCCAAGAGGATATGGTTTTGGGTGTAACTTAGTTTCCAAATTAAGTTTCTTAACTATCTCTTCTGAAATTAGATTGGCTTGTCATCCACTATCAAAAAGAGTATTATCTTTGTATGCTTAGAAATTACTCTTATGTGAAACAACTCACTTCTTTTTCTTTCATCAACAATATATTCATGCTTTGAATTGGAAGTGGAAGGAAGATTTTTACCTTGTATGCTCGTAGCAACAATCTTAGTCTCATCCCCTGAATATGATCCCAAATCATGGTGGATAGCTGTGGTAGTGGTCTTCTTGTCCTCCTTATTCCAAAACTTCTCAAGTTTGATCTCCAACTGAAGCTTCCAACATTTGGATGCATCATGACCCTTTTTTTGGCAATGAGAGCATGTAGGTCTGTATCCTTCTTTCTTCACCGTAACAGTATGCTTACCTTTCCCCTTACCTTTGAAATTGTTTCCTTTAGGTTTGTAAGGTTTCTTGGAAAAGTTTTCACTTCAAGTATTCTTCCCATTTGAATCCATATGAGTCGCTTGAACACATACCTCATCAAGATTAGTTGGATTAAGCATAAGTATCATGTGTCTTAAATAACTATGTAATCCACCTATGTACTTAAGAAGATTTTCCTGGGTGTAGAGAGGTGTACCAATTATTAGAGCTCTCTTCCGAAACTCTTGTGTGTAATCTTGCACACTTTGACCCTTACCTTGCCTCAGACTCTGCCAATCCATCATTGGTTGCTGAATATAACCCAATGGGTTGAACTGCTTCTTTAATGATGATTTGAACTCATGCCAAGAGGATATAACATTGCCTTTAGAGGCCAAATCCTTTGGAGTTATGCTCTCCAACCATATGAGAGCGGCCCCTCCAAGTCAGAGAGAAACTAACTGAATCTTCAAGTTATTGTCGGTAAACGTTTGAATCCTACAATATACTTCAATCTAATGAATCCAATTATCTAATTTTTCAGCATGAAGTTCTCCATTATAAACAGGTAAATCAAACTTAATATCAAGCTTTATTTGAGGCATATTGAGATCAATTTTCTGTTGAGGTGAGGCATTTAAAGAACCATCAAGAAAAGATGGTGATGATGGAGGAGATTTAGGAGGTTCCTCATCACCTCCTTCTTCTTTACCTTTCCCATGAGAAGAACCACCTTGATCTCCTTTCTTTCGATCCTGATAAAGTTCTTCCACCATACTTTGCATCTTCATGAAAGCTTTGAGAAAATCCCCTTCAAAAGGGATTGAAGAAGTTCCATCATCTCCTTTTTTGTGAAGCCATTCTCCTTCTTCTTGATCCAATCTCAGGATCAAATTCTTCAAGCTCTCCTTCACCTCTTTGAAGCCTTTCTCTTGTTGACATAAACAAATTCATGATGCAATGGTTAACCATCTCTGATACCAACTTGATTTGAAAATCTCAAGATCTTGTTAATCAATAAACTTGTTTGTGAAATTTGCATGAAAACATTCATAAAATTGACTTAAAAGATGAATTTTAAATGCTTCAAACCAACACATAAACATATAACAGAGATATGCAAACCAGAAATAGAACACAAAGCTGATAACAAAGTTCACCCATTCCTGGGCTACATCTTCGGGTTGCTTCCAATGGGAAGGTCGATCTTATTCAGTCTTTAAAGACTACAACTTGGGTGTTCTGGAAACACCTCTGTTTTCTGTCTGTCAAACGCAGAAATAAACTGCACCACTACGTCCGTCTCGAAATTCTGAGCAAAATGAGTATAAAGTTGACCCTGTTGTCCTGAGGCCTCCTCTGACATGCAATTTGAGACAACCAATCTGCACAAAAGACAAAAGTACTAAATTCTTATGTACTTCACCTCGAAATCTATGCAACGCTTTGTTTTAAAACCTGAACATCAACTTATGAACTTGGCCTGTGGCTTGGTCTTCGTGGCTCTTTTTATAACTTGGTGCTACCAACTACTTAAGCTTTTAACGTCGCTTACCACTCAACGGTGGGGCGATGCCCCGAGATCAAACCCGCGAGCATGTCCTCCTTATTCGTTGTTTTGAATGTTGCCACAATATTATTATATCCACGTTATTGTATGGTTGTAAATCATAGCGGTGGCATGCCACATTACAATATAGTTATACCATGTGGCGCATTTGTTTCAAGTTTGTGATATGGTTTTTTATAACACATAAGGTTTACCCTTGGCGCTCCACATTATATGTTGGATAATATTTAGTTATAACGTTATAACATGTGCCTCCACGTTACCACATGATGTGTGCCCTTATTATTACATTATGGTTTCAATTGTTTGGTTGAACTTTAATATATATGGTGCATATATGCTTTGATATGGTTTGAACTTTAATAAGGTTTAACACTTTCAAGGGGGCCTCACTGTTGGCCTGGGTCAAGGGTTATGCCCTTGGCCCACCCCTTTTTACACAACTTGTTAACCATTTGAATAGGGTTATGGTGGCTTTACCATGAGGTTTAACCATTTTAATGGGGTCATGGTGGCCTTACCATGAGGTTTTGGGTTCGATTCCCATAGTCTCAAAATAACTTTTTAAATCATATTGTTAATTATTTTAATTAACATTGAGGAAATTTTAACCACTTGTCGACGAGCTCTTTACCACGGTAACCTTTGTACTGCTATTTGAAGACTTTAAATCTGATCGGTGATGAGATGATCCTCCTGGATCACTATGGGTGTATGTCTCTCCTCTGGTTCGCAGAGTTGAGTGGATAGAAAGATATAAAAATGATTCATTTCCTTAGTGGAGCTCAATATTGGTTCAATTGTTTCTGCGCCTGAATGATTTTTCAAGTATGTACAACAAGAGAATAGTTTTTTGTTGTATTATTTTATAAGTATTCATTTGTTTCTTCCTCCAAATGAGTGAAGTTTGTTATTAAAGTGATTCAAGATAATAGTTTTGGTATTTATGAACATAATTTTTAAATTCACTCCCTTTTCTGTATTTATATATCTTTATATTCATTGAACATTTTATAAATTGTATTTAATTTCCATCCAACCTTGATTTTTCTCTCTTATATGGATTGTTGGGTACAAATTTTATCATTATATTGAAAAATTCAATTACATTGTTTTTAATATACAATCAAATTTCTATATATTATTACATTTTTCAAATAAAAGGAATGACTTATTTTTAATGTGAACCGTGAAGGTTTCAATATATCATAGCCCTTCAAAGTGAAATAGGAGGTGATACATAAATCACAATACCAATACCAATACCAATTTGATCCCTAGTAGTGAGATATATAAATGACAATACCAATACCAATAGCGTCGCGGCTTGTGCAATACGTAACTTATGAGTGACGTGATCTCCGACGCTGGCGACGTGTACATGATTGAGATAAATGCGCGAGAATCCGACGAGGTAAGTCGACATGCTGACGGACATTGAAGTGGCGATGGCTGTTGACATGGATCGTTCAACGATCTTTATACTCCCGTGATATACTGAAACTACCAGTATTTGGACCTCGGGCTTGTGTTTTTATTATACCAAAAACTTTTAAACTCAATAAATTATTGAACAAGCCGTCGTTAAACTATGTTATGCAATACTGTCAACTCACTTCGCATTCATTTTATAAATTTGGTTTATCTTAGTGGAGTTATTGGTCTGGCCAAATTCCAATTTAGTACATTCCTATTTGCTTTATCTGAGTACAGTTGCTCAAGCCAAATTAGCACATGCCTATTTAATAGTATTAAAGTTGAACCAACATTCTTGATTTCTCTGAGGCCGAGTCTTACCTTCGTGCCGCAAGTCCATAAAGGAATTCCGGTCGAATGGAATAGCAACCGAAGTCAAAGTCACTCTCTGCAACAATGATATTTTACTGAACTATATGTCAGAGAATGAACTATCCATTATTTTCCGTGGAATCCCACTATCGTAATATATTAGGCGTGGTGGGGTGTACATTGACTTTGGAAGCTACAACATGGCAGTTTGGCTATAAAGTGCTCATTTGCAAACTTCAGTAGTGACTCACTGCCTGCACTTCTCATTGTTGGAATTCCTCATAATTCCTTATAATTCTAGCTTTCTGTACCCCCATGAGAATGAAGCACAGCATGAAGATCAGTTCAAATACTAGTGATACTGCTATTAGAGTATTTATAATGTCTATCCATGTTTGTTCCAGCGTTGCTTATGTCTTTGCAGAAGCTCAGGGAACTAGAGTCGGCCGATTTTACTCTTACACATGTCCAAGTGTTGAATATATCGTAAATTCCACCCTTCAATCACATTTTGTTTCTGACCAAACCATTGCACCAGGGCTGCTGAGGCTTTTCTTTCACGATTGCTTCATAAACTTATGGATTTATATTTGGCTTTCATGATTTTGTAATCTTAGAATAAGGGATTGATAAGTTTATGATTAAGTGGGATTGTTTTGATTGCAGGGTTGTGATGGATCCATATTGATTACCGGTCCTTCTGCATAGAAAAACGCGCTTACAAATCTAGGTTTGCGAGGATTCGAAGTTATCGAAGATGTGAAGAGCAAAGTAGAAGCTGCATGTCCAGGAGTTGTTTCCTGCGCTGACATGCTCGCGCTTTCTGTTCATGATGCAGTAGTTCTGGTATGGACTGCATTTCTCAATTCATAGCAACAATCTAAATCCAGTTCTTTCCACGACAGTATTTCATCATATCTTGCTGCATAGTTTGAACTTTAGATACATTACATTTTCATTTGGGTTTTGGGTAATGAAAGTGTTAATGTTGGGATCTTGATCGCAGACGAGGGGACCGAGCTGGTCTGTTCCGACGGGAAGGAGAGAAAGGTTGGTATCGTCTTCATCAGACGCCGTTACTTTGCCGACACCATCGGATTCCGTGAGCATACTGAAGCAGAAATTCTCAGACAAAGGCCTCACCGCTGAAGACCTTGTATTGATTATGTTGCTGTGACCATAGAAGTTGCTAGAATAATTAATTTATGTGAATTTTACTTTTTTCACATTCAGGAGCACATACGATCGGACAAACTGACTGCCAGTTTTTCAATTACCGCCTTTACAATTTCACATCGACGGGGGATGCGGATTCCACAATCAATACGGCATGTTTGAGCGATCTTCAGTCTCAGTGCCATTCCGGTGGCGATGGGTCGAAGAGAGTTGCTTTGGACAAGGGAAGCTCCACGACATTCGATGCTACTTTTTTCAGCAACGTCAGAGAGGGAAACGCTGCCCTTGAGTCAGATCAAAGGCTTTGGGGGGACAATTCCACCAAATCTTTCGTGCAAAACTACGCAGGAGGGACCTTCGATGTATCGAGCTTTGACTTGGCTTTCACACAATCGATGGTGAAGATGAGCAAAATCGGAGTGAAGACAGGAACGGATGGCGAGATTCGCAAGGTCTGCTCGGCATTTAATTAATAATGAAACCGCAACGGTCATGGTATGCTAATAAGAACGTTAGTTTGATGCTATGAATAAGAGTGCAGCTGTGACTGCAAGCTGCTGCAGCCTCTAATAACGTATTCATAATTTGTGTAATGTCTGTTATAAGACTGCAGCCGCGCAGAATGCAAGCTGCAATCTCTGATAATGTTTTCATAATTTTTCAAATGTATGTTATAAGTGACTGATCACTCAGAATGCAGGCTGTAACCTGTAACCTCTAGTAATGTATTCATAATTATATTATAAGCCAACTAAATTGATTTGTCCTCTGATAAAGAGTATTTTGCATTGCTCGAGCTCTTGTCAAAATTGTCAACGACGGTTGTTTAATATTCATAATTATATTATAAGCCAACTAAATTGATTTGTCCTCTGAAAAAGAGTATTTTGCATTGCTCGAGCTCTTGTCAAAATTGTCAACGACGGTTGTTTAATTTACGCGCAAATAAATATTTTTTTAATAAGTCAGAGTTAAATTAAGCTTTCTTTCTTTATTAAGTCTACACAACCAAACGATCGAAAAGACAAGTATTTCGATTCTTAATATTAAAGCTTAAGAACAAAATAGATGCACTTCACTCCATAGTTAAAAAATATGTATATATTATTGGAAAAAAGTTATAAAAGAAATTATTGAAAAAAGTTATAAAAAAAATTATTGAAAAAAGTTCCTCAACATTTGTTTGTGTTATCTCTTAAATCACTTAGTATTTAGGAGGCTCACTTAGTAGTAAGGAGGCTTATTAAATTTACAAATGGTAATGTTTTGTTTGTGTTATCTAATGCTAATGTTTTTAAGAAGAAAATGGAAGTTAAAATAATATTATTTTTATTTATAAAATGAATTATCTTCAATTTATTTTATACAATTTGTTTGTAAAATTTAAATAATCATTATTAAATAGATCTTACATTTTACAAATAATTTTTAAATATAAAAAAGATTAAAAAAAAAAATTTAAGTACTCACTCATAATTTTCTTTGCTTAATTAAAAATCTTCAACTATAACACTATGTGGGGATAACTTTCATGACTTCCATAAATTGTAAAATGAGAATATTATTAGATGAAAAAGTTTATTTTGTTGTGAATTGAGGAACCAACTTAATCTTAATAATTTAGATATTGATTAGCTTATTTCAGTAAATTTGATAATTATACTGTATCCTACATTTTAAGTGGCATTTTTCTATGTTTATGAAGTGGTTTTATGAAATATAAAAACATATAAATTAAATTAAAAGAAAATAATTAACATAATTCATTTTTAAACATATATTTATTAAATATTTATAAAAAGCATTAATAATAGAATATATTTTTATAAACATATATTTATTAAATATTTATAAAAAACCCTAATAATAAAATATAGAAATATAAACATATATTTATTAAATATTTATAAAAAAACACTAATAATAGAATATATTTCTATAGAATTAAATACATATATACATAAGAGAAACAAACAGATACAACCTAAACATGCAAGAGAGATAGAATATTGGTGAAAACAATATTTAGATAAAATCTAAGTTAAAAAGGAAACATAGAAAGATGAGCGTTATAATGTGTTGTCTCTTAATACAATGCTAGTTTCCTCGTATTCATCGTATTTCTTCATTTTCCAAAAAAACACAATCGATGTAATTCACCTCTTTCTTTTTAGCTTTTTTTTTAATCTCTCCTTTCTTATCAACTTTAATTGAATCGTCCCTGTGTTTCCTTATTAACGGAATCTTTGTGGTTACTCATTTTCTATAATTTAATTAATTTATTTTAGATTTTAACTTATGCTTGGCATTGTTGTTTTCGTTCTTTAGTTATTTAATTAATTAATTTTGATAAAGTTTAGATGATATGTATAAAGGATTGTCGCGAGATATTAATTGTAATATTGGAGTTAAGTAAGGGTGTTTTCATTCCCCTACTTTTTTTGGCATTTAATTAATTGTAATATTGGAGTTAAGTAAGGGTGTTTCCATTCCCCTGCCTTTTTTGGCATTTACTCGATAAGCTTGAAAAATGCCTAGAAGAGGTAGGTTGCGCAGGCACGACCTTGGACAGAATATTCATCATGTTTATTCTATATCCTTACGATAGCTTTCTTATGGATAGGTTCCCTTATGATATTGAGAAGCATTTATGAATTCTCAAAGGTTTATGCACTAGTATGTGAATGACCGTTAACATTGACAAAGCAAAAGTCATGACTATCAAGTCCAATAAAGGTACTTATGACATTTTTTCTTATAACAATAGAATCTTAGAGGAAGTAACCTCCTATAAGTGCTTAGGAATTGACTTTCATCACATGCTCAACGAGAACTATAGCATCGAAAATAGGATATATGGAGGGTGGAAAGCCTACTTTGGCCTTGAAAACAACTGTAAATCGGTAAACCTTGTGATGTGGGACAAAAATAAATTCCTCTTTAAAATGCTTGTCACTCCTGTTATTCTATATGGATATGAAGCCTAGGGATGTTGCATTTCCAGAGAGTCTTCGAGAATAATTGAGCAAATCGAGAAACGGTTTACTACTTATACTCTTAAAATTAAGAGCAACACGCTGTAACATCCCAAAAATTCGTAAAAATTTAAAAAATTCCTAAGCGGCCTTTTCGCCATTAAATGCTATGCGGAAGTAAAAGTTTTCAGCATTTATATTTACTCTTTACATAAAAACGACATAAAAACATCTTCATAGATTTTCATTAATTATTTAATTGTCTATACGACAATTAAATAAATAGTATCATAATACTTAAGTACATAACCGTCAATAATGTACGTCATAATGACTTTTGACTGAAACTATAATATTATGTATGAATGATATAACACTACCTAGTTTTTCGTATTATTCTTACATGGCTGAGTTTGGTTGACTTTTGGTTAATCATGGTTGACTTTTTTTCACCATGGTTCAGTAAGGTTGACTATGGTTCACTTTAGTTTACTTTGGGTTGAACATGGTTGATTTTGGTTTACTCTATTTGAATTTGGTTGAATTCAGTTGACTTTGGTAGACTAAATGACTATGGTTCACCATGGTTGACCAGGGTTGACTTTGATTCAGCATGACTGACGTTAATTGACCATGGATGCATTTGATTGACTTTGGTGAACCATGGTGGACTTTGGTTGACTTTTGGTTAATTGTGGTTGACTTTGCTCGACCAAGGTTCACTAAGGTTGATTATGGTTAACAATGGTTGACTTTGGTTATGGTAAACCATTAACAACCATAGGCAACAATGGTCAACCATAGTCAACTATGATCAACCAAAGTGAAGCATAATCAAGTATAGTAAAATAAAGTAAACCTTAATCGACCATCATAAACCATAGTCAACTAAAGTAAACCATGGTTAATGAGAGTCAAACAGATTCAACCATGGTCAAACCAAGTTTACCACAGTCAACCAAGGTAAACTATGGCTAACCATGGTTGATTTTTGCTCACAATGGTTGACTTTGGTTGAACATGGTTGACTTTCTTTAACCATGGTTGACTTTGATTGACCATGGTTGACTTTGGTTGACCATGGTTGACTTTGGTTGACCATGGTTAACTTTGATTAAAGAAAGTCTCTATCTCAACCACTAGCATCAGTCTCTATCTCAAATGGATGTTGTAGATCCGACAGTGCAAGTACTGGAGTTGTACTAATCTTTTCTTTCAAAGTGTCGAAGGGATTCTGTGCTTTGCCTTCCCATTGAAAGACTTTATTCATACCTGTCAAAGCATGCAAGGGAGAAGCTATGAAGGAGAAGTTAGCAAGAAACTTCCTCCAGTATTGGGATGCTCCCAAAAAGCTTCTCACCTCGGTTACATTATTTGGCTTGGGCCAATTTACAATAACTTCAACTTTAGAGGGATCAATCCTCAATTCACCACCCCCTACAATGTAACCTAGATATACCAAAGATGTCTTCCCAAATTCACATTTAGACATCTTCAAATACAATTGTTCCCTTACAAGTACATCAAAAACTTGCTTAACATGCTTAACATGTTCCTCCCAAGTACGACTGAATATCATAATATCATCTAAGTAGATTATGACAAAGTCATCAATGAAGGGCCTAAATACATCATTCATCACGCTCATGAATGTTTCAGGTGCATTACAAATCCCAAATGGCATTACCATCCATTCATACAATCCTTGTTTAGTTTTGAAAGTAGTTTTCCAAATATCATTGTCATGAATTCTAATTTGATGGTAGCCACTTCTTAAGTCTAACTTAGTGAAATAAGTTGCATTCTTAAGCTGATCCAAAAGATCATCAATCCGAGGAAGAGGATACATGTTTTTAATTGTGATTTTGTTTAGTGCCCTATAATCAACACACACACGCCATGTGCCATCCTTTTTTGGCACCAACACAATTGGTGAACCACAAGGAGAGGAACTTGGTCGAATATCCCCTCTTTCAAGCAATTTCTGAACCTGTTTATTTATCTCTGCATTTTCAATTATTGAAGACTTGTACATGCCAATGTTAGGAAGTGGTGCATCTTGTTGTAAAAGAATCTCATGCTGAATTTCTCTTTTTGGAGGAAACCCTTTAGGTTCTTGAAAGAAGATATCATACTCAGTTACAACTTTAGTTAAATCTTTCTTAAGCCTTGGATCACATCCCTTAAAAGATTCACTTTGACCAACATCCTTTGTTTTAACAATCATAAGAACAAATTTCTTACTAGCATTAACTAGCCTCTTCATTCGACTTGCATAAACTAATGAAAGATTAGTTTTCATTCGATGTGCACGAACAACATATTCAATTCCATCTTTAGTGAGTTGATATCTGTTATCTTCTCTGTAAAAGATAGCATTCCTATCATGAAGATAAGGACTTCCCAAAACAATACCATAGATATCTAATGGAACTACATCCAGATCTACTTCATCAATGAATCCAGAAGTGATAGCAAATCTAAGTCTACATTGTTTTGTCACTTGTAATTGTGCATTATCACATACCCATCCAAGAGGATATGGTTTTGGGTGTAACTTAGTTTCCAAATTAAGTTTCTTAACTATCTCTTCTAAAATTAGATTGGCTTGTCATCCACTGTCAAAAAGAGTATTATCTTTGTATGCTTAGAAATTACTCTTATGTGAAACAACTCACTTCTTTTTCTTTCATCAACAATATATTCATGCTTTGAATTGGAAGTGGAAGGAAGATTTTTACCTTGTATGCTCGTAGCAACAATCTTAGTCTCATCCCCTGAATATGATCCCAAATCATGGTGGATAGCTGTGGCAGTGGTCTTCTTGTCCACCTTATTCCAAAACTTCTCAAGTTTGAGCTCTAGCTGAAGCTTCCAACATTTGGATGCATCATGACCCTTTTTCTGGCAATGAGAGCATGTAGGTTTGTCTCCTTCTTTCTTCACCATAACAGTATGCTTACCTTTCCCCTTACCTTTGAACTTGTTTCCTTCAGGTTTGTAAGGTTTCTTGGAAAAGTTTTCACTTCAAGTATTCTTCCCGTTTGAATCCATATGAGTCGCTTGAACACATACCTCATCAAGATTAGTTGGATTAAGCATAAGTATCATGTGTCTTAAATAACTATGTAATCCACCTATGTACTTAAGAAGATTTTCCTGGGTGTAGAGAGGTGTACCAATTATTAGAGCTCTCTTCCGAAACTCTTGTGTGTAATCTTGCACACTTTGACCCTTACCTTGCCTTAGACTCTGCCAGTCCATCATTGGTTGCTGAATATAACCCAATGGGTAGAACTGCTTCTTTAATGATGATTTGAACTCATGCCAAGAGGATATAACATTGCCTTTAGAGTCCAAATCCTTTGGAGTTCTGCTCTCTAACCATATGAGAGCGACCCCTCCAATTCAGAGAGAAACTAACTAAATCTTCAAGTTATTGTCGGTAAACGTTTGAATCCTACAATATACTTCAATCTAACAAATCCAATTATCTAATTTTTCAGCATTAAGTTCTCCATTATAAACAGATAAATCAAACTTAATATCAAGCTTTAATTGAGGCATATTGAGATCAATTTTCTGTTGAGGTGAGGCATTTAAAGAACCATCAAGAAAAGATGGTGATGATGGAGGAGATTTAGGAGGTTCCTCATCACCTCCTTCTGCTTTACCTTTCCCATGAGAAGAACCACCTCGATCTCCTTTCTTCCGATCTTGATAAAGTTCTTCCACCATACTTTGCATCTTCATGAAAGCTTTGAGAAAATCCCCTTCAAAAGGGATTGAAGAAGTTCCATCATCTCCATTTTTGTGAAGCCATTCTCCTTCTTCTTGGTCCAATATCAGGATCAAATTCTTCAAGCTTTCCTTCACCTCTTTGAAGCCTTTCTCTTGTTAACATAAACAAATTCACGATGCAATGGTTAACCATCTCTGATACCAACTTGATTTGAAAATCTCAAGATCTTGTTAATCAATAAATTTGCATGAAAACATTCATAAAATTGACTTAAAAGATGAATTTTAAATGCTTCAAATCAACACATAAACATATAACAGAGATATGCAAACCAGAAACAAAACACAAAGCTGATAACGGAGTTCACCCATTCCTGGGTACATCTCCGGGCTCCTTCCAATGGGAAGATCGATCTTATTCAGTCTTCAAAGATTACATCTTGGGTGTTCTGGAAACACCTTTGTTTTTTGTCTGTCAAACGCAGAAATAGACTGCACCACTACGTCTGTCTCGAAATTTTGAGCAAAATGAGTATAAAGTTGACCCTGTTGTCCTGAGGCCTCCTCTAGCATGCAATTCAAGACAACCAATCTGCACAAAAGACAAAAGTACTAAATTCTTATGTACTTCACCTCGAAATCTGTGTAACGCTCTGTTTTAAGACCTGAACATTGACTTCTGAACTTGGCCTGTGGCTTGGTCTTCATGGCTCTTTTTATAACTTGGCGCTACCAATTGCTTAAGCTTTTAACGCCACTTACAACTCAACGGTGGAGTAGTGCCCCAATCATAAGGCGTGGTGCTTAACAAAAAGAAGTCTTGAGGTCAAACCCGCGAGCATGTCCTCCTTATTCGTTGTTTTAAATGTTGCCACAATATTATTATATCCACGTTATTGTATGATTGTAAATCATAGCGGTGGCATGCCACATTACAATATAGTTATACGATGTGGCGCATTTGTTCCATGTTTGTGATATGGTTTTTTATAACACATAAGGTTTACCCTTGGCGCTCCACATTATATGTTGGATAATATTTAGTTATAACGTTATAACATGTGCCTCCACGTTACCACATGATGTGTGCCCTTATTATTACATTATGGTTTCAATTGTTTGGTTGAACTTTAATATATATGGTGCATATATGCTTTGATATGGTTTGAACTTTAATAAGGTTTAACACTTTCAAGGGGGCCTTAGTGTTGGCCTAGGTCAAGGGTTATGCCCTTGGCCTACCCCTTTTTACACAACTTGTTAACCATTTGAATGGGGTTATGGTGGCTTTACCATGAGGTTTAACCATTTTAATGGGGTCATGGTGGCCTTACCATGAGGTTTTGGGTTCGATTCCCATAGTCCCAAAATAACTTTTTAAATCATATTTTTAATCATTTTAATCAACATTGAGGAAACTTCAACTACTGACAACTTCTTCCCCTGGAGGTCGTTTCATGTGAAACGAACATTGACGGAAAGCTGTCGATGAGCTCTTTACCACGGTAACCTTTGTACTGCTATTTGAAGACTTTAAATCTGATCGGTGATGAGATGATCCTCTTGGATCACTATGGGTGTATGTCTCTCCTCTGGTTCGCAAAGTTGAGTGGATAGAAAGATATAAAAATGATTCATTTCCTTAGTGGAGCTCAATATTGGTTCAATTGTTTCTGCGCCTGAATGATTTTTCACATATGTACAACATGAGAATAGTTTTTTGTTGTATTATTTTATAAGTATTCATTTGTTTCTTCCTCCAAATGAGTGAAGTTTGTTATTGAAGTGATTCAAGATAATAGTTTTGGTATTTATGAACATAATTTTTAAATTCACTCCCTTTTCTGTATTTATATATCTTTATATTCATTGAACATTTTATAGATTGTATTTAATTTCCATCCAACCTTGATTTTTCTCTCTTATATGGATTGTTGAGTACAAATTTTATCATTATATTGAAAAATTCAATTACATTGTTTATCAAATTTCTATATATTGTTACATTTTTCAAATAAAAAGAATGACTTATTTTTAATGTGAACCGTGAAGGTTTCAATATATCATAGCCCTTCAAAGTGAAATAGGAGGTGATACATAAATCACAATACCAATACCAATACCAATTTGATCCCTAGTAGTGATATATAAATGACAATATCAATACCAATAGCGTCGCGGCTTGTGCAATACATTGTTTAATTTACGCGCAAATAAATATTTTTTTAATAAGTCAGAGTTAAATTAATCTTTCTTTCTTTATTAAGTCTACACAACCAAACGATCGAAAAAGACAAGCATTTCGAGTCTTAATATTAAAGCTTAAGCCCAAAATAGATGCACTTCACTCCATAGTTAAAAAAATATATATATATTATTGGAAAAAAGTTATAAAAGAAATTATTGAAAAAAGTTATAAAAAAAATTATTGAAAAAAGTTCCTCCAACATTTGTTTGTGTTATCTCTTAAATCACTTAGTATTTAGGAGGCTCACTTAGTAGTAAGGAGGCTTATTAAATTTACAAATGGTAATGTTTTGTTTGTGTTATCTAATGCTAATGTTTTTAAGAATAAAATGGAAGTTAAAATGATATTATTTTTATTTATAAAATGAATTATCTTCAATTTATTTTATACAATTTGTTTGTAATTTATAATTTCATATTTTTATAAGCAAAAACAACTTTCCAACGAAGAAGGCAAAGAGGTAAAATTTAAGTAATCATTATTAAATAGATCTTAAATTTTATAAATAACTTTTAAATATAAAAAAGATTAAAAAAAAAAATTTAAGTACTCACTCATAATTTTCTTTGCTTAATTAAAGATCTTCAACTATAACACTATGTGGGGATAACTTTCATGACTTCCATAAATTGTAAAATGAGAATATTATTAGATGAAAAAGTTTATTTTGTTGTAAATTGAGGAACCAACTTAATCTTAATAATTTAAATATTGATTAGCTTATTTTAGTAAAATTGATAATTACAGTGTATCCTACATTTTAAGTGGCATTTTTCTATGTTTATGAAGTGGTTTTATGAAATATAAAAACATATAAATTCAATTAAAAGAAAATAATTAACATAATTTATTTTTAAACATATATTTATTAAATATTTATAAAAAACATTAATAATAGAATATATTTTTATAAACATATATTTATTAAATATTTATAAAAAACACTAATAATAAAATATAGAAATATAAACATATATTTATTAAATATTTATAAAAAACACTAATAATAGAATATATTTCTATAGAATTAAATATATATATATATATATAAATAAAAGAGAAACAAACAGATACAACCTAAACATGCAAGAGAGATAGAATATTGGTAAAAACACTTTTTAGATAAAATCTAA
Organism: Larix kaempferi; assembly: GCA_027924585.1. Taxonomy (NCBI): domain Eukaryota; kingdom Viridiplantae; phylum Streptophyta; class Pinopsida; order Pinales; family Pinaceae; genus Larix; species Larix kaempferi. The sequence continues at coordinate 11,446,110 of BSBM01000487.1, forward strand.
GTTAAAAAGGAAACATAGAAAGATGAGCGTTATAATGTGTTGTCTCTTAATACAATGCTAGTTTCCTCGTATTCATCGTATTTCCTCAGTTTCCAAAAAAAACCACAATCGATGTAATTCACCTCTTTCTTTTTAGCTTTTTTTTTAATCTCTCCTTTCTTATCAACTTTAATTGAATCGTCTAGTGTTTCCTTATTAACGGAATCTTTGTGGTTACTCATTTTCTATAATTTAATTAATTTATTTTAGATTTTAACTTATGCTTGGTATCGTTGTTTTCGTTGTTTAGTTATTTAATTAATTAATTTTGATAATAAGGAAGTTTAGATGATATGTATAAAGGATTGTCTCGGGATATTAATTGTAATATTGGTGTTAAGTAAGGGTGTTTTCATTCCCCTACCTTTTTTGGCATTTAATTAATTGTAATATTGGAGTTAAGTAAGGGTGTTTCCATTCCCTTGCTTTTTTTGGCATTTACTCGATAAGCTTGAAAAATGCCTAGAAGAGGTAGGTTGCGCAGGTACGACCTTGGACGGAATATTCATCATGTTTATTCTATATCCTTACGATAGCTTTCTTATGGATAGGTTCCCTTATGATATTGAGAAGCATTTACGAATTCTCAAAGGTTTATGCACTAGTATGGGAATGACCGTTAACACTGACAAAGCAAAAGTCATGATTATCAAGTCCAATAAAGGTACTTATGACAATTTTTCTTACAACAATAGAATCTTAGAGGAAGTAACCTCCTATAAGTGCTTAGGAATTGACTTTCATCACAAGATCAACAAGAACTATAGCATCAAAAATAGGATATATGGAGGGTGGAAAGCCTACTTTGGCCTTGAAAACAACTGTAAATCGGTAAACCTTGTGATGTGGGACAAAAATAAATTCCTCTTTAAAACGCTCGTCACTCCTGTTATTCTATATGGATATGAAGCCTAGGGATGTTGCATTTCTAGAGAGTCTTCGAGAATAATTGAGCAAATCGAGAAACTGTTTACTACTTATACTCTTAAAATTAAGAGCAACACGCTGTAACATCCCAAAAATTCGAAAAAATTTAAAAAATTCCTAAGCGGCCTTTTCACCATTAAATGCTACGCGGAAGTAAAAGTTTTCAGCATTTATATTTACTCTTTACATAAAAACGACATTAAAACATCTTCATAGATTTTCATTAATTATTTAATTGTCTATACGACAATTAAATAAATAGTATCATAATACTTAAGTACATAACCGTCAATAATGTACGTCATAACGACTTTTGACTGAAACTATAATCTTACGTATGAATGATATAACACTACCTAGTTTGTCGTATTATTCTTACAGAATTTCTAGACTAGATAAGTATCTCTGTCTAGTATAATAGATTCGTTTGGCCCTAGAATTTTTTTATTTAATTTGTACTATGCTGCTAGTATGACTATGGTTCCTTTTATACCTGTGTATTTTAGGCATATGTCAAGGTTTGTTTGATACGTTGTGTTATTGTTTCACATTAATGTGTCTTTTGACGTAATTTAACTCATTTGTACTTGTTGTAGTTATTAAAGATGCATTGAAATTATAACACTAAGAATTGGTAAAATACGACTCCCAATGTTTGACAAGAGATAACCTGGCCTACGCCTGAGACTTACTTAGCTTAAATGCTAATGCATAATAACCTTCTATTCTGTCCAGGTTACAGGTTTATCCTAGCAAGTGTTTGATAATTGCATGTTTTAAGTTCATCTTCCAAGGCAAGGATGCATAACAAAAATCATTATATTTAAAGTTTGGAAGGTGCTAGTATTGATGGTGTTTAGCCAAATCCATGTTTTGAGATCCTAGACTTCTACAATAACGTGATCAAACTAAAGTTATGGTTTATTAGAAATATGCACACCAACTATATGCTATGCATATTGTGGTGGCTCAATGATCAAAAGTTAAGATTATACAATCGACGAGTATTGAACATAAACTATATAATATGTAAAGTGTGGATCGCATTCGAAAAGAAGTCAGGGTTATTAATTCAATGAATATTTGCAATCACGAACTATAGGCTGGTGGGTTCAAAACTTGGTTGGTGGATGACAAGGATTGGAATTTAATGCATTCATGTGATCGACATTAATGATGTATCGGGTGTCTAAAACCTACCGCGAAGCTTCAGGGTTTGGTCACTTTGATGGTTTCATTTTGGTTCTGCGTGGTGATGGCGAGATGAGCTCCTCTCGGTTGCCATGGTTGCTGGGAACCACTTAGCGAGTTGGTTGTAACCGTATGGGTGTTAGACGTGGGTCTTTATGGTCCCTATTGTGTGCGATGAGTTCAACTTCCTAGTTCTTCTTGTCACGAGTTCGAAACCCTATAAGGTAACATTCCATTTCCAGGATTCATTCTTTAAAAGTTTACTGTTTAAGATATGGTTTTTGGTAATGAACGTGTTCAACTTCTAATCATGTATTGGTTTTAATCACAGGAGTCAGTTCATAACCTTCTGGATGGAAAAATGAGAGGAGTATTGATTCCTGTGGATTGTGAGCCACAGTAAGTCTCGGGCTCATTCTAGAGATGCCTCTGTCATCGTTTTAAGGGTTTTAAAGTTTGTCTCATCGTTCTTAAGTGTAGACTTGGTTTTTAAAAGTGGCATGGAGCGTTAAAGTAGCGTTGCTGCAGTAGAAGGATTTTCCTCGGCACTTCCCGAGTTGGGGTTTCACCTGTCAAGTTAATGTAGCGATTTTGATACTATGGTTGCCCTTTTGGTTTCCTTAAGAAGTTGGATTGCGATTGCAAATTTTCTTTATGAATATGATGGATCACTTCATTTTAAAACCCTGCATTGAAATGTTGAGGCTTTGCTCTCGGCCCCTGTCAGTTTTTCAAAGAGTAATAATTTTTTAGATGTTTCTAGTTAAGCATTGAACGCCACCGGGCTTGAACCCTAACCTTGGTTTTGATAATGGTTATATATTTGTATTTTAATGTGGTTCAATGTTCAATATTTTTGATTTCAAGGTCGTGGGCTTGGATCCTAGCACTGTACTAAGTTTTGTTTGGTGTTTTTAAGAATTACGTTCAACGTAAGGGTAAGTTCTCCAAATGGAGACTCGAGCCCTCTTCTCTCGTTTGAAACCTGTGTATCGTTATACATAGGAAACTGGTAGTTATTAGATGCTTATTATTGTTTAAAGATGTGGGTTCTCATCGAACCTTCGGATGAGCCTATACAGGTCTTGACCCCGAAACTTGTTAATTTACATTGGACCTGAGAGTTGGTAGCCTTGAAAGAAGATTTTTGTGTTTGATTAAAGTTCTATTGAGATACGATTCTGATAACATTAAAATTGGGCCGAATGTGTAGCTAGGCGAGCTTCTTTCAAGACTCGAACCCTAAGTTACTGAACTATAAAATCCTAAATAAATGTGAAATGTTTTTTATGAGGGTTATGAGTATTGTTTGTTGATTTCGTTTAGATTTAAAACGATTTAAATACAGTAATTTAATAATTACATTCCTGTTGGTATTTAAAGTGTTTGTAATGGTTTCGAATCCATCTAAATAAAAATAATTGTTGGGCAAAGCCCTTGGGTTGTATAACCCGCTCTCTCTTGAACTCGAAATGAGTCACTTTTAGGGTTTCAACTCTTGTTACGAGCCTACAATATATTTTATATAATAATGTTTATACTGTTTAATACTAAGTTTTTAGTACAGGTAAATCGTTACCCGTAATAGATGATGTTGATGAGTTCGACATTTTGACAAGATAATGTATTATTGAACTTGTCTGATACTTAGTTTATGAAGATCGATTTCTGTGTAAATTACATTAACTCATTCTTTCTTGTACAGAAATAAGTATGAACTCTGTATACTTCATTCATGAAGGGTTTTCCAATTGTTTTATGAATAGTACTCTATTAGATGTACTAGTATTAATACTGCATAGTTGCATAATGTTTACAGATCAAGAGATATAAACCTAGATTGAAATGTTCAGATATCTAGGGTTGGTATTTGAGTTTTGATAATAATAAGTTGTTTTGGCTAAGTATGAACTCTATTTTCAGTTTTTGAATGTTCATGCTGCTTATATAAGTATTGAGTTGTTAATGTTAATCATACTTCTTTCGTTCTGTAATATATAGCCATTACTGAAATCTATTATCTAGAAAAGTAAACATAAATACATTATAGAACTACTACTATTTTACATTTTTCAGCAAGCATCATTCTTCAATATGAAAAATAGAAGATAATTATTTCTTTTACAAATTAGAGATCATATCTAATCTATGTTAATTAAATTCTTCCTGTACTAGAGTACATCGTCTATCACGAAAGGAAAAATATAGGAAGATGTTTGATTCATTCATCAATAGCATTTACTATTTCATTCAATCTAGAGAAAGCTAATTTAACTTGTTCATAAATCATTCTTTAGTACAACTAACTGATACTTAATAAAAACATTGGAAAACTATGGTAATCTATCAAACAATTTACAGAATAAGTTTTACAGTAAAAAATAATTAAAGTAGAAAACAAATAGAACCTGATAACTTGATAGGGTGGACAAACACCCAAAGAGGCCCGTTCCTCCCAACCTTCTCCAGAAGAGCAGCCAAATTAATTGCTCCTTTGGACCCCCAAGCCTGTTCATTGAACCACTAGGAAGAAGTCTCTATGTAGTAGCAAGGCACTCAGGTTGTAATTCAGCAATCAATGGAGACTTGCATACAAACCTCCCATATGTACTTCAACAATCAATGGAGACTTGCATACATTTCAAAACTCTGCACTCAACAGGAATAAGACAGTCTTACTCTGCAACTCAAAACATAGCTTCCCCTCATCGAATCTCTTGTGTGCAATATCCAACAAAACCACAAGGTAAGTTCTCTCGTCAGAGAAAGTGTGAGCCTCTGCTCAAATTCAATGGCTATAAAATGATGCCTAGGTCTTTTTGGTGGTCAGTTTTCATTCAATGAGCCATAAGCTCTAGTTCCACATTCTTGGGAACTTGACCACAAATTAAGGGAGTTGTCCCATAACAACAGTTAGTTATTGAGTTCAGTTGCTGCCACTTGTTCATTGCCTTCTACCCCAGATTCCATTCCTCCTAGTGGGTCAATAAACACTCTTTCAACAGTCTCTTTGGGTGAGTGTCTCCTATTTTAATATATTAAATAATAATATTATTCATTTACAGTCATCCTTGACACTTGGTCAAATATAAAAATTTGCAATAAAAGTTAAGGTAATGTTTTTCCACAAACATAAAATGTTTTAAGTACTAGGTATGTTACTGTAACATCCCTCCAATTTGACCCATATTATTGGTATTTTTGTAAAATGTAATTGTAAATTATGTAAATGGCCTTGGGGAGGAGCTCAAGGCTAAGGCCCCACCAGTGGACCTCGAGCTAGTGTTATGATTATAAGTCTTAGTTTAAGTTTAAAATATTTAAGAATGGTAATGCGACTAAACGATAAGTAACAAAACCCATCCAAAAGAAAAGATAAGATGGTTAGGAAGCTATGGGATTTATGTTTTTAAGTCATAAAACATTGAGGGTGAGGAACTAGTGATGTTTTGTAATGTCCCTAAAAACGTAAGATAAAAAAAAATTCCTCTTCTTACTAAATTGCCTAACATAGCTTATGTATTTAGGAGATTTCCCTACAGTGATGTGAAAAGTATCAGTACTTGTAATTGCTATTTCAATGTGTTCAGGAAACTTCTATCAAGGTGACTTATGTCGATTGATGACTTATGTGGAAGTAATTTAGGATGATCATGTGGGTGTGAAGTTATGTTTTTTCCATGCATTAATACCAGCAGTCTCTATTTTTCTTACTTGATCTAAATGTATGTTTGAAATGTTTATTTGTCTAATGTCAAATCTCAGGCATGGTGAACCTGATGAGGGAAGTTGAAAACACCCTGAAACTTTGGGGTTTGGTTAAACACTTCTAGAGAAATCGTCGAGAGGTAAGGTGTGAATAGGGAAAGGCTTATGGATTTACTTAGCATTTATGCTAACATCTATTTATATATTGGTTTCTATGCATGTGTCCCTTGGTGGTTATATATTTGGCAACTACCATATGTAACAACTTCTAGAAGTGGAACCATCTTAACGTTTATCATGGAGGAGTTGAGCACTTTGTTGATGTAATTATAAGTTAAGGGTGTTGTACCCATACAACTATATGCATAGTTTGATGAAGAATTCAAAAGGTAGTACTACGTGGTGGTTGCAAGTATTAAAGGTGCATCGAATGGTCACGTGGCCTCAGGCTAGTTGGGTTCTAAGTGTTTTTAGCGAGGGTTTACTCTTTGGCTGTCATTTCATTGGTTTTGTGACTGAGAGGGGAAAGAATAACTCGTTGTATGGTAGCTATGCCTGGCCTGAGCTATGCTCATGGCCAAGGTAGCACTGGTGTTTTCAGCAAGCGTTGCAACCAAAATTGCCCTCACCGGGTAACTACGAAAAACGCGAATACTGCATTGTTTCTAGTCTTTAGTCTTCGTTTTGAATGTATGCACAGACCCTAACTCAATCTGGCTTGTTTATATTAATAGGTGTGGCAATCGTGGTGCGTAATCTCGGCGTTTTGAGTTGGCATCCACGCTGGTTGCATTTTGGAATTTTAACTGGTAAGTCCAGGGTTTACTCACCCTTCACCCTATCTGTCTCAGTGGTTTTGGAGAAGGGTTTGATAAATGTGTAAGCGGGGATTAGTGATGCCTTTGGCTCACACGGTCTTGTAATCCCATGGTGGTTGCCTTCGGTTTGACCTAGGGTTTAGTCCACGGTTGTAAATAGTGATTCGATGGGTGCATCTACTAAGGGTTTTGGACTTGGTTGCTTCAATGTAAAACAAATCGTACCTCTATAAATTATGGGTTTAGAGGGACTATTACTTCCTGTATGTATGTATGGAGCTTGCCCTTGGGGTTTTGAAATGAGAAATGGCTTCTGCGTTGTTCTTTCCTTTGATGTTTAAATGGCCCTGTGAAGAGATTTTGGCTATTGCATTTTCATTTTGATCGAGCTTTGTTCTGCGTCTTTTCCTTCTTATGAAGCAAGATGATTTATGAATAGGAAAGAATGGTGGTGTTTCTAACCTATAGCTACTCGTTTTGTATCTCTGGGCAAATTGCCATGTTTACAGGGTTTTCGAATCTTTAATATAAATATAATGTTTGACAAAATATGCGTTGATGGTGTAGGATGTTGTAGCTATTGTATTTATTTTGGTTTATGAAAACGTCCGTCCAGTATTGTTTTACTTGTAAACCTAAAGGGATTTGATCCCTGCGTTTGGCGTTTTATGTAAGGGGAAGAATACTGGCTGTAGGTGTTTCGTTCTATGGTAATGAGAATTGTTTGTTGGGTCAAATACTACTTCTGTGGAAATGATATGGATATCTAAATTATGTGTGTTCCAATGTTTAAATTTATATGATGAGCATTTGCTTAGGATGGGGTTCGATCCTCTGACCCATTAGAATGATATGTTAATGATTTTGAATGGTGTGGATTATTTGATTTTTGAAAAGAAAATCGTTGAGTTTCTTTTTCATAGTTTAGGTTGCAAGAATGAAAATGTTTGATACTAAGTTTATAATTCGTAATGCTGGGAGATGCATTTAATGTTATGTAATGAGAATACTGTGGGTGATAATCGACCCTTAAAAAAAGTTTTGTAGATGATTAACTTGTTTGAATATGGGAAAAATTTGAGGAAGAAAATGTTGTACATGCCTTCACTACTTGGTACTTTTAATTCGAATTCTGTATTTGTTTTCCTGAAAGGGTTAGTAGTTTTTGAACATAATCCTAACTAGATCTGTGATATGTTGATGTTGTAAATTTGAAAGAGGACTTTAACAGAGACAAATATAAAAAGTCTTGTGAGCAAAAATCTTATCCTAGCTATACATAGAATATGGAAAACGTAATTTCAAACACTATTTCAAAATGGAGAGGATATATATAATTTCAATAATGCTGCTTTGAATGGAGTGATCTAGGTGTATCTAAATACTAAGAGTAGGTTTATAGGTTAGGGGTTTGCTGGGATGTCTAGCAAAAGAAACTGCTAGACGTTCTACTGATCCTAGCTTCTAAGTTAACAGCAATTCTTGTTGTTTGTTCCTAGCAGAAAGTCTATATTTAAATGATTTACGATGAAAGAAAAACAAGGCCAAATGATGCTGGGGTAGCATCCTGTGTTACTTATCTAACTTCTATTATAACTTGAAATGGAAGATTCACATTTCATACCTGATTACTTTGTAGCTTGCTCCCTTCCTGAAGTAACCTGCACACTCAAACAATAATTAGTGTAGAGCCCTGTGAGCTCAACTGACTTGTTAAGGTGACTTTGGGACTACCACATTCCTCCCAAACTTGAACCTTGAACCATTCTGGTTCTATCTAGATCCCCTTGAGCTTGGTTCCAACATGCAATGAGAGTAGAGGCCCTAGATCCACCGCTGGTTCAGTTCTGGGAATTTCTAGGTTAGGCTGCTTCAGCTTCTTGGAGTAGAATCCTTTTCTTGGATTACCATAATAGAATGATAATGACCAAGAATGATAGATGATCCCCAAACTTGGGATCTGCCCTCTTTAAGTAGGGAAGTCTTTCAATTAGGACTGTTGAAACAATCAGTTTCTTTAAATTAGATAATTAATATTTAAAAGGTATTATTCAATTGAATACCTAGTCCTTTTGAACTAGGACTTTTCCAACTGTTTAACTATAAATCATTTTGATTTATGCTCTTAATAATAATTATAATAACAACAATTATACTAATAATAATTATACTAACAATAATTATACTAACACTAATTATATTTTGCTTAACTATTAATACACCATTTATAATATAAATTAATGCATAGTAAGATATACTAATTATATTCCATAATTAAATAATAACACCATTATTATTAAAGATCTTAATAATAATAATAATAGCTTGGAGGCCTTTATACATGTTAGTCATAAAAGACTATTGGTAATTATCTTTTATTTAGTTATGTGTCATCACATGACACTCTTTTCTCTTTAACTTTTAGGGACACGGTCCACTTCTTTGGATGGTCTTGGTCAGCTTGGTTAGGTACCTCTAGTCTCTCTCTTTGCATGTCGGATTCTCTCGTTTAACATGGTAGTTCCCGCAGTAGGTGATGATGGATAAAAAGATGAAACATTTAAGCAATTTAAACAAATGTGATAAAAGTGCTCTTCAGAGTCTTTCCGACTCAACACTTTGAAACTCCGTAACCTCGAGTGCTCTTCAGAGCCTTTTAACTCAACACTCTCACACGGGCGTTACTCTAGTGCAATTCCAGAGTCCCTGCTCAACATTAGTGCTAGAATGTGGTTGTGAGGCACATCTAGAATATTTAAGTTGCCTCGGATCCAGTATTCATTTATCAATCTTGGAGTGCTCCAGGGCTTATGCCCAACACTCCATGTACATCGAGGCTTACTCCCAATACATAATATTTCCTCTAGGTACATAGGGGCTTTTGACCAGTACGTAGGTAATCCGTGTGTTCCTGAGTCGACACTCAACACACCATATAAGTCAATCATGTCATTCACATCATTACACAGTATGTAAGAAAAGATCATCTCAGTATATTAGGGTTTTGTACTCTCATCATATGGTAAAAACATGAATCAAAACATTGGGGCTTCCTTTCCCAGTATATAATCAAATAATGAAATTCAGTCAGGGTCCATGCCCAATATGTCAGTCTACAAAAGAATAAATCATATGCACTAGGGCTCATGCACAATAATCAGAATAAATTCTATGTGCTGGGGCCGTGGCCTAATATAACATCATAAAATAGTCAGTCCAAAATTTGGGATATTACATTCCTCCCTGCTTAGAACAACACCGTCCTGGTGTTTCTAGGAACTAGGAATGAGGTCATGAAACAAGGCGGGTTATGCCTCTTTCATGGTGGCCTCATTCTCCCAAGTAGCCTAATTTAGTCCAAAGTGCCTGCATTGCACTTTCAGCTGAGTAATGGTCCTGCTCCTAAGTTGGACCTCTCTCTTGTCCTGATATCTGGGGTGTCTTGAATAGGGTTTCTGGTGAAACTCGATGAGAATGTTTGATCTTATGTCTCCACTCTCTGGGACGTAAAGTCGGACTTTTGACCACAGTAGTCCCATTTTGTCTATCGTATATTCTTTTTGCTGTTGGAAAAGTCCATTTTCCTAGATCTTTGTGAGGATTTTCGTGTAATAACGGTTACTCTTACATGCCGTTTGAATTCTGTGGTGCAAGTCTGAGTCGGTTTGGCTCACCGTGACCTCGTAAAGCATATGTGCTCGACGGCTCAAGGCATCTGCAATCTTATTTTCCTTTCCTTTTATATGCTTTAGTTCAAAATGGTATTCACTAAGGAAGGCTAACCACCTGGCCTGCCTGGCATTTAGGTCGGGTTGGTTGAAAAGGTATTTCAATCTCATGTTGTCCGTCATCAATAGGAATTTGTTTTCCATGAGATAATGTCGCCATATTTTTAGAGCATGGATGATGGTGGCTAGTTCGAGGTCATGAGTAGGGTAGTTCTGTTCATGTTCTTTTAGTTTCCTCAATTCATAGCATATGGAAAAATTGTCTTGCATAAGGACTCCCCTGAGTCCTTCCTTGCTTACATCTGTGCAAATGACAAAGTCCCCATTGGGATCCGTAATACGCATAATCGGTGCACTAATTAGTAGTTGCTTCATCTTTTGAAAGATTTCTTCGCACTTATCCATCTAGATAAACTTATTTTCCTTTTTTTGCAAGGAGGTCATGGGACATGCAATTCGTGAAAAGTTCTCAATGGACTTTCGGTAGTAGCCGGCTAATCCTAAGAATGATCTTATATCGAATATGCAAGTAGGTGTGGGACATTATTCAATAGCTTTGACTTTTTTGGGGTTGACGGCTATTCCCTTTTCGGAAATGATATGTCCTAAGTATTGGATCTGGGGTTTGTAGAAATCGTACTTACTAAACTTGGCGTAAAGCTGGTGTTCCCTTAGTATCTGTAAAACAATTTAGAGGTGCTCCTCATGTTCTATTTCGTTCTTGGAGTAGATCAGAATGTTGTCAATAAAGACTAGAACGAATTTATTGAGGTATTTACTAAAGATACTGTTCATCATGCACATAAAGTTGGCCGGTGCATTCGTCAACCCAAAGGGCATCACTACGAACTTGTAGTGGCTGTAACGGGTTCGAAATGTGGTCTTATTGATATCATCATCATGGATCCTCACTTGATGGTATCCAGATCGTAAGTCAATCTTCGAGAAGATCTTTGCCCCTCTGACTTGGTCAAACAAGTCGTTGATCCTAGGGAGTGGATAATGGTTCTTAATGGTCATCTTGTTGAGTTGGCGGTAATTGATGCACATCCGCATCGTGCCATCTTTCTTCTCGACGAAGAGTATCGGTGCGCCCCAAGGGGACACACTAGGTCGGATGTACCCTTTTTCAATTAGTTCTTGTAACTGAAGTTTGAGCTCCACCAATTCTGGTGTGTTCAAGTGGTACGGGGATTTAGAAGCTGGTACTGACCTGGGTGTCAGTTCGATGGAAAAGTCTAAGTCTTGTTTAGGCGGTAATCCTGGTATTTCTTCAAAAAATACGTCTTTGAATTCTACGAGGACTAGAAAGTATTCGATCTTCTATTCCCTATCCATTTCTGTGTTTTGGATATTGACGGCAAAGAGTTTGCAACCCTTTTTGATACATTTCTTTGCTTGTAAGGAAGAGATCTGTCTTACCGACACTTTCTTTGGGATACCTTAAATCGTCTTTGGAATCCCTTGGTCATCCCTGCAAAGTAAGGATTTGTTTAAGTAGTCTAGGAGGACATGGTGTTCTTCCAACCAATCCATGCTGATGAGTACATCGTATGACCCTAGGGGTAGAATGTTTAAATCTAACCTAGTTTGAAATCCGTTTAAGTTTATCTCGCAAGTTTTAACTAACTCGGAGATCTTTCGTTTGGTACCAGTGGCTAGTTGTACCAGCCATGGTTTCTCGTGAGGTTCTCGGTTCAACTTACAAGTGTCCACTAACTTAGGGGAGATATAACTTCGGCAAGCACCGGGATCTATTAAAATTGAAACGGCCGTGTTAGAGATCTTACCCTCTATTTCCACCATTGTGGCTTGGTGATCTGCCTATCGACCGTCGAGAGCAGCATAAATCCTTGGTGTCTTTGCCATTTATCCTACGGTAGTCTCTATTTGGATGTTGTGTAAAACTCCATCTAATTTGCTGGGGCAGTCTCTGTAGTAGTGGGGCCCTTCGCATTTCCAGCAAGAAACGGTTGGTGGGATAGCTTTGGTCCCTTTGTTGAATGCTGGATTGTTGACAGGTGGTGGGGGTGCACTTGGTCGTGCTTAGGGTCGGTTGAAGCCTCTATTAGGCGGAAAATTGTTGTTATGTTTCCAATAAGGTGGAGGCCTAAAACCTGGTCTGCGGTTGTCCAAGAAGGTTCTGAACCTATCTCTATTTTTGATGATGTTGTCATTCCTTAGCTATTCGTGTTCATAACACAACCTTGTTTTATGTAAGTTTAGATCAAGGGTTTTGGGCATGTCGAACTCTATCTTTTCTCTAAAGTTTGGTGGCAGCCCTCCCAAGAACTGCTGAATTTTGACCTTCTCGTCTTTAATGTATGGCACATAGTGAAGCAAGTCTAAGAATAAGTTTATGAATGCTTCCATAGTCAGGGAGCCCATTTTCAATTTATGAAATTCTTTATTTTCTTGTCAAAGAATCTTTCAGACATATACTTGTCCTGGAATATTCTGTTGAAAATATCCAAAGTTATGTCTCTCAGTTCTTGTCCTTTGGTGTGTTTCAAGTCCCGCCACCATCTGGAAGATTTATCGTTTAGGGTTTATATGGCTAGTCGGGCTTGCATTTCACTGGATTAGTTGTGAACTTTAAAGTGTTTATTCATCCCTAGTATCCACTCCTCATCTTTTTCCCCAGAGTTAATCCCTCCGTCATAGGTTGGGGATTTTATCTTTTTGAATTCCCCTTGCAGACGGTTGTCACTTTTCCTCCTTTTCTTGCAAGGAGGTGGTGAATCTTTATCGTTGGAAGAGCTCTTACAATCTCTTTCCATTGATTTTGGTATGTGTTCTCCCTGCTCTTCTCCCTTAGGGCTGGCAGTCCTTTTTGTGTGACTGTTTCCCTTTTTGGAGGTGTTGACTGAGAGTGTGGGCTGTCAAAGAGGGTTAGCCTTTGTTAAGGTCTGAATCAGTGCCTCATTTATGGCTTACTGTTCTCTTCTTTCCTGCATGTTTTCATCTTGGAAACTTCAAAACTCTTCTTGCAGGTTTTGCATAGACGATCTCCAATGTGAGTTTATTTCAACCACCACTTCCTGCTCTTGGGGTGGTGAGTCCTGATTCCCGTGAATGCTGCTGCCCTGTTCTGCATTCATTTTTCAGACAATGTTTGTACCTGAAATGTTATATAAGTATAAAGAACAGAAAATCATGTTAGTTTATTCTCACATAAAACAAAATAGAATGTAAATGTATGTTTCTATTTACTGTGTATCTGCAGCGGATGTTTGTAATGAGCCCAATAGGTCACTTAGTTTTGTAACTGGGCTCTGATACCACTTGTAATGTCCCTAAAAACGTAAGATAAAAAAAATAATTTTTCCTCTTCTTACTAAATTGCCTAACATAGCTTATATATTTAGGAGATTTCCCTATAGTAATGTGAAAAGTATCAGTACTTGCAATTGCTATTTCAATGTGTTCAAAAAACTTCTATCAAGGTGACTTATGTCGATTGATGACTTATGCGGAAGTAATTGTTGATGTATTTGTAACTTTGGAATGTATTTCATATATTTATATTGTATTCCTATAGAAATGTTATTATTACTCTATACGGAAGTGTTTGTATTCCTATAGAGATGTTATTATTCCTCTATACGGAAGTGTCGTCATTTATATTGTAAGTGTCGTAACTTATACTTGATGGGTTATTAGACCACCTTGATGGGGTCGGCCCTGTATGAGTCATGTGGGTAAAAGGGTTATTAGACCACCCTAGTAGGGGTCGGCCTTGTCAACATTATGTTATGTGGTTAAGTTGAGGCTGACCTAGTAAAGGTTATTAGGAAAGTCAAGTCATGTATAAATAGAGTGCGGGAGGCACTTTATTTGATCATTCACTTTCTATCTCATACTCTCATTGGAGAGTGGCGCACTTGTAGAGGAGGAGAAGTTGTTGCTAGGAGGACTATCTCTCGTACTTGGTTTGTATGATTGCTGTATCTATCTCTGAGGAAGTTGTGGGGTTTTTCACCTTCTTAGTTTTCCCCAGTGAAACTCTGTGTCTCTTGTGTGCTTGCATTATTGTGTCCATGATTGATATGCTGTACATGTTATTCTCTCAGTTAAGATCTTAGATCATATTGAAAATCCTGAAAAACTAACATGGTATCAGATCTAGCCTGAAAGAAGGCATGGGATGGCATTTATGACACTTGTTGCATTTGCGAAGCTAGGGCTTGATATAGAAAAAACCAGTCATAGTAGAAATTTCACTATAAATACATTTTGGTGAGGTTTCAGGATCTAAAAATCTTATAGGTCGAAGATAATATCCCCATGTACCTTGTGTCCAAAGGAAAAGCTCTAATTCGTTGTACTTTGTGATTTTTGATCTGTACAATATAGGGTTTCTGCCTCTTCCAGATCTGAGTCATAAATAGGTGACCTAGGAAAAAAGGTCATAACTTGGGCTAGGAAGATCCAAATGAAATTTTGTAAAAAGTGACAGGTAGGGAACAAAATGTACTTTCTTAGGTAAGTTTTTTAGAGGCCGAAACAGAACCAGTGACACGTGGCACGCCGTACAAGTTCGCTCTCATGTTGTATCCCATAAACAGGTCACGTTGCGAAACGTGGCATACAACTCTCTCAGAGAATCCAATTGAGGTTAGACCTATGGGGTTGGAAAGATAACAGGTCAGGCTACCACAAGAAGAATTTTCAGACCTTGTAGATCTGAAATTTTGGAGTTACACCAGAAAGAATCAGGTGCATATTTCTGTCAAAACAAAATTGGATTTTGAGCACCTTCATTCATGGCTCTGGGAATTTAGGGTTTCGGAGAATGTTGGAATTTTTGTATCGAAGACCATGGCTGAATGATCCTCATCAAATTTGAAATTTAGAGATCAAGAAAGCCGGTTTTGATCAAATCCTAGTTTGGGACTTTGATCTGAAATGTGAAAAATTAGGGCTTCTGCAAAAGTTGGAATTTTTTAAGTCTGTGACAACAGCTGGAAGCTCCTCAGAAAAATCAAAGTTTAGAGCTTTGGATCGAATCTTTTGGTTGGGAAGAAGGGTGGGCTTTATCAATAGGATTTATGAATAGGAAATAATGGTGGTGTTTCTAACCTATAGCTATTCGTTTTGTATCTCTGGGCAAAGTTCCATGTTTACAGGGTTTTCGAATCTTTAATATAAATATAATGTTTGACAGAATATGCGTTGATGGTGTAGGATGTCGTAGCTGTTGTATTTATTTTGGTTTATGAAAACGTCCGTCCAACATTGTTTTACTTGTAAACCTAAAGGGATTTGATCCCTGCCTTTGGCGTTTTATGTAAGGGGAAGAATACTGGCTGTAGGTGTTTCGTTCTATGGTAATGAGAATTGTTTGTTGGGTCAAATACTACTTCTGTGGAAATAATATGGATATCTAAATTCTGAGTGTTCCAATGTTTAAATTTATATGATGAGCATTTGCTTGGGATGGGGTTCGATCCTCTGACCCGTTAGAATGATATGTTAACGATTTTGAATGGTGTGGATTATTTGATTTCTAAAAAGCAAATCGTTGAGTTTCTTTTTCATAGTTTAGGTTGCAAGAATGAAAATGTCTGATACTACGTTTATAATTCGTAATGCTGGAAGATGCATTTAATCTTTTGTAATGAGTTGACTGTGGGTGATAATCGACCCTTAGAAAAGTTCTGTAGATGATTAACTTGTTTGAATATGGGAAAACTTTGAGGAAGAAAATGCTGTACATGCCTTCGCCACTTGGTACTTTTAATTCGAAGTCTGTATTTGTTTTCCTGAAAGGGTTAGTAGTTTTCGAACATAATCCTAATTAGATCTGTGATATGTTGATGTTGTAAATTTGAAAGAGGACTTTAATAGAGACAATATAAAAAGTATTGTGAACATAAATCTTATCCTAGCTATACACAGAATATGGAAAATGTAATTTCAAACACTATTTTGGAATGGAGAGGATATATATAATTTCAATAATGTTGCTCTGAATGGAGCGATCTAGGTGTATCTAAATACTAAGAGCAGGTTTCTAGGTTAGGGGTTTGCTGGGATGTCTAGCACAGGAAACTACTAGACGTTCTACTGATCCTAGCTTCTAAGTTAACAACAATTCTTTTGTTTGTTCCTAGCAGAAATTCTATATTTAAATGATTTAGGATGAAAGAAAAACAAGGCCAAATGATGTTGGGGTATCATCCTGTGTTACTTATCTAACTGCTATTGTAAATTGAAATGGAAGATTCAAATTTCATACCTGATTACTTTGTAGCTTTCTCCCTTCCTGAAGTAACCTGCACACTCAAATAATAATTAGTGTAGAGCCCTCTGAGCTCAGCTGACCTATTAAGATGACTTTGGGACTACCACATTCTTCCCAACCTTGACCCTTGAACCATTCTGGTTCTATCTAGATCCCCCGGAGCTTGGATCCAACATGCAATGAGAGTAGAGGCCCTAGATCCACTGCTGGTTTAGTTCTAAGAATTTATAGGTTATGTTGCTTCAGCTTCTTGGAGCAGAATCCTTTTCTTGGATTACCATAATAGAATGATAATGAACAAGAGTGATAGATGATCCCCAAATATGGGATCTTCCCTCTTTAAGTAGGGAAGTCTTTCAATTAGGACTGTTGAAACAATCAGTTTATTTAAATTAGATAATTAATATTTAAAAGGTATTATTGAATTGAATACCTAGTCCTTTTGAACTAGGAATTTTCCTACTGTTTAACTATAAGTCATTTCGATTTATGCTCTTAATAATAATTATAATAACAACAATTATACTAATAATAATTATACTAACAATAATTATATTTTTCTTAACTATTAATACACCATTTATAATATAAATTAATGCATAGTTAGATATACTAATTAAATTCCATAATTAAATAATAACACCATTATTATTAAAGCTCCTAATAATAATAATTGCCTGGAGGCCTTTATACATGTTATTCATAAAAGACTACTAGTAATAATCTTTTATTTAGTTATGTGTCATCACAAGACACTCTTTTCTCTTTAACTTTTAGGGACACAATCCACTTCTTTGGATGGTCTTGGTCAGCTTGGTTACCTCTAGTCTCTCTCTTTGCATGTCAGATTCCCTCGTTTAACATGGTAGTTCCCGCAGTAGGTGATGATGGATAAAAGGATGAGTCATTTAAGCAATTTAAAAAAATGTGATAAAAGTGCTCTTCAGAGTCTTTCCAACTCAAAACTCTGAAACTCTGTAACCCCGAGTGCTCTTCAGAGCCTTTTAACTCAACACTCTCACACTAGAGTCCCTGCTCAACACTAGTGCTAGAATGTGGTTGTGAGGCACATCTAGAATATTTAAGTTGCCTCGGATCCAGTATTCATTTATCAATCTTGGAGTGATCCAGGGATTATGCCCAACACTCAATGTACATCAGGGCTTACTCCGAGTACATAATATTTCCTCTAGGTACATCGGGGCTTTTGCCCAGTATGTAGGTAATCCGTGTGTTCTTGAGTCCATGCTCAACACATCATATAAGTCAATCATGTCATTCACATCACTGCATAGTATGTAAGAAAATATCATCTCAGTATATTAGGGTTTTGTACCCACATCATATGGTAAAAACATGAATCAAAACATTGGGGCTTCCTTGCCGAGTATATAATCAAATAATGAAATTTAGTCAGGATCCATGCCCAATATGTCGGTCTACAAAAGAATAAATCATATGCACTAGGGCTCATGCCCAATAATCAGAATAAATTCTATGTGCTGGGGCCGTGGCCCAATATAACATCATAAAATAGTCAGTCCAAAATTCGGGATATTACATGTTTTAATTTATTAAAGAATCCACCTAAGTAGAATCTAAAATAAATTAAAATGATTAGATGGATGTGTTATATATATATATACCTTGTATACATATATATGAAGGGTTAAATTAATAGTTGAAGATAACTATTAAAAATATGTTATTTATATGTGAGGTTAAACTAATAGTTGTGATAACTATTAGATAAATAGTAAAGATATATTTATACATGTCCTGATTATAAATAAATGAATAGAAGGATATTATTTATATAATATATATAAATAATTATAAACAAATTATATGTATCTATATAATGGTGGATATTTTGTATATATATATATATATCTTGTGAAAGATCAATAATTAGTTATGATAACTATTTAATAACTATTATATAAGTTTATGATAAATGTCATAACTACAAAGATATTTTTGTAAGTTTATATAGTACATTATAAATACAATAAAGTGATTAGTATAAATTCTTATAGATTGAAAGTTATACAAAGACCATCGCTTCAATAGATAATTATTTCCTACAAAATACATTACATAGTAAAGTTTTGAGAATACAAGAGATAGTTATGTAATTTATAAAGGCTAATATTGGAGAAAGATAATCTCTTTCTTTTCATTTCACAAATGTTAGTTATAAATACAATCATGCAAAAATTGTTTATATATATAGCCTTAATATAACCTCTATATGATGGCTAAGCGAAGCGAATGAGTCACATTGATCTTTTGAAAAACCTTGTAGGAGCTGAGATTATTGGTTTGAGGAACATCGAAGAAAGAGCGTTATTCGGGGGTTTCTGTCGGCCTTTTCTCTAGGAGACAAACCGAGCCTCAAACAGTGTTAAGGGATACTCTTTAGAAAGGAGTTAACAAAAATTTCAATTTTTAATATACCTCAAACAACGCTGACCTCATTTGAGGGATGTTGTCGGCTACTACTCTAGAGGTGTTATCGAGTCATTTAACCGGAATTACCACTTGGCAACAATGAGCTGCTAGTTATCACTTTTCGACCTCCCTCTGGTGAAAGGTGGAATCTCCATGAGGAAGGACCATTTTCGGTTGTGGATTATATACAAGGAGGGAGAATCAAGGAAGGGAGGCCTCTTTGTGGGGAAATGCATCACCACGGGGTCTGCATGTCGATTATACTGTAGTATTAAGCATGATGGCAATACTCTGCACATGGGGGGCCACTAGTGTTAGCTTGTTAGTTTTGGGGGCAGGCAATGAGAGGAGAATCTATGCAAATAGCGAATAGCAGAAAAGGAAATCCGGAAGCCATGCGTTGGGGAAAGATCGGTGATGGTGAAGCTATGAGATAGAGGGTGAAACGTGACCTCTGCAATTAAGGAAGAGGTAAAAACAAGGTTTTCAGTATGTACCCTCCGCATACTTTTTCACTCATAGAAGTACACATTTAGTTTACATTAAATATTTTCCAGCCTTTGAGATATTATCTTAGCTATATTGTCTATGCCCTGCATTGGCAAAAGGATCATACTCTAGATTGATCACTGGACAAACCGATGATAGTTATATTCGCTAAATGTTTATACATCTGTTATGTGTGATCTAACGGTTACGATATTATTTTATACCTTTAATTGTGTATAGTTGTATGGATTTAGGTGCTAGTTTTCTTTTTGGGTATTATATCACGATCATCATTGATTTTCCCTGGTAGGTGTTTAGCTTGATCATTGCCTGACTATTCCCATTACTGACCCGAATCTTTTCCCTATTCTTACTCATAGCCACAAACTTTTCACACCCTGGATCTTTACATTTTTCCTTACTGATTGTCAATAGAGGTGTCATCTCTGTCTTCGAACCTCGATCTCAATCGGGTTGAGTGAGTGAATCCAAAAACCCTGCCCTAGTCTTTAATCAATGCATTTTCTTATATATATGTTGAAAGTGACAGAGCTTACCTCTGCGTCTGAAGTGCATGAAAACTTTTATATACGGTATATTTAAAATCCATTTATGTAATCTAGATACTGCTAGATGGGTAGGTTATTCCCTAGTTATCTTCTCAACCTCTGTTGCGTCTTTACCTTTACCAATTTAACCAGGGGGCAGTTGCGCTCAGAACGAAGAGACTTCCTACTCCTTTCAAACTCTGTCCTGTTTCTCAATTATACCTTGGCCAATTCCTTTGTGGATGATTGATAACAAGTCCTTTATTTTTGTTGAATATCGCAATGTGCACACTTTTATAAGCTTATCTTCGTAGGCTCATCCTTTTGGTGACTTGGTTTTGGATGCGCTAGGTTTTGTGTGATGGTTAGTGTGTTGTATGTCTCAATGTTTGTTTGTGACCTAAAACTAATATTAGTAAAGGATTTTACCTTGCTAAGTTATTAGATATGAGTATAATCGGAAAAGAAAAACTGATCCAAGGTATTGGTGCATCATATGTTTTGACACCCTACATAAAACAAAATTATAATGAATATTTAGTATAAACCTGATCCATATCGTTTGACAGGATCTTTGCATTAACAGTTAGAATTATGGTTTAAAGGGGGGCGACATCCGAGTTAGCTTAATCTCTGTATTCTAATATGGGTATACAATTACCTTACATTGTAAACAATGTTTTAAAAAGGTTTATGTAACCTGTACTTTTTGTTTAAACTTCCCTTGGCTAAAAAAATGCAGCTTGATATTGGGTAAATTATAAGTACTGATTATAAGATAAGAACATAATACATAGGTTGAGACACTTTAGTACAAAGGAAGAGTACAAGGCCTAGATTTGATTTAAAACATTCTTAGCATAAGGGATGCTATCCTATGTTAAGTTTTTAAAATAAATATATTGTAGAAGGAAAAAATTCTTAGAGTAATCATTTAAATATATAACCTCTTACTCTTTAACTTAGGAATTCCATACAAGGGTGAAAAGGATGTTAGCGAAAAGAAGGTGACAATTGTTCCAATTTACTAAACAAATTATAAGACATAAGTTGTTGAAGAGCTTATGGAAACAACTTTGTTGCAGATTGTAATCTTTGACTTTGAGGAATAAATAAGAAAACAAAACATTTGTGGACGTAGCCCAAGTTGTGGGTGAACCACGGTAAAAATGGTGAATTTTACATGTGTTTCTCAATGTGTCTTTTATGTATATGTACTCGTTTATTCTAGTGTGATTACGATTATTTGACTTGTTCATATGTATAATAAATATAACTTGTTTGGATGATGCATATTGCTAATATGTGTACCTTGTGATTATGTTAATGATTAGTATCTTTGTATTTGTTTCTTGGTGTGATTAACTTATAAAAGATCTACATGCTTGTGAAGTTGAATGGATGCCCTGTAGGTTCTATTGCAAGTTGTATGATCAAATAAGTTAAGCACAGTCATAATAGGAGTATAAATTACAACCTTATGCAAGTTTCAGTTAAATAAAGGACATCGATGGATGATCCTCATATGAAGAAGTTATAAAATAAAGTTTGTGTGAATTTATGTATGGTAGTATATTGGAGACTTTTAAGTATTAGGGAATAGGTTTTAATAATCTCGACAGTACCTTGAAGGATAATACGATGATGATATTAGTTCCTTCTATTTTGTTGACGAGTTACCATGTTTAAGCATAATAAGAATCGTCAAAGTTGTTCTCTCAACATGTTGCCTTAGGTAAGTGGTATGACCAAGTAAGTATTACAACTTTAAATTCAGATAGAGAAAGATGGACACATGGTGTCATTACATCCCATTAATTAAAGAGCAATCGATCAGTTAGCATAATTATCTAGACAATTGCATGTATTCAAGTTGATTGCGTTACAATTAAAATAATTACAACCTCATGTTCATTACGACATTTTTAGAATAACTCCCGACGGTTGTGGCATCATATTACAATATAACTGATCTGTTAATAAAACAAGGTTAAATTGTCAATAATATACTTCCACTATACTCAATACTAGCATTTATTACTGTATGGGGAAAATTTTAATTTTTTTATAAATTTTGGGTTCATTACAGTTACAAACACCCCCACTTAAGCTCAACATCGTCCTTGATGTTTCTTATTCTTCATCAGAGCCTCCCTGGAACAGAATTGGATATGTTGTCTGCATATTGCTTTCCAATTGCTAGGTAGCTTCATCCGGGATAAGGTGCTTCCATTGCACCTTTACCTACCCTATGGTGCAATTTCAGAGCATAATTTCTCTCTTGTCGAGGATACACTTCGGTTCCACCTGAAAATCTCCTTCGGGATCCACCTGTATGTCATTCCAATTTATCACATTCATAAGTAGTATCATGCACATAATTTTTCAAAACATAAATATGGAAAACGTTATGTATTCTCAAGTTAGATGGTAAAGCCAACTGATATGAAACTAGTCCAATTCTTGATAGAATTTCGAACAGTCCACAATACCTGGGTGCTAGTTTAGCACAACTCCCAAGCTTAAAATAATTTTTCTTGGGTTTTACCTTAACAAAAACATGATCTCCTACCTGAAATTCCATCTCAATTTGTTTCAGATCTGCATAACGTTTTTGTCTGTCTTGTGCAATTTTTAAATTTCCTTGTACCTGTTTCACGGTTAGCTCCATTTCTTTTAACAAATATGGTCCTAACATCAATCTGTCCACAGGATTACTCTAAGAAATAGGAGTATTACATTTCCTACCATATAGAATCTCAAATGGACTAAGTCTAGCAGAAGCTTGATAGTGATTATTGGAAGCAAATTCAACTAAATGTAAATAATCTTTCCATTTAGTTGGCCGATCTTTAACATACATTCTTAACATGTCTTCTAAAATCTGATTTACCCTTTCAGTTTGTCCATCAGTTTGTGGGTGAAAAGATGTACTGAAATTTAACTTAGTATCTAAACCTTTAAAAAATGTTGTCCAAACATTTCGAGTAAACTTAGAATCTCAATCAGAAATTATTACCTTAGGAATTCTGTGTAAACGAAAGATTTGCTTCATAAACACATTAGCAATGTTAGCAGCTTTAAAAGTAGTTTTAACAGGAATAAAATGAGCTGCTTTACTAAGCTTATCCATAACTACCATTATTGAGTCGTTCTGTTTTTTATTTCTAGGCAAACTAGTTATAAAATCAACACTATTAATTTTCCACTTCCATTCCGGAATTGGCACTGGCTGTAATAGGCCAGTTGGGTGTTGATGCTCAGCTTTAATTTTCTGACATTCAAATCACCTAGCTATGTATTCCGCCACTTCATTTTTCATGTTTGGCCAAAAGTAATCATTTCTTAACATGGTTATCATTTTCTGATAACCAGGGTGTCCCGAATAAAGATTTTTATGAATTTCATCTAAAATAAACAACTTAACTTTTGACACATTAGGCACATAAAATTTGTTTTTATATGTCATTAAGACTTTTTCATTTATGCTGTAATCTGTTATTAAATTTTCAGATACATTTTCAACAACTTTTTCACGTAATTTCTGATAATTTTCATCTTCCTTAATTCCTTCTTCAAGCTGATTTTCCAGATCTGTTTTATAAGTGCTGATCGCTGCCACAAAATTTAATTTAGCGTTTCTGCTTAAAGCATCCGCAACTTTGTTTTCTTTACCCTTAATGTGTTGAATCTCGAAATCGTATTCGCTAAGGAAAGCTAACCACCTAGCTTGCCTTGCGTTTAGATTTGGTTGATCTGACAAGTATTTTAAACCTTTATTATCTGTCATTAATGAAAACTTCCTACCAATCAGATGATGGTGCCACATTTTTAAGGCATGTATCACGGATGCCAACTCTAGATCATAGGTTGCGTTGTTCTTTTTGTGAATTTTTAACTTCCTTGACTCGTATCATGCTATTACATGACATTCTTGAGTTAAGACTCCACCAAGTCCATCGTTGCATGCATCAGTGCATACAACGAAGTCCTTATTTGGCTATGCAATTTTTAATATAGGTGTTGTTGTTAACAGTTCATTTAATTTCTTAAAACTCTCCACACTTTTGATCCCAGATGAATTTCTTTCCCTTTTTCTGCAAAGAAGTTATGGGATTCGTAATTCTGGAGAATCCTTCAATAATTTTTTTGTAGTAACTTGTGATTCCCATAAAAGACTGTACATCAGTTATGTCTTTCGGGATAGGACACTCATTAATTTCTCTTATTTTATCTGGGTTGATTGCGATCCCATCTTTAGATATTACGTGACCTGAGTACTGTATTTTATCTTTGTAAAAGTCACATTTACTGAATTTAGCATAAAGTTGGTGTTCTCTTAAAACTTGCAGAATTATCCTTAAGTGTTCGTCGTGTTCTTCTTTAGTGTTAGAATAAATTAGGATATCATCAATGAAAAAAATTACAAACTTATCTAGATACTTATGTAAAACATTATTCATTAGACACATGAAGAGTGTTGGATCATTAGTTATCCCAAAGGCATAACTACGAACTCGTAATGCCCATAACGGGTCCTGAAAGCAGTTTTAAAAATGTCTTCATCTTTTATCCTAACTTGATGGTATCCAAACCTCAAGTCTATTTTAGAAAATATCGTTGCTCTGCGTACTCGATCAAATATATCATCTATGCGGGGCAAAGGATATCGGTTTTTAATAGTCATTTTATTTAGTTGATGGTAGTCTATGCATAAAAGCAAAGTACTGTCCTTCTTTTTAACAAAGATAATCGGTGCTCCCCAAGGAGACACACTTGGCCTTATGTAATTTTTATCAATTAGTTCCTTCAACTGTGATTTTAGTTCATTAAGTTCCAAAATGTTCATTATGTAAGGAGCCTTTGACTTTGGTACCGCACCTGGTACTAACTCAATGGTGAAATATAATTTTCTTTTCGGAGGTAGTCCTAGAATTTCTTCCGGAAATACATTAGAAAATTCCTTTAGAATTGGTATGTCTTCGAGTTTTAACTTATCTTTATCAGTTGTATGTTTGTCATTAATTACATTCACAACAAACATTTTACACCCTTTCCTTACAGCCTTTTTAACTTGCAAAGCATTAATTTGTC
This sequence comes from Larix kaempferi, assembly GCA_027924585.1. NCBI lineage: Eukaryota > Viridiplantae > Streptophyta > Pinopsida > Pinales > Pinaceae > Larix > Larix kaempferi. Next base: position 11,471,353 of record BSBM01000487.1, read on the forward strand.
TAACAAATGTTTTTCTAGGGATTCCTTTTACTGTTTCAGTTTCTCCTTCATTATTCAAACAAGTAAAAGACTTCTCAAAATAGTTCAACACTACTCTATGGTTTTCAATCCAGTCCATGCCTATTAATACATCATAACACCCTAAAGGTAAAATATTCAATTTAAATTGTGTCTTTAATTGACTCATAAGCAAATCACAACTTTTAACAAATTCTACAACCTTTCTTTTGGTTCCTGTTGCTAACTGAACCAACCATGATTTATCAAAATTTTCTACTTTTAACTTGCAAATTTTTACTAAATCAGGTGATATGTAACTCAAACTTGCACCTAGATCAATCAGAATAGAAATAGGTTTGTTTTGTAGCATACCTTCAATCTCGACCATTGAAGTTTGATGATCTACCTGTTGGTTTTCCAATGCTGCATTGATTCTGGGCATCTCCCTTGCTAAATCACCAATTGTTGGTTCTGTCTGCATTGTACGAATGTTGCTGACTGTCTTTCTCCTGAGTGGACAGTTTGCTCTAGTATGCGGTCCATTACAGTCATAACATTTTAAAGGTGGCCTTTGCTCATTAGTTCTGGCATTATTATTATTATTATTATTATTGTTATTAGGCATGTTTCTTGTATTTGTGTAATTATGTGGTGCATTACTTCTGTAATTATTGCTTTGAAAATTTCTGTTATTGAAATTTTGCTTAGTATTTCCAGAATTCTGATTAAAACTTTTCTTTTTATTCTCAAAATAACTAGATTTGTTATTCCTCCATCGAGATATACCTTCTCTTTTTCTGTTTTGTTCAAATCAAAAGTTAGCCTTTCTCATGGCTTCTTCAAGAGCTGAAGGGTTGTCATACTCAATTATGTCCTTTATGTTGAAGGGTAGACAGCTAAGAAACCTTTTTACTTTAGGTTTTTCTTCCACTATATAAGGTACATACCTTAACAGACTTAGAAATTTACTACTTACCTCTTTTGAACTCATAGAACCCAATTTTAAATCATAAAATTCTTTTGCTTTCTCTTCGTAGTATTGTTCAGACAAAAAATTTCTCTTAAAATATTTCTTAAATGCACTCCAAGTTATGCTCTTTTCCTTAATAGTTTTTACTCTATTAATATCATGCCACCAAATGTCTGCTTTCCCAGTCAAATTGTAAATGGCCATCTTAGCCTTTAACTGATCTGAGTAATCATATATTTGGAAATATTTCTTCATGGTGGACAACCATGCTTCGGCTGCCTCACCCTTTTCATTTTCACCATTAAAGGTTGGGGGTTTTATCTTCTTAAATTCCCCTGAAATCTATTCATATGGTTTGTACTTTCTTTTCTTAGTACTGCAGTCACTGTCAATACTGTCTCGATCATAGTTATGTTTTCTTCTATAAGTTTTATCATTAGATTTCGAGGAAGAGTCACTATCATTTTTATGATATTTTACTTTCTTACCTCTATGTTGGTAGGACATAGTTCCAGACTCATATATATATATTTTTTTTATCTTATCTTTTTCATCATTATGATATTTATCGAGTAAATATGATTTAGCTTCTCCTGAGCTCTTAAAATTCTCTCATTCTCTTCTTTAACAGTTCTTATCTCAGCTTTCAAATCTTTAACTGCACATAAAAGTTCAGATGATTGATCATTTAATTCTACATAAATTTCTTCATTAACTTGTTCATGTTCGTTATTATTACATTCACTATGATGAGATCTGTCCTCTGCAGATTCTTCCGGTACTTCCATACCTGCAAATTAAATATAAAAAATTGTTATGTACAGAAACAAATTAAAGCATAATTAGTAAACTATATTTTCTGTTTTCATTTTCTGTTGCACGCGTTGAGCCATATTCAGGCCTAGAGTTTGAACTCGCGCTCTGATACCACATGTAACATCGCAAAAATTCATAAAAATTTAAAAATTTTCTAAGTGGCCTTTTCTCCATTAAATGCTATGCGGAAGTAAAAGTTTTCAGCATTTATATTTATTGTTTACATAAAAGCGACATTAAAACATCTTCATAGATTTTCATTAATTATTTAATTGTCTATACGACAATTAAATAAATAGTATCATAATACTTAAGTACATAATCATCAATAATGTATGTCTAACGACTTTCGACTGAAACTATATTCTTACGTATGAATGATATAATATTGCCTAGTTTGTCGTATTATTCTTACAGAATTTCTAGACTAGATAAGTATCTTTGTCTGGTATAATACATTCATTTGGCCCTAGCATTTTTTATTATTTAATTTGTACTATGCTTCTAGTATCACTATGGTTCCTTTTATACCTGTGTATTTTTAGGCATATGTCAAGATCTGTTTGATACGTTGTGTTATTGTTTCACATGAATGTGTCTTTTGACGTAATTTAACTCATTTGTACTTCTTGTTGTTATTAAAGATGCATTGAAATTATAACACTAAGAATTGGTAAAATACGACTCCCAATGTTTGACAAGAGATAACCTGGCCTACGCCTGAGACTTACTTAGCTTAAATGCTAATGCATAATAGCCTTCTATTATGTCCAGGTTAGATATTTATCCTAGAAAGTGTTTGATAATTGCATGTTTTAAGTTCATCTTCCAAGCAAGGATGCATAACAAAAATCATTATATTTAAAGTTTGGAAGCTGCTAGTATTGATGATGTTTAGCCAACTCCATGTTTTGATATCCTAGATTTATACAATAATGTGATCAAACTAAAGTTATGGTTTATTAGAAATATGTGCACCAACTATATGCTATGCATATTGTGGTGGCTCAATGATCAAAAGTTAACATTATACAATTGACGAGTATTGAGCATAAAATATATAATATGTAAAGTGTGGATTGCATTCGAAAAGAAGTTAGGGTTATTAATTCAATGCATATTTACAATCACGAACTATAGGCTGGTGGGTTCAAAACTTGGTTGGTGGATGACAAGGCTTGGATTTTAATGCATTCACGTGATCGACATTAATGATGTCTCGGGTGTCTAAACCCTACCGCAAAGCTTTAGGGTTTGGTCACTTTGATGGTTTCATTTTGGTTTGTTAGGATATTCCTATACTCCATCCTAGTCCTACTAGCATTTTCATCCGTTGCATTTTCAGTCTTGCATGCATTCCTGCATGCATCCACATGCTACCCAGTCCTCAGGTTGACACCTCCAGCACTCGGGAGCTACTTTCCACTCAGATTAAGCTCTCCAAGCCTGTCATGCGCCCAGTTCTCACCTTCCACTGAAGAAGGGCGCCTTTCTCACCTACCAGTCCAGTTTACTTTAGTTAGCCACCAGTCTTTCCTTGATTTTAGGCTAGACTGACTCCTCACTGTAGTTATCTTTCCATTGACCTCCGATGAGACATGACTACCTATTCTGACTTCAATTAGCTCCTCATGCATCCTCCACTGAGCCTCCTTCATTCAGTTAGTTCCAGTTACACTCAGTTACACCTACCACACTCAGTTAGACTCATTTTGACTGATGGTTGACAGTTACTTGAGCATTGATGACTCCACTGATGATGATGAAGACTTTCAGTTGTGCTCCGATGACACTCCAGTGATCCTTTGATCACTCCATGAAGGATAATTCGAATTTCCACCTTAGGCATTCGAATCCTCATGCATTGTACTACTTATTTGTCCATATTGTGATTAATTAATTAGTGTGTGTGAAGTATTTTTGCTTCTATCCGAGTTCTACTGTATTATTATTATGTTGTTCATCTTACTGCATTGACCACTCTTAATCTTATTCCTAAATTCTTTCTTGTGAGGTATACATCATCTCTTAGATCTTCTGTGAGGATTTTCACATGGTATTAGAGCATGTTGAGAGTATTGTTTATCTCCATTCCTGAGATTTTTTTGCAGGTTATTATCAAGATTTTGAGTGCAGCTGTTTCTGCATCTTTTGCAGCAGTAGCAGTTGCATACTTTTCTATTTGTAGGGCCCCTCCTTTAGGGTCCCCTTGAACTGAACCTGAAACTTTAAAAACTTCATACAAACAAATTAGCCATTATAGTTATTGGAAAAATAAAATAAAAGAGTGAATAACTTAACAAAAATAAGCAAACCTTAACCTGTCAACCCGATCCAGCTGGTCCATTGTTGTCTGCGTCTTCCGTAGGATCCCTCCAACAAAGCTCGTTTAACCATAGGCGAAGCAACCGTTAGCTTCGCCACCCAACCATAGGCTCATGCTTTCAGTCGCATGGCCTCCCCCGAGATTTGGGTCGTAGAGCTCACACAAGTATTTCAGAAATTCAGCTTGGGCTTCCCTTCCCACCAGGATTTCTAAGCCAAACCCTTAGATAGCAGCAAGTCTTTGAGGCATTCGAAAATTACGACAATCGTCCAAATTATGGGCCCCTTACCCATTCCTTAAGCCTTCCTTATAAAGGGAAATCTCCTGCGACACATGTCGCTTCATGCATAAATAAATATTTTTAATTATTTATTTAATTAAAACACTCACCCATCCAAGTGTCAGTTTCTCTGGGAAGTGCACCTACATCCCTAAGTTTGCTCTAGTTTGTCCACCAGATATTTTAATCAACTCCTAGCTTTTAGTTGACTAGGTGTCTAATCTATTTTGCTCCTAAATAATAATTTCTATTATTTTAAATGCTTAACAAAATAACTATTCATGTGCAAATGTCTAAGCTATTGTTATGCATTTTCTAAGTAATAATCTAGAGTTATTCTCCTAAGTTTTTATGCAGTTTAATTTAACAATCAAACTCACTAGGATCACGGTGCCGCGTCGTTTGGCTCCTGGTTCCTTAATTTTTTTTTTATCCCCTGACATGGCACCACTCCGTCGGGTCCAATCATCCATGGTTTTCATTCCTTGGCATGGTACCACCTCGTTGGGTCCTTGCGTCCATTCTTTCCGTTCTCGACAGGGTACCACATCGTTGGGCCCTTCTGCCACCATCTTTTTGTTTTGACTTGCGGGAACTCTTGTAGGGATTTTAGGAATCGTTACCATCCATCCTCCGTCTACATGCTATCTAGGGACTAATGGCGCTGAGGAGTGAGTCCATTCTCACTGTGCGCCCCTCAACTCGTACGTGACCAGCTCCGTCGTGGCCCACCTCGTACGCCCTCACGCATTCCTCTTGAGCAAGCAGATCAATGCTTATCTTCTCATGCGTGGTATTCTTGTCGGAAGTCGACATCGTCGTCGCTTCCCCTGTGTGTGATTTACCCGTACTCTACGACCCTCCATGTTCCTTTGTGTGTCCGTTGGTGAACCGTCTCACTTGTTTCTACACACACTTCTCACAACAAATTATCAGTAGCACTGTTCTCAACAATCATCATCTGGTTTCTAACTCTAGCATTGTTAAACATTTATGATTTATTCAAACTGCTCATTCATCTTATCAAATATACATTTCGTCGCCAAATACATAATCACCATACAGCTAGTCGTTAAGCATTATTCATGTGTACAATTTTCATATCAAAGTTAATCGTTAAACAACATGAAATCGTCCATTCACAATAACTACCCAAATGCACATATATCAATCAATCGTAATCATAAATATACTCAAAATAAAATCATAGGGTTATTTTATTAATGTTTCAAACAGTCGGGTGACTCAGTAGGTGCCCTCAATGTCTACAGTAGTCTAGGGGCACTACATACACCCCTACTTATTTAGAACTTCGTCCCGAAGTTCAGAATAAAAATTTTAAGTTATGACACATCTCAGTTGCGTCCTCCCAAATCGTAGAGCTAGGACTGTAACTGTCCTACTGTACTTTGACTTGATCAAACAGGGCTAATCATTAAGCAAGATGTAATCAATCAATTATCCCACTCCACATGTATAATTTAATTCCTTAATTCATTTATCAATTATTGTCGTCATTCCCATCTTCAGGTTTTGCTCAATCAGTTAAGACATAACAAGGCTCAAGAGACCATTATATCGAAGTTTTTCAGCCGGGTCACTCGACAGGTGCCCTTAAGGTCCACAGTCATTCTAGGGGCATTACATACACCCCCTCCTAAATAGAACTTCGTCTCGAAGTTAATTCTCATTGTTTCCATGGTGAGTTTTTTTACTTTCTTTTCACATTCATTTCTTCAACATAACCACAATTGATAATAACATTTCATTTCTTCTTTTCTACCCTCATATAAGTATAAATCGCATAATTGATAATATAACTAAATCACACCTTTCATAATGTAGTAATCCCCACAATAGTTCTCTCTTGACTCACTAGTTGCAACCGAATTTGAAATCGTCCATAACAAATTCCTTTCATTCGACAAAACTATAAATATATCATTTATGTAAATCCTTTAAGCACTAACACATTTCTACGTAAGGAATAAAATCTTCAATCCCAATTTCTTCATTTTCTATGGTTATGTATAACCATCATATATTTTAAACAATATATGAATTTCAAAATAAGAATTAACCCTTCTGAATTATGTTCTTCAATACATAACTTATCCATTCCTAAACTAATCTTACATGCAACCTCTCTCTTTTCATAATCCAAAGTATAATTAAATACTGGAGTGTCGTTTACTTAATATAGCTAAAAGTATAATCTCAGATTTTTATAAACAAAGTCATGTAAGGTTTTCTTCTCTTCCTAACTTAAGCATAGTTAAGATTCTATAATTCAAGTAAGTTTAACTTATCTCTTTTCACAATTCAAAGCATGATTACAAACTAGTAGTGCATACCTGCGAATTCGTTGCCTTGATTTTAAAAAAAATAAGCATTTACAACCAATCGATAAAATTCTTGACGCAAGACCCCTCATCAAAGTATGTTTTATTCATCACAATTCTTATACAACTATCATCTTAAAAAAATGGATGTGCATTATTATATTCATATATTCTTATTCCATAGTTCCTCAATCAATTATAAATGTGTTAATTCTTTCATGTTTAAGGAAAACATGTATATATTGATATATTCCAGTTCACATATCTTTTACTCTAACATGTTAAAAAGGATTGTCCATAAGGATATTCCTATATTCATTACAACTAACATAGTTATAATAATTCTACTAATTCATCACCACTAATATAATTCAAACAAAATTATGTAAATGTATACCAAAATATATATATATATATATCACAATTCGCCCTCAATATATACACCTTGCCCTTTAATTTCCATTGCTCTAATATTTATACTAACCTGCACAATATACCATCTAACTTTCATTAACCATATTTTTTACATTACCCACAATACCATCTAACTTTCATTAAGCATATCTTTTACATTACCCACAAAATTTGATCATTAAACATTTATTAACATATCTATTCATATATCTATATACTCGAAAATCTGTAGCCTAACATTCCAGTTATATACAATATAACTTTATAGTTTTTTTTTTTTTTAACTTTCAATATATTTCGATCTACATATATTTGAGTGGAAAGTGCATATACATATATCATAATGATGAAATGTAATTTATGTAAGCTATGATGATAATAACAAACCATGTTTTTCTTAATGCTTTTTAATTGAGTGTGCATAAAAATATAATCCATCTCAATTAATACTATTTCAATATATAATCCTTAATTTGTTTGCATTCCAAATTGCATATGAATATGAAGCTATATAGTGATCATAACTCTACATAATATACTTTCCTAACACATTCTAATATAATATAAGGTAAGGAATTAATAACCAACCCTTATGTTCCTTATTTTCATTTGCATATCTGTTTACATAAAAAAAAATTATTTAAACTGTGGAATTCTTCTATTCTTTATTAATGCATTTTAATTTAAGATATTAAACAAATCATGTATCACCACCACTTCTATATAATCCTAAACTTTAATTACATCTTAATTGGTAAAGCTATATGTCTTCGAGTAAGATCATACTAGAGACTATTTTTCCAATTCATTTCAAAGTTAAAGGTGTTTAAAAGTAATGTGTTATGTTTTTTTTTTATTTTTTTTTTGATAAAATAAAAATCGTGAAGTACTCCATTCAAGGTGTCTTTTATATACTAAAATTAAAACTATAACTTAATTTTAGATGACTCACACTTGAAATTAGATATAACGTAAGCATGCATTCAAGAGGTATATGATCGGTTTTTAACCGTAACATGAATTCACTCCAGGCATTACGCTATATTGAATGTTCCTTATTTTCGATTTGGTTATGACTTTAATAAGTGGAACAATAATTATTAGGAATATCGTTGTTACATAACAGACATATGCCCTAAGCAAAATAACCTATTAAACTGGAAGACGATTTCAGCAAAATCATCAAAATGCAAAATGTGATTTCCAGCATAATATTAAACACTATCGATCCAGTTCTCTGTCACCGGTTTTAATGACGCGTGGAACTGAACGCCAAGTCTAAGGTGACTCGCACATCTCCTCCACCAAAGTTGCCGCGGAGCATACTGACAGGGAAGTTAATGACCCGGGCGTTAGACAGAGAGCATCACAGTCATTAACAGGAGGATAGGTGTTTGTCATCAATAAAGGTCGACGGAGTTCCATAACTTTCGATTCACAACCAAGATGGGCAACGACGTGCTGAACTGAGGTTTGAGCGAAAGAGACAATGGCATTCAGAGAATTAAAGTTACCGGCTGAGTCGGTAAGGTGGAGAGATGAAACGGAGATCTGCTAGACAGTCACAGAATATAATTCCCAAAGGCGTATCTCAGGTTGTTCATGGCCAGGGTACGAGTTAAGGACTATGGTTGAGTTAGCTGTTATTCGGCACACGGTCTAATTATAGATCAGGGACTGAGCAGAGTCAAGACGGCGTAAGGGAGTCCTCAACAAGTATTTTTTTTTTTTTTTTAGAAGTTACAAGGGAAGGCATCCAAAACGATTCGGTGAACACCATTAAGAACACAGTCCAACAAATATACAATATGGGGTTCACATCGACTCAGCACCCGTCAAGTTAGGGCATGGATGTTAGAATAATTTTTGTAATTAATCTATAATTTGGGCCACACATGTAAATAATTAAAATGTGTGTGCTATCATTTAATTAAGCCTAAATATAGTGATCTAATTAATAATTGATTAATTGGCTTAAGGGTATAATTGTCATGAGATTATTGTGTAGATACCATTAGATAATTATTATTTCTATGAGGGGCGGAAATATAATTATGATAAAATTAAAACTGCACTAGCGGTTATTGTGAACTGCCCTAGCGGTTTATAAATAGGGTTATGGTCCCCATTCTACCACGACGCATTCCAATTTCTGAAAATCCTCTCAGAGAGAAGTTGACGCAGAATCTAGTGGCTAGAATTGGAAGATCATCTCAAAGGGTTCTCTTCCTGTAAGGTTTCTCCTTCAATGGATTCAGGTATGCTTCCACTATTAATTTTCTACTCATTGTTTTAATCAGAAAATTCCAGTATATATAAATTAAGGTTTTTCATTTTGTTTGATTATTAACAAGTGGTATCAGAGCCTACTTCTTGATTAATTCTTTGAGTTATTAATTTAATATATATATATTTGTCAATGGATTCTCTTCAGAAATTTTTTTTTAGAGTCTCAGAGAAAGTAAAATATTATAAGTGCTTTGAATAGCGATCCGTTTTTCATTTATTAAATATATCTGCACAGCAAAGTTTTTTTTTTTTTTTAGTGTGTGGACTTCCATCGAAGTTGTAATTTTTGAACGCCCTGTATTTGCATCTCCTGCAAGACCAAATCTGAGACATCTGAATCCAAATATAGAATAATCTGGGCCTCCATCCAAACGCCTTTCTTTCATGTGTATGTATTACATTGTATTTAAACTCCAAGAACCGGCGGTGGAACGAACCCCATATTCCTTATGGCACAAACTACATACTCACGCGGGCCTGTTATACCATCCCTCGATCACATTGCCGCTGAGGATTTCTGAGATCGGGATCTTGACTCTTCCTACTACTTGTGCAGAGATTTCCAAACCCTTTTTTAACACTGTTCACCAAAGAAGGCGAAGTAAAGTGAAGGCTTAGAATCTGCAAATCATTCTTACAAACGTCATAAACAACCGGTTTATATTTAAAATAGCGCGGTTTATTACAAGTACAGATAAAAATTTCACGGATCTTTGTCATGTTTACAATAAATCTTTGCTTTACAAGTTTACATGTAAACGCTCGTATTATTCTGCGCAAAAGATCATAGGGATTTATTTTTATTTTGGTTTTGAAAATTAAAATTTATCTTTCAGCGTCCTTCGGTTGACATTATTTGGCTGAATGTATGTCGTAAAGAATGTTCAAAACATTTTATCGTGAATGTGAGGTTATGTCCGAAATCATTTTTTTTTATTTTTTAGAGAAAGAAAATATTATTTATTATTTATTTTGTATTAGATAGCAAGGTCGTTTTGCCCAGAAATCCTGTGTTTTTTATCACCAGACAACCAAAGGGATCTGCGATATGAACGACCAACAAAATGTATTTGGGCATTTGGGTTGGGAAGGGTTTTATCTCTGAAACGTAGTGTTACAGGATTCTGTTATTTATATGCTTTGTGTGCCTAGAACTCTGTCGTTGCTGTCAGCAGTGTCGATGAACTGCTTGAATGCCCAGTCTGCGCAAACTCTATGTATCCTCCCATTCATCAGTTATTGTATTTAGTATATAATTATTGATCAAAACTGTGAATTTGAAATTTAATAGCATTTTATGATATTAATATTTAAGTTATTGATCTAGCATTTTAAATAGGCTAATTAAAGCGGAAAATCACCAAAGTGACATCGTTCGTGTAGATTAGTCTGTTCGGGGTGTTAGATTTTTTGTGTGTATGTGATTCATGCGGGTATTGACTGGCCCAAAGGAAAGTTAATATTTGGTCAAATTGCATACATACCTGTGGTGATAAATATGTGATGATTATAAAGGTAACTTAATGTGAATAATAACTCAATCCAAAGATAGATTTATTATTTGACATAACTATTAATTTTCTCCTATGCTATTAAATTAATTTTAACCTGTAAGGTTTCTCCTTCAATGGATTCAGGTATGCTTCCGCTATTAATTTTCTACTCATTGTTTTAATCAGAAGATTCCAGTATATATAAATTAAGGTTTTTCATTTTGTTTGATTATTAACAAGTGGTATCAGAGCCTACTTCTTGATTAATTCTTTGAGTTACTAATTTAATATATATATATTTGTCAATGGATTCTCTTCAGAATTTTTTTTTTAGAGTCTCAGAGAAAGTAAAATATTATAAGTGCTTTGAATAGCGATCCGTTTTTCATTTATTAAATATATCTGCACAGCAAAGTTTTTTTTTTTTTTAGTGTGTGGACTTCCATCGAAGTTGTAATTTTTGAACGCCCTGTATTTGCATCTCCTGCAAGACCAAATCTGAGACATCTGAATCCAAATATAGAATAATCTGGGCCTCCATCCAAACGCCTTTCTTTCATGTGTATGTATTACATTGTATTTAAACTCCAAGAACCGGCGGTGGAACGAACCCCATATTCCTTATGGCACAAACTACATACTCACGCGGGCCTGTTATACCATCCCTCGATCACATTGCCGCTGAGGATTTCTGAGATCGGGATCTTGACTCTTCCTACTACTTGTGCAGAGATTTCCAAACCCTTTTTTAACACTGTTCACCAAAGAAGGCGAAGTAAAGTGAAGGCTTAGAATCTGCAAATCATTCTTACAAACGTCATAAACAACCGGTTTATATTTAAAATAGCGCGGTTTATTACAAGTACAGATAAAAATTTCACGGATCTTTGTCATGTTTACAATAAATCTTTGCTTTACAAGTTTACATGTAAACGCTCGTATTATTCTGCGCAAAAGATCATAGGGATTTATTTTTATTTTGGTTTTGAAAATTAAAATTTATCTTTCAGCGTCCTTTGGTTGACATTATTTGGCTGAATGTATGTCGTAAAGAATGTTCAAAACATTTTATCGTGAATGTGAGGTTATGTCCGAAATCATTTTTTTTATTTTTTAGAGAAAGAAAATATTATTTATTTTTTATTTTGTATTAGATAGCAAGGTCGTTTTGCCCAGAAATCCTGTGTTTTTTATCACCAGACAGCCAAAGGGATCTGCGATATGAACGACCAACAAAATGTATTTGGGCATTTGGGTTGGGAAGGGTTTTATCTCTGAAACGTAGTGTTACAGGATTCTGTTATTTATATGCTTTGTGTGCCTAGAACTCTGTCGTTGCTGTCAGCAGTGTCGATGAACTGCTTGAATGCCCAGTTTGCGCAAACTCTATGTATCCTCCCATTCATCAGTTATTGTATTTAGTATATAATTATTGATCAAAACTGTGAATTTGAAATTTAATAGCATTTTATGATATTAATATTTAAGTTATTGATCTAGCATTTTAAATAGGCTAATTAAAGCGGAAAATCACCAAAGTGACATCGTTTGTGTAGATTAGTCTGTTCAGGGTGTTAGATTTTTTGTGTGTATGTGATTCATGCGGGTATTGACTGGCCCAAAGGAAAGTTAATATTTGGTCAAATTGCATACATACCTGTGGTGATAAATATGTGATGATTATAAAGGTAACTTAATGTGAATAATAACTCAATCCAAAGATAGATTTATTATTTGACATAACTTATCATCAATGTTTGATCACTACAACAAGAGTACCACTTACAGTTAATATTACTGTCCAAAGACTTGATATTAATGTTGTTCCAGGTATCTTGAAATGTCATAATTTGTTTTTAAATTTAAAGATTATGTGTTTAATTGCTTATTTTATGTGAACATGATGGTTTATTTAATTCATTTTATTTTGTTCTCTATTTCAGCTTTTATATCAACTACTTCTATATCTGCCAACATCAATAATGTCCCTATGTTAAATGGGACTAATTTTAAGGACTGGAAAGAGAATATGATGATTCTCTTAGGCTGCATGGATATAGATTTAGCTTTGAGAATGCCCAAACCTGATGAACTCAATGAGGATAGTACTCAATAGGATGAGGTTTATTGGGATAAGTGGGAACGTTCAAATAGGCTAAGTCTTATGATCATGAAGCGCGGCATTCCAGAAGCTTTCAGAGGTGCGGTAACCAATGAGGTTACTAATGCCAGTGACTTCCTTGCAGAAATTCAGAAACGTTTTGCCAAAAACGATAAGGCTGAAACGAGCACGCTTTTAGCAAGCTTGATTTCAATGAAGCAAGGGTAATGTTCGGGAGTACATCATGGAGATGTCTCATCTTGCTTCAAAACTTAAGGCTTTGAAACTCGAGTTATCTGATGATTTCCTCGTGCATTTGGTTCTCATCTCTCTTCCTGCACAATTTAATCAATTCAAGGTCAGTTATAACTGTCAAAAGGATAAATGGACTCTTAATGAGCTCATTTCATTTTGTGTGCAAGAGGAAGAGAGATTGAAGCAAGACAAGACCGAAAGTGCTCATCTGGCTAGCACTTCCAAAGATAAGGGCAAACGAAAGAATAAGGATAATAAGGTTGCTGCTTCTAAGGGTCCAGAACAAAAGAAACAAAAAGTTGAGATAACATGTTTCTTCTGTAATAAGCCTAGACATACTAAGAAGGAATGTACCAAGTATGCTGCTTGGCGTGTTAAGAAAGGTATATTTCTTATTTTGGTCTGTTCTGAAGTTAATTTAGCTTCAGTATCTAGAAACACATGGTGGTTAGATTATGGTGCTACTACTCACATTTGTGTTTCTATGCAGGGTTTCCTGAGTTACCGAAAACCAAGTGATGCTGAAAGATGCATCTATGTCGGAGATGGTCAGTCGGTAGAAGTTGAGGCAATAGGGCACTTTAGATTATTATTGAAATCCGGTTATTTTTTGGACTTAATAGATACTTTTGTTGTACCGTCTTTCAGACGGAATTTAATTTCGGTTTCTGTTTTGGACAAATCAGGTTATTGTTGTTCATTTGGAAACAATAAATTTACATTATCTATTAATTCAAATGCTGTTGGAACCGGTTTACTTAATGTTTATGATAATCTATATTTGTTGGAAACTGTTCCGTCCTATAATGAAACCTTGCATGTGGAATCACGAGGTACAAAGCGTAAATTGAATAAAGATAATTCGGCCTCATTGTGGCACAAACGCCTAGGTCATATCTCTAAATCTAGAGTTGAGCGACTTGTGTCCGATGGGATTTTGGAATCACTTGACTTTTCAGATTTTGATATTTGTGTTGAGTGTATTAAAGGAAAATAGACCAAAACAAAGAAATTAGGTGCCAATAGAGCTACAGACGTCTTAGAATTAATTCATACAGATATCTGTGGACCATACCCTACGGCATCTTGGAATGGTCAACAGTACTTTATAACATTCATAGATGAGTATTCAAGATATGGCTACCTATTTCTTATACATGAGAAATCACAATCATTGGACGTGTTCAAAACATTTAAAGCAGAAGTTGAGTTACAACTCAACAAAAGAATAAAGAGCGTTAGATCTGACCGTGGTGGTGAATACTATGGTAGATATGATGGATCAGGTGAACAACGTCCAGGACCATTTGCTAAATACCTAGAGGAATGTGGGATCGTCCCTCAATACACCATGCTAGGATCACCTAGCATGAATGGTGTAGCAGAAAGACGAAACCGAACTCTTAAGGACATGGTAAGGAGTATGATTAGTCATTCTACTTGACCCGAAAAACTCTGGGGTGAAGCACTCAAAACGGCATCTTATATCCTAAATCGGGTGCCAACTAAAGCGGCTGCTAAAACGCCTTATGAGCTTTGGACGGGTCGAAAGCCCAGTTTAAAGCATTTTCATATTTGGGGATGTCCAGCTGAAGCGAGACCTTATAAGCCTCATGAAAAGAAACTGGACTCTAAAACAGTTAGCAGCTACTTTATTGGCTATGCAGAGCGATCAAGGGGTCTTAAATTTTATGATCCTACTATTAGGTCAATTTTTGAGACGGGAACTGCAACATTTTTTGAGGATGTTGAGTTTGGGGGGAGAAATCAGGCTAGGAATATTGTCTTTGAGGAGGAAGAGGGATCTACTATTGCTTTTGATAATGTACAGGTTTCACTACCTATCATTGATCAAGAAGTAAACTTGGATCCTCAACCAACAGACAATATTGTTCAACCCATTGCAAATGAGGACATTGTTCCTGAAGAACAAACTCAACAACCTCAAGAAAATATGCCATTAAGGAGATCCACTAGAGAGAGGAGAAGTGCAATTTCGGACGATTATATCTTATATCTCCAGGAACGTGAGGTAGAAAGTGGAATGATGGAAGATGATCCAATCAAACTTCCAGCAAGCCATGAAAAGTTCCAACTCTCAGAAATGGATTGAAGCCATGAACGAAGAGTACAAATCTATGCAAGACAATAAAGTTTGGGAACTTGTCCCATTACCAGTTGGTACGAAGCCCATTGGTTGTAAATGGATATTTAAAACCAAGCGGGATTCAAATGGTAATGTAGAAAGATATAAAGCACGTCTTGTAGCTAAAGGCTTTACTCAAAAAGAAGGAATTGACTTCAAAGAGACCTTCTCTCCAGTTTCTACGAAGGACTCTTTCAGGATAATCATGGCACTAGTTGCACATTATGATCTTGAGTTACATCAAATGGATGTTAAAACAACGTTTCTCAATGGTGACATTGATGAAACAATTTATATGGTACAACCAGAAAATTTTGTGTCCGAAGACTCAAAGAATATGGTTTGTAAATTAACTAAATCCATTTATGGGCTCAAGCAAGCTTCTCGTCAGTGGTACTTCAAGTTTCATCAAATTATTGTCTCATGTGGTTTTGAGGCAAATCTTATGGATGAATGTGTGTATCACAAATTCAGTGGGAGTAAGTATATTTTCCTGGTTTTATATGTCGATGACATATTGCTAGCCACAAATGATATTAGCATATTGCACGACACCAAGAGATTTTTATCAAAACATTTTGAGATGAAAGATCTTGGTGATGCCTCCTTTGTCTTAGGAATCCAGATACACCGAGATCGTTCTAGGGGTATTTTAGGATTGTCACAAAGGACCTATATTGATAAAGTCCTCAAAAGGTATGGCATGCAAAATAGCAAACCAGGTGATACCCCTGTCGCTAAAGGAGACAAATTCAGTCTTAATCAATGCCCTAAAAATAGTTTAGAAAGTCAAGAAATGCAGAAGATTCCTTACGCTTCGGCTGTGGGGAGTCTAATGTATGCTCAGGTATGTACACGTCCGGATATTGCGTACATTGTTGGCATGTTAGGCAGATATCTAAGTAACCCTGGAATGGATCATTGGAGAGCAGCCAAGAGGGTTATGAGATATTTACAGAGAACAAAAGATTACATGCTTACATATAGGAGATCGGATCAGTTATTATTAACTGTAAGTGGTACTCTTGTTGTAGTGATCAAACATTGATGATAAGTTATGTCAAATAATAAATCTATCTTTGGATTGAGTTATTATTCACATTAAGTTACCTTTATAATCATCACATATTTATCACCACAGGTATGTATGCAATTTGACCAAATATTAACTTTCCATTGGGCCAGTCAATACCCGCATGAATCACATACACACAAAAAATCTAACACCCCGAACAGAGTACCACTTATCATCAATGTTTGATCACTACAACAAGAGTACCACTTACAGTTAATAATAACTGATCCGATCTCCTATATGTAAGCATGTACTCTTTTGTTCTCTGTAAATATCTCATAACCCTCTTGGCTGCTCTCCAATGATCCATTCCAGGGTTACTTAGATATCTGCCTAACATGCCAACAATGTACGCAATATCCGGACGTGTACATACCTGAGCATACATTAGACTCCCCACAGCCGAAGCGTAAGGAATCTTCTGCATTTCTTGACTTTCTAAACTATTTTTAGGGCATTGATTAAGACTGAATTTGTCTCGTTTAGCGACAGGGGTATCACCTAATTTGCTATTTTGCATGCCATACCTTTGGAGGACTTTATCAATATAGGTCCTTTGTGACAATCCTAAAATACCCCTAGAACGATCTCGGTGTATCTGGATTCCTAAGACAAAGGAGGCATCACCAAGATCTTTCATCTCAAAATGTTTTGATAAAAATCTCTTGGTGTCGTGCAATATGCTAATATCATTTTTGGCTAGCAATATGTCATCGTCATATAAAACCAGGAAAATATACTTACTCCCACTGAATTTGTGATACACACATTCATCCATAAGATTTGCCTCAAAACCACATGAGACAATAATTTGATGAAACTTGAAGTACCACTGACGAGAAGCTTGCTTGAGCCCATAAATGGATTTAGTTAATTTACAAACCATATTCTTTGAGTCTTCGGACACAAAATTTTCTGGTTGTACCATATAAATTGTTTCATCAATGTCACCATTGAGAAACGTTGTTTTATCATCCATTTGATGTAACTCAAGATCATAATGTGCAACTAGTGCCATGATTATCCTGAAAGAGTCCTTCGTAGAAACTGGAGAGAAGGTCTCTTTGAAGTCAATTCCTTCTTTTTGAGTAAAGCCTTTAGCTACAAGACGTGCTTTATATCTTTCTACATTACCATTTGAATCCCGCTTGGTTTTAAATATCCATTTACAACCAATGGGCTTCGTACCAACTGGTAATGGGACAAGTTCCCAAACTTTATTGTCTTGCATATATTTGTACTCTTCATTCATGGCTTCAATCCATTTCTGAGAGTTGGAACTTTTCATGGCTTGCTGGAAATTGATTGGATCATCTTCCATCATTCCACTTTCTACCTCACGTTCCTGGAGATATACGATATAATCGTCCGAAATTGCATTTCTCCTCTCTCTAGTGGATCTCCTTAATGGCATATTTTCTTGAGATTGTTGTTGAGTTTGTTCTTCAGGAGCAATGTCCTCATTTGCAATTAAGGGTTGAACAATATTGTCTGTTGGTTGAGGATCCAAATTTACTTCTTGATCAATGATAGGTAGTGAAACCTGTACATTATCAAAAACAATAGTAGATCCCTCTTCCTCCTCAAGGACAATATTCCTAGCCTGATTTCTCCCCCCAAACTCAACATCCTCAGAAAATGTTGCAGTTCCCGTCTCAAAAATTGACCTAATAGCAGGATCATAAAATTTAAAACCCCTTAATCGTTCTGCATAGCCAATAAAGTAGCTGCTAACTACACAAATGTGAGTAGTAGCACCAGAATCTAACCACCATGTGTTTCTAGATACTGAAGCTAAATTAATTTCAGAACAGACCAAAGTAAGAAATATACCTTTCTTAACACGCCAAGCAGCATACTTGGTACATTCCTTCTTAGTATGTCCAGGCTTATTACAGAAGAAACATGTTACCTCAACTTTCTGTTTCTTTTGTTCTGGACCCTTAGAAGCAACAACCTTATTATCCTTATTCTTTTGTTTGCCCTTATCTTTGGAAGTGCTAGCCAGATGAGCACTTTCGGTCTTGTCTTGCTTCAATCTCTCTTCCTCTTGCACACAAAATGAAATGAGCTCATTAAGAGTCCATTTATCCTTTTGACAGTTATAACTGACCTTGAATTGATTAAATTGTGCAGGAAGAGAGATGAGAACCAAATGCACGAGGAAATCATCAGATAACTCGAGTTTCAAAGCCTTAAGTTTTGAAGCAAGATGAGACATCTCCATGATGTACTCCCGAACATTACCCTTGCTTTTGTACTTCATTGAAATCAAGCTTGCTAAAAGCGTGCTCGTTTCAGCCTTATCGTTTTTGGCAAAACGTTTCTGAATTTCTGCAAGGAAGTCACTGGCATTAGTAACCTCATTGGTTACCGCACCTCTGAAAGCTTCTGGAATGCCGCGCTTCATGATCATAAGACTTAGCCTATTTGAACGTTCCCACTTATCCCAATAAACCTCATCCTCTTGAGTACTATCCTCATTGAGTTCATCGGGTTTGGGCATTCTCAAAGCTAAATCTATATCCATGCAGCCTAAGAGAATCATCATATTCTCTTTCCAGTCCTTAAAATTAGTCCCATTTAACATAGGGACATTATTGATGTTGGCAGATATAGAAGTAGTTGATATAAAAGCTGAAATAGAGAACAAAATAAAATGAATTAAATAAACCATCATGTTCACATAAAATAAGCAATTAAACACATAATCTTTAAATTTAAAAAAACAAATTATGACATTTCAAGATACCTGGCACAACATTAATATCAAGTCTTTGGACAGTAATATTAACTGTAAGTGGTACTCCTTTTGTAGTGATCAAACATTGATGATAAGTTATGTCAAATAATAAATCTATCTTTGGATTGAGTTATTATTCACATTAAGTTACCTTTATAATCATCACACATTTATCACCACAGGTATGTATGCAATTTAACCAAATATTAACTTTCCTTTGGGCCAGTCAATACCCGCATGAATCACATACACACAAATATCTAACACCCCGAACAGACTAATTTATACGAAAGATGTCACTTTGGTGATTTTCCGCTTTAATTAGCCTATTTAAAATGCTAGATCAATAACTTAAATATTAATATCATAAAATGCTATTAAATAATAATAGTAATAAAAAATCAAATTCAAATTCAAATTCACAGTTTTGATCAATAATTATATACTAAATACAATAACTGTGCTAAACCAAGAAAAAAATTATTTAATACAAAAATTAAATTAAAACTTAATATATTATTATAAGAACATGATAAATATTGCAGCAGCAAGGGATAAGGGCGTTTTATACTCATATACATATATATATATTTGAAACTTTAACAGAATCATCACCTACTATTCCCAAAAAAATTTCTAAGATAAATCAATTGGAAAGGTAATACTTTTGACTTCAAATACAATTTTTTCTGCACCTCTCTTCTTAACCAATGAATGTATCTATGTATACTCTTATAGAAAAAAAATAGCTAAAAGCACAGAAAGTAGGAAAATTTCCAAATGTATTTATGTATATTTTATATTAATACAATCGATTTCTATTGACTTTATCAAAATGATCCACTGAATTCATTGACAAATATATATATATTAAATTAATAACTCAAAGAATTAATCAAGAAGTAGGCTCTGATACCACTTGTTAATAATCAAACAAAATGAAAAACCTTAATTTATATATACTGGAATTTTCTGATTAAAACAATGAGTAGAAAATTAATAGCGTAAAATCTCATATTATTAATATAATATTATTTCGTAGCCATATTCCTTGATTGGATGCCCCATAACATGCTACAAACTCTGCTTCCATGGTGGATGAGTGTCTGTTTGGCAGACCTCCATGAAATTGCTCCACCAGCCAACAGATAAATATAGCCTGATGTGGATCTTCTGTTGCAATATTTATCATGTTCTTATAATAATATATTAAGTTTTAATTTAATTTTTGTATTAATATTAAGTTACCTTTATAATCATCACATATTTATCACCACAGGTATGTATGCAATTTGACCAAATATTAACTTTCCTTTGGGCCAGTCAATACCCGCATGAATCACATACACACAAATATCTAACACCCCGAACAGACTAATCTACACGAAAGATGTCACTTTGGTGATTTTCCGCTTTAATTAGCCTATTTAAAATGCTAGATCAATAACTTAAATATTAATATCATAAAATGCTAAAAAAGAAAATCAAATTCAAATTCAAATTCACAGTTTTGATCAATAATTATATACTAAATACAATAACTGTGCCAAACCAAAAAAAATAAAAATAAAAAATTATTTAATACAAAAAATTAAATTAAAACTTAATATATTATTATAAGAATATGATAAATATTGCAGCAGCAAGGGATAAAGGCGTTTTATACTCATATACATATATATATATATATTTGAAACTTTAACAGAATCATCACCTACTATTCCCAAAGAAATTTCTAAGATAAATCATTGGAAAGGTAATACTTTTGACTTCAAATACAAATTTTTCTGCACCTCTCTTCTTAACCAATGAATGTATCTATGTATACTCTTATAGAAAAAAAAATAGATAAAAGCACAGAAAGTAGGAAAATTTCCAAATGTATTTATGTATATTCTTATATTAATACAATCGATTTCTATTGACTTTATCAAAACGATCCACTGGTTTGTCAAACGATTTATGAAATGATTTATTGGTTTATCAGACGATTTATCGGCAGAATAAATACAATCGATTGATAAACCAATAGAAACCGATTGCAGAATAAAAAAAAACAATATATCAACCCAATATTTCATAAATCTTAATCCATAAGCATATATATATATATTAAATTAATAACTCAAAGAATTAATCAAGAAGTAGGCTCTGATACCACTTGTTAATAATCAAACAAAATGAAAAACCTTAATTTATATATACTGGAATTTTCTGATTAAAACAATGAGTAGAAAATTAATAGTGGAAGCATACCTGAATCCATTGAAGGAGAAACCTTACAGGAAGCGAACCCTTTGAGATGGTCTTCCAATTCTAGCCACTAGATTCTGTGTCAACTTCTGCGTGAGAGGATTTTCAGAAATTGGAATGCGTAATGGTAGAATGGGGACCATAACCCTATTTATAAACCGCTAGGGCAGTTCACAATAATCGCTAGAGCAGTTTTAATTTTATCACAATTATATTTCCGCCCCTCATAGAAATAATAATTATCTAATGGTATCTACACAATAATCTCATGACAATTATACCCTTAAGCCAATTAATCAATTATTAATTAGATCACTATATTTAGGCTTAATTAAATGATAGCACACACATTTTAATTATTTACATGTGTGGCCCAAATTATAGATTAATTACAAAAATTATTCTAACAATCTCCCGCTGGGCCACATGCATATGTAATCAAATAAATGTGCTTAACCTTATGAGCTCAAAATTTGCTATCATGTCCTTAGGGTATATCCGAACAATCTGGTCCATTAACTATACTGACATAGGATCAAGGTGGCCTTTGTTACATCAATCGTTACTAGACCAATCAATGGTCACATATATCTGCATAGCTAAATGACATAGATCAATCATGAGTGCATAGCATGGAAATTACATGCAATGTGATCTATTCATGCCTATTTCCAACTGGTCCTACTTAACTTTATTAAGATCAAATCATAATTTAACAGAGTGCAATAAAATGAATACTTTATTTCTACAGAACACAATCCGAATGTATAGATAAAGTCTAAACATAACATAGAGCAATATACAATGAATAATATAAACTCCCACTAAATTTGAATATCCTCAAATGAGACAACACCCATATGAGCAGTGTACTCATGAAAGACCTTGGGTGGTAATCCCTTTGTAAGCGGATCCGCTATCATGGAGTTTGTTCCAATATGCTCTATGGATATCTGTCCACTCTGTACTTTTTCTTTTACAACTAGGAACTTGATATCAATGTATTTTGATTTTGTAGAACTCCTGTTGTTATTGGAATATAAAACTGCTGATTTATTGTCACAAAATATCTTCAGTGGTCTTTCAATACCATCCAGAACACGCAGCCCAGTGACAAAATTTCGTAGCCATATTCCTTGATTGGATGCCCCATAACATGCTACAAACTCTGCTTCCATGGTGGATGAAGTTATGAGTGTCTGTTTGGCAGACCTCCATGAAATTGCTCCACCAGCCAACAGATAAATATAGCCTGATGTGGATCTTCTGCTGTCTTGGCATCCAGCAAAGTCGGAGTCGGAATACCCAATGATCTCTAACTGATCCGATCTCCTATATGTAAGCATGTACTCTTTTGTTCTCCGTAAATATCTCATAACCCTCTTGGCTGCTCTCCAATGATCCATTCCAGGGTTACTTAGATATCTTCCTAACATGCCAACAATGTACGCAATATCCGGACGTGTACATACCTGAGCATACATTAGACTCCCCACAGCCGAAGCGTAAGGAATCTTCTGCATTTCTTGACTTTCTAAACTATTTTTAGGGCATTGATTAAGACTGAATTTGTCTCCTTTAGCGACAGGGGTATCACCTGGTTTGCTATTTTGCATGCCATACCTTTTGAGGACTTTATCAATATAGGTCCTTTGTGACAATCCTAAAATACCCCTAGAACGATCTCGGTGTATCTGGATTCCTAAGACAAAGGAGGCATCACCAAGATCTTTCATCTCAAAATGTTTTGATAAAAATATCTTGGTGTCGTGCAATATGCTAATATCATTTGTGGCTAGCAATATGTCATCGACATATAAAACCAGGAAAATATACTTACTCCCACTGAATTTGTGATACACACATTCATCCATAAGATTTGCCTCAAAACCACATGAGACAATAATTTGATGAAACTTGAAGTACCACTGACGAGAAGCTTGCTTGAGCCCATAAATGGATTTAGTTAATTTACAAACCATATTCTTTGAGTCTTCGGACACAAAATTTTCTGGTTGTACCATATAAATTGTTTCATCAATGTCACCATTGAGAAACGCTGTTTTAACATCCATTTGATGTAACTCAAGATCATAATGTGCAACTAGTGCCATGATTATCCTGAAAGAGTCCTTCGTAGAAACTGGAGAGAAGGTCTCTTTGAAGTCAATTCCTTCTTTTTGAGTAAAGCCTTTAGCTACAAGACGTGCTTTATATTTTTCTACATTACCATTTGAATCCCGCTTGGTTTTAAATATCCATTTACAACCAATGGGCTTCGTACAAACTGGTAATGGGACAAGTTCCCAAACTTTATTGTCTTGCATAGATTTGTACTCTTCATTCATGGCTTCAATCCATTTCTGAGAGTTGGAACTTTTCATGGCTTGCTGGAAGTTGATTGGATCATCTTCCATCATTCCACTTTCTACCTCATGTTCCTGGAGATATACGATATAATCGTCCGAAATTGCACTTCTCCTCTCTCTAGTGGATCTCCATAATGGCATATTTTCTTGAGGTTGTTGAGTTTGTTCTTCAGGAGCAATGTCCTCATTTGCAATGGGTTGAACAATTAAGGGTTGAACAATATTGTCTGTTGGTTGAGGATCCAAGTTTACTTCTTGATCAATGATAGGTAGTGAAACCTGTACATTATCAAAAGCAATAGTAGATCCCTCTTCCTCCTCAAAGACAATATTTTTAGCCTGATTTCTCCCCCCAAACTCAACATCCTCAAAAAATGTTGCAGTTCCCGTCTCAAAAATTGACCTAATAGCAGGATCATAAAATTTAAAACCCCTTGATCGTTCTGCATAACCAATAAAGTAGCTGCTAACTGTTTTAGAGTCCAATTTCTTTTCATGAGGCTTATAAGGTCTCGCTTCAGCT
Organism: Larix kaempferi; assembly: GCA_027924585.1. Classification (NCBI taxonomy): domain Eukaryota; kingdom Viridiplantae; phylum Streptophyta; class Pinopsida; order Pinales; family Pinaceae; genus Larix; species Larix kaempferi. The sequence continues at coordinate 11,495,748 of BSBM01000487.1, forward strand.
AGACATCCCCAAATATGAAAATGGTTTAAACTGGGCTTTCGACCCGTCCAAAGCTCATAAGGCGTTTTAGCAACCGCTTTAGTTGGCACCCGATTTAGGATATAAGCTGCCGTTTTGAGTGCTTCACCCCAGAGTTTTTCGGGTAAAGTAGAATGACTAATCATGCTCCTAACCATGTCCTTAAGAGTTTGGTTTCGTCTTTCTGCTACACCATTCATGCTACGTGATCCTGGCATGGTGTATTGAGGGACGATCCCACATTCCTCTAGGTATTTAGCAAATGGTCCTGGACGTTGTTCACCTGATCCGTCATATCTACCATAGTATTCACCACCACGGTTAGATCTGACGCTCTTTATTCTTTTGTTGAGTTGTAACTCAACTTCTGCTTTAAATGTTTTGAATACGTCCAATGATTGTGATTTCTCATGTATAAGAAATAGGTAGCCATATCTTGAATAGTCATCTATGAATGTTATAAAGTACTGTTGACCATTCCAAGATGCCGTAGGGTATGGTCCACAGATATCTGTATGAATTAATTCTAAGACGTCTGTAGCTCTATTGGCACCTAATTTCTTATGATCATAAGACTTAGCCTATTTGAACGTTCCCACTTATCCCAATAAACCTCATCCTCTTGAGTACTATCCTCATTGAGTTCATCGGGTTTGGGCATTCTCAAAGCTAAATCTATATCCATGCAGCCTAAGAGAATCATCATATTCTCTTTCCAGTCCTTAAAATTAGTCCCATTTAACATAGGGACATTATTGATGTTGGCAGATATAGAAGTAGTTGATATAAAAGCTGAAATAGAGAACAAAATAAAATGAATTAAATAAACCATCATGTTCACATAAAATAAGCAATTAAACACATAATCTTTAAATTTAAAAACAAATTATGACATTTCAAGATACCTGGCACAACATTAATATCAAGTCTTTGGACAGTAATATTAACTGTAAGTGGTACTCTTGTTGTAGTGATCAAACATTGATGATAAGTTATGTCAAATAATAAATCTATCTTTGGATTGAGTTATTATTCACATTAAGTTACCTTTATAATCATCACATATTTATCACCACAGGTATGTATGCAATTTGACCAAATATTAACTTTCCTTTGGGCCAGTCAATACCCGCATGAATCACATACACACAAAAAATCTAACACCCTGAACAGACTAATCTACACGAAAGATGTCACTTTGGTGATTTTCTGCTTTAATTAGCCTATTTAAAATGCTAGATCAATAACTTAAATATTAATATCATAAAATGCTATTAAATAATAGTACCAAATGTATTTACTGCTTCATTATTTGATGGACTGTCATGGGGTTCAGGAAAGGATCGCGAGTTTCTGCCAAGAAAGGATCACTTTCCCAGTACTTACCCCATCTAACTAAGTTAACTTCAATTAAATCAGTCTCTGAACAAACAATCTCCCCTGAACTAGAGTTCTAATGCATGATACAATATAGATGTGAAAACAACGATTCAACAAAAAACACACATCTTCAATATGACATTACGAGAGAGTCCAAGTAAATAAGTTCTGGATAACACGTATGACAAAATCTTTCACTAAAGCAAATACATTCTTTTGATAATGTATCCATGTAATCTGGAGTATTTTTCTAAGCCAATTTTCAAACTGGTTCATGTTAATGGTTCAACAAAATGGAATTATATATCATGAATATAAAACAAAGTGTAATAATATTGACGTTGAACATGGTTAAAACACTAAACTAGCACATGATCTGCAGCTGAAAACCCCGAAAGGTATCAATTCTGATCTGGCCTGTGACTTGCATTGAACCGATTGATTAACATGTAATCTTAATCACCTCCACATTCAGTAATAAGTAACGCCCGGATTAAGAAAATCTCGGGCTATGGATTTATGGAGTTCGCTGTCACGTACAGCTGCTGAGAAGATGATGCAAAATTATAATGGGACGATAATGCCCAGCACTGAACAAGTTTTCAGAATGAATTGGGCATCTTTTAGCATAGGAGAAAAGGCGTCGATGGTGTATTGGTGTTGCCAGAATTGCAAGAACCAGAGTTCTATCACATGAACCTACACAACCAGTTTGGAACGAGACTTTTCACATACTCTGCGCGTATACTTCGCCTTCTTTGGTGAACAGCGTTAAAAAGGGTTTGGAAATCTCTGCACAAGTAGTAGGAAGAGTCAAGATCCCGATCTCAGAAATCCTCAGCGGCAATGTGATCGAGGGATGGTATAACAGGCCCGCGTGAGTATGTAGTTTGTGCCATAAGGAATATGGGGTTCTTTCCACCGCCGGTTCTTGGAGTTTAAATACAATGTAATACATACACATGAAAGAAAGGCGTTTCGATGGAGGCCCATATTATTCTATATTTGGATTCAGATGTCTCAGATTTGGTCTTGCAGGAGATGCAAATACAGGGCGTTCAAAAATTACAACTTTGATGGAAGTCCACACACTAAAAAAAAATTTTGCTGTGCAGATATATTTAATAAATGAAAAACGGATCGTTATTCAAAGCACTTATAATATTTTACTTTCTCTGAGACTCTAAAAAAAATTTTCTGAAGAGAATCCATTGACAAATATATATATATTAAATTAATAACTCAAAGAATTAATCAAGAAGTAGGCTCTGATACCACTTGTTAATAATCAAACAAAATGAAAAACCTTAATTTATATATACTGGAATTTTCTGATTAAAACAATGAGTAGAAAATTAATAGCGGAAGCATACCTGAATCCATTGAAGGAGAAACCTTACAGGAAGAGAACCCTTTGAGATGATCTTCCAATTCTAGCCACTAGATTCTGCGTCAACTTCTCTCTGAGAGGATTTTCAGAAATTGGAATGCGTCGTGGTAGAATGGGGACCATAACCCTATTTATAAACCGCTAGGGCAGTTCACAATAACTGCTAGGGCAGTTTTAATTTTATCATAATTATATTTCCGCCCCTCATAGAAATAATAATTATCTAATGGTATCTACACAATAATCTCATGACAATTATACCCTTAAGCCAATTAATCAATTATTAATTAGATCACTATATTTAGGCTTAATTAAATGATAGCACACACATTTTAATTATTTACATGTGTGGCCCAAATTATAGATTAATTACAAAAATTATTCTAACAATCTCCCACTGGGCCACATGCATATGTAATCAAATAAATGTGCTTAACCTTATGAGCTCAAAATTTGCTATCATGTCCTTAGGGTATATCCGAACAATCTGGTCCATTAACTATACTGACATAGGATCAAGGTGGCCTTTGTTACATCAATCGTTACTAGACCAATCAATGGTCACATATATCTGCATAGCTAAATGACATAGATCAATCATGAGTGCATAGCATGGAAATTACATGCAATGTGATCTATTCGTGCCTATTTCCAACTGGTCCTACTTAACTTTATTAAGATCAAATTTTTATCATAATTTAACAGAGTGCAATAAAATGAATACTTTATTTCTGCAGAACACAATCCAAATGTATAGATAAAGTCTAAACATAACATAGAGAAATATACAATGAATAATATAAACTCCCACTAAATTTGAATATCCTCAAATGAGACAACACCCATATGAGCAGTGTGCTCATGAAAGACCTTGGGTGGTAATCCCTTTGTAAGCGGATCCGCTATCATGGAGTTTGTTCCAATATGCTCTATGGATATCTGTCCACTCTGTACTTTTTCTTTTACAACTAGGAACTTGATATCAATGTATTTTGATTTTGTAGAACTCCTGTTGTTATTGGAATATAAAACTGCTGATTTATTGTCACAAAATATCTTCAGTGGTCTTTCAATACCATCCAGAACACGCAGCCCAGTGACAAAATTTCGTAGCCATATTCCTTGATTGGATGCCCCATAACATGCTACAAACTCTGCTTCCATGGTGGATGAAGTTATGAGTGTCTGTTTGGCAGACCTCCATGAAATTGCTCCACCAGCCAACAGATAAATATAGCCTGATGTGGATCTTCTGCTGTCTTGGCATCCAGCAAAGTCGGAGTCGGAATACCCAATGATCTCTAACTGATCCGATCTCCTATATGTAAGCATGTACTCTTTTGTTCTCTGTAAATATCTCATAACCCTCTTGGCTGCTCTCCAATGATTCATTCCAGGGTTACTTAGATATCTTCCTAACATGCCAACAATGTACGCAATATCCGGACGTGTACATACCTGAGCATACATTAGACTCCCCACAGCCGAAGCGTAAGGAATCTTCTGCATTTCTTGACTTTCTAAACTATTTTTAGGGCATTGATTAAGACTGAATTTGTCTCCTTTAGCGACAAGGGTATCACCTGGTTTGCTATTTTGCATGCCATACCTTTTGAGGACTTTATCAATATAGGTCCTTTGTGACAATCCTAAAATACCCCTAGAACGATCTCGGTGTATCTGGATTCCTAAGACAAAGGAGGCATCACCAAGATCTTTCATCTCAAAATGTTTTGATAAAAATCTCTTGGTGTCGTGCAATATGCTAATATCATTTGTGGCTAGCAATATGTCATCGACATATAAAACCAGGAAAATATACTTACTCCCACTGAATTTGTGATACACACATTCATCCATAAGATTTGCCTCAAAACCACATGAGACAATAATTTGATGAAACTTGAAGTACCACTGACGAGAAGCTTGCTTGAGCCCATAAACGGATTTAGTTAATTTACAAACCATATTCTTTGAGTCTTCGGACACAAAATTTTCTGGTTGTACCATATAAATTGTTTCATCAATGTCACCATTGAGAAACGCTGTTTTAACATCCATTTGATGTAACTCAAGATCATAATGTGCAACTAGTGCCATGATTATCCTGAAAGAGTCCTTCGTAGAAACTGGAGAGAAGGTCTCTTTGAAGTCAATTCCTTCTTTTTGAGTAAAGCCTTTAGCTACAAGACGTGCTTTATATTTTTCTACATTACCATTTGAATCCCGATTGGTTTTAAATATCCATTTACAACCAATGGGCTTCGTACCAACTGGTAATGGGACAAGTTCCCAAACTTTCTATCTTGCATAGATTTGTACTCTTCATTCATGGTTTCAATCCATTTATGAGAGTTGGAACTTTTCATGGCTTGCTGGAAGTTGATTGGATCATCTTCCATCATTCCACTTTCTACCTCACGTTCCTGGAGATATACGATATAATCGTCCGAAATTGCACTTCTCCTCTCTCTAGTGGATCTCCTTAATGGCATATTTTCTTGAGGTTGTTGAGTTTGTTCTTCAGGAGCAATGTCCTCATTTGCAATGGGTTGAACAATTAAGGGTTGAACAATATTGTCTGTTGGTTGAGGATCCAAGTTTACTTCTTGATCAATGATAGGTAGTGAAACCTGTACATTATCAAAAGCAATAGTAGATCCCTCTTCCTCCTCAAAGACAATATTCCTAGCCTGATTTCTCCCCCCAAACTCAACATCCTCAAAAAATGTTGCAGTTCCCGTCTCAATAATTGACCTAATAGCAGGATCATAAAATTTAAAACCCCTTGATCGTTCTGCATAGCCAATAAAGTAGTTGCTAACTGTTTTAGAGTCCAATTTCTTTTCATGAGGCTTATAAGGTCTTGCTTCAGTTGGACATCCCCAAATATGAAAATGGTTTAAACTGGGCTTTCGACCCGTCCAAAGCTCATAAGGCATTTTAGCAACCGCTTTAGTTGGCACCCGATTTAGGATATAAGCTGCCGTTTTGAGTGCTTCACCCCAGAGTTTTTCGGGTAAAGTAGAATGACTAATCATGCTCCTTACCATGTCCTTAAGAGTTCGGTTTCGTCTTTCTGCTACACCATTCATGCTAGGTGATCCTGGCATGGTGTATTGAGGGACGATCCCACATTCCTCTAGGTATTTAGCAAATGGTGCTGGACGTTGTTCACCTGATCCGTCATATCTACCATAGTATTCACCACCACGGTCAGATCTGATGCTCTTTATTCTTTTGTTGAGTTGTAACTCAACTTCTGCTTTAAATGTTTTGAATACGTCCAATGATTGTGATTTCTCATGTATAAGAAATAGGTAGCCATATCTTGAATAGTCATCTATGAATGTTATAAAGTACTGTTGACCATTCCAAGATGCCGTAGGGTATGGTCCACAGATATCTGTATGAATTAATTCTAAGACGTCTGTAGCTCTATTGGCACCTAATTTCTTATGATCATAAGACTTAGCCTATTTGAACGTTCCCACTTATCCCAATAAACCTCATCCTCTTGAGTACTATCCTCATTGAGTTCATCGGGTTTGGGCATTCTCAAAGCTAAATCTATATCCATGCAGCCTAAGAGAATCATCATATTCTCTTTCCAGTCCTTAAAATTAGTCCCATTTAACATAGGGACATTATTGATGTTGGCAGATATAGGAGTAGTTGATATAAAAGCTGAAATAGAGAACAAAATAAAATGAATTAAATAAACCATAATGTCACATAAAATAAGCAATTAAACACATAATCTTTAAATTTAAAAACAAATTATGACATTTCAAGATACCTGGCACAACATTAATATCAAGTCTTTGGACAGTAATATTAACTGTAAGTGGTACTCTTGTTGTAGTGATCAAACATTGATGATAAGTTATGTCAAATAATAAATCTATCTTTGGATTGAGTTATTATTCACATTAAGTTACCTTTATAATCATCACATATTTATCACCACAGGTATGTATGCAATTTGACCAAATATTAACTTTCCTTTGGGCCAGTCAATACCCGCATGAATCACATACACACAAAAAATCTAACACCCTGAACAGACTAATCTACACGAAAGATGTCACTTTGGTGATTTTCCGCTTTAATTAGCCTATTTAAAATGCTAGATCAATAACTTAAATATTAATATCATAAAATGCTATTAAATAATAGTACCAAATGTATTTACTGCTTCATTATTTGATGGACTGTCACGGGGTTCAGGAAAGGATCGCGAGTTTCTGCCAAGAAAGGATCACTTTCCCAGTACTTACCCCATCTAAGTAAGTTAACTTCAATTAAATCAGTCTCTGAACAAACAATCTCCCCTGAACTAGAGTTCTAATGCATGATACAATATAGATGTGAAAACAACGATTCAACAAAAACACACATCTTCAATATGACATTACGAGAGAGTCCAAGTAAATAAATTCTGGATAACACGTATGACAAAATCTTTCACTAAAGCAAATACATTCTTTTGATAATGTATCCATGTAATCTGGAGTATTTTTCTAAGCCAATTTTCAAACTGGTTCATGTTAATGGTTCGACGAAATGGAATTATATATCATGAATATAAAACAAAGTGTAATAATATTGACGTTGAACATGGTTAAAACACTAAACTAGCACATGATCTGCAGATGAAAACCCCGAAAGGTATCAATTCTGATCTAGCCTGTGACTTGCATTGAACCGATTGATTAACATGTAATCTTAATCACCTCCACATTCAGTACTAAGTAACGCCCGGATTAAGAAAATCTCGGGCTATGGCTTTATGGAGTTCGCTGTCACGTACAGCTGCTGAGAAGATGATGCAAAATTATAATGGGACGATAATGCCCAGCACTGAACAAGTTTTCAGAATGAATTGGGCATCTTTTAGCATAGGAGAAAAGGCGCCGATGGTGTATTGGTGTTGCCAGAATTGCAAGAACAAGAGTTCTATCACATGAACCTACACAACCAGTTTGGAACGAGACTTTTCACATACTCTGCGCGTATACTTCGCCTTCTTTGGTGAACAGCGTTAAAAAAGGGTTTGGAAATCTCTGCACAAGTAGTAGGAAGAGTCAAGATCCCGATCTCAGAAATCCTCAGCGGCAATGTGATCGAGGGATGGTATAACAGGCCCGCGTGAGTATGTAGTTTGTGCCATAAGGAATATGGGGTTCGTTCCACCGCCGGTTCTTGGAGTTTAAATACAATGTAATACATACACATGAAAGAAAGGCGTTTGGATGGAGGCCCAGATTATTCTATATTTGGATTCAGATGTCTCAGATTTGGTCTTTCAGGAGATGCAAATACAGGGCGTTCAAAAATTACAACTTCGATGGAAGTCCACACACTAAAAAAAAATTTTGCTGTGCAGATATATTTAATAAATGAAAAACGGATCGTTATTCAAAGCACTTATAATATTTTACTTTCTCTGAGACTCTAAAAAAATTTTTCTAAAGAGAATCCATTGACAAATATATATATATTAAATTAATAACTCAAAGAATTAATCAAGAAGTAGGCTCTGATACCACTTGTTAATAATCAAACAAAATGAAAAACCTTAATTTATATATATTGGAATTTTCTGATTAAAACAATGAGTAGAAAATTAATAGCGAAAGCATACCTGAATCCATTGAAGGAGAAACCTTGCAGGAAGAGAACCCTTTGAGATGATCTTCCAATTCTAGCCACTAGATTCTGCGTCAACTTCTCTCTGAGAGGATTTTCAGAAATTGGAATGCGTCGTGGTAGAATGGGGACCATAACCCTATTTATAAACCGCTAGGGCAGTTCACAATAACTGCTAGGGCAGTTTTAATTTTATCATAATTATATTTCCGCCCCTCATAGAAATAATAATTATCTAATGGTATCTACACAATAATCTCATGACAATTATACCCTTAAGCCAATTAATCAATTATTAATTAGATCACTATATTTAGGCTTAATTAAATGATAGCACACACATTTTAATTATTTACATGTGTGGCCCAAATTATAGATTAATTACAAAAATTAATCTAACAATCTCCCACTGGGCCACATGCATATGTAATCAAATAAATGTGTTTAACCTTATGAGCTCAAAATTTGCTATCATGTCCTTAGGGTATATCCGAACAATCTGGTCCATTAACTATACTGACATAGGATCAAGGTGGCCTTTGTTACATCAATCGTTACTAGACCAATCAATGGTCACATATATTTGCACAGCTAAATGACATAGATCAATCATGAGTGCATAGCATGGAAATTACATGCAATGTCATCTATTCATGCCTATTTCCAACTGGTCCTTCTTAACTTTATTAAGATCAAATCTTTAGCATAATTTAACAGAGTGCAATAAAATGAATACTTTATTTCTGCAGAACACAATCCAAATGTATAGATAAAGTCTAAACATAACATAGAGCAATATACAATGAATAATATAAACTCCCACTAAATTTGGATATCCTCAAATGAGACAACACCCATATGAGCAGTGTGCTCATGAAAGACCTTGGGTGGTAATCCCTTTGTAAGCGGATCCGCTATCATGGAGTTTGTTCCAATATGCTCTATGGATATCTGTCCACTCTGTACTTTTTCTTTTACAACTAGGAACTTGATATCAATGTATTTTGATTTTGTAGAACTCCTGTTGTTATTGGAATATAAAACTGCTGATTTATTGTCACAAAATATCTTTAGTGGTCTTTCAATACCATCCAGAACACGCAGCCCAGTGACAAAATTTCGTAGCCATATTCCTTGATTGGATGCCCCATAACATGCTACAAACTCTGCTTCCATGGTAAATGAAGTTATGAGTGTCTGTTTGGCAGACCTCCATGAAATTGCTCCACCAGCCAACAGATAAATATAGCCTGATGTGGATCTTCTGCTGTCTTGGCATCCAGCAAAGTCGGAGTCGGAATACCCAATGATCTCTAACTGATCCGATCTCCTATATGTAAGCATGTACTCTTTTGTTCTCTGTAAATATCTCATAACCCTCTTGGCTGCTCTCCAATGATCCATTCCAGGGTTACTTAGATATCTTCCTAACATGCCAACAATGTACGCAATATCCGGACGTGTACATACCTGAGCATACATTAGACTCCCCACAGCCGAAGCGTAAGGAATTTTATGCATTTCTTGACTTTCTAAACTATTTTTAGGGCATTGATTAAGACTGAATTTGTCTCCTTTAGCGACAGGGGTATCACCTGGTTTGCTATTTTGCATGCCATACCTTTGTGACAATCCTAAAATACCCCTAGAACGATCTCGGTGTATCTAGATTCCTAAGACAAAGGAGGCATCACCAAGATCTTTCATCTCAAAATGTTTTGATAAAAATCTCTTGGTGTCGTACAATATGCTAATATCATTTGTGGCTAGCAATATGTCATCGACATATAAAACCAAGAAAATATACTTACTACCACTGAATTTGTGATACACACATTCATCGATAAGATTTGCCTCAAAACCACATGAGACAATAATTTGATGAAACTTGAAGTACCACTGACGAGAAGCTTGCTTGAGCCCATAAATGGATTTAGTTAATTTACAAACCATATTCTTTGAGTCTTCGGACACAATTTTTTTTTGGTTGTACCATATAAATTGTTTCATCAATGTCACCATTGAGAAACGCTATTTTAACATCCATTTGATGTAACTCAAGATCATAATGTGCAACTAGTGCCATGATTATCCTGAAAGAGTCCTTCGTAGAAACTGGAGAGAAGGTCTCTTTGAAGTCAATTCCTTCTTTTTGAGTAAAGCCTTTAGCTACAAGACGTGCTTTATATTTTTCTACATTACCATTTGAATCCCGCTTGGTTTTAAATATCCATTTACAACCAATGGGCTTCGTACCAACTGGTAATGGGACAAGTTCCCAAACTTTCTATCTTGCATAGATTTGTACTCTTCATTCATGGTTTCAATCCATTTCTGAGAGTTGGAACTTTTCATGGCTTGCTGGAAGTTGATTGGATCATCTTCCATCATTCCACTTTCTACCTCACGTTCCTGGAGATATACGATATAATCGTCCGAAATTGCACTTCTCCTCTCTCTAGTGGATCTCCTTAATGGCATATTTTCTTGAGGTTGTTGAGTTTGTTCTTCAGGAGCAATGTCCTCATTTGCAATGGGTTGAACAATTAAGGGTTGAACAATATTGTCTGTTGGTTGAGGATCCAAGTTTACTTCTTGATCAATGATAGGTAGTGAAACCTGTGCATTATCAAAAGCAATAGTAGATCCCTCTTCCTCCTCAAAGACAATATTCCTAGCCTGATTTCTCCCCCCAAACTCAACATCCTCAAAAAATGTTGCAGTTCCCGTCTCAATAATTGACCTAATAGCAGGATCATAAAATTTAAAACCCCTTGATCGTTCTGCATAGCCAATAAAGTAGCTGCTAACTATTTTAGAGTCCAATTTCTTTTCATGAGGCGTATAAGGTCTCGCTTCAGCTGGACATCCCCAAATATGAAAATGGTTTAAACTGGGCTTTCGACCCGTCCAAAGCTCATAAGGCGTTTTAGCAACCGCTTTAGTTGGCACCCGATTTAGGATATAAGCTGTCATTTTGAGTGCTTCACCCCAGATTTTTTCGGGTAAAGTAGAATGACTAATCATGCTCCTTACCATGTCCTTAAGAGTTCGGTTTCGTCTTTCTGCTACACCATTCATGCTAGGTGATCCTGGCATGGTGTATTGAGGGACGATCCCACATTCCTCTAGGTATTTAGAAAATTGTCCTGGACGTTGTTCACCTGATCCGTCATATCTACCATTGTATTCACCACCACGGTCAGATCTGACGCTCTTTATTCTTTTGTTGAGTTGTAACTCAACTTCTGCTTTAAATGTTTTGAATACGTCCAATGATTGTGATTTCTCATGTATAAGAAATAGGTAGCCATATCTTGAATAGTCATCTATGAATGTTATAAAGTACTGTTGACCATTCCAAGATGCCGTAGCGTATGGTCCACAGATATCTGTATGAATTAATTCTAAGACGTCTGTAGCTCTATTGGCACCTAATTTCTTATGATCATAAGACTTAGCCTATTTGAACGTTCCCACTTATCCCAATAAACCTCATCCTCTTGAGTACTATCCTCATTGAGTTCATCGGGTTTGGGCATTCTCAAAGCTAAATCTATATCCATGCAGCCTAAGAGAATCATCATATTCTCTTTCCAGTCCTTAAAATTAGTCCCATTTAACATAGGGACATTATTGATGTTGGCAGATATAGAAGTAGTTGATATAAAAGCTGAAATAGAGAACAAAATAAAATGAATTAAATAAACCATCATGTTCACATAAAATAAGCAATTAAACACATAATCTTTAAATTTAAAAACAAATTATGACATTTCAAGATACCTGGCACAACATTAATATCAAGTCTTTGGACAGTAATATTAACTGTAAGTGGTACTCTTGTTGTAGTGATCAAACATTGATGATAAGTTATGTCAAATAATAAATCTATCTTTGGATTGAGTTATTATTCACATTAAGTTACCTTTATAATCATCACATATTTATCACCACAGGTATGTATGCAATTTGACCAAATATTAACTTTCCTTTGGGCCAGTCAATACCCGCATGAATCACATACACACAAAAAATCTAACACCCGGAACAGACTAATCTACACGAAAGATGTCACTTTGGTGATTTTCTGCTTTAATTAGCCTATTTAAAATGCTAGATCAATAACTTAAATATTAATATCATAAAATGCTATTAAATAATAGTACCAAATGTATTTACTGCTTCATTATTTGATGGACTGTCACGGGGTTCAGGAAAGGATCGCGAGTTTCTGCCAAGAAAGGATCACTTTCCCAGTACTTACCCCATCTAACTAAGTTAACTTCAATTAAATCAGTCTCTGAACAAACAATCTCCCCTGAACTAGAGTTCTAATGCATGATACAATATAGATGTGAAAACAACGATTCAACAAAAAACACACATCTTCAATATGACATTACGAGAGAGTCCAAGTAAATAAGTTCTGGATAACACGTATGACAAAATCTTTTACTAAAGCAAATACATTCTTTTGATAATGTATCCATGTAATCTGGAGTATTTTTCTAAGCCAATTTTCAAACTGGTTCATGTTAATGGTTCGACGAAATGGAATTATATATCATGAATATAAAACAAAGTGTAATAATATTGACGTTGAACATGGTTAAAACACTAAACTAGCACATGATCTGCAGATGAAAACCCCGAAAGGTATCAATTCTGATCTGGCCTGTGACTTGCATTGAACCGATTGATTAACATGTAATCTTAATCACCTCCACATTCAGTAATAAGTAATGCCCGGATTAAGAAAATCTCGGGCTATGGCTTTATGGAGTTCGCTGTCACGTACAGCTGCTGAGAAGATGATGCAAAATTATAATGGGACGATAATGCCCAGCACTGAACAAGTTTTCAGAATGAATTGGGCATCTTTTAGCATAGGAGAAAAGGCGCCGATGGTGTATTGTTGTTTCCAGAATTGCAAGAACCAGAGTTCTATCACATGAACCTACACAACCAGTTTGGAACGAGACTTTTCACATACTCTGCGCGTATACTTCGCCTTCTTTGGTGAATAGCGTTAAAAAGGGTTTGGAAATATCTGCACAAGTAGTAGGAAGAGTCAAGATCCCGATCTCAGAAATCCTCAGCGGCAATGTGATCGAGGGATGGTATAACAGGCCCGCGTGAGTATGTAGTTTGTGCCATAAGGAATATGGGGTTCGTTCCACCGCCGGTTCTTGGAGTTTAAATACAATGTAATACATACACATGAAAGAAAGGCGTTTGGATGGAGGCCCAGATTATTCTATATTTGGATTCAGATGTCTCAGATTTGGTCTTGCAGGAGATGCAAATACAGGGCGTTCAAAAATTACAACTTCGATGGAAGTCCACACACTAAAAAAAAAAAAAACTTTGCTGTGCAGATATATTTAATAAATGAAAAATGGATCGCTATTCAAAGCACTTATAATATTTTACTTTCTCTGAGACTCTAAAAAAAATTTTCTGAAGAGAATCCATTGACAAATATATATATATTAAATTAATAACTCAAAGAATTAATCAAGAAGTAGGCTCTGATAACACTTGTTAATAATCAAACAAAATGAAAAACCTTAATTTATATATACTGGAATTTTCTGATTAAAACAATGAGTAGAAAATTAATAGCGGAAGCATACCTAAATCCATTGAAGGAGAAACCTTACAGGAAGAGAACCCTTTAAGATGATCTGCCAATTCTAGCTACTAGATTCTGCGTCAACTTCTCTCTAAGAGGATTTTCAGAAATTGGAATGCGTTGTGGTAGAATGGGGACCATAACCCTATTTATAAACCGCTAGGGCAGTTCACAATAACTGCTAGGGCAGTTTTAATTTTATCATAATTATATTTCCGCCCCTCATAGAAATAATAATTATCTAATGGTATCTACACAATAATCTATTGACAATTATACCCTTAAGCCAATTAATCAATTATTAATTACATCACTATATTTAGGCTTAATTAAATGATAGCACACACATTTTAATTATTTACATGTGTGGCCCAAATTATAGATTAATTACAAAAATTATTCTAACAATCTCCCACTGGGCCACATGCATATGTAATCAAATAAATGTGCTTAACCTTATGAGCTCAAAATTTGCTATCATGTCCTTAGGGTATATCCGAACAATCTGGTCCATTAACTATACTGACATAGGATCAAGGTGGCCTTTGTTACATCAATCGTTACTAGACCAATCAATGGTCACATATATCTGCATAGCTAAATGACATAGATCAATCATGAGTGCATAGCATGGAAATTACATGCAATGTGATCTATTCATGCCTATTTCCAACTGGTCCTACTTAACTTTATTAAGATCAAATCATAATTTAACAGAGTGCAATAAAATGAATACTTTATTTCTGCACAACACAATCCAAATGTATAGATAAAGTCTAAACATAACATAGAGCAATATACAATGAATAATATAAACTCCCACTAAATTTGAATATCCTCAATTGAGACAACACCCATATGAGCAGTGTGCTCATGAAAGACCTTGGGTGGTAATCCCTTTGTAAGCAGATCCGCTATCATGGAGTTTGTTCCAATATGCTCTATGGATATCTGTCCACTCTGTACTTTTTCTTTTACAACTAGGAACTTGATATCAATGTATTTTGATTTTGTAGAACTCCGGTTGTTATTGGAATATAAAACTGCTGATTTATTGTCACAAAATATCTTCAGTGGTCTTTCAATACCATCCAGAACACGCAGCCCAGTGACAAAATTTCGTAGCCATATTCCTTGATTGGATGCCCCATAACATGCTACAAACTCTGCTTCCATGGTGGATGAAGTTATGAGTGTCTGTTTGGCAGACCTCCATGAAATTGCTCCACCAGCCAACAGATAAATATAGCCTGATGTGGATCTTCTGCTGTCTTGGCATCCAGCAAAGTCGGAGTCGGAATACCCAATGATCTCTAACTGATCCGATCTCCTATATGTAAGCATGTACTCTTTTGTTCTCTGTAAATATCTCATAACCCTCTTGGCTGCTCTCCAATGATCCATTCCAGGGTTACTTAGATATCTGCCTAACATGCCAACAATGTACGCAATATCCGGACGTGTACATACTTGAGCATACATTAGGCTCCCCATAGCCGAAGCGTAAGGAATCTTCTGCATTTCTTGACTTTCTAAACTATTTTTAGGGCATTGATTAAGACTGAATTTGTCTCCTTTAGCGACAGGGGTATCACCTGGTTTGCTATTTTGCATGCCATACCTTTGGAGGACTTTATCAATATAGGTCCTTTGTGACAATCCGAAAATACCCCTAGAATGATCTCGTTGTATCTGGATTCCTAAGACAAAGGAGGCATCACCAAGATCTTTCATCTCAAAATGTTTTGATAAAAATCTCTTGGTGTCGTGCAATATGCTAATATCATTTGTGGCTAGCAATATGTCATCGACATATAAAACCAGGAAAATATACTTACTCCCACTGAATTTGTGATACACACATTCATCCATAAGATTTGCCTCAAAACCACATGAGACAATAATTTGATGAAACTTGAAGTACCACTGACGAGAAGCTTGCTTGAGCCCATAAATGGATTTAGTTAATTTACAAACCATATTCTTTGAGTCTTCGGACACAAAATTTTCTGGTTGTACCATATAAATTGTTTCATCAATGTCACCATTGAGAAACGCTGTTTTAAGATCCATTTGATGTAACTCAAGATCATAATGTGCAACTAGTGCCATGATTATCCTGAAAGAGTCCTTCGTAGAAACTGGAGAGAAGGTCTCTTTGAAGTCAATTCCTTCTTTTTGAGTAAATCCTTTAGCTACAAGACGTGCTTTATATCTTTCTACATTACCATTTGAATCCCGCTTGGTTTTAAATATCCATTTACAACCAATGGGCTTCGTACCAACTGGTAATGGGACAAGTTCCCAAACTTTATTGTCTTGCATAGATTTGTACTCTTCATTCATGGCTTCAATCCATTTCTGAGAGTTGGAACTTTTCATGGCTTGCTGGAAGTTGATTGGATCATCTTTCATCATTCCACTTTCTACCTCACGTTCCTGGAGATATACGATATAATCGTCCGAAATTGCACTTCTCCTCTCTCTAGTGGATCTCCTTAATGGCATATTTTCTTGAGGTTGTTGAGTTTGTTCTTCAGGAACAATGTCCTCATTTGCAATGGGTTGAACAATTAAGGGTTGAACAATATTGTCTGTTGGTTGAGGATCCAAGTTTACTTCTTGATCAATGATAGGTAGTGAAACCTGTACATTATCAAAAGCAATAGTAGATCCCTCTTCCTCCTCAAAGACAATATTCCTAGCCTGATTTCTCCCCCCAAACTCAACATCCTCAAAAAATGTTGCAGTTCCCGTCTCAAAAATTGACCTAATAGTAGGATCATAAAATTTAAAACCCCTTGATCGCTCTGCATAGCCAATAAACTAGCTGCTAACTGTTTTAGAGTCCAGTTTCTTTTCATGAGGCTTATAAGGTCTCGCTTCAACTGGACATCCCCAAATATGAAAATGCTTTAAACTGGGCTTTCGACCCGTCCAAAGCTCATAAGGCGTTTTAGCAGCCGCTTTAGTTGGCACCCGATTTAGGATATAAGCTGCCGTTTTGAGTGCTTCACCCCAGAGTTTTTCGGGTAAAGTAGAATGACTAATCATACTCCTTACCATGTCCTTAAGAGTTTGGTTTCGTCTTTCTGCTACACCATTCATGCTAGGTGATCCTGGCATGGTGTATTGAGGGACGATCCCACATTCATCTAGGTATTTAGCAAATGGTCCTGGACGTTGTTCACCTGATCCGTCATATCTACCATAGTATTCACCACCACGGTCAGATCTGACGCTCTTTATTCTTTTGTTGAGTTGTAACTCAACTTCTGCTTTAAATGTTTTGAACACGTCCAATGATTGTGATTTCTCATGTATAAGAAATAGGTAGCCATATCTTGAATAGTCATCTATGAATGTTATAAAGTACTGTTGACCATTCCAAGATGCCGTAGGGTATGGTCCACAGATATCTGTATGAATTAATTCTAAGACGTCTGTAGCTCTATTGGCACCTAATTTCTTTGTTTTGGTCTGTTTTCCTTTAATACACTCAACACAAATATAAAAATCTGAAAAGTCAAGTGATTCCAAAATCCCATCGGACACAAGTCGCTCAACTCTAGATTTAGAGATATGACCTAGGCGTTTGTGCCACAATGAGGCCGAATTATCTTTATTCAATTTACGCTTTGTACCTCGTGATTCCACATGCAAGGTTTCATTATAGGACGGAACAGTTTCCAACAAATATAGATTATCATAAACATTAAGTAAACCGGTTCCAACAGCATTTGAATTAATAGATAATGTAAATTTATTGTTTCCAAATGAACAACAATAACCTGATTTGTCCAAAACAGAAACCGAAATTAAATTCCGTCTGAAAGACGGTACAACAAAAGTATCTATTAAGTCCAAAAAATAACCGGATTTCAATAATAATCTAAAGTGCCCTATTGCCTCAACTTCTACCGACTGACCATCTCCGACATAGATGCATCTTTCAGCATCACTTGGTTTTCGGTAACTCAGGCAACCCTGCATAGAAACACAAATGTGAGTAGTAGCACCAGAATCTAACCACCATGTGTTTCTAGATACTGAAGCTAAATTAACTTCAGAACAGACCAAAATAAGAAATATACCTTTCTTAACACGCCAAGCAGCATACTTGGTACATTCCTTCTTAGTATGTCCAGGCTTATTACAGAAGAAACATGTTATCTCAACTTTCTGTTTCTTTTGTTCTGGACCCTTAGAAGCAGCAACCTTATTATCCTTATTCTTTCGTTTGCCCTTATCTTTGGAAGTGCTAGCCAGATGAGCACTTTCGGTCTTGTCTTGCTTCAATCTCTCTTCCTCTTGCACACAAAATGAAATGAGCTCATTAAGAGTCCATTTATCCTTTTGACAGTTATAACTGACCTTGAATTGATTAAATTGTGCAGGAAGAGAGATGAGAACCAAATGCACGAGGAAATCATCAGATAACTCGACTTTCAAAGCCTTAAGTTTTGAAGCAAGATGAGACATCTCCATGATGTACTCCCGAACATTACCCTTGCTTTTGTACTTCATTGAAATCAAGCTTGCTAAAAGCGTGCTCGTTTCAACCTTATCGTTTTTGGCAAAACGTTTCTGAATTTCTGCAAGGAAGTCACTGGCATTAGTAACCTCATTGGTTACCACACCCCTGAAAGCTTCTGGAATGCCGCGCTTCATGATCATAAGAATTAGCCTATTTGAACGTTCCCACTTACCCCAATAAACCTCATCCTCTTGAGTACTATCCTCATTGAGTTCATCGGGTTTGGGCATTCTCAAGGCTAAATCTATATCCATGCAGCCTAAGAGAATCATCATATTCTCTTTCCAGTCCTTAAAATTAGTTCCATTTAACATAGGGACATTATTGATGTTAGCAGATATAGAAGTAGTTGATATAAAAGCTGAATAAAGAACAAAATAAAATGAATCAAATAAACCATCATGTTCACATAAAATAAGCAATTAAACACATAATCTTTAAATTTAAAAACAAATTATGACATTTCAAGATACCTAGCACAACATTAATATCAAGTCTTTGGACAGTAATATTAACTGTAAGTGGTACTCTTGTTGTAGTGATCAAACATTGATAATAAGTTATGTCAAATAATGAATCTATCTTTGGATTGATTTATTATTCACATTAAGTTACCTTTATAATCATCACATATTTATCACCACAGGTATGTATGCAATTTGACCAAATATTAACTTTCCTTTGGGCCAGTCAATACGCTCATGAATCACATACACACAAATATCTAACACCCCGAACAAACTAATCTACACGAAAGATGTCACTTTGGTGATTTTCCGCTTTAATTAGCCTATTTAAAATGCTAGATCAATAACTTAAATATTAATATCATAAAATGCTTTTAAATAATAATAATAATAGTAATAAAAAAAAAATCAAATTCAAATTCAAATTCACAGTTTTGATCAATAATTATATACTAAATACAATAACTCTGCCAAACCAAGAAAAAAATTTATTTAATACAAAAATTAAATTAAAACTTAATATATTATTATAAGAACATGATAAATATTGCAGCAGCAATTAAAACTTAATATATTATTATAAGAACATGATAAATATTGCAGCAGCAAGGGATAAAGGCGTTTTATACTCATATACATATATATATATTTGAAACTTTAACAGAATCATCACCTACTATTCCCAAAAAAAAAAAAAAAAAAAAAAAAAAAAAAAATTAAAAATTCTAAGATAAATCAATTGGAAAGGTAATACTTTTGACTTCAAATACAATTTTTTCTGCACCTCTCTTCTTAACCAATGAATGTATCTATGTATACTCTTATAGAAAAAATAGCTAAAAGCACAGAAAGTAGGAAAATTTCCAAATGTATTTATGTATATTTTATATTAATACAATCGATTTCTATTGACTTTATCAAAATGATCCACTGAATCCATTGACAAATATATATATATTAAATTAATAACTCAAAGAATTAATCAAGAAGTAGGCTCTGATACCACTTGTTAATATCATAAAATGAAAACCCTAATTTATATATACTGGAATCTTCTGATTAAAACAATGAGTAGAAAATTAATAGCGGAAGCATACCTGAATCCATTGAAGGAGAAACCTTACAGGAAGAGAACCCTTTGAGATGGTCTTCCAACTCTAGCCACTAGATTCTGTGTCAACTTCTCTGTGAGAGGATTTTCAGAAATTGGAATGCGTAATGGTAGAATGGGGACCATAACCCTATTTATAAACCGCTAGGGCAGTTCACAATAACCGCTAGAGCAGTTTTAATTTTATCACAATTATATTTCCGCCCCTCATAGAAATAATAATTATCTAATGGTATCTACACAATAATCTCATGACAATTATACCCTTAAGCCAATTAATCAATTATTAATTACATCACTATATTTAGGCTTAATTAAATGATAGCACACACATTTTAATTATTTACATGTGTGGCCCAAATTATAGATTAATTACAAAAAATATTCTAACAATCTCCCACTGGGCCACATGCATATGTAATCAAATAAATGTGCTTAACCTTATGAGCTCAAAATTTTCTATCATGTCCTTAGGGTATATCCGAACAATCTGGTCCATTAACTACACTGACATAGGATCAAGGTGGCCTTTGTTACATCAATCGTTACTAGACCAATCAATGGTCACATATATCTGCACAGCTAAATGACATAGATCAATCATGAGTGCATAGCATGGAAATTACATGCAATGTGATCTATTCATGCCTATTTCCAACTAGTCCTACTTAACTTTATTAAGATCAAATCTTTAGCATAATTTAACAGAGTGCAATAAAATGAATACTTTATTTCTGCAGAACACAATCCAAATGTATAGATAAAGTCTAAACATAACATAGAGCAATATACAATGAATAATATAAACTCCCACTATATTTGGATATCCTCAAATGAGACAACACCCATATGAGCAGTGTGCTCAAGAAAGACCTTGGGTGGTAATCCCTTTGTAAGCGGATCCGCTATCATGGAGTTTGTTCCAATATGCTCTATGGATATCTGTCCACTCTGTACTTTTTCTTTTACAACTAGGAACTTGATATCAATGTATTTTGATTTTGTAGAACTCCTGTTGTTATTGGAATATAAAACTGCTGATTTATTGTCACAAAATATCTTCAGTGGTCTTTCAATACCATCCAGAACACGCAGCCCAGTGACAAAATTTCGTAGCCATATTCCTTGATTGGATGCCCCATAACATGCTACAAACTCTGCTTCCATGGTGGATGAAGTTATGAGTGTCTGTTTGGCAGACCTCCATGAAATTGCTCCACCAGCCAACAGATAAATATAGCCTGATGTGGATCTTCTGCTGTCTTGGAATCCAGCAAAGTCGGAGTTGGAATTGTTGAATATTGTAACTTCAAAGAATATTATATTTGTACTTTATTATTCCGGAGATGGTTCATTCCTCCGAGGTAACCCTATCATGTATCTGGAGATGTTTATTCCTCCAGGGGTTTGTATTAACTAGGGTTATTAGACCCACCATGTGTGGGTCGGCCCGGAAGTTATATTTTAGGGGTTATTAGACTTCTCCAGGTGAGGTCGGCCCCATTAGTCTTTTAGTCAGTTGGGAGTCAAGTATAAATAGAGGAGGTGAACTCCTCATTAGATCATTCACTCACTTGTGGAAGAGTGCGCACTAGTTGAGGAGATCTGCTAAGGAGTCAAGGAGAAGGAGCACATCTTGTATTTTGGTTGATCATCTTATTGAGGAAAGCTTTGCTGGGTTTTCTACCCCATGAGGGTTTCCCAGGGTATATTGTGTGTCTATCTTGTGATTGTGTTTCTTTCAGAGATCTTGTTTGTCTATTTGGTTTAAACTTAACATGGTATCAGAGCTAGACTGAATAGGACATCTTTCACAAGGTAAGAATACCTCTTTCTCTCTCTTTGGTGAAGTTAGGGTTTTCAGCCCAAAGTTTGTATTATTGATTTTTGGTTGCATGGCTGGATAGCTCTCATCAATACCTTTCTTTTGAGCCATAGATCGAACTTTTTGGTTGGGTAGAACTTCGGGAAAGTCAAACCCTAATTCTACCAAAAGTGCGATACGTCAGATTTTGGTTTCAGAAAAAAGTTGTAATTTTTGATTTCTGATTACATGGCTGGATAGATCTTCTCAAGAGCATTCTTTTGAGCTATAGATCGAACTTTTTGGTTGGATAGAACTCCGGGAAAGTCAAACCCTAATTCTACCAAAAGTGCGATAAAATTCTGTTCCAGATTCCGGAAAAGTGAAAAGTAACTTCCCAGGTAAGTCTGCTCTGTCTCTTGGACTCCCCCAAGAGAAGATGGCTCCAAATACTAAGCTTGAAGACAAGCTAGAAGGCATAGAGAATTTCCGGGCATGGAAATACAGAATTGGTCTCATTCTTGAGGAGAATGATCTTGCTCATTATATCAAGGAGGAAGTTGCAGAACCAGAAGATGATGAAGCCAAAGAAAAACACAGGAAGGACCTGATTAGGGCAAAGAGAATCATAGCTGATTCCATTAAAGACCACTTGATTCCCCAAGTGTCTTCCAAGAAGACTCCAAAGGAAATGTATGATGCCCTAGGAAGAATGTATGAAGGAAAGAACATCAACAGGAAGATGAATCTAAGGACTCAGTTGAAAAGTACCAAGATGCACAAAGGAGAATCCATTCAAGACTACTTCTCAAGAGTCTCTCTAATCAAAGAACAACTAGATGCCATTGGTGATACTCTTGATGAAGATGAACTTGTGATGACAGCTCTAAATGGTCTCACTAGACCTTGGGAGTCATTCATTCAAACTATGTGTGCCAGAAAAGAAAGTATGAAGTTTGATGTAGTATGGGAAGATTGTGTTCAAGAGGAGGCTAGGGTTGCCAACAGAGAAGCACTTCTCAAAGAGGATGACCAAGCTTTGGCCACCCACACCAAAAGAGGAAAGAGAGGCTACTTCAAGAAAGTGAACCACAAAAGGCCTCAACCCTCTCATAGATTCAAAAAGAAAGGGGGAGACATCTCCACAGTCCAATGCTTCAATTGTCTCAAGCTAGGACACTATGCCAGAGACTGTACCCTACCAGAGAAGAAGAAGAAAAGGTTTGTTCACAAAAGACATCATGCTCATATGGCAGAAGATGACAGTGAAGAAGAAGAAGAAGAAGAAGAAGAAGTGGAGGAAAGGCCTCAAAAGAAAAGATCTAAAGTAAAGAAAGAAGAACCAGAAGAATATGTACTATTTTCTGCTCTCTCTGGATCTGTGTCCCCTGGTGAAGGCACTTGGCTCATTGACAGTGGTGCTTCAAAGCACATGACAGGTCATAAGGAAACTCTCTCCAAGATTGA
This sequence comes from Larix kaempferi, assembly GCA_027924585.1. Classification (NCBI taxonomy): domain Eukaryota; kingdom Viridiplantae; phylum Streptophyta; class Pinopsida; order Pinales; family Pinaceae; genus Larix; species Larix kaempferi. The sequence goes on from BSBM01000487.1 coordinate 11,519,212, forward strand.
AGAGAAGTCTTCACCACAGAAGGTATCTCTAGGAGATGATTATCAATATCCCATCAAGGGAATTGGTGAAGCAAGCTACAAGCTTGATTCAGGAACACCTTTGAAGATGAAAGAAATTTTATATGTCCCAGGTTTAAAGAAGAATCTACTTTCTATCTCTGCACTAGACAAGAAAGGCTTTAGAGTAGCCTTCATAGATGGTCAAGTACTCATGTGGACCAAAGGAAAATCAATCAAAGATGCAATTGTCATTGGTGAAGAAGAAGGAGGACTTTATAAACTCAAGGGTCATCCAGAATCTGCCCTTGCTCATGAAGTTTCTAGTCCCAGTGAGCTATGGCATAGAAGACTAGCTCACATCAACTATAAAGCTTTACCATATGTGAGTAAGATGGTTATAGGTTTGCCAAACTTGAAGGTTGTTCATGATGGCTCATGTAAAGGATGCAAGAAAGGGAAGAATATCAAGAATCCCTTTCCGAAAAGTGAAACAAAGACTAAGGGTTCTCTAGAGCTAATACACTCAGATGTATGTGGACCTATGCCTACCACATCTCTAAGTGGGTTTGAATACTATCTCTCTTTCATTGATGACTATTCAAGAAAAACTTGGATATACTTCCTAAAGGGTAAGAATGAAGTCTTTGGAAAATTCAAAGAGTTCAAGGCTCTAATAGAAAACCTCTCAGACAAGAAAATCAAGATTCTCAGAACAGATAATGGTGGAGAATATACTTCCAAGGAATTTGAAGAGTTCTGTAAAGAAGCTGGAATCAAAAGGGAACTGACCACTCCTTACAATCCCCAACAAAATGGGGTAGCTGAGAGGAAAAATAGAACCATCATGGAAGCTGTAAAGACTATGATACATGATCAAGACCTTCCCATGTATCTATGGGCTGAAGCAGCCAAGACAGCAGTATATGTTCAAAATAGACTATCTCATAGTGCTCTTGACTTCAAAACTCCAGAAGAAGTCTTTACAGGAAAGAAGCCTGAGGTAAGTCATCTCAAAATATTTGGGTGTCCTGTGTACATACACATTCCAAAAGAAAAGAGATCCAAATTGGATCCCTCAGGTAAGAAGGGAATATTTGTTGGTTATTGTGAAACCTCCAAAGCCTTCAGAATCTACATACCAGGTTTCCATCATATAGAAATAAGTAGAGATGTTACCTTCGATGAGGAAGCAGCCCTCAAGAAATCTAGAAAGTGTCAACTTGAAGAAGTTTATGAAGAAGATACATCTCCCAGAATCTCAGAGAATGCTCACATTCCTGAAGAGGACACACCAGAGGATCATGACATGCTGGAACCACAAGAACCTCCTGTTACAGAATTGTCAAGGAAAAGAAGACCAGCATGGGCTAGAGACATTATTCAAGGAGCAGAAAGATATGGTGCTCCTGAAGGCTCCACTAGAGAAAGAAAGAAACCAAAGTTAGTATCCAACTATATGGCCCTGATGTGTGATCTAGTGGATCAACTACCTACCAGCTATGAAGAGGCAGCTCAAAAGAAAGAATGGGTAGAAGCAATGACTGAAGAATATCAGTCAATAATGAAAAATGATGTTTGGGATATAGTTCCCAAACCAAAAGACAAAAGTGTGGTTTCTTCCAAATGGATCTTTAAAATAAAACATGCTGCGGATGGAAGTATTGAAAAATACAAAGCAAGATTTGTAGCCAGAGGTTTCTCTCAGAAGGAGGGAATTGACTATGAAGAAACATTTGCACCAGTTGCTAGGTACACTTCAATTAGAACTATCATGGCTCTTGCATCCATGATGAAGTGGAAACTACATCAAATGGATGTTAAGACAGCTTTTCTGAATGGTGTAATTGAAGAAGAAGTATACATAGATCAACCACAAGGGTTTGAGGTAAATGACGGAAGGACTCATGTATGCAAACTGAAAAAGGCATTATATGGGTTGAAACAAGCTCCCAGAGCTTGGTACGGAAGGATTGATAATTTCTTAACTAGCATGGGCTTTACCAAAAGTAAAGCTGACCCAAACCTTTATCTCAAGGTGATGGATGATGAACCAGTTATACTTTTATTATATGTAGATGATCTATTTCTAACTGGAAATGAGAAACAAATCATTGAAAGTAAGAAGAAGCTTTCTTCAGAATTCGAGATGAAAGATCTCGGATTGATGCACTACTTCTTAGGATTAGAAGTGTGGCAAGAACCAAGAGGAATCTTTCTGAATCAAGGTAAGTATACTGTGGAAATTCTGAAGAGATTTGATATGTTGGAGTGTAAACCCATGGCCACTCCCATGGACTCCAACTTAAAGATTTTGGTTAATGACTCATCAGAATTAGTGGACCTAACTTTATATAGACAGATCATTGGGTCACTAATGTACTTAACAAATACTAGACCAGATATATGCTTTGCTATAAATACCCTAAGTCAGTATCTAGTAGAACCCAGAAAGGTTCATCTAATAGCTGCAAAGCATGTAATGAGGTACTTAAAAGGTACATTAGATTTTGGTTTACTCTATGATGGAAGTCATGAACTCAAGTTGCATGGTTACTCAGACTCTGATTGGGCAGGCAGTGTCTCAGACAGAAAAAGTACTTCAGGTGGATGTTATAGCCTTGGATCTGCCATGATCTCTTGGTTCAGCAAGAAACAATCCAGTGTAGCCCTCAGTTCTGCTGAGGCAGAATACATAGCTGCTTGCTCTGCCAGCTGTGAAGCTGTATGGCTTCGGAAACTGTTATCTGGGGTGTTTGACTTAGAAATGGATCCCACTATGATTATGTGTGATAATCAAAGCTGCATCAAGATGACAGAAAATCCTGTGTTCCATGATAAGTCAAAACACATAGAGATCCGATACTTCTATATTCGAGATATGGTGCAGAAAGGAGCTATCAAGCTTGAGTACGTGAGCACTGAAGATCAAATTGCTGATATCCTTACCAAACCACTGTCTCGTGTGAAATTTGAATACTTTCGAGACAAGCTTGGTGTAGTTCAAAAGGACTCTCCTAGAAAGGGGGAGTAGCATGGTTCCTGATGACAAGCAAGTCTCATCAACAATGAGACTTCACCTAGTCACTTAGAAATAGTTAGATTTAGGACTATTTTATTTTCATTTAGTTTCACTTATATATGATTTTGATGATAGATGTATTAGTGAGAATACATGCTAGATGTATACATGCTTTTGATGTTAGATGTATACATGATTTTGATGATAGATGTATTAGTGAGAATACATGCTAGATGTATACATGCTTTTGATGTTAGATGTATACATGATTTTGATGATAGATGTATTAGTGAGAATACATGCTAGATGTATACATGCTTTTGATGTTAGATGTATATATGATTTTGATGATAGATGTATTAGTGAGAATACATGCTGGATGTATACATGCTTTTGATGTTAGATGTATACATGATTTTGATGATAGATGTATTAGTGAGAATACATGCTAGATATATACATGCTTCTGATGTTAGATGTATATATGATTTGATGATAGATGTATTAGTGAGAATACATGCTTTTGATGACAGATGTATACATGCTTTTAGATGTATTAGTAAGAATACATGCTTTTGATATATGACGTATACATGCTGTTGATGCTAGATATTGATTATGTACTTGTATGGATGAGGATACTTGTACTTGTATTGATGAGAATACAGATTGAGGGGATTGAATCATCCCTGGACTTTCAGTCCTAAAGAGAGCCGTAGACGTGAGGTCTCCGAGAATGAAGTCCTTAGTGGACAGTTGAGGGGATTGAATCATCCCTGGACTTTCAGTCCTAAAGAGAGCCGTAGACGTGAGGTCTCCGAGAATGAAGTCCTTAGTGGACAGTTGAGGGGATTGAATCATCCCTGGACTTTCAGTCCTAAAGAGAGCCGTAGACGTGAGGTCTCTGAGAATGAAGTCCTTAGTGGACAGTTGAGGGGATTGGATCATCCCTGGACTTTCAGTCCTAAAGAGAGCCGTAGACATGAGGTCTCCGAGAATGAAGTCCTTAGCGGACAGTTGAGGGGATTGGATCATCCCTGGACTTTCAGTCCTAAAGAGAGCCGTAGACTGGGTCTCCGATAATGAAATCCTAAATGAACAGGTAGGGGATTGTATCGTCCCCGGAATGAGGTCCCAGAATAGAACCGTAGACTGGGTCTCCGATAATGAAATCCTGAATGAACAGGTAGGGGATTGTATCGTCCCCGGACTGAGGTCCCAGAATAGAACCGTAGACTGGGTCTCCGATAATGAAATCCTGAATGAACAGGTAGGGGATTGTATCATCCCCGGACTGAGGTCCCAGAATAGAACCGTAGACTGGGTCTCCGATAATGAAATCCTGAATGAACAGGTAGGGGATTGTATCGTCCCCGGACTGAGGTCCCAGAATAGAACCGTAGACTGGGTCTCCGATAATGAAATCCTGAATGAACAGGTAGGGGATTGTATCATCCCCGGACTGAGGTCCCAGAATAGAACCGTAGACTGGGTCTCCGATAATGAAATCCTGAATGAACAGGTAGGGGATTGTATCGTCCCCGGACTGAGGTCCCAGAATAGAACCGTAGACTGGGTCTCCGATAATGAAATCCTGAATGAACAGGTAGGGGATTGTATCGTCCCCGGACTGAGGTCCCAGAATAGAACCGTAGACTGGGTCTCCGATAAATGAAGTCCTGAATGAACAGGCAGGGGATTGCATCGTCCCCGGACTGAGGTCCCAGAATTGATCCGTAGACTGAAGTCTCCGAGAACTGGAGATTGGATTGTATCATCCATGGACCTATGTCCTAAAAGGAGCAGGATTGATCATCCTAGGAATATGATCGTGTGATGACGATACTGATGATCGTGTGATGACGATGCTGATGATCGTGTGATGACGATGCTGATGATCGTGTGATGACGATACTGATGATCGTGTGATGACGATGCTGATGATCGTGTGATGACGATGCTGATGATCGTGTGATGACGATGCTGATGATCGTGTGATGACGATGCTGATGATCATGTGATGATGATGCTGACGATCGTGTGATGACGATGCTGATGATCGTGTGATGACGATGCTGATGATCATGTGATGATGATGCTGACGATCGTGTGACGACGATGCTGATGATCATGTGATGACGATGCTGATGATCGTGTGACAACGATGCTGATGATCGTGTGATGACGATGCTGATGACGATGCTGATGATCGTATGATGGCGATGTTGATGATCGTATGATGACGATGCTGATGACGATGCCGATGATCGGATTGATATCGACACTGTTCCAGTAACTGGTTGAGTTACTGATGAAGATGAATTGAAGAAAGCTTCCGATGATTTGTAGATGTATCATATATGATGACTCCTTGCTCTTGCAGATGTTGTTATAATATCCTTCTTGTTAAGGGGGAGTGTTGAATATTGTAACTTCAAAGAATATTATATTTGTACTTTATTATTCCGGAGATGGTTCATTCCTCCGAGGTAACCCTATCATGTATCTGGAGATGTTTATTCCTCCAGGGGTTTGTATTAACTAGGGTTATTAGACCCACCATGTGTGGGTCGGCCCGGAAGTTATATTTTAGGGGTTATTAGACTTCTCCAGGTGAGGTCGGCCCCATTAGTCTTTTAGTCAGTTGGGAGTCAAGTATAAATAGAGGAGGTGAACTCCTCATTAGATCATTCACTCACTTGTGGAAGAGTGCGCACTAGTTGAGGAGATCTGCTAAGGAGTCAAGGAGAAGGAGCACATCTTGTATTTTGGTTGATCATCTTATTGAGGAAAGCTTTGCTGGGTTTTCTACCCCATGAGGGTTTCCCAGGGTATATTGTGTGTCTATCTTGTGATTGTGTTTCTTTCAGAGATCTTGTTTGTCTATTTGGTTTAAACTTAACAGGAATACCCAATGATCTCTAACTGATCCGATCTCCTATATGTAAGCATGTACTCTTTTGTTCTCTGTAAATATCTCATAACCCTCTTGGATGCTCTCCAATGATCCATTCCAGGTTTACTTAGATATCTGCCTAACATGCCAACAATGTACGCAATATCCGGACGTGTACATACCTGAGCATACATTAGACTCCCCACAGCCGAAGCGTAAGGAATCTTCTGCATTTCTTGGCTTTCTAAACTATTTTTAGGGCATTGATTAAGACTGAATTTGTCTCCTTTAGCGACAGGGGTATCACCTGGTTTGCTATTTTGCATGCCATACCTTTGGAGGACTTTATCAATATAGGTCCTTTGTGACAATCCTAAAATACCCCTAGAACGATCTCGGTGTATTTGGATTCCTAAGACAAAGGAGGCATCACCAAGATATTTCATCTCAAAATGTTTTGATAAAAATCTCTTGGTGTCGTGCAATATGCTAATATCATTTGTGGCTAGCAATATGTCATCGACATATAAAACCAGGAAAATATACTTACTCCCACTGAATTTGTGATACACACATTCATCCATAAGATTTGCCTCAAAACCACATGAGACAATAATTTGATGAAACTTGAAGTACCACTGACGAGAAGCTTGCTTGAGACCATAAATGGATTTAGTTAATTTACAAACCATATTCTTTGAGTCTTCGGACACAAAATTTTCTGGTTGTACCATATAAATTGTTTCATCAATGTCACCATTGAGAAACGCTGTTTTAAGATCCATTTGATGTAACTCAAGATCATAATGTGCAACTAGTGCCATGATTATCCTGAAAGAGTCCTTCGTAGAAACTGGAGAGAAGGTCTCTTTGAAGTCAATTCCTTCTTTTTGAGTAAAGCCTTTAGCTACAAGACGTGCTTTATATCTTTCTACATTACCATTTGAATCCCGCTTGGTTTTAAATATCCATTTACAACCAATGGGCTTCGTACCAACTGGTAATGGGACAAGTTTCCAAACTTTATTGTCTTGCATAGATTTGTACTCTTCATTCATGGCTTCAATCCATTTCTGAGAGTTGGAACTTTTCATGGCTTGCTGGAAGTTGATTGGATCATCTTCCATCATTCCACTTTCTACCTCACGTTCCTGGAGATATACGATATAATCGTCCGAAATTGCACTTCTCCTCTCTCTAGTGGATCTCCTTAATGGCATATTTTCTTGAGGTTGTTGAGTTTGTTCTTCAGGAGCAATGTCCTCATTTGCAATTAAGGGTTGAACAATATTGTCTGTTGGTTGAGGATCCAAATTTACTTCTTGATCAATGATAGGTAGTGAAACCTGTACATTATCAAAAGCAATAGTAGATCCCTCTTCCTCCTCAAGGACAATATTCCTAGCCTGATTTCTCCCCCCAAACTCAACATCCTCAAAAAATGTTGCAGTTCCCGTCTCAAAAATTGACCTAATAGCAGGATCATAAAATTTAAAACCCCTTGATCGCTCTGCATAGCCAATAAAGTAGCTGCTAACTGTTTTAGAGTCCAGTTTCTTTTCATGAGGCTTATAAGGTCTCGCTTCAGCTGGACATCCCCAAATATGGAAATGCTTTAAACTAGGCTTTCGACCCGTCCAAAGCTCATAAGGCGTTTTAGCAGCCGCTTTAGTTGGCACCCGATTTAGGATATAAGCTGCCGTTTTGAGTGCTTCACCCCAGAGTTTTTTGGGTAAAGTAGAATGACTAATCATACTCCTTACCATGTCCTTAAGAGTTCGGTTTCGTCTTTCTGCTACACCATTCATGCTAGGTGATCCTGGCATGGTGTATTGAGGGACGATCCCACATTCCTCTAGGTATTTAGCAAATGGTCCTGGACGTTGTTCACCTGATCCGTCATATCTACCATAGTATTCACCACCACGGTCAGATATGACGCTCTTTATTCTTTTGTTGAGTTGTAACTCAACTTCTGCTTTAAATGTTTTGAGCACGTCCAATGATTGTGATTTCTCATGTATAAGAAATAGGTAGCCATATCTTGAATAGTCATCTATGAATGTTATAAAGTACTGTTGACCATTCCAAGATGCCGTAGGGTATGGTCCACAGATATCTGTATGAATTAATTCGAAGACGTCTGTAGCTCTATTGGCACCTAATTTCTTTGTTTTGGTCTGTTTTCCTTTAATACACTCAACACAAATATCAAAATCTGAAAAGTCAAGTGATTCCAAAATCCCATCGGACACAAGTCGCTCAACTCTAGATTTAGAGATATGACCTAGGCGTTTGTGCCACAATGAGGCCGAATTATCTTTATTCAATTTACGCTTTGTACCTCGTGATTCCACATGCAAGGTTTCATTATAGGACGGAACAGTTTCCAACAAATATAGATTATCATAAACATTAAGTAAACCGGTTCCAACAGCATTTGAATTAATAGATAATGTAAATTTATTGTTTCCAAATGAACAACAATAACCTGATTTGTCCAAAACAGAAACCGAAATTAAATTCCGTCTGAAAGACGGTACAACAAAAGTATCTATTAAATCCAAAAAATAACCAGATTTCAATAATAATCTAAAGTGCCCTATTGCCTCAACTTCTACCGACTGACCATCTCCGACATAGATGCATCTTTCAGCATCACTTGGTTTTCGGTAACTCAGGCAACCCTGCATAGAAACACAAATGTGAGTAGTAGCACCAGAATCTAACCACCATGTGTTTCTAGATACTGAAGCTAAATTAACTTCAGAACAGACCAAAATAAGAAATATACCTTTCTTAACACGCCAAGCAGCATACTTGGTACATTCCTTCTTAGTATGTCCAGGCTTATTACAGAAGAAACATGTTATCTCAACTTTCTGTTTCTTTTGTTCTGGACCCTTAGAAGCAGCAACCTTATTATCCTTATTCTTTCGTTTGCCCTTATCTTTGGAAGTACTAGCCAGATGAGCACTTTCGGTCTTGTCTTGCTTCAATCTCTCTTCCTCTTGCACACAAAATGAAATGAGCTCATTAAGAGTCCATTTATCCTTTTGACAGTTATAACTGACCTTGAATTGATTAAATTGTGCAGGAAGAGAGATGAGAACCAAATGCACGAGGAAATCATCAGATAACTCGAGTTTCAAAGCCTTAAGTTTTGAAGCAAGATGAGACATCTCCATGATGTACTCCCGAACATTACCCTTGCTTTTGTACTTCATTGAAATCAAGCTTGCTAAAAGCGTGCTCGTTTCAGCCTTATCATTTTTGGCAAAACGTTTCTGAATTTCTGCAAGGAAGTCACTGGCATTAGTAACCTCATTGGTTACCGCACCTCTGAAAGCTTCTGGAATGCCGCGCTTCATGATCATAAGACTTAGCCTATTTGAACGTTCCCACTTATCCCAATAAACCTCATCCTCTTGAGTACTATCCTCATTGAGTTCATCAGGTTTGGGCATTCTCAAAGCTAAATCTATATCCATGCAGCCTAAGAGAATCATCATATTCTCTTTCCAGTCCTTAAAATTAGTCCCATTTAACATAGGGACATTATTGATGTTGGCAGATATAGAAGTAGTTGATATAAAAGCTGAAATAGAGAACAAAATAAAATGAATTAAATAAACCATCATGTTCACATAAAATAAGCAATTAAACACATAATCTTTAAATTTAAAAACAAATTATGACATTTCAAGATACCTGGCACAACATTAATATCAAGTCTTTGGACAGTAATATTAACTGTAAGTGGTACTCTTGTTGTAGTGATCAAACATTGATGATAAGTTATGTCAAATAATAAATCTATCTTTGGATTGAGTTATTATTCACATTAAGTTACCTTTATAATCATCACATATTTATCACCACAGGTATGTATGCAATTTGACCAAATATTAACTTTCCTTTGGGCCAGTCAATACCCGCATGAATCACATACACACAAAAAATCTAACACCCCGAACAGACTAATCTACACGAACGATGTCACTTTGGTGATTTTCCGCTTTAATTAGCCTATTTAAAATGCTAGATCAATAACTTAAATATTAATATCATAAAATGCTATTAAATTTCAAATTCACAGTTTTGATCAATAATTATATACTAAATACAATAACTGATGAATGGGAGGATACATAGAGTTTGCGCAGACTGGGCATTCAAGCAGTTCATCGACACTGCTGACAGCAACGACAGAGTTCTAGGCACACAAAGCATATAAATAACAGAATCCTGTAACACTACGTTTCAGAGATAAAACCCTTCCCAACCCAAATGCCCAAATACAATCTATTAATTCAAATTAAAATAGAAACTGAAATTAATTTAATTATATATTAAATTAATTTGGCTATTAATTTTCTACTCATTGTTTTAATGAGAAAATTCCAGTATATATAAATTAAGGTTTTTCATTTTGTTTGATTATTAACAATGGAAGATAAAAGAGTGTTTTGAGCTTGGTATTCAGACCGTTTAACCCTTTAGTAAGGGAAACAAGGATCATATTAAAGAAGAGGGGCTTCCCCATACAGGGAACAGAAAGGTTTTTCTGCGAATGATTGAATTACCAGGAATTATTCCAATGCCAGGCTCATATATTGCAGAGATCTTAAGAGTTAATCAACAAGGAGAAACCAAAAGTATTAATAGCCCGAAAACACAAGAGATCCCCCTCCGATCGTAAAGAATGAAAGCAACAGTAGAACAAGGGGTACATTCAGATCGTTTAAGCAGATCTAATTACAAGATCCAAAAATATTGTTGGACGCGGAAAAACGAACAAGCCTCCAAGTTACAAGGATTCAGAAACATACGATAGTTGGGAATCATCTATAATTTGTAGGAACGAGTACTACCAAATCGTAAGGGTTCACGAACAGATAACAAGAAGGATAAAAAAAATTGGATACTCAAATTACAGTTTTGATTTAATTCGATCCGTGTGGGATCACACAGAATTCATTTTATGCCTAAATGCTCCAATAACTGTCCACGATTAGATTTATGTCTCCATAGAAGGTAATCAGGGACTCGCTATAAAGTCTATCACAATTTCAACTACATCTATTACTAGATTAGATCACAACCAGAACTCTGATAACACTTTTCGGTTAAATTTTCTACTTAAACTTTCTGTCTAATCAGATTACGACAAGAATTTTAAAACTTTCGGATTAACTTTATGTCTGATCAAACACAACCCGTGATTTCAATAATATTATTCAGTTAAGACTTTCAAATAACATTCTGTTTGATCGAAAAGCAACCAGGGAATCCAATAATATCATTCAGTTTAAACTTTCTAATAAACTTTCTGAATATTCGAAATGCAACCAGAAATATGCCTTGAAACTCCATTCAAATTTCTAATAAATTTCAGTCTGAAACAAATCATATTTTACAGTATTTACTTCTCCAGCGGCCACGTGCGATGTTCCGAAGGTATTACCAAAGTTGGTTCTCATTGTTCTTCTACTAGAGACCTCAACCAATCACCGGTGGACACCTCGGTCAGCCCACAGTTCAATAGAATTTAGAAATGAGATCCGATGCCCTCAGCAAATGACAATATGTAACTATCAACACATTTTAAAAATAAAATGTGGAAGTCTAGTTATGATTGCTCTGCATAATGAAAAGAATAAGCATCTAACCGCTAACTATTCAGAAAGGAAGATGCAGTGATCGATACCCTCGATAACAGATGTTGATGACTCTATAAACATCTTTATAGAGTAGCAAGGAGGAAGTACGATTTCCTCAATTCTGGATGTACAAAAAAAAAAATAGGAAGAGATACACAATTAATATGCAAACAACAATAAAGATCAGATAGGTCGGCGCTCAAGGAAATCGACTCTCCCTTTTGTGACCGTCATTCAACCTACCAAATGCAGAGATAAAATGTAGATCTAAAATCACCCTACTTCTATAGTGTTCAAGGTAAGCAATAAATAAATATTTCTTCAATAACTGGGTGAAATGTGATAGATGAGAAAATGCCAAGCCAGATACATAGTCTATTCCATACATACATGGAGAGAGGTACACCGACTCTCCAATCACCTTAACCAAGATTTGTTCAACTAGACGCCGAGCACTTGGAATAGTTAAGGCTGAGTGTGACCGACTACAGTTCTTACTCGAAGATAGTAGGTGTTTTGCAATTCTGATGATTAGCTTGCAACTTAGAATCGTAGAGTGGTTGACCATAACTTTACTGGCGATTTCTTGTACTGAAAAAGATAAATGCAACTGTAGGGAGATTGGGGTTGCAACCATAAATTCTGGTGGTTAGTTTGCACAGAGAAGGGTAGCTGGAAATGTAGGGTGGTTAAGAAATGATTCATATATCCGGTGATCACCGTATTCAGAGGTGAATACTTATAAATGCTGAGTCAAGTTGTTAATATATTCATAGGTATGGATCGAGCATTTAATACGGTCGAGTTCTAGAAATAAAATCATTTTTATGCAAATGAAATCTATGCGATTGAGCGTGGGGTGATCTATCACAGAGATCTAATGTTCTACAATGAATAGAGATCAATTATAAATCAAAGAAACAGAGTTTTTAGAATGCCGCAATCGAGCATTACATCATGCAACACACTTGTTATTACTTACTTTCTGCCTTCTCAAGTCAAATTCTCCACTGAAATAAAAACATATCATGGTTCCTTCTCGGTACTCCATGCTACCTTAAAAATTATTATAGAGAATCTATTTCTCCTGAATAATAATAACTTAACAGAAATTCTAATCGAGATTAAGCTAATAAGCTTTCCCTCCCTCATGATGCTGTAAATATACAACATACAACAAGAACATTAACAGGAAATCGATTTACTTAACTAATCCTTCCTGCCACAATCTCCAGTTTTCACTATGGCAGGGTAAAATTACACAAGCATGAGGGAACAAAGACTAAACTGGATTACACAAGCATGAGGGAACAAAGACTAAACTGGATAGGTATGTAACCGAGAAGAAGAAGGGCCAATGATTAACATAAAACATGACAGAGTCAAACGTCCACAAATAAAAAAAAAACACAAAAATAATATATGACATGGACCAAGTTGGTCCCAAATTGCGGTTATGGACACTCATTCAGCATAAAATAAACAGAGGTTTCCAAGCTGGAACAATTACTGACAACAAACATTAGCATAGTATAAAGAAATCCAACAAGACCAAATAGATGGCCGATTATCTGTTAACACTACCCTATGACAAAATTCAAGCTAATCAAGCATTTTCACAATCATATGACAGAGATTCAAGCTGTAAACTATAATAAGAACCTGAACAACGATCTACCATGGTAGCATAGAGCAAGATTGTGACGGCATAATCTTAATACAGAGATCTATAAGGATATGTACGGTTTGTGGAAACAGAGCTACGCTTTTGCACTAGAATTTAAGAGATAACGGATCAGCGCAGTTATATATAAATACGACAAATGGGTAGGACAGGGATCAAGCCTTCGGTCTATCCCATCCCTTCTTCAGCGATCTATGCAACGCGATTGGTAGAGATTTGAAATATATATATATATATATATATATATAAATATACTCAAGAACTAACCATAGATCTACTCAACATTTTGCGTTATCTCGACACCATCTAAACGCACATGATAGAAAGATTAAACCCATCATTTTACAAGGATCGACCTGCAACAGGTCGTCCCTTTTCCATCTCCGGTTGGGCCACTTCGAGCAGTCTGTTTTACCACTCCCTCGAGGAGTCCGTCCCACCTAAAAAGATTATGTCGGATGCTTTGTTCAAAGGGAGCCACAATAGATCCCTAACAGGGAATGGATCGAGGTTTAAGTTCTGCAATGAACCGGCCCTTCCTCGCTACTACTCGATCCTATAAACATAAATATTTATAAACATATAGCTAAAACCTTAACAGAAAAAGGGATCAAACTTCGCAAAAACAACCCCTTCCCAGGTTTGCTACCATTCTTATATCTACAGGGCGTCTACGACCCATATAGCGTAATAATGAAACTCGAGAGAGAGCTGATCCCCGACCGAGCTCTACCCAGATCGTTTTCTACCAGATTTCCTTCTCTATTTTTCTTTTAAATAAAAAAAACAGTGATAAAAGTAGTATTTAACATGGTTTTCCAGATCTACTATCTCTTACATATTCTGAAACAATTATGAAATACACAAGCAATGAAGAACCTGTGGTATAGCTATTCCGGTTGAAGATGAAATGGCTCGAAGATCGCTGCTTTAATCCCACTGTTTTTCGCCACAATCACCAATGAACCCTTAAATAATATGATTCTTGTGCCCTCAAGGCTCGACCCGCTATGATACCAAATGTAGGGCCCCTCCTTTAGGGTCCCCTTGAACTGAACCTGAAACTTTAAAAACTTCATACAAACAAATTAGCCATTATAGTTATTGGAAAAATAAAATAAAAGAGTGAATAACTTAACAAAAATAAGCAAACCTTAACCTGTCAACCCGATCCAGCTGGTCCATTGTTGTCTGCGTCTTCCGTAGGATCCCTCCAACAAAGCTTGTTTAACCATAGGCGAAGCAACTGTTAGCTTCGCCACCCAACCATAGGCTCATGCTTTCAGTCGCATGGCCTCCCCCGAGCTTTGGGTCGTAGAGCTCACACAAGTATTTCAGAAATTCAGCTTGGGCTTCCCTTCCCACCAGGATTTCTAAGCCAAACCCTTAGATAGCAGCAAGTCTTTGAGGCATTCGAAAATTACGACAATCGTCCAAATTATGGGCCCCTTACCCATTCCTTAAGCCTTCCTTATAAAGGGAAATCTCCTGCGACACATGTCGCTTCATGCATAAATAAATATTTTTAATTATTTATTTAATTAAAACACTCACACATCCAAGTGTCAGTTTCTCTGGGAAGTGCACCTACATCCCTAAGTTTGCTCTAGTTTGTCCCCCAGATATTTTAATCAACTCCTAGCTTTTAGTTGACTAGGTGTCTAATCTATTTTGCTCCTAAATAATAATTTCTATTATTTTAAATGCTTAACAAAATAACTATTCATGTGCAAATGTCTAAGCTATTGTTATGCATTTTCTAAGTAATAATCTAGAGTTATTCTCCTAAGTTTTTATGCAGTTTAATTTAACAATCAAACTCACTAGGATCACGGTGCCGCGTCGTTGGGCTCCTGGTTCCTTAATTTTTTTTTTATCCCCTGACATGGCACCACTCCGTCGGGTCCAATCATCCATGGTTTTCATTCCTTGGCATGGTACCACCTCGTTGGGTCCTTGCGTCCATTCTTTTCGTTCTCGATAGGGTACCGCATCGTTGGGCCCTTCTGCCACCATCTTTTCGTTTTGACTTGCGGGAACTCTTGTAGGGATTTTAGGAATCGTTACCATCCATCCTCCGTCTACATGCTATCTAGGGACTAATGGTGCTGAGGAGTGAGTCCATTCTCACTGCGCGCCCCTCAACTCGTACGTGACCAGCTCCATCGTGGCCCACCTCGTACGCCCTCACGCATTCCTCTTGAGCAAGCGGATCAATGCTTATCTGCTCATGCGTGGTATTCTTGTCGGAAGTCGACATCATCGTCACTTCCCCTGTGTGTGATTTACCCGTACTCTACGACCCTCCATGTTCCTTTGTGTGTCCGTTGGTGAACCGTCTCACTTGTTTCTACACACACTTCTCACAACAAATTATCAGTAGCACTGTTCTCAACAATCATCATCTGGTTTCTAACTCTAGCATTGTTAAACATTTATGATTTATTCAAACTGCTCATTCATCTTATCAAATATACATTTCGTCACCAAATACATAATCACCATACAGCTAGTCGTTAAGCATTATTCATGTGTACAATTTTCATATCAAAGTTAATCATTAAACAACATGAAATCGTCCATTCACAATAACTACCCAAATGCACATATATCAATCAATCGTAATCATAAATATACTCAAAATAAAATCATAGGGTTATTTTATTAATGTTTCAAACAGTCGGGTGACTCAGTAGGTGCCCTCAATGTCTACAGTAGTCTAGGGGCACTACACTATTGTTTTTGTAGGTCTTCTACAACTTCCATGTATTCAGAAGAAATCCCTCCTCTTTCTCCATTCAACTATGATCTTCTTTCTCCATTCAACTATGATGAATGGAAATCGAAAATGATAGCATATTTGAAGAAAAATGATCTCTTTGATCATTGTTTTGAAAGAGAGTTCGAATCCTTTGAAGAATAGATTGACTGGTTAAATAAAGGTGACAGAGTTTATGCAACAATGATGTTTGCTTTTCCTGAATACATGATATACCAATACCTTGATGATGTTGAAACTCCAAAAGAGCTATGGGCCCACCTGGATGAATGAAGGGATTGGTCCAAACCCCTTCGAGAGCAAGCAAAGTGATGCATTCACCCTTCTTGATGATCTCATTGATAATGAATCAGTATCAAACATATCTCATATTGAAGTTGTCCATAAAGAAGAAGAATTTGCAGATTCTACACTCATGCTCCAAATTTCTTCTATTTTGAATTCTATGCTAGCTCACACTCTAGAAATTGCAGAAGGTCCTAAATCCTCTCTTGCACCAGAGTCTGTTGGTTTGCATCATGATCTATTGAATGTTTCAGAGGTCAAATCACTCATTGGAGGTAATGCATTCGCTCTCCTTGATCTATCACCTCTTATTTACTATTATATGATCATTATTCCATGGTTTCAGAAGGTTATTGAAGAATATGGCCATTGCCATTCGCTTGGGATAAATTCTCATGCATTTATTGGTTTTGATCTCACCTCTTATGGTTCAAAGGATATCTCAAGAAACCATGATTCAAGTCTTGGATCCAATTTGGATTCTAAGCAATCACTACTTGGGATAATTTCTCATGCATATGATGGTTTTGATCTCACCCCTGCTGGTTCAAAGGAGATCCGAAGAAACTATTCTTCAAGTCTTAAATCTGATTTGGATTTCAAGCTATTATTTGATGGTTCTTTTTGGCATAATCTCACCCATGATGGTTCGAAGGAGAAGACAAAAGACTATCTACACATTCATAGATTTGATCCTACCTCAGCTGATTCGAATCACAGGTTCAAGGATCATCCTCATACTTTTGGATTTGTTCTCATCACATTCGATCTGAAGAGCAAGTACAAGCACATGATTTCTGAGCATGATCCACTTCTTTCCAAGAAGAAGATACCTCTAGACATATGACCAAGCATCACACCTACTTGAGTTTGGAGCATTTATTTTTGTGTGTGCCTTACAGTCTATTTTGAGGGGGGTATTTTTCCCATGAGGTTTTCCTCATTTCATCGGTTTATTGAATGCTATTATTCATTGTATTGGGTGACCTTTGGTATTAGTTACCAGGGCCTAGGATGGATTAAGGGGGGGTGTTACGATATTCCTATACTCCATCCTAGTCCTACTAGCATTTTCATCCTTTTCATTTTCAGTCTTGCATGCATTTCTGCATGCAGCATGCATTGCATTCATTCTGCATGCATTGCATGCATCCGCATGCTGCCCAGTCAGCAGGTTGACACCTCTAGCACCTAGTCCTTAGTATTCGATCAATCGGGAGCTACTTTCAACTCAGATTAATCCCTTCTAGCCTGTCATGCACCCAGTTCTTACCTTCCACTGAAGAAGGGCGCTTTTCTCACCTACCAGTCCAGTTTACTTTAGTTAGCCAGCAGTCTTTCCTTAATTTGAGGCTAGACTGAATCCTCACTACCGTTATCACTCCGATTGACCTCTGATGAGACATGACTACCTATTCTGACTTCAGTTATCTCCTCATGCTCCCTCCACTGAGCCTCCTTCATTCAGTTAGTTCCAGTTACACTCAGTTAGACTCAGTTTGACTTATGGTTGACAGTTACTTGAGCATTGATGACTCCACTGATGATAATGAAGACTTCCAGTTGTGCTCTGATGACACCAGTTGTGCTTCGATGACACTCCAGTGATCCTTTGATCACTCCATGAAGGCTAATTCAAATTTCCACCTTAGGCATTCGAATCCTCATGCATTGTACTACTTATTTGTCCATATTGTGATTAATTAATTAGTGTGTGTAAAGTATTTTTGCTTCTATCCGAGTTCTACTATATTATTATTTTGTTGCTCATATTACTGCATTGACCACTCTTAATCTTATTCCTAAATTCTTTCTTGTGATGTATAAATCATCTCTTAGATCTGCTGTGAGGATTTTACCATGGTTCTGTGTGGTGACGGCGAGCTGAGCTCCTCTCGGCCACCATGGTTGCTGGTCACCACTCAGTGAGTTGGTTGTAACCATATGGTTGTTAGACGTAGGTCATTATGGTGTCTATCGTGTGCGATGAGTTCAACTGCCTGGTTCTTCTTGTCATGAGTTCGAAACCCTGCAAGGTAACATTCCATTTCCAGGATTCATTCTTTAAAAGTTTACTGTTTAAGATCTGGTTTTTGGTAATGAATGTGTTCAACTTCTAATCTTGTATTGGTTTTAATCAGAGGATTCAGTTTGTAACCTTCTAGATGGAAAAATGAGAGGAGTACCGGTTCCTGTGGATTGTGAGCCTCGATAAGTCTCGGGCTCATTCCGGAGATGCTTCTGTCATCGTTTTAATGGTTTTAAAGTTTGTCTCGTTGTTCTTCAGTGTAGACTTGGTTTTTAAAAGGGGTATGAAACGTTAAAGTAGCGTTGCTGCAGTATAAGGATTTGCCTCGGCACTTCCTAAGTTGGTGTTTCACCTGTCAAGTTAATGTACCGGTTTTGATACTATGGTTTCCCTTTTGGTTTCCTTAAGCAGTTGGACTGCGATTGTAAAGTTTCTTTTGAATATAATGGATCACTTCATTTTAAAACCCTGTGTTTAAATGCTGAGGCTTTGCTCTCCGCCCGTGTCTGTTTTTCAAAGAGTAATAATTTTTTAGATGTTACTAGTTAAGTGTTGAACACCACTTTGCTTTAACCCTAACCTTGGTTTTGATAATGGTTATATAGTTGTATTTTAATGTGATTTGATGTTCAATATTTTTGATTTCAAGGTTGCAGGCTTGGAGCCTAGCACTATACTTAGTTTCATTTGGTGTTTTAAGCATTACGTTCAACATAAGGGTGAGTTCTCCAAATGGAAACTCGAACCCTCATCTCTCGTTTGAAACCTGTGTACCGTTATACGTAGAAAACTGATAGTTATTAGATGTTTATTATTGTTTAAAGATGTGGGTTCTGATCGAACCTTCGGATGAGCTTATACAGGTCTCGATCCTGAAACTTGTTAATATACATTGGACTGAGAGTTGGTAGCCTTGAAAGATGATTTTTATGTTTGATTAAATTTCTATTGAGATACGATTCTGATAACATTAAAACTAGGCTATTTGTGTAGCTAGGCGAGCTCCTTCCGAGACTTGAACCCTAAGTTACTGTTATAAAATCCTAAATAAATGTGAAATGTTTTTGATGAGGGTTATGAGTACTATTTGTTGATTTCATTTAGCTTTAAAACGATTTAAATACAGTAATTTAATAATTATATTCCTATTAGTTTTTAAAGTGTTTGTAATGGTTTCGAATCCCTTTGAATAAAAATAATTGTTGGGAAAATCCCTTGGGTTGTATAACTCGCTCTCTCTTGAAATCCAGATGAGTCACTTTTAGGGTTTCAACTCTTGTTACGATCCTACAATAAATTTTATATAATAATGTTTACACTGTTTATTACTAAGTTTTTAGTACAGGTAAATCGTTACCCGTAATAGTTGATGTCGATGGGTTCGATATTTTGACATGATAATGTATTATCGAACTTGTGTGATACTTAGTTTATGAAGATCGATTTCTAGGTAAATTACATTAATTCATTCTTGCTTACAAAAATAAGTATGAACTCTGTATACTTCGTTCATGAGGGGTTTTCCAATTTTTTTATGAATAGTACTCTATTAGAAGTACTAGTATTAATACTGCATAGTTGCATAATGTTTATAGATCAAGAGATATAAACCTAGATTGAAATGTTCAGATATCTAGGGTTGGTATTTGAGTTCTGATAATAATAAGTTGTTTTGGCTGAGTATGAACTCTATTTTTCAGTTCATGAATGTTCATGCTTCTTATATAAGTATTGAGTTGTTAATGTTAATCATACTTCTTTCATTCTGTAATATATAGCCATTACTGAAATCTATTATCTAGAAAAGTAAAAATAAATACATTATAGAACTACTACTATTTACATTTTTCAGCAAGCATAATTCTTTAGTATGAAAAATAGAAGATAATTATTTCTTTTACAAATTAGAGATCATATCTAATCTATGTTAATTAAATTCTTCCTGTACTAGAGTACATCGTCTATGATGAAAGGAAAAACACAGGAAGATGTTTTATTCATTCATCAATAACATTTACTATTTCATTCAATCTAGAGAAAGCTAATTTAACTTGTTCAGAAATCATTCTTTAGTACAACTAACTGATACTTAAGAAAAACATTGGAAAACTATGGTAATCTATCAAATAGTTTACGGAATAAGTTTTACAGTAAAAAATAATTAAAGTAGAAAACAAATAGAACCTGATAACTTGATAGGGTGGACAAACAGCCAAAGAGGCCTATTCCTCCCAACCTTCTCGAGAAGAGCAGCTAAATTACTTGCCCCTTTGGATCCCCAAGCTTGTTCATTGAACCACTAGGAAGAATTCTCTGTGTAGAAGCAAGGCACTCAGGTTTGTAATTTAGCAATCAATGGAGACTTGCATACACACCTCCCATATGTACTTCAGCAATCAATGGAGACTTGCATACATATCAAAACTTTGCACTCTGCAGGAAACGTCTACACTTAGCAAGAATAAGACAGTCTTACTCTGCAACTCAAAACATAGCTTCCTCTCATAGAATCTCTTGTGTGCAATATCCAGGAAAGCGACAAGGCAAGTTCTCTTGTCAGAGTAAGTGTGAGCTTGTAATGCCCGCCTCAACACTTATGCTTGATTTTGGTTATTTTGGACTTATGATTGATTAGATTATTTGAGACCTATGGTTGATTAGACTACTTTTGAGAACTACGACTGATTTCAATATTTGAGGGAACTGGTTTGAAGTGACTCGGAGTGATTGCTTTAGATTTTATATGCGAAATAAAAATGGCTAGATAAATGATAATTTGCTTATACTCGACTGACTGAGAAAATGAAAAATGTTGAAATTACTTGAAATGAAAAATGATAATTTGCTTATACTCGACTAACTGAGAAAATGAAAAATGTTGAAATTACTTGCAATGAAAAATGTTGATTTGCTTATACTCGACTGACTGAGAAAAAGAAAAATGTTGAAATTACTGAAGATGAAAAATGATTATTTGTTTATACTCGATTGACATAGAAAACAAAAAGGATGATACAAACGTTTATTGGTGCAACGCTACTAATATGTGTAAAGTGGCAAGTAAGACGAATTACCGACTGACCCACAATGGAATTATAGGGGTCGTAAGAATGGAAATAAAACATAAGGGTACGACGACTAACTGTCAACCCCAATTCACGCACGGGCGAAGCCGTTTCAGCTCACCCGGGGAAGCGTATGTCGTATGGGCAAGACCATAATGATTTGGTCACATACGATGAGTTGAGGGGTGCGCAATAAGGAGAGCCTTATCCCTCAACATCACTTAGTCTCCAAGGAGCGTAGTTGAGAGATCGCGGTAACGACTCCCGATCGCTACGCAGTACTCCCCATAAGAAGAAAGAAAGATACTGTCAGGAGGGTCCGCCGAATAGGTACCTAGAAAAAAGAAGAATGGAAAAAGAAAAATACTCATACATACATAATTAAATAATATACATGTGGAAGTTTTAGAGAAATTAATAATAAATTATTCATTATTTTATTACTATTATTAGCATAATGTCGTGCTGACCATGATGCATGGGATTGAAAGCTTTGTTGGGCCATAACCCACAGTTGTAACTATTTTTGTTTTTTTGTCAGAATCTTTGCTTTCCGTAAAAGTTGTGTCGGTTCGGGTCCCCATATGTCACTAACCACTAAGGGACGAGATAACAATCATGACGGTCCTCGTGATTGCCCCGAATCTTTGCTTTTGACCGACGTCTGCCGGTCCTTCCTGCTATTATGGTTGAGAAAGAAATTTGAATTTAGAAAAGATAATATTCTTTTTTTATATTTAATGAAAATATATTTTAATTATTTCAAAATGAAAATATTTTAAATAGAATAAAGAATTATCTTAAATATTTTCTTTTTACTATAAAAGAAAAATAAAATATGGTAAATAGAATAAATAGTTATTTAAATAAAATATTTCTTTTATTTTAGAAAAAGAAAAAGAAAAATATTTTAAAAAGAATAAAGAACTATTTGAATAAAATAATCTCTTTTATTATAAAAAAAAAGATTTGAATCTAGTAAGAAAATATTTTTAAATAAAATATTTGCTCTTATAAAACAGAAAAAGAAAAGGAAAATAATAGAATAAACATGGATCTTCTACAACAACTAGATTTGAGAAGACAAACATAACTGAGAGTCTCTTAAAGACAACTACACCTACCTTGCACTAATTTAGGGAGTTAGGTGTACACATTGACTGAAAAACAGACACTTGTAATTAAGAATAAAGCTAATTAAAATATTAAATTAATTTAAATAATGTGCATGGACAGACACATGGCACATAAGCTTTTCCTATATAAAGAGGGAGGAGAAAGAGAAAGGGATCTCTTGCTCCCTAATGCTGGATGGTCGTAATAATCGTGGATTATTTGATGATCCTTGGAGTTGGGATTAGCTGGAACGAGGATTGGGAGATCCTTTCAGGAGGCTATTTGAGTGTGTTCTTACGACCCCGTGAGCTCGGGGGTTCGAGGTGAAGAAGATTAACCTCGATACAGTAGGGTGGTTAACCGAGGGGTCCTCGGTGAATCGTTAAGGATGGATTTGATAGGGAGCCATCTCTACAAACTCTTTGTGGCACGGTCGTTCTTCATCCAGGTTTGAATGTTTCAGTTTATGTCCATAAATTTTGTTGTTAGATTATTGTAGTTAATGAAATTAAAAATGATATGCTTGCAGTATTAGAATCCATTAGATTTTGCAATAGATAAAAGGGATTATGAAGTAACTCTGTATTTCATTCATTGGGGAACTATATTTTTTTTGTTATAGAACATTTATGAAATGTTAGATTTCAAAACTCTGTATTCTGGAAATTGATACCTCTTTCTTAAACTATAGATCTGAATTTCGGTTGTAGATTGGAATTTTTATTTCATATGAATAGATCTTAGTCGTTCTTCATCCAAGTAATAATATCCAGGATCTCAGCGTAAACTGAAGTCAAGATCTTTGAGAGTTCAGATCCAAAATCATGAGAGTATATGATTTAGAAGGAGCTGTATTCTGTATTAATTAAAAAAAAAATAATCGACCCTGATGGGTGTTACATTTGGTATTAGAGCATGGTCGAACCTAGTTTGGACCAAAACACTTTCGTGATACTTGATAAACTGAATAGTTAACAAAATTTTATTTGCTTTCCAACTCCAGACTTTTCCATGGATCGACGGACTCACCGAATTAGGACTGGGAGGGGACGGGCATAGGAAACACGTCCACCAACCCCTCCAGTAGCTACTCCACCTAGAACCGAAGAGACGATCAACTTACCTGCCGGCGAAGTCATGAACATGATGAGAAACTTCCAAAGAATGTTGGAAGCACTGTTGACCTGATTAGACCGCGTAGAAGACCGGCCCATGGTACCTGCGACTGAACTGCAGAACCCACCTCCTGCCAACATTCATAGAGAACTGAAAAATGTAAGATTTCCAGAATTTTGGGGTTCCACTGAAGGAGCCGCGCCAGAAGCTTGGTTAGAGAACATGGCAATGTGTTTTTCCTTGAGGGACTACACCTCGAACCTGAAGGTACACATGGCCATTTTGCAACTGAAAGGGGAAGCCCTACTCTGGTGGAAGACATTGAAACCACAGCTAGGAGTCGAAGCCAACGAAGTGTCATGGGAACTGTTTGAAGAATAGTTTCGCAAGCACTACATGTCTGAAGAGTTCATTGAGAGGCAACTCAATGAGTTCAATGCCGTCTGGAAGGGAGGAAGAACAGTGCAGGAGTACGAGATTAGGTTCATGGAACTTCTGAGGTATGCACCTCACATCTCAACAGAAAAGCTGAAGGTGAACAAATATGTTTATGGACTAAAAGGCAACATTAGAGACAAGGTCCACATTCTTACTCCTCCCACTTTGCATGATGCAGTACAAAAGGCTTTGATAGTCGAAGAAGAACTGGTGAACACAGGCCCGTCAAGGAAAATATTTTCCATTCGGACTCAGGGAGTACCACCTTTTGACCTGTCGAAGGTAAATTTTGGCTAGCAAAATAACTTCAGAGGACCTATAGATGGGAAGCCAGTTATAAACAACAGAATGTCGTACAAACCACCACCTAGAAGAGACAACACCATAACATTTGGGAAGCCAGAACAGTCAGGACCACGTGGAAATAACGCACCCACTGGAAGAACAAAAAGAGGAGCAAAGGAAGGGTGCTGGGGTTGCAGAGGTATACACTTTTAGGTTGACTGCCCTCAGCAGCAGAGAGGACCGAGACAGGAACAGAGACCACCTTAGACTACTGCCATTGATCTGGGTTGAGCACATCGTATACATGTGGCAATCAACAACCGTCAAGCAGAACATTAGTCTACTGTACTGGAAACGACTCGCACACTTAATGGTATGCAATTCTCTTTACTCATTGACCCAGGTGCTACTGGAAGCTTTATTTCTTATTCTTCATTAGAACGAAGCAAGATGATGGCATGTGCACAAGACGATTTCGGTTTAGTCGAAATGGAATCTGGAAATACCCAGAGCGTGGGACTGTTACTAGAAGATTGTGAGTTAGACATAGGAGTATGTCGCACTAGAACTTCTTTCTATGAGACTGCCCTCAGAGCTTATGACCTAACCCTAGGCATGGATTGGTTGGAATCCCATGCTGCCATTTTATACTGCCGTAGCAAGGAACTGACTTTTTATGATGATGAAGGTCATAAGAAGGTCCTCAAAGGGATGAAGAACAAAGTATCATTACGGATGATTTCCGCTTTACAGCTGAAGAAGAGCCCGGGGAAAGGATGTGAGCTCTATGTAGTAATAGCAATGAACAAAGACAAGGACAAAACTGACATCATTGACCATCCGCTATTCACGAAATACATGGATGTATTTCTTGAATCCCTACCTGGATTACCACCTCAGAGTGAACTAGATTTTACCATAGAACTGAAGCCGGGAACTAAACCAATCGCAAGAGATCCATACAGAATGTCTTTGCTGGAACTGAAGGAGTTGCAGATGTAGTTACAAGAGCTCTTGGATCTAGGGCTGGTTAGACCAAGCGTCTCCCCATGGGGAGCACTAGTGCTCTTTGTTAAGAAGAAAGATTGGTCGTGGTGACTCTGTATTGACTACCGCCAGTTTAAGAAGGCTACTGTGAGGAATCAGTATCCTTTGCCTAGGATCGATGACTTGTTCGATCAGATGAAAGGTGCCACAATATTTTCAAATATTGATTCACGATCAGGTTACCATTAGTTGAGGATCTCAGAAGCTGATATTCCAAAGACCTCTTTTAAGACACGGTTTGGACACTACAAGTTCGTAGTGGTACCTTTTGGGTTGACCAATGCACCTAGTGTCTTCATGAACTTGATGAATGGCATGTTTCGCCAGTATCTCGACAAGTTCGTATAGGTGTTCCTCGATGATATTCTTATTTACTCTAAGACACCAGAGGAACATGAAGCGCATATTCGGTTAGTTTTACAATGTCGCAAAGAAAACCAACTTTATGGGAAGTTTTCGAAATGCTCCTTCTTCCAGAAGGAAATACACTATTTGGAACATATCATTTCTGGCAACGGTATAGCAGTGGATCCCTCTAAGATTGAGGCCATTTGGGAATGGCCAGCATCGACAAACTTACATGAAGTGAGAAGCTTCATGGGATTTGTGGGATATTACAGAAGGTTTGTCGAAGGGTTCTCGAGGATTGCAGGACCGATCACTAAATTGCAGAGGAAGGATAGGCCGTTTATTTGGACGGCTAAATGTGCCAAAGCATTTGAAAAACTGAAAGAGTTATTGACAATGACACCGGTTCTGAAAGTGCCTGACATGGTAGAAGATTTCTTGGTATGCACTGATGCATCCAAGGATGGAGTCGGATGTGTGCTAATGCAAGGAGGGAGAGCGATTTCCTACTCCTCTCGGAGACTCAGACCACATGAGGAAAACTATGTGACACATGACATGGAACTGACCATAGTAATGCATGTTCTACACTTATGGCGACACTACCTGGTAGGAAGGAAATTTGAAATTAAGATGGATCACCATGGATTGCAGTATATCTTTACTCAAAGTGATCTAAATGCTAGACATAGGAGATGGTTAGAACAGTTGAGTGAGTATGAATTTGACATTACCTATGTGAAGGTGACCCTAAACAAAGTAGTAGATGCACTTAGTCATAGACCCCGCATATTCTCAGTGATTCTGATGCAGACCAACTTGAGAGAGAAGGTACCCGGATTACAACAGGAAGACAACTGGTACAATGAGGTAAGGTCAGAGCTAGAATGGGAACATATGAAACTACCCTAGTATAAGGGTTATTCGTTGGAAAATGATGGGTTGTTGAGGCACAACAACCATATTTATGTGTCAGAGAACAATGAGCTTAGGAACCTGATTCTGGAGGAATCTCACCAAGCTGTATATAGAGCACATCCTGGCGTGAAGAAGATGTATGCAGACGTTTATCCTTATTCTTCTGGCATGGCATGAAGAGAGATGTGGTAAAATTTGTCTCCAGATGCATGGAGTGTCAGCTAGTGAAGGTTGAGCATAGACATCCCACCGGACTACTCCAGCCTCATGCCATTCCTGAGTCAAAGTGGGAGATCATCTCCATGGATTTTATTGTGGGATTACCTTTGACCCGCAAGAGGAATGATACCATCGTTCTAGTAGTAGACACTCTCACAAAGAGTGCACATTTTATACCCATCAAGAACACTTATCAGGCCCTAGAGATTGCTAGAGTGTTCATTGATGAAATTGTACGACTGCACGGAGTGCTGAGAAAGATAATTTATGATCTTGGATTAGTATCCACTGGTAGATTTTGGACGAGCTTCCAGGAAGCCATGGGAACCCGACTCAACTTTAGCACCACTTATCATCCAGAGACTGATGGGAAACTTGAAAGGGTGAACCAGATACTAGAGGACATGCTGAGAATGTATGTGATGGATCAGCAGACCCGTTGGGAGGAGTTTCTACCTCTAGTAGAATTCGCATATAACAAAAGCTATCAGAGTTCGATACAGATGGCACCATTCAAGTTTTTGTATGGTCGACCCTATCGAACACCTTTGATTTGGGACAGACTCGAAGACAGGACTCTACTTGGACCTGAGGTGATTTAGGATATGGAAGAGTAGATGACAGATATCCGTGCTCGACTGAAAGAAGCACATGATCGACAGAAGAGTTATGCCGATGTGCATAGACTCGATAGAGAGTACCAGGTTGGAGATCAAGTATTTTTGTGAGTGAGACTGCAAAAGAGTACTATCAAGTTTGGGAAAGGGATGAAGCTATCTCCTAGGTTCGTGGGACCCTTCGAAATATTGGAATGTATAGGACCGATTGCCTACCATCTTGCATTACCATCATCATTGCATACGATGCATAATGTTTTTCACGTATCAGCACTTAGACATTACATTTCTGATTCAGCACATATTATTGATATGAGTAACTTACAGATAATAGACGAAGGGGCCGTGACGGCAGAGCTGATATGCATAATGGACCGTCAAACACGACAACTTAGGCACCGTGTGATCGATCATGTCAAGGTTTAGTGGGACATCTATAGTCCGAGTTGTGCCACCTGGGAGGACGCAACGGAGATGCGTCGAGACTTTACATATTTGTTTTGAACTTCGGGACGAAGCTTTAATAAGAGGGGAGTGTATGTAATGCCCGCCTCAACACTTATGCTTGATTTTGGTTATTTTGGACTTATGATTGATTAGATTATTTGAGACCTATGATTGATCAGACTACTTTTGAGACCTACGACTGATTTGAATATTTGAGGGCACTGGTTTGAAGTGACCCGGAGTGATTGCTTTAGATTTTATATGCGAAATAAAAATGGCTAGATAAATGATAATTTGCTTATACTCGACTGACTGAGAAAATGAAAAATGTTGAAATTACTTGAAATGAAAAATAATAATTTGCTTATACTTGACTAACTCAGAAAATGAAAAATGTTGAAATTACTTGAAATGAAAAATGATGATTTGCTTATACTCGACTGACTGAGAAAAGGAAAAATGTTGAAATTACTGAAGATGAAAATTGATGATTTGTTTATACTCGACTGACAGAGAAAAAAAAAAGGATGATACAAATGTTTATTGGTGCAGCGCTACTAATATGCGTTTCAGTGTGTGTGCAGTGGTAGGTAAGACGATTTACCGACTAACCCACAATGGAATTATAGGGGTCGTAAGAATGGAACGAACACTTAAGGGTACAACGATTGACTGTCGACCACAATTAACGCACGTGCGAAGCCTTTTCAGCTCACCCGGGGAAGTGTATGCCGTACGAGAAAGACCATAATGATTTGGTCGCGTACGATGAGTTGAGGGGTGCACAATAAGGAGAGCCTTATCCCTCAACATCCCTTAGTCTCCAAGGAGCGTAGTTGAGAGATCGCAGTAACGACTCCCGATCGCTACGCAATACTCCCCATAAGAAGAAAGAAAGATACTGTCAGGAGGGCCCGCCAAAGAGGTACCTAGACAAAAGTGTTGATGTATATGTAACTTTGGAATGTATTTCACATATATGTATATTGTATTCCTATAGAGATGGTATTATTCCTCTATAAGGAAGTGTCGTCATTTATATTGTAAGTGTCGTAACTTATACTTGATGGGTTATTATACCACCTTATTTGGGGTCGACCCTGTATAAGTCATGTGGGTCAAAGGGTTATTAGACCACCCTATTGGGGGTCGGCCATGTGGGTCAAAGGGTTATTAGACCACCCTATTGGGGGTCGGCCCAGTCAGCATTATGTTGTGTGGTTAAGTTTGAGCCTACATGAGTTAGGTAAAAAGGCAAGTCAAGTCAAGTATAAATAGAGTGTGGGAGGCACTCTATTTGCTCACTCACTTCTCACACATGCACTCAAGGAGGAGTGGCGCACTTATGGAGGAGGAGGATCTGCTGCTAGGTTGTGTCTATCTCTTATGGTTGGTTGTATCATTGCTCTATCTATCTCTGAGGAAGTTATTGGGGTTTTTCACCTTTATGGTTTTCCCCAAGTAAATCTTTGTGTCTCTTGTGTGCTTGCATTATTGTCTCCATGATTGATATGTTGTAGATATGCTATACATGTTGTTCTCTCAGTTAAGATCCTAGATCATATTGAAGTAAATTCTGAAAATTTAACATGGTATCAGAGCTAGCCTGAAAGAAGGCATGATATGGCATGTATGACACTTGTTGCACTTACGATGCCAGGGCTTGATATAGCAAAACCCAGTCATCGTAGAACTTTCTCTATAAATCCGTTTTAGCGAAGTTTTCGGATCTGAAATTGTTACACGACGAAGATTAAATCTCCAGGTACCTTGTGTCCAAAGGACAACCTCTCATTCGTTGCACTTTGTGATTTATGATCCGTGCAATATAGGGTTTCTGCCTCTTCCAGATCTGAGTCAAAATCAGGTGACCTTGGGAAAAAGGTCATAACTTGGGCTAGGAAGATCCAAATGAAATTTCGTAAAAAGTCACAGGTAGTACACAGACTGTAATATCTCAGGAAACTTTTTCAGAGGCCGAAGTTGAACCAGTGACACGTGGCACGCCGTACAAGTGAGCTCTCCTGTATTATCCCATAAACAGGTCATGTTGCGACATTTAGCATAACTCTCTCTCAGAGAGTCCAATTGCGGTCATACCTATTAGGATGTACAGATAACAGGACGAGCTATCTTAGGAAAAGTTTTCAGAGGCCGAAGTTGAAACAGTGACACGTGGCACACCGTACAAGTTCGCTCTACTATTTTATCCCATAAACAGGTCACGTTGCGACATTTGGCATAAATCTCTCTCAGAGAATCCAATTGAGGTCAGACCTGTCAGGATGGAAAGATAACAGGTCAGGATATCTCAGGAAACTTTTTCGGACCCTGTGGATTGAAACGTTTGGAGTTACACCAGAAACAATCAGGTACATATTTCTGTCAAAACAGAATTATTTTTGAGTACCTTCATTCATGGCTTCCGGAATTTAGGGCTTCGGAGAAAGTTGGAATTTTTGTAATCGGAGACCACGGCTGGATGATACTCATCAAAATAGAAATTTAGAGACCAAGATCAGAATTTTTGGTTGGGCAGAAGGCCGGGCTTGATTAGAACCTAGTTCGGGACTTTGATCAGAAAAGTGGAAAATTAGGGCTTCTATAAAAATGGGAATTTTTGAAATCTGTGACCACGGCTGGAAGCTCCTCAGAAAAATAGAAGCTTAGAGCTTTGGATCAAACATTTTGATTGGGAAGAAGAGTGGGCTTCATCAAACCCCAGTTTAGGGTCACGTCCAGTGAATCTGGAAGTTTCAAAGGAAAAATTGAGGAGTGAAACTCTGCAGTTTTCAAATTCTGAATATACCGGTTTGATCAGCTTATCAAGGCGCATATTTCTATCCTTTCAAAAGTTTGAAATTCAAAGTTTGAATTTTTGGGGTTTCTCTGACAAACCCATATCCAGCTCGAAGTCCAGTTCTTGCAAATCAAGTGGATTGGGTTAATCCTAGAATAAGATGGATTGGTCACCTACATAAATAAAGAAGTTCCTGTTTCAGAGGGAGATGAGGCTAAGGATTTACATAAGGAGATTACAAGCGATCTCGATAGGTATGACTCATCGAGGTATGTTTTGAGATTTGTTCATGATTAAGTTTATGGTATGTTTGTCTTCATGTTATTACAATTAGTACAATCTTGATTTTAGATTTGTCGTATCACCTTAACAAAATTATGAATTCATGATAGAAGATATTCATTGGTTAGGGTGTTGACACTTATGATTGTACTAATGCATTATGGTGTTGTATGAGGTTTATGTTGTCTACTAACATGAAAGGTACACCAAGAAAGACAAATCATGTTCTAGTTCAAGAACATATGATCATGCTGACATGAGGATAAAGACTCATCCATTGTCATGGATCTCATAGAAGATCCATTTACGAGGTATGTATAACTTGGTTTTATAATGACTATCCTATGAGATATACAGGTTACTAGCACAAGTCATTGAAGAAGAACAAGAAGACATCATGTGAGTATGTTAGACATAACTAGCTAGCATGCTAATCCAGGTATGTTTTTCCTATATCAAGCTAGAATCCTACCTTGTGTTAGGATCTTATACTGTTGTTGATAATGATTATTCATGAAGTCATAGGTTTGAATAATCATGGTTGTATGCATATTTTGTTTCTTACCATAATTGATGATATGACTAACCAGAAGAACCATGAAGGTATAGGTTTGAATAATCACGGGTTTTATGCATATTATATCTCTTATCTTGATTGATGATTCAATTAAAGATTCATAGGTTTGAGTAATTATAGGTTTAGACATGTTATGCTTCTTATGATTTGACTAACCATAAGAATCCTACATAAACCTTGAATGATAATGCTTATTATTTCTGTTTGAAATGATCATGACTTTACATGCTTGAGATTATTGTGTTTTAATAGTATGCTAATGAATGTATGATTTTATATGAGCTCACAAGGATAACACAATCATGATACTAATAAGCATGCATAGGGACCAAGGATGAATATGAGTTCAAGAACAGGTAATCCAGGAAGCAAAGATCAAGAGGGAGCACACTCCAGTTGTTCCTGCAAGAAAGCAAAGGAACACACTTCAGTAGTTTCTGCAAGGATGCAGATATTCAGAGGGAGTTGACCATCTTTCCACAACATAAAGGTGTAGAAGAAGCTACTTCAGATTAGGACTCTAGCAACTCCTGCAAGGAAGCAAAGACTCAGAGGGAGTCCACCCAACGAACAAACAAAGATAAGTATTTTAAATAAAATTGTTCAATGATGTATATGCTCATGTTCCTAGACTTAGGATATGTATTGTGCTTATTAGAATAGTTGCATTGATGAACAATATACTACTAATATACATGGGTAAGTGGCCTATGGCACTGTACAACATTCCATTGCTACTTATCTAGAATGAAACCTCTTTGCTGACATGTTGGGAGTTCTGCACACTCTTAACAATGTTCTGGTAGAGATTGGAAGGCATCTAGAAAGTTACGGGATATGGATAAATGTTGTATTGAAGCATTGGCTAAGATAATTGCATGACTGTATGACATATTTCTTTATGTGTAAGAATTTGTTCTGAAAATTATGAGATGTTTCTAATCATGCAATTTAACCTGTTTTGTAGGAAAGACCGTATATCTTCACCTACAAAAGGACTACAACATTTGTTCCAGCAACAAAGATATATATTGAAGATATTGAAGTTCCCAGGATCTGGGATGAAGAAATGGAATGCCATGATCCGTCGATCATGAAGAATGATGTTTGGGATGTAGTCCCAAGACCTAAAGGGAAGTTTGTTATGACTTCCATGTGGATCTATCAAGATCAAGCATGCTGCAGATGGCAGCATAGAGAAATATGAAAGTGATGAAATAGAAGATACACTAGATGGATTTCAAGACAACTTTCTTGAATAGTTGTATGTGGAAAGCCTGTTTGTTACAGGTGAAGATAGATTGATTGCCAACATGCAGCGGAAGCTTACTGCCGATTTTGAGATGAAGAACTTGGGGTTGATGCACTATTTGTTTTTGGCATGGAGGTGTGGCAGAGTGATGGAATCTTCCTTGGACAAGGGAAGTATGCAGTAGAGATCCTGAAGAGGTTTGGGATAATGGACTACAAGGCCATGGCCACACCTATGGCATCAAATCTGAAGCTTCTATGTGATGCTTCATCTGAGCCAGTTGATGTCTCTATGTATTGTCAGATGATTGGGTACTTGATGTACCTGATGAACACGAGACCAGACATTTGCTTTGCTGTGAACACATTGAGCCAGTTCCTGACGGATCCAAGGAGTGTTCACCTGGTTGCTATAAAGCATGTTCTGAGGTACCTGAAGGGTACAGTGGATTATGGGCTCAGGTATGAGGTGAATCAAAAGTTTAACCTACAGGGTTATGTTGATTCAGATTGGGCTGGCAGTGCTGCAGATAGGAAGAGCACATCTGGGTGTTGCTTCAGTATGGGATCAGGTGTGATCTCTTGGTTTAGCAGGAAGCAGTCCTGCGTAGCACTGAGTACAGCTGAGGCAGAGTATGTTGCAGCCTGCTCAGCTAGTTGTGAGGCAGTATGGCTACGGAAGCTACTTTCTGAGTTATTTGATCTCCCGTTGGAGGCTACTGGTATCTTCTGTGATAACCTGAGTTGTGTGAAGCTGTCCGAGAACCCAGTGTTTCATGACAGGTCGAAACACATAGAGATCAAATATCACTATATCAGGGATATGGTGCAGAGAGGAGCTGTGAAGCTCCTGTATGTTGCGACGGACGAGCAGATTGCAGATGTGCTGATGAAGCCACTAGCCAGAGTGAAGTTCGAGTACTTCAGAGAGAGGCCTGGCATTCTTCAGACCGAGGACACTTCGAGGAAGAAGTGATGGACACATTTGCTGAAGCCATTCCAAGCATGTTGGAAGGAGGATCCTTCACATGGCTGTGGATGTAAGGGCTGGATGATGAGCATCAGGATGATGTTCTGGTTTATGCTTGATATGATCAGTTGGATCATTTATGTATGTATGTACGCATCATGTTGGATGCTGGATATGATCAGTTGGATCATTTTATGTATGTATGTACGCATCGTGTGGATGCTGGATATGATCAGTTGGATCATTTTATGTATGTATGCATCATGTTGGATGCTTGGACCATGTATCTGTATATGTATCAGGTGGATACATTGTATGATCAGGTGGATCATGTATGGTGATATGTATCATGTATTTGTATTTGTATCAGGTGGATACATTGATGATCAGGAGGATCATGTATGATGATATGTATCAGGTAGATACTTGGTATGCATCAGGTAGATGCAGTGATGATCAGGATGATCATAGATGATGAGCTTCAGGATGTTGCTCCAGATGACATGCAGCAGGATGTTGCAGTGATGATCAGGATGATCATAGATGACGAGCTTCAGGATGTTGCTCCAGATGACATGCAGCAAGATGTTGCAGTGATGATCAGGATGATCATAGATGACGAGCTTCAGGATGTTGCTCTAGATGACATGCAACAGGATGTTGCAGTGATGATCAGGATGATCATAGATGACGAGCTTCAGGATGTTTCTCCAGATGACATGCAGCAGGACGTTGCAGTGATGATGATCAGGATGATCATGGATACATCAGGATGATGTATAGTGAGTATCAGGGTGATACTCTGTGGCTGTGGATCAGGTTGTGCAGATGAGCATGTAATCCAGTGCCCTGGGAGATTTGCAGATGGTCTTTCGAGGTTTTGCCTATGGCATGTAATATCGGTGCCCTGGGACATCTGGCAAATGCTCTTTCGAGGTTTTGCTCTGGGAGGACATGTAATTCGGTGCCCTGGGAGATCTGCAGATAGTCTTTCGAGGTTTTTCCTATGGCATGTAATAGCGCCCTGGGATATCTGGCAGATGCTCTTACGAGGTTTTGTCCTATGGCATGTAATAGCACCTTGGGAGATCCGATAGGTTGGGCTGTGTGCCCGTAATCAGTCTTAGGATACTCTTGCGAGGTTTTTCCATGACCACATATAATAGCGCCCTGGGAGATCCTACAGGTCGGAGTTGTGTACACGTAACATCCTGGGATGCTCTTTCAAGGTTTTGTGGTGGGGTCACATGTAATAGCGCCCTGGGAGATCCTTTAGGTAGAGCTGTGTGCTTGTAACAGCCTGGGATGCTCTTTCGAGGTTTTGTGATGCATGTAATAAGTCCTGAGGATTCCACAGTATGGCCAGTGATGATGAAGACCTGCAGGTGGTGGGCTTACATCCAGTATGAAAAAGGACTGGCTTTGTAGAACTTCCTATGACAAGTAGATTCAGAGATTGATTGAGATAGCAGCAGCAGTGACGATGATGATGACTCGATGACGATTATCCAGTGACGATAATCCAGAGAAGATGACTTGTGCTAGAAGAACTGTGCTGAGAAATACCTTCCTAGTTAAGAGGGAGTGTTGATGTATATGTAACTTTGGAATGTATTTCACATATATGTATATTGTATTCCTATAGAGATGGTATTATTCCTCTATAAGGAAGTGTCGTCATTTATATTGTAAGTGTCGTAACTTATACTTGATGGGTTATTAGACCACCTTGTTTGGGGTCGGCCCTGTATAAGTCATGTGGGTCAAAGGGTTATTAGACCACCCTATTGGGGGTCGGCCATGTGGGTCAAAGGGTTATTAGACCACCCTATTGGGGGTCGGCCCAGTCAGCATTATGTTGTGTGGTTAAGTTCGAGCCTACATGAGTTAGGTAAAAAGGAAAGTCAAGTCAAGTATAAATAGAGTGCGGGAGGCACTCTATTTGCTCACTCACTTCTCACACATGCACTCAAGGAGGAGTGGCGCACTTATGGAGGAGGAGGATCTGCTGCTAGGTTGTGTCTATCTCTTATGGTTGGTTGTATCATTGCTCTATCTATCTCTGAGGAAGTTATTGGGGTTTTTCACCTTTATGGTTTTCCCCAAGTAAATCTTTGTGTCTCTTGTGTGCTTGCATTATTGTCTCCATGATTGATATGCTATAGATATGCTATACATGTTGTTCTCTCAGTTAAGATCCTAGATCAGATTGAAGTAAATTCTGAAAATTTAACAAAAAGAAGAATGGAAAAAGAAAACTACTCATACATACATAATTAAATAATATACATGTGGAAGTTTTAGAGAAACTAATAATAAATTATTCATTATTTTATTATTATTATTAGCATAATGTCATGCTGACCATGATGCATGGGATTGAAAGCTTTGGTGGGCCATAACCCACAGTTGTAATTATTTTTGTTTGTTTGTTGGAATCTTTGCTTTCCGTAAAAGTTGTGTCGGTTCGGGTCCCCATATGTCACTGAACACTAAGGGATGAGATAACAATCATGACAGTCCTCGTGATTGCCCCGAATCTTTGCTTTTGACCGACGTATGCCGGTCCTTCTTGCTATTATGGTTGAGAAAGAAATTTGAATTTAGAAAAGATAATGTTCTTTTTTTTATTTAATGGAAATATATTTTAATTATTTCAAAATGAAAATATTTTAAATAGAATAAAGAATTATCTTAAATATTTTCTTTTTACTATATAAGAAAAATAAAAGATGGTAAATAGAATAAATAGTTATTTAAATAAAATATTTCTTTTATTTTAGAAAAGGAAAAAGAAAAAGATTTTAAAAAGAATAAAGAACTATTTGAATAAATTAATCTCTTTTATTATAAAAAAAAAAGATTTGAATCTAGTAAGAAAATATTTTTAAATAAAATATTTGCTCTTATAAAAAAGAAAAAGAAAAGGAAAATAATAGAATAAACATGGATCTTCTACAACAACTAGATTTGAGAAGCCAAACACAACTGAGACTCTCTTAAAGACAACTACACCTACCTTGCACTGATTTAGGGAGTTAGGTGTACACATTGAGTGAAAAAAAGACACTTGTAATTGAGAATTAAGCTAATTAAGATATTAAATTAATTTAAATAATGTGCATGGACAGACACATGGCACAGAATATTTTCCTATATAAAGAGGGAGGAGAAAGAGAGAGGGATCTCTTTCTCCCTAATGCTGGATGGTCATAATAATCTTGGATTATTTGATGATCCTTGGAGTTTGGATTAGCTGGAATGAGGATTGGGAGATCCTTTCAGGAGGATATTTGAGAGTGTTCTTATGATCTCGTGAGCTCGGGGGTTCGAGGTGAAGAAGATTAACCTCGATACGGTAGGGTGGTTAACCGAGGGGTCCTCGGTGAATCATCAAAGCTGGATTTGATAGGGAGACATCTCAACACACTCTTTGCAGCACGGTCGTTCTTCATCCAGGTTTGAATGTCTCAGTTTATGTCCATAAATTTTGCTATTAGATTATTGTAGTTAATGAAATTAAAAATAATATGCTTGCAATATTAGAATCCATTAGATTTTGCAATAGATAAAATAGATTATGAAGGAACTCCGTATTTCATTCATTGGGGAGTGATATTTTTTTTGTTATAGAAGATTTACGAAATGTTAGATTGCAAAACTATGTATTCTGGAAATTGATACCTCTTTCTTAAACTATAGATCTGAATTTCGGTTGTAGATTGGAAGTTTTATTTCATATGAACAGATCTTAGTCTTTCTTCATCCAAGTAATAATATCCAGGATCTCAGCGTAAATTGAAGTCAAGATATTTGATAGTTCAGATCCAAAATCGTGAGAGTATATGATTTAGAAGGAACTGTATTTAGTATTAATTAAAAAAAAAAAAAATCGACCTCGATGGGTGCTACATTTGGTATCAGAGCACGGTCGAACCTAGTTCGGACCGAAACACTTCCGCGTTACTTGATAAACTGAGTAGTTAGCAAAAATTTATTTGCTTGCCAACTCCAGACTTTTCCATGGATCGACAGACTTGCCGAGGTAGAACTGGGAGGGGAGGGGCATACGCAACACGTCCACCAACCTCTCCAGTAGCTACTCCACCTAGAACCGAAGAGACGATCAACTTACCCGCCGGCGAAGTCATGAACATGATGAGAAACTTCCAAAGAATTTTGGAAGCACTGTTGACCCGATTAGAATGCGTAGAAGATTGGCCCATGGTACCTGCAACTGATTCACAGAACCCACCTCCTGCCAACATTCATAGAGAACTGGAAAAAGTAAGATTTCCAAAATTTTGGGGTTCCACTGAAGGAGCCGCGACAGAAGCTTGGTTAGAGAACATGGCAATGTGTTTTTCCTTGAGGGATTACACCTCGAACTTGAAGGTACACATGGCCATTTTGCAGCTAAAAGGGGAATCCCTACTCTGGTGGAAGACATTGAAACCACAGCTGGGAGTAGAAGCCAACGAAGTATCATGGGAACTATTTGAAGAATAGTTTCACAAGCACTACATGTCTGAAGAGTTCATTGAGAGGTAGCTCAATGAGTTCAATGCCCTTCGACAAGGAGGAAGAACAGTGCAGGAGTACGAGATTAGGTTCATGGAACTTCTGAGGTATGCACCTCACATCTCAACAGAAAAAGTTGAAGGTGAACAAATATGTTTACGGACTAAACGGAAACATTAGAGACAAGGTCCACATTCTTAATCCTCCCACTTTGCATGATGCGGTACAAAAGGCTTTGATAACTGATGAAGAACTGGTGAACACAGGCCCGTCTAGGCAAAGTTTTTCCATTCAGACTCGGGCAGTACCACCTTCTGACCCGCTGAAGGTGAATTTTGGCCAGCGAAATAACTTCAGAGGACCTATACATGGGAATCCGGTTAGAAACAACAGAACGTTGTGCAAACCACCACCTAGAAGAGACAACACCAGAACATTTGGGAATCCAGCACAGTCAGGACCACGTGGCAATAACGCACCCACTGGAAGAACAAAAAGAGGACCAAAGAAAGGGTGCTAGGGTTGTGGAGGTCCGCACTTTCAGGTTGAATGCCCTCAACAACATACAGGACCGAGATAGGGACAAAGACCACCTCAGACTACTGCTGCCGATATGGGTCAAGCACATCGTATACATGCGACAGTCAACAACCGTTAAGTAGAACATCAGTCTACTGTACTGGAAACGACTCGCACAGTTAACAGTATGCAATTTTCTTTACTCATTGAACCAGGTGCTACTGAAATCTTTATTTCCTATTCTGCATTAGAACGAAGCAAGATGATGGCATGTGCACAATACGATTTCGACTTAGTCGAAATGGCATCCGGAAATACCCAGAGCATGGGACTGAAACTAGAAGATTGCGAGTTAAACATAGGAGTATGTCGCACTAGAACTTCTTTCTATGTGACTGCCCTCGAAGCTTACGACCTAATCCTAGGCATGGATTGGTTGGAATCCCATGCCGCCATTTTAGACTACCGTAGCAAGGAACTAGATTTTTATGATGATGAAGGTCATAAGAAGGTCCTCAAAGGGATGAAGAACAAAGTATCATTACAGATGATTTCCGCTTTATAGATGAAGAGAAGCCTGAGGAAAGGATGTCATCTCTATGCGATAATAGCAATGAACAAAGACAAGGAAAAAACTGACATCAATGACCATCCGCTATTCGCGGAATACATGGATGTATTTCCCGAAGCCCTACACGGATTACCACCTCAGAGAGAACTAGATTTTACCATAGAACTGAATCCGGGAACTGAACCAATCGCAAGAGCTCCATATAGAATATCTGTGCCGGAATTGAAGGAGTTACAGATGCAGTTACAAGAGCTCTTGGATCTAGGGCTGATTAGACCAAGCGTCTCCCCATGGGGAGCAACAGTGCTCTTTGATAAGAAGAAAGATGGGTCGTGGCGACTCTGCATTGACTACCGCCAGTTTAAGAAGGCTACTGTGAGGAATTAGTATCCTTTGCCTATGATTGATGACTTGTTCGATCAGATGAAAGGCGCCACAATCTTTTCAAAGATTGATTTATGATCAGGTTACCATCAATTGAGGATCTCAGAAGCTGATATTTCGAAGACCGCTTTTAAGACACGGTTTGGACACTACGAGTTCGTAGTGGTACATTTTGGGTTGACCAATGCACCTAGTGTCTTCATGAACTTGATGAATGGCATGTTCCGCCAGTATCTTGACAAATGCGTACAGGTGTTCCTCAATGATATTCTTATTTACTCTAAGACACCAGAGGAACATGAAGAGCATATTCGGTTAGTTTTACAATGTCTCAGAGAAAACCAACTTTATGGGAAGTTGTCGAAATGCTCCTTCTTCCAGAAGGAAATCCACTATTTGGGACATATTATTTTTGGTGACGGTATAGTAGTGGATCCCGCTAAGATTGAGGCCATTTGGGAATGGCCAGCACCGACAAACGTACATGAAGTGAGAAGCTTCATGGGACTTGCGTGATATTACAGAAGGTTTGTCGAAGGGTTCTCGAGTATTGCAGGACCGATCACTGAATTGCAGAAGAAGGATAGGCTGTTTATTTGGACAGATAAAACCACTTATACTATGAAACGAGAACTCGACACAGTTCTCGTTTTTCTCTCTCCTAATTTTAGTAGCCATTTTTACCTCCGTTTCAAAAAAGGTTGATACCAGTATCACACATTTTCATTTCGAGGCTTTTTTTTGGGCCTTTGAATTATCTTTGTCATAAAATATATTTAATTTCTATTTTCAAGTGTGTTTTTAGAAATTTAATAAAATAACATACATTTATAAGCAATTTATAATAAAAAACATATACATTTTGCAATATTTTTCTATAAAATAAGACATTTTTATGGACAAAATAAGACATTTTTATTGACAAAATTGTAAAAAAAATCAGAAAATAAAGACATTTAAAACCATTTTCAATGAATTTTTAGAGATATTTTGTATAAAAACGATACTATTTCATATTATTTTCCGAAAAGTGACGATTCACATAAATTCAAGAAAAAATATACCATATATTTGTAAAAAACATATTAAAACTATTATATATAGAAATTTTATTTCTAAAATAAAGTCTCAAAGTCAAAACATTATTAATATATCTTATCAAAAAAATTGTCAAATTTAACATTTTCTTCAAGACATGAAACTAATCAACACTTTAAGTTATTAGGCACTTTTAATCTCTTGTAATATTTATTGGAATGAGCATAGCTGACACATACATCTATCTTCATAGATTTTTGTATTACTTTGTGGTTTACAACCTTTTTCTATTTCATCCATTAATAGAATTTGTGTTTTTTTATATTACTATGTTCTTTGCAATATATCTTTTTTTATATATTTCCATTTTATATTTCTTCCTTCATTCTATGAAAAAAACTAGATCAAACATATCTTCCCTATACCATTGATTTTGATGAAAATGATACATTATAAACACGGGCAATATATTTAATCAGTTGGAACACAGATGTCTAAGTGTTAAGACTCTATTGGAGGCCAAATATTTGTATTTTATCAATATTAAAAAGAAAAATATAGGATTATAGCAAGTGACTATAATCACAATCACATTAGGAAAAACAAATAATTGGTAGAAAGACACAAAGCCTAGTTCGTGGCTTCAAAATTTAGACATGGAATATATCTATATATCTATGTAGAAAGGTTGAACACCCAAAACTTCACAAGGATGGTTATCTTAATTGGCAATATAAAATATGCCTTTGCACCATTCTTAAAAAGATATCTAGAAAGATAGAACACTTCAAACTTCACAATGGGGGTTATCTTAATTGCCACTATATGCCTATCTACCACTCTTATCAATTGTTTCTTCGAATATAATTTTATTGATTTTATTATAAGATATATAACAAAATTCTTAAACTATTGAAAACCTATGTACAAGATTGTGGAAATGAGGTATATATGTTTGTGAAAATATCATAACATTGAGCTAAAGAGATACCTATGTACAATAAATATTATTTTAAATTCTAAGATTTATATTTAGAACCTTTTATACTTTTTATAAAAAATCAAAATCATTATTAAACATTAATAACCTAAATCTTTCTATCTTTGGAAAGATGGCAATAATCTAAATCTTTAAAAAGAGGATAGTTATCAATATATACATATATTTGATAATTTTTTAAAATGTAGTTATACATTATTTCTTTTAAAAAGAAAAGAAAAAAACTAGAAATAAATTGTCATTGTGCTTTAGTGGCATGTAAAAATTTCAAGTAACCATTAGATGAATTTAAAGTATTTTAAAATTTCATTGTAGTTGACCTAATCATTTATGTAACATCCTCCATTACTTTGCCATACATTTTTGTATCATCCTCGAGTACTTTGCCATATATCTACTACATGATCTCATTATAATATGTATCATCATCGATCACTTTGTCATATTATATATATTACATACTTATTAGTCCCTCCAATTTATATCTTTCATCTTTGTCTATTAATTTATATGAATATATTGAATAGGTATAAAATTGAATAATTTTTTGAAAAAAAAACTATAATTTGATATTTATATTAAATAAAAAATATATCATTTTACAATATTGCCAAAAATGTTCTAGTCATTTCATAACTAAATAGCTAAATGCAAAGAACAGAATATACAATAAAATCCACCATTCAAAAGACTATTACCAAGTTAGAACAGTCAGAGATGTTTCGACGAAATTTAAAGCAAGAGAGCGTAACAAATTTGTCAAGATTTAAATTGAATTGGAATTTTGAAAAAGTCCGT
Source organism: Larix kaempferi (assembly GCA_027924585.1). Classification (NCBI taxonomy): domain Eukaryota; kingdom Viridiplantae; phylum Streptophyta; class Pinopsida; order Pinales; family Pinaceae; genus Larix; species Larix kaempferi. Next base: position 11,561,894 of record BSBM01000487.1, read on the forward strand.
GGATGTTTCAATAATATTTAATTCGCAACTTATGGTGTGGCACAGTACACGGCCTCGTATCAGTTTCAATGGGAAACATTGTTCTAATGTGAAACATTTTTCACGAATTTACTGGACAGATTCTTGTCTAAAGGGACTTTTGCACGATACACATATATAGGTTATGGGTATCCCCTGCATGACACTTGCAATCAGAATTGAAAAGAATCAATACACAAATTGGTATAAATTTCAAGAGATTATTTCTTTCAAGTTCTATTTGCTGTATTAAAATGTATTTAGATCATTACAGTATTAAAATGGTTTTGAAATTTGTAATCACATCAAATTGCTCTTTTGGCCACACTCATTGACTCATTCTGGGTGCCCAAGGGCCGCCCTCACAGGCTGCTGCATCGCACCACCAGTGAGGGGCGGCCCTTAGGCGCCCAAGTGAGCGGCTCGCCCTTTTGACCACACTCATTGGCTCATTCAACCAGGTCGGTAATGAAACTTTAGAATTTGAACGAAGGGATTAATAGTGCGCTCTTATGGGGATGCTAGCGTGTTTCCATTTTGTCTACTGTGTTTAGAATCCTCATTTTATATATTGTTTTATAGCTCTTATCAATCATTTTTTGTTCAATATTTTGTTGGCAAAAATTTGTTTTATTAATTATTTTCTGGCAGTCTAGGTGTAGGATTTCTGAGTATCAGTTGCGGAGGAAAAGAAAATCACACAGCAGAAAACGGTATAGAATGGGTTACTAACATTGTTTTCATAGATGTGGGTCAGACAGGTTGCAGACTCTACGTTTTTCAAGAAACCTCTCAAAAAGTCTTGCTATATAAGTTGCTTGTGACACCAGAAGATTATGGTTTGCCGTTGGAAATTACCATGGAAATTAGGTAATAAATTTGGATTACAATGTTTTTGAATTTATTGTGGAAGGAATTTAGAAAATAAACCGTTGGAAATTACCCTGGAAATTAGATAATAAATTTGGATTGCAATGTTTTTGAATTTAATGTGGCAGGAATTTAAAAAACAATAATTTCAGTGGTGTAATTCCTGCGCAATCAATCTTATATACTTATGTTTGACCCAAATCTCATTTTAATACTTTTAGGTTTAGATTTTCTTTCATAGTTTGTCTAATGGAAATGCCATATTTAATATAATATTATGAATCCAGTTCAAATTCTAATTAACCTTAGCGCATTGTACATTTATGAAAAATTTCTCTTTGGTCTATTGCAATTATTTGGGAAACCCCTACCTACGTATGGATTTGAGGGGATGTAGCCCACATAAATTTTAATGCGATCACGTTCAATATTCACATAAAGGCCATGCTCATAGATTCGTCAATCTGTAATGTATAGTATAATCTTTATTCAACGCCTTCTTTCCACGCTTCAAGATAAACCTTACGACCAAACTTAATTTTATTCTTCAAAGACAATAAAATAAAGTTTAAATGACTATCATTGTTTTAATTATTAAAACATTCATTAAGCTATCTTGAAATGCTTGCATCTTCTTTGTCTCCTTTTCAAAATTCCTAAAGCAAAACTTTATCATAACCTAAAGAGACCTATGTTTTGTATTTTTAGATAATATATTTTAATGATAATCGAGTTCCCTTTAGTAGACAATGGAAAATTTTCTTTTATCTACAAGTTTTAATTTTATATACAATATAATTACATTAATATATTTTATTTACAAAAAATCTATAATTTTTTTTTAAAGTCTATTTATTTTCAAAAAACAAATTCTAACTTTATATTTACATACATATATAATATGTAAAACATAAGTTGGGCAAAAAAAAATGCTGGAATTAATATATGTTTCATTTTTAAACTTGTAATATGGGAGACAATAATTTTGATTAACTATAAAATTTAGTATTTTAACTTTTTTTAATTGATAATTTCTTGTCATTTCAAATCTTGTATTTAAAATTTATAAAAATATAAAATGAGTTTTAACCTCTAAATAAGTTTTTGAATATTTATATCCATTATTTGTTCTTGTATGCTCTAATATATTATTTCATTATGAATCCCATCATAATTTCTTTGTATTTTATGGTTAGAGTGGTGAAATTATTTATGAATTTTTTTGTTTGTTTGTTTAATATGCAAGTTTCAAAAAAGTTGTAATTTATCTCTTGAAGAAAAAAAACTTTTTCCAATTTAGGGGTTGATTTTAAAGTTTTTGTAAATAAGAGTATGGGATGTTTAGGCCATGGCTCTATATTTTACAACAACAAAAAAATCGTGTATACTGGTATCAACACTTTTCTATTTGGGGCGTGTTTTTGGTGTTTTTTTGCAAAAATTATCATTTTCATCTCTAGAGTTCTCGTTCATAGTATAAAGTTCTCGTTTCATAGTATAAGTGGTTATAAATGTGCCAAAGCATTTGCAAAACTAAAAGGGTTATTGACAACGGCACCGGTTCTGAAAGTGCCTGACATGGAGGAGGATTTCTTGGTATGCATTGATGCATCCTAGGATGGAGTCAGATGTGTGCTAATGCAGGGAGGGAGAGAGATTTCCTACTCCTCTCGGAGACTTAGACCACATGAGGAAAACTATGCGACACACGACATGGAACTGACCGCAGTAATGCATGCTCTACGCTTATGGCGACACTACCTAGTAGGAAGGAAATTTGAACTTAAGACGGATCACCATGGATTGCAGTATATCTTTACTTAGAGTGATCTAAATGCTAGATAGAGGAGATGGTCAGAACAATTGAGTGAGTATGAATTTGACATTACCTATGTGAAGGGGACGCTGAAAAAAGTAGCAGATGCACTTAGTCGTAGACCCCGCATATTCTCAGTGATTCCGATGCAGACCAACTTGAGAGAGAAGGTACTCGGATTACAACAGGAAGACAACTGGTACAATGAGGTAAGGGTCGAGCTAGAACAGGAACATATGAAACTACCCAAGTATAAGGGTTATTCGTTGGAAAATGATGGGTTGTTGAGGTACAACAACCGTATTAATGTTTCAGAGAACAGTGAGTTTAGGAACCTGATTCTTGAGAAATCTCACCGAGTTGTATATAGAGCACATCCTGGTGTGAAGAAGATGTATGCAGACCTTTATCCTCTATTCTTCTGGCATGGCATGAAGAGATATGTGGCAAACTTTGTCGCCAGATGCATGGAGTGTCATCTAGTCAAGGCTGAGCATAGACATCCCGCCGGACTACTCCACCCTCATGCCATTCCTGAGTCAAAGTGGGAGATCATCTCCATGGATTTTATTGTGGGATTACCTTTGAACCGCAAGAGCCATGATACCATCTTTGTTGTAGTAGACATTCTCATGAAGAGTGCACATTTTATACCCATCAAGAACACTTATCAGGCCCCAGAGATTGTTAGAGTGTCCATTGATGAAATTGTACGACTGCGCGGAGTGTTGAGGAAGATAATTTCTGATTGGGGATCAGTATTCACTGGTAGATTTTGGATGAGCTTCCAGGAAGCCATGGGAACCCGACTCAAATTTAGCATCGCTTATCATCCAGAGACTGATGGGAAAACTGAAAGGGTGAACCCGATATTAGAGGACATGCTGAGAATGTATGTGATGGATCAGCAAACCCGTTGGGAGGAGTTTCTACCTCTAGTACAATTCGCATATAACAACAACTATCAGAGTTCGATACAGATGGTGCCATTCGAGTTTTTGTATGGTCGACCCTGTCGAACACCTTTGAGTTGGGATAGACTCGAAGACAAGACTCTACTTGGACCTGAGGTGATTCAGGAGATGGAAGAGCAGATGGCAGATATCCGTGCTCGACTGAAAAAAGCACAGGATCGACAGAAGAGTTATGCCGATGCGAATAGACTTGATAGAGAGTACCAGGTTGGAGATCAAGTATTTTTGCGAGTGAGACCGCAAAAGAGTACTATCAGGTTTGGTAAAGGGACGAAGCTATGTCCTAGATTTGTGGGACCCTTCAAAATATTGGAATGGATAGGACCGGTTTCCTACCGTCTTGCATTACCATCATCATTGCATAGGATGCATAACGTTTTTCACGTATCAGCACTTAGACATTACATTTATGATTTAGCACATATTATTGATATGGGTAACTTACAGATAATGGACGAAGGGGCCGTGACCGCAGAGCCGATATGCATATTGGTCTGTCGAACACAGTAGCTTAGGCACCGTGTGATCGATCAGGTCAAGGTTCAGTGGGATAGCTATAGTCCTAGTTCTGCCACCTCGAAGGATGCAACGAAGATGCATCAGTACTTTCCTTATTTGTTTTGAACTTTAGGACGAAGCTTTAATAAGAGGGGGGTGTATGTAATGCCCGACTCAGCAATTTTGCTTGATTTTGGTTATTTTGGACTTATGATTGATTAGATTATTTGAGACCTATGATTGATCAGACTACTTTTGAGACCTACGACTGATTTGAATATTTGAGGGCACTGGTTTGAAGTGACCCAGATTGATTGCTTTAGATTTTATATGTGAAATAAAAATGGTTAGGTAAATGATAATTTGCTTATACTCGACTGACTGAGACAATGAAAAATGTTGAAATTACTTGAAATGAAAAATGATAATTTGCTTATACTCGACTGACTGAGAAAATGAAAAACGTTGAAATTACTTGAAATGAACAATGATGATTTGCTTATATTGACTGACTGAGAAAAGGAATAATGTTGAAATTACTGAATATGAAAAATGATGATTTTTTTATACTCGACTGACAGAGAAAACAAAAAGGATGATACAAATGTTTATTGGTGCAGCGCTACTAATATGCGTTTGAGTGTGTGTGCAGTGGTAGGTAAGACGATTTACCGACTGAACCACAATGGAATTATAGGGGTCGTAAGAATGGAAAGAACACTTAAGGGTACAACGACTGACTGTCGACCCCAATTCGAGCATAGGCGAAGCCATTTCAGCTCACCCGGGGAAGAGTATGCTGTACGGGAAAGACCATAATGATTTGGTCGCGTACGATGAGTTGAGGGGTGCACAATAAGGAAATCCTTATCCCTCAACATCCCTTAGTCTCCAAGGAGCATAGTTGAGAGATCGCGGTAATGACTCCCGATCGCTACGCAGTACTCTTCATAAGAAGAAAGAAAGATACTGTTAGGAGGGCCTGCCGAAGAGGTACCTAGACAAAAGAAGAATGGAAAAAGAAAACTACTCATACATACATAATTAAATAATATACATGTGGAAGTTTTAGAGAAATTAATACTAAATTATTCATTATTTTATTCTTATTATTAGCATAATGTTGTGCTGACCATGATGCATGGGATTGAAAGCTTTGGTGGGCCATAACCCACAGTTGTAATTATTTTTGTTTGTTTGTCAGAATCTTTGCTTTCCGTAAAAGTTGTGTTGGTTCGGGTCCCATAAGTCACTGACCACTAAGGGACGAGATAACAATCATGACAGTCCTCGTGATTGCCCTGAATCTTTGCTTTTGACCAACTTCTGCCGGTCCTTCCTGCTATTATGGTTGAGAAAGAAATTTGAATTTAGGAAAGATAATGTTCTTTTTTTTATTTAATGGAAATATATTTTAATTATTTCAAAATGAAAATATTTTAAATAGAATAAAGAATTATATTAAATATTTTCTTTTTACTATAAAAGTAAAATAAAAGATGGTAAATAGAATAAATAGTTATTTAAATAAAATATTTCTTTTATTTTAGAAAAAGAAAAAGAAAAAGATTTTAAAAAGAATAAAGAACTATTTGAATAAAATAATCTCTTTTATTATAAAAAAAAAAGATTTGAATCTAGTAAGAAAATATTTTTAAATAAAATATTTGCTCTTATAAAACAAAAAAAGAAAAGGAAAATAATAGAATAAACATGGATCTTCTACAACAACTAGATTTGAGAAGACAAACACAATTGAGACTATCTTAAAGACAACTACACCTACCTTGCACTGATTTAGGGAGTTAGGTGTACACATTGAGTGAAAAATAGACACTTGTAATTGAGAATAAAGTTAATTAAAATATTAAATTAATTTAATTAATGTGCATGGACAGACACATGGCACAGAAAATTTTCCTATATAAAGAGGGCGGAGAAAGAGAGAGGGATCTCTTGCTCCCTAATGCTGGATGGTTGCAATAATCGTGGATTATTTGATGATCCTTGGAGTTGGGATTAGCCGGAACGAGGATTGGGAGATCCCTTCGGGAGGCTATTTGAGTGTGTTCTTATGACCCCGTGAGCTCGGGGGTTCGAGGTGAAGAAGATTAACCTCGATACGGTAGGGTGGCTAACCGAGGGGTCCTCGCTGAATCGTCAAGGCTGGATTTGATAGGGAACCATCTCAACACACTCTTTGCGACATGGTCGTTCTTCATCCAGGTTTGAATGTTTCAGTTTATGTCCATAAATTTTGCTGTTAGATTATGGTAGTTAATGAAATTAAAAATGATATGCTTGCAATATTAGAATCCATTAGATTTTGCAATAGATAAAATGGATTATGAAGGAACTCTATATTTCATTCATTGGGGAATTGTATTTTTTTTGTTATAGAATATTTACGAAATGTTAGATTGCAAAACTCTGTATTCTGGAAATCGATACCTCTTTCTTAAACTATAGATCTGAATTTTGGTTGGAGATTGAAAGTTTTATTTGATATGAACAGATCTTAGTCGTTCTTCATCCAAGTAATAATATCTAGGATCTCAGCGTAAACTGAAGTCAATATCTTTGATAGTTGAGATCCAAAATCGTGAGAGTATATGATTTAGAAGGAACTGTATTCTGTATTAATTTAAACAAAAAAAAAAAAATCGACCTCGACGAGTGTTACAGACCCTCTGCTCAAATTCGATGGCTATAAAAACATGCCTAGGTATTTTTTGTGGTTAGTTTTCATTAAATGAGCCATAAGCACCAATTCCACATTCTTGGGAACTTGACCACAAAATAAGGGAGTTGTCCCATAACAACAGCTAGTTACTGAGTTCAGATGCTACCACTTGTCCATTGCCTTCTACCTCGGATTCCATTACTCCTAATGGGTCAGTAAACACTCTTTCAACAGTCTCTTTGGATGAGTGTCTCCAATTTTAATTTATTAAATAATAATATTATTCATTTACAGTCATCCTTGACACTTGGTCAAATATAAAACTTTGCAATAAAATTTAAGGTAATGTTTTTCCACAAACATAAAATGTCTCAAGTACTAGATATGTTACCCACTCCTTATCCTATTCTCCTCTTGGAAGTAGAGCTCTCCCCCATTGAAAGCATGAATATGATTAGATATCTAATATACAAGAACAAGTTAAATAATATAGGAGACGACTGACTCCCTCAAATTGCTCTTAATTCTAGCCAAAAGCACCTGCGCCTCAAGCGAGGATGGCTTAACAATGCCACTACTTGGTTAAATTATTCGGGGATTAATGAAACTACCACTCTGCAAAATATTGATAACATTAATTACATTATTAATTCTACCTTCAAAGAGAAAATGTGGGGCAAAGAATAGTTAGAGTTAAAAAGAAAGCTTCAGTATTACAAAGCGATCATTAACCTTAATCTCGATGATCAAAACTATATTTCTATCTTAACAAGCTCAAAGAAGAAAATTAAAATTGCTAAGCTCGGAATGAACTCTCATGAGCTTCATAGTGAAATTGGGTGTTGGACAAGGTCCCTAAAATGCCATGGGATGAAATTTTTTTCCATCTATGTGATTCTATGAGCATGGAAGATGAAAATCAAATTCTCTTAGATTGCTCGACTTTCACTCACATTAGATCTCAATTTCAACATCTTTGCTTCGACACTAACATTTCTAACCTTCTAGATTCCCAAAACTATAGTGAGCTAGGGACACTCCTCTGTAAGCTCTTTGAGCATAGAAATAGTATTTTAAAGAAAACCAAATAATCTCTTTCTTCTTAAGGTCCGATAAACCAAGATTGGTCTCACTGGACGTTAAAAACCATCATAAAGTTTTTTATTTAGCAAAATTTTATTTTATTATTATAATTGTTTTTTATTTCTTTTAAGTGGTTTTCTATTGTTAAATTAAAAATATATATATTATTTATACATTAAAAAAATATAAATTATTTATAATTAAAGGAACTTAATTATTTTTCACATGTTCATCATCTTTTTTTAATGCAAAGGACTATTATTAGTGAAGGAGTCCAGTGACATAGCTCCGCTAGATTGGAGCTTTGGTCATGCCGTGGAGGTGGTTATCTAGAATGGTTTCAAATTGGAAGCCCAATTGTGATTTAATAGAGTCCACTAATTTGAATAGGTTCTCTTGCATGTGTTTGGTATTAATGAATGTGATATAAAATATTTCATGTACAAGATCGATGAATATGTATTAAAATGAACAACAATCAAACACATAAAAACACAATTATTTCATGCCTCATTAATGGAGTTTTTGTTCATATCTAACTTTTCTATGTTTTATTAAGTCTCTGGTATGTAGCTTTCCTTACACAAAATTAAAATGTTGAATGTGCATTGAAACCAAGAACAATTTACCTCATGAAAGCACAATTATTTCCTACATAAATTAGAACCTACACTACCTTGTTTCCACAATTACCATCGTTTTCTAAGTTTTATTAATCCTTTGGCATTGTTGTATCATTCCTGGTACAAAAATTAAAATTGTTTACTAAAAACAAATGCTTCATTAATATCTCCAAGTTCATGGTATTCATTCTTTCCTTCTATTCCATGTGGTAGTGTAACCTACCTAGTACTTGAAACATTTTATGTTTGTGGAAAAACATTACTTTAACTTTTATTGTAAAGTTTTATATTAATGACCCAACATGGTCAAGGATGACTATAAATGAATAATATTATTATTTAATAAATTAAAATAGGAGACACTCACCCAAAGATACTGTTGAAAGAGTGTTCATTGACCCACTAGGAGGAATGAAACTGGTGTAGAAGGCAATGGACAAGAGGTAACATCTGCACTCACTTACTAGCTATTGCAGGGGGCAACTTCCCTAAATATGTGGTCATGCTCCCCAAGGATGGTGGAACTGAGCTGGTGGCTCATTAAATGTGAAACTGACCCAAAAGACCTAGGAAATCTTTTATAGCCATTGGATTGAGCTGTTGGATCACGATTTTTTTCCTTGTGGTGTAAGAACTAAGCCCACAAGAGATTCTATGAGGGGAAACTAGGTAATGAGTTGCAGAGTAAGACTATCTTATTCCAGCTGAGTGCAGAGGTAGTGCTGTGTATGCAAGTCTTCATGATTGTTGAAGTACATAAGGATGATTTGTATGCAAGTCTCAATGATTGCTGAAGTACAAATTGAGTTTGTATGCAAGTCTTCCTGATTGATGAAGTACAAATAGAGTGTCTTTCTTCTACACAGTATCTTTGTCCTGGTGGTTCAGTGAATAGGCTCGGGGGTCCAAAAGCAAGTGATCTTAGCTACTTTCTGGAGAAGGTTGGGAGGAACGGTCCTCTTTTGGTATTTGTCCATCGTATCAGTTAACAAGTTGTACTTTGTTTTTATTTTATTTACTTCTAAACTGCTACTCTATTTCTGAAAACTGTATTTATATGTTATCATAGTTTTTAATATGTTTTCCTAGATATCAATTAGCTATTAGAAATAGTAATTTACTGAACTGATAGATTATTTCTGTACAATGCATGAATGAGTAAAGATTGGATGAATTTAGAATGATGAATAAATTTCTTCCTGTATTTTTCCTTTCACCATAGGTGATGTACTCTAGTACAGGAAGGCATTTAATTACAAGAGATTAGAAATTATTTTTATGTTGTGATTTGAATAATGATCTTCTATTTTTATACCAAGTATAGATATATTCATAAAATGCCTACTTACTTAGTAGTTCTAGAGGCTATCTCTGTTTTTCATTCAAGATAGTAGATATTAGTAAAAAAGCAAGTAACACGTAATAGAAGAGAGTATCGTAAATACTGTTCTCATTAATATGTGTATATTCAATATATAAACTTGTTTATTCATAAACAGGTAGCAAAGTTCATCTTTAAATCATCATAGGTTTTTACACAGAATTAAAACATAAACCCTAGATTTTCAAATACTACAAATTATGTGAACCTTTATGCATAAACTGGACAACATACAATAAGAAGCCTTGTATCCTCGATACATAAAGAAGTTACATTCATTTAAACAAAGTGTACAAATGTATAATCCTTATATTCATAAGTCGATTTTCCTTCTCTTAAACAAACATAGTATTCAGAGTAGAATATATCCCATTTACACAACCTAATTATTTAGGTATTACACAGTATTAATACAAGCATTCTTAACAGAGATTCTAACTTTAAAACTCAACTCTAGTACAAGTCAATTCTTCTATGAAATCAAAATAGTAAGTCGAGTTTAAGAGCTAAGTTCAGGGTCCAAACCCCTGTAATGAGTTTACAACTTATAACAATATTCAAATATCAAATAGTTGTAAAAACATATTCAATACACTAAAACTATAATATCCCTGTAGGACATCTTCCAATATTAATATCGTACAGTCACAAGGCTGTAGTATTAACTTATTTATTTATGCCATAAAAACAACACAATTATCATAATTATCAACCAACAGAGTTAATGCAATATCGGGTTCGAGACCCGTAAGGGATCAACCTGCATACATTAAGTATTAAGAACCATTTTAATACAACCCAGGAAGTCAAACAACGATACTATTGGTCCCGATATTAATATGCAAACTATAAACAATAGAAACTTATCCTACATCCTAAATACAGTGGAAAACATTTGATGTGATGCAGAACACATCCATTGTAAGCATTGTTTCCCTCTTATTGAAATAGGTATCAAAAGAAGTTCAAGGTTTGAGTCTCGAGAGAGAGCTCGCCCAACTTTAGGTTATACATTATAAAATTTTATAAATACCAAATTTCATTACGAGACAGGGTTTAGGGTTTAACCCTGTATCATTTCCAGAACCGAAGAAACATTTAAACATTGCATTAAAATTTACTACGAAGGGCTTGTCCCCCAATACAAAATACATTGACCAAAATACATTCAATAAACTATAAAGGAGGCCGAGAGAAACAACACTGATAACATTCAAAACAAGTATCAAAACCGGTAACTATTTTCTTTCCATAAAACGAGTACAATGCAATGAGAATTGCTCAGGGTTTCCAGAATGGTACCCAAAAACAAAACAAATAGAAGTTTAAACTCTTTGCACAGTGGTTGAAACCCTAGCATCGACTTTTAGACAAGAGACAGTATCCACGCCATCACAAAGAAATGATAATAGCTTATGCTCGTAGACAAACAAGAAAACTATCGCGACATTGAAACATTGTTGACAGAGGTCACTCTCGTGGATGGGCCCAAAGCTTACCATGGTTCAAAACCATTGGAGTTTCCTTCCCTTGCTTCCAAAATGTTCACCAAAACCCAACTCGAGACCATAGAACAGGTAGAAACCAAGTAAAACAAATAAATGAGTGGTCAAAAGATGTTGAATGACGTATAAATATTATTTTACAAGAATACATACAAACAGTTAAAAACATGAAACATTGCAGAACCTTACCTTCATTCAAACTCGAGCTTGGTCAAGAGCATCATAGAAGCATGATGATTGAGAGCCAAGTGACAGGAAATGTAAAATCTCACTATAACGTATCAACAAGGACTACGATGATAACTTACTGGTGTTCACCCTGAGACTTAGTCTTCTTGCCTGCATTTTAATGGCTCATAGTTATGGCGGCCAAGAGAGCATGGCTGACCATCCCTTCGAAAAAACACAATGAAATTCCAAATACCAAAACGCTTAGCGCATAGATAGGGTTTTCCCTATACATGGAGCTACTTCCAATTCAATCACGTGGGTTTCTTTAATGCATGAACTATCAACCACCAACTTTCAAATTTAAAACCCATATTACTATAGTTTATGCCATCGTTTATTTGGAGAGCTCATTACTTTAACGCTGAATGGTCTTGAAACCCACTTTGAGATAGTTCGGATCATAATTTAAACAACACCATTGAATTTTCCTAAGAACCTCAAAGTCTCAGGTAAAGATTTAATCAACTAATACATGTATAATGTAAATCAACCATAGGAATAAGATTTTATCACCATTAAGTTTGAGTTAGAAGTATCCAACTCCTTAGTCGAGTTTGGACTAAGTTTCATAATGATAATCTAACCAGTATGAAGTAAAGAAGTAGTTTGTCACCATAGTAACCTCAATCTTAAATTTAATACCCATTTTATGGATGCATATTCTCACTTGTGACTTGGACACAGTGGCCGCATGCATTAGCCTAAAGCTAAGTAAGCTCCAGGGCATTACAAGGAACCCCCTTCAACAAAGAAAACATGTTCAGTATTAACAACATAAGTATAATTAAAATTTCATATCACGACAGAAGGGATAACAACTTAATTATCAAACATCATCATAAGCATTAAATCGTCATATTAATGATAGTAAAAAAGAAGCATGTAATCAGTGGTTAAGACACATGTAATTAAACAAGGTGAATTGAAATTAAGTGTCGCCATTACAAATCGTAGTTAAACAGTTAACAAGGAGATTAACATTCCAAAATTATACTTTCCACATAATAAGTTGTAGTATTTATACTACACATAAATTTTTTAATTTTTATGAATTTTGGAGGTGTTACATGTGGTATCAGAGCGCAAGTTCAAAGACTAGGCCTGAAAGTGGCTCAACTCGCTCAATAGAAAAATTTAAATAGAAAACATAGTTACTTACTGATTTTTGTTTTAATTTGTTTATGTACAAAACATTTGGTACCTAATTTGCAGGTATGGAAGGACCAGAAGAATCTATTGAGGATAGATCCCAGCATAATAATCCAAATAATAACAAACATGAACATGTTAACGAAGAACATATTTACGTAGAATTAAATGATAATTCATCTGAACTTCTTCGCACAGTTAAAGATTTAAAAGATGAAATGAGAAATGTTAAGGAAGAGAATGAAAGGATTTTAAAAGCACAAGAAGAACTGAATCAGATTTTACTGGATAGATATCATAATGACGAAAAGGATAAAAGAACATAATTTAATTCTGAATCTGGAACTATGTCCTACCAACATAAAGGTAAGAAGTTAAAATTCTCTAATGATGACAGTAGCTCTTCTTCTGAAATTAATGTTAAAATACATAAAAAGAAGCATAAATATTCTAGTGACAAAAGTGACTGTAGACCAAAAAGGAGAAGTTTAAAACCATATGAACAAATTTCAAGGGAGTTCAAAAAGATAAAACCCCCAACGTTTAACGGTGAAAATGAAAAGGGAGAAGCAGTTGAAGCATGGCTGTTAGGTATGAAGAAATACTTTCACATTTATAATTATTTAGATAAGCTAGAAGCTAAGATGGCCATTTATAATCTGACTCGGAAAGCATATATTTGGTGGCTGGATATAAAAAGAGTAAAAGACATTAAAGAAAGGAGTGTAACATGAAGTACATTTAAGAAATATTTTAAGAAGAAGTTTCTATCTGAACAGTACTATGAAGAAAAAGAAAAAGAGTTTTATGATTTAAAACTAGGCTCTATGAACATGAAAGAGTTAAGCAGTAAATTCCTAAGTCTGTTAATATATGTACCTTACATTATGGATGAAAAGCCCAAAATACAAAGAATTCTGAGTTGATTACCTTTTAATATCAAAGACATAATTGAGTATGACAACCCTAAGACTCTCGAGGAAGCTATGAGAAAAGTAAACTTTTGTTTTGAATAGAACCGAAAAAGAGAAGGCGCATCTAGCTGGAAATGTAATAAACCAAGTAATTTTGAACAAAGAAGGAAATTTTTTAAATTTAATAGGAATGCTGGAAATAACAAGCGAAAGTTTCCTAACATAAATTTTCAAGGAAATGATTTTAAAAGCAATACACAACAGAATTTTTCAGCCGCAAGGAACATGCCTAACAATAATTATGCTAGAAATAATGAACAAAAGGCACCTATTAAATGTTATGAATGTCAAGGACCACATTATTCAATAAAATGTCATAACAAGAAAATAATAGTCAGCAACATCCATATAGTGCAGGAAGAGCCAACAGTTGGTGACTTAGCAAGGGAAATGCCCAAGGTCAATGCAGCCTTGGAAAATTGACAGGCTGATCATCAAACTTCAATGATCGAAATCAAAGGTATGCTATAGAACAGACCTATCTCTATTTTAATTGACCCAGGTGCTAGTTTGAGTTATGTATCACCCGATATAGTGAAAAGCTGTAAATTGAAAGTAGAAAAGTTTGATAAATATTGGCTGGTTCAGTTAGCTACAGGAACCAAAAGGAAGGTAGTTGATTTTTGTAAAAAATTGTGATTTTCTTATGAGTCAGTTAAAGACACAAGTAAAGCTGAATGTATTACCATTAGGGTCTTATGATCTAATCAGAATGGATTGGCTAGAAAAGCATAGGGTAGTTCTGAATTGTTTTGAAAAGAAATTTACATGTTTGAATAATGAAGGAGAAACAGTAATAGTAAAAGGAATCCCTAGAAAAACTTCAGTTAAACAGATTTCTGGTTTGCAAGTGAAAAAGGTTGTACAAAAAGGATGTAAAATGTTTGTTGTAAATGTAATTAATGATGAACAGACAACTAAAGAAGATAAGTTAAAACTTGAAGACATACCAATCCTAAGAGACTTTTCAGATGTATTCTTGGAAGAAATTCCAGGATTACCTCCGAAAAGAGAATTGGACTTCACCATTGAGTTAGTACCCGGTGCGGTACCCAACTCATAATCTCCTTACTGGATGAACATCTTGGAGATTAAAGAATTAAACACATAGTTAAAAGAATTAATTGATAAAAATTACATAAGACCAAGTGTGTCTCCTTGGGGAGCACCTGTTATTTTCATTAAAAAGGATGGTACTTTGTGTTTATGCATAGACTATCGTTAGTTAAATAAAATGAAGATTAAAAACAAATATCCCTTGCTCCGCATAGATGATCTGTTTGATCAGGTACGTGGAGCAATTATATTTTCGAAAATAGACTTGAGATCTAGATATCATCAAGTCAGAATTAAAGACGAAGATATCTTTAAAACTGCTTTTAGAACCCCTTATGGGCATTACGAATTCATAGTTATGCCTTTTGGGCTAGCGAACGCTCTAGCAGTTTTCCTGTGTCTAATGAATAATGTTTTACATAAGTATTTGAATAAGTTTGTAATTGTTTTCATTGACGACATTTTAATTTATTCAAAGACTAAGGAAGAACACGATGAATGCTTACGAATAATTTTACAAGTTTTAAGAGAACATCAATTTACGTTAGATTCAGTAAGTGTGAATTTTTCAAAGATAAAATATAGTATTTAGGTCACGTGATATCCAAGGATGGAATCTCAGTTGAACCGGATTAGATAAGAGCAATTAACGAATGGCCTGTCCCTAAAGATGTAACCGGTGTACAATCGTTCATGGGAATCACAGGTTACTACAGAAAATTTATAGAAGGATTCTCAAGAATTGCAAATCCCATAAATTCTTTACAGAAAAAGGGAAAGAAATTTGTTTGGGATCAAAAGTGTGAAGAAAGTTTTAAGAAATTGAAAGAACTATTAACTACTGCACCTATTCTAAAAATTGTAGATCCAAACAAGGACTTTGTTGTATGCACTGATGGCCTTGGCAGAGTCTTAACACAAGAAGGTCATGTAACAGCGTATGAGTCAAGAAAACTAAAAATTCACGGAAAGAACTACGCTACCTACGATTTAGAGCTGGCTGTCATGATACATGATTTAAATATGTGGAGCCATCATCTAATAAGTAGAAAGTTTTCATTAATTACCGATAATAAAGGTCTAAAATATCTACTGTATCAACCAAATCTGAACGCAAGGCAAGGTAGGTGGTTAGATTTCCTTAGCGAATATGATTTCAATATTCAACACATAAAAGATAAATAATATAAGGTGGTTGATGCATTAAGCAGAAATGAAAAATTGAACTTTATGGAAGCAATCAGTACTTATAAAACAAATTTAGAAAATCAGCTTGAAGAAGGAATAAAACTAGATAAAAATTATCAGAAATTATAGGAAAAAGTTGCAAAAAAAATTCTGCAAATTTAATAACATATTATAGTTTAAATGAAAAGGGTTTAATGCTATATAAAAACAGACTGTATGTGCCTAATGTACCTGAAATTAAGTTGTTTATTTTAAATGAAGTACATAGAAGTCCTTATTCAGGACACCCTGGTTACCAAAAGATGATAACGATGTTAAGAAAAGATTACTTTTGGCCAAATATGAAGAATGAGGTGGTTGAATACATAGCTAGGTGCTTTGAATGTCAACAAGTTAAATTTGAGCATCAACACCTAGCTAGATTATTACATCCATTGCCAATTCCAGAGTGGAAGTGGGAAATTATCAGCATTGATTTTATAACTAGTTTGCCTAAAAATTAAAAGCATAATGATTCAATAATGGTAGTAGTAGATAAGCTTATCAAAGCAGCTCATTTTATACCTATTAAGACTACTTTTAAGGCTGCTAACATTGATGATGTGTTTATGAAGAAAGTTTTTAGTTTGCATGGAATTCCTAAGGTAATAATTTCTGATCGAGATTCTAAATTTACTGGAACTTTCTGGAAGTCATTGTTTAAAGGTTTGGATACTAAATTAAATTTCAGCACATCTTTTCATCCACAAACTGACGGAAAAACTGAAAGGGTAAATCAGATTCTAGAAAATATGTTAAGAATGTATGTTAAAGATCATCCAACTAAGCGGGAGGAATATTTGCACCTAGTTGAATTTGCTTATAGTAATCACTATCAAGATTCAACTAAACTTAGTCCTTTTGAAATTCTGCATGGTAGAAAGTGTAATACTCCTATCTCATGGAGTAATCCAGTTGATAGATTGATGTTAGGACCTGAATTATTGAAAGAGATGGAACTAACAGTGAAGCAGGTACAAAGCAATTTAGAAGTTGCACAAGACAAACAAAAGAGTCATGCCGATCTAAAAAGAGCTGAGAAATAATTTCAAGTAGGTGAGCATGATTTTGTCAAGGTAAAACCCAAGAAAAGCTCTTTTAAGCTTGGGAGTTGTGCTAAATTAGCACCCAGGTATTGTGGACCATTTTAAATACTATCAAGAATTGGACCAGTGGCTTATCAATTAGCCTTACCACCTAATCTGAAAATACATAATGTATTTCATATTTCTATTTTGAAAAAGTATGGACATGATGCTACTCATGTAATTGATTGGAATGACATACAGGTGGAACCAGAAGGAGATTTTCAGGTGGAACCGGATTGTATCCTCGACAAGAGAGAAATTATACTCCAGAATTGCACCATTGGACAGGTAAAGGTGCAATGGAAGCACATTAGTCCAACTGAAGCAACCTGGGAATTGGAGAGTCATATGGGGGAAGCATATCCAATTCTGTTCCAGGAAGGATCTGATGATGAATAAGAAACATCGAGGACGATTTTGAACTTAAGAGGGGGTGTTTGTAACCTACCTAGTACTTGAAACATTTTATGTTTGTGGAAAAACATTACTTTAACTTTTATTGTAAAGTTTTATATTAATGACCCAGGATGGTCAAGGATGACTGTAAATGAATAATATTATTATTTAATAAATTAAAATAGGAGACACTCACCCAAAGAGACTGTTGAAAGAGTGTTCATTGATCCACTAGGAGGAATGAAACTGGTGTAGAAGGAAATGGACAAGTGGCAGCATCTGCACTCACTTACTAGCTGTTGGAGGGGGGAACTTCCCTAAATATGTGGTCATGTTCCCCAAGGATGGTGGAACTGAGCTGGTGGCTCATTAAACCTAAAAATAACCCAAAATACCTAGGCAAAATTTTATAGCCATCGAATTGAGTTGTTGGCTCACAATGTTTTCCCTTGTGGTGTTAGAACTGAGCCCTCAAGAGATTCGATGAGGGGAATCTAGGTAATGAGTTGCAGAGTAAGACTATCTTATTCTTTTTGAGTGCATAGGTATTCCTGCTGAGTCTAGAGGTAGTGCTATGTATGGAAGTCTTCATGATTGTTGAAGTACATAAGGGTGATTTGTATTCAAGTATCCATGATTATTGAAGTACAAATAGAGTTTGTATGCAAGTCTTCTTGATTGTTGAAGTACAAACAGAGTGTCTTGCTTCTACACAGTATCTTCATCCTGGTGGTTCAGAGAACAGGCTTGGAGGTCCAAAAGCAAGTGATCTTGGCTACTTTCTGGAGAAGGTTGGGAGGAACGGTCCTCTTTGGGTGTTTTCCCACCCTATCAGTTAACAAGTTCTACTTTTATTTTATTTTATTTACTTCTAAACTGTTGTTCTATTTCTGAAAACTGTATTTATATGTTATCATAGTTTTTTAGATGTTTTCCTAGATATCAGTTAGCTGTTAGAAATAGTAATTTACTGAATTGATAGATTATTTCTGTACAAAGCATGAATGAGTAAAGATTGGATGAATTTAGAATGATGAATAAATTTCTTCCTGTATTTTTCCTTTCACCATAGGTTATGTACTCTAGTAGAGGAAGACATTTAATTAACATAGATTAGAAATTATTTTTATGCTATGATTTGAATAATGATCCTCTATTTTTATACCAAGTATAGATATCTTCATAAAATGCCTACTGTAATAATATTCAGAACTTAGTAGTTCCAAAGGCTATCTCTGTTTTTCTTTCAAGATAGTAGATATTAGTAAAAAAAAACAACATGGAATAGAAGAGAGTATCATAAACACTATTCTCATTAATATGTGCATATTAAATATATAAACTTGTCTATTTATAAACAGATAGCAACGTTCATATTTAAATCATCATAGGTTTTTACACATAAATACAACATAAACCCTAGATTTGCAAATACTATGAATTATGTGAAACTTTATGCATAAACTAAACAGCATACAATAAGAAGCCTTGTATCATCGATACATAAATAAGTTACAGTCATTTAAACAAAGTATATGTTAAATTTTCAGAATTTACTTCAATTTGATCTAGGATCTTAAATTAGAGAACAACATGTATAGCAAATCTACAGCATATCATTCATGGACACAATAATGCAAGCACAGAAGAGACACAGAGTTTACTTGGGGAAAACCATAAAGGTGAAAAACCCAATAACTTCCTTAGAGATAGATAGAGCAATGATACAACCAGAATACAAGAGATAGTCTTCTCCTAGCAGCAGAGCCTCCTCCTCCACAAGTGCACCACTCTCCACAGTGTGAGTGAGAGAATAGAATGTGTAAAATGAGAGAGACACACTCTCTATTTATACACTAACTTGACTTGACCTTTACTCAACTAGGTCGGCCTTAACTTAACCACTTAACATAATGCTGACTGGGCCGACCCCCACTAGGGTGGTCTAATAACCCTTTGACCCACATGACTTATACAGGTCGACCCCAACAAGGTGTTCTAATAACCCATCAAGTATAAGTTACGACACTTACAATATAAATGATGACACTTCTGTATAGAGGAATAATAACATCTCTATAGGAATACAACCACTTATGTATAGAGGAATAATAACATCTCTATAGGAATACAATATACATATATGTGAAATACATTCTGAAGTTACATATACATCAACACTCCCTCTTAACTAGGAAGGTATTTCTCGACACAGGTCTTCTAGCACAAGTCATCTTCTCTGGATCATCGTCACTGCATAATCGTCATTGAATCATGATCATCGTCACTGCTGTTGCTATCTCAATCAATCTCTGAATCTACTCGTCATAGGAAGTTCTACAGAGCCAGTCCTTTTTCATACTAGATGTAGGCCCACCACCTGCAGGTATTCATCATCTGTGCGAACGGTCTGATAGAGGTGGCCTCTCAGGACTAATTTTATGTGCGGATGCAATACTGGAAAGAGTATCCCAGGAAAATTTATGTGCCTAAGCACGACTGACAAGATCTCTCAGGACTGATTACTTGCATCTCCTCCACAATACCTTTAAAGATCATCCCAGGAACATTTATGTGCCATAGCATGACTGGAAAGATCTCTAAAGAGCATTTCGAGACTTATTACGAGCACACAGCTCAACCTCTCTGATCTCCAAGACTGATTACATGTGGATAGAAAAAACCTTTAAAGATCATCCCAAGAACATTTATGTGCCACAGCACGACTAGCATGATATCTAAAGAGCATCCCAGGACTAATTACGAGCACACAGCTCAACCTCTCGGATCTCCAGGACTGATTACATGTCTCCGTAGTAATACCTCATCCCAGGATTGATTACGAGCACACAGCTCAACCTATCGGATATCTAAGGACTGATTACATACTACATAACAATACCGGAAAGAGTATCCCAGGAACATTTATGTGCCGTAGCACGATCGACAAGATCTCCCAGGACTGATTACATGCTATTTGCACAACCTGTCACAAATCATCTCTGACCTCCAAGTATCAACCTGATACTCATGATCCAATGGATCATCATCGCACAAAGCATCATCCTGATGCTCATGATCACACTGATCATCATCATTGTACCATCTTGATACACATCATCTGGAGCAACATCCTGAAGCTCATCATCATGATCATCCTGATCATACAGTGCATCCACCTGATGCATACCAAGTATCTACCTGATACATATCATCATACATGATCCACCTGATCATACAGTGTATCCACCTGATAGAAATACAAATACATGATCCACCTAATACAAATACAAATACATGATCCACCTGATCATACTTGATACATATCAACATACATGATCTACCTGATCATACAATGTATCCACCTGATACATATACAGATACATGGTCCAAGCATCCAACATGATGCATATACAAAATACATACAAATGATCCAACTGATCATATCCAGCATCAAACATGATGCGTACATATACATATACATATAAATGATCCAATTGATCATATCCAGCATCCAACATGATGCGTACATATACATATAGAGCAGTAACTGGAGCATCATCCTGATGCTCATCATCCATGATCCTCCTAATCATCATAGCATCGTCTTCTTCAGATCATCTCATCATCCACGAAGCATAGCCCAGATGCACATCATCCAGTACTTACACCACCGACATGGGAGAACACATCTACCACCATTCGGGGAAGGCTCTAGCCCTTACTTTTTCACCATGGCAGAGCACATCTACCACCATGTGAGAATGGCTCTAGCCCTTACATCTACACCATGGGAGAACACATCTACCACCATGTGAGAATGGCTCAGCAATTACATCACGACCATGGGAGAACACATCAACCATGTCAGAAAAGCTCATGTGCATCTGCATCTTCCGGACTCATCACTTCCCTTTGAAATGAACCTCGATCTGAAGTGCACCAAGCCTATCTTTGAAGTACTCAAACTGCACTCTGGCCAACGGCTTGGTCAATACATCTGCAACCTACTCATCTGTCGCAACATACTCTGCTTTGGCTGTACTTAGTGCTACACAGGACTGCTTCCTGCTAACCCAAGAGATCACACCTGATCCCATACTGAGGCAACACCCATAAGTGCTCTTCCTATCTGCAGCACTGCTTACCCAATCTGAATCAACATAACCCTGCAGGTTAAACTTTTGATTCGCATCATACTTGAGTCCATAATCAACCATACACTTCAGGTACCTCAGAATATGCTTTACAGCAACCAGGTGAACATCTCTCGGATTTGTCAGGAATTGGCTTAATGTGTTCACCGCAAAGGAAATATCTGGTCTCGTGTTCGTTAGGTACATAGAGGACCCAATCATCTGATGATACATCGTGACATAAACCGGATCAGATGAAGCATCACACAGAAGCTTCAGGTTCAATGCCATAGCCTCGTAGTCCATCATCTTGAACCTCTTCAGGATCTCTACTACATACTTCCCTTATCCAAGGAAGATTCCATCTGCACTCTACCACACCTCCATACCAAGAAAGTAGTGCATCATACCCAAGTTCTTCATCTCTAACTCGGCAGCAAGCTTCCACTGCGTGTCGGCAATCAATCTATCCTCACCTGTAACAAACAGGTCATCCACATAAAAAAGTAGTATCACTGGATTGCCTTCCTCAACCTTGTAGTAAAGTTTGGAATCCACTTTACTCTTGGTAAAGCCCAAACTGGATAGAAAGATGTCTATCCTACCATACCAAGTTCTGCACATATATGACTCCCTATCATGTGTCTCAAAACCAAGTGGCTTCTCCATATACACTTCTTCTTCAACTACACCATTCAAGAAGGCTGTCTTGAAATCCATCTGGTGTATCTTCCACTTCATCACTGCAGCCAAAGCAAGTACTGATCTAATGGAAGTGTATCTGGCTACAAGAGCAAAAGTCTCTATGCTACCACCTGCAGCATGCTTTGATCTTGTATATTCTCTTGGAAGTCACTACAGACTACCCTTTTTGGGACTGCATCCCAAACATCTTCATGATTGACTGATACTCCTCGATCATGGCATTCTTCCTAGATCCTGGGAACTTTAATATCTTCAATATATAATTTTGTTGCTGAACAAATGTTGTAGTTCTTCTTTTGTAGGTGATGGTATACGATCTTTCCTACACAAAAAGTTAAATTGCATGATTATAAAACATCTCATAGTTTTTAGAACAAATTCTTACACATAAATAAATATGTCATACAGTCATGCAATTATCTTAGCCAATACAACATTTATCCATATTCCGTGACTTTCTAGATGCCTTCCAATCTCTACCAGAACATTGTTAAGAGTGTGCACAACTCCTAACATGTCAGCAAAGAGGTTTCATTCTAGATAAGTAGCAATGGAATGTTGTACAGTGCCATAGGCCACTTACCCATGTATATTAGTAGTATACTGTTCATCAATGCAACTATTCTAATATGCATAATACACAACCTAATTCTTAGGAACATAAGCATATACATCATTGAATAACATTATGTAAGGTATGACAATTCAAGTACTTATCTTTGTTTGGTTGCTGGGTGGACTCCCTCTGAATCTTTGCAACTCCATTTTGATGTGGATTGTGAGAAGTGGTCAACTCCCTCTGAATATCTGAATCCTTGCAGAAACTACTGAAGTGTGCTCCTTTCCTTTCTTGCAGGAACAACTAGAGTGTGCTCCCTCTTGCACTTTGCTTCCTGGATTACCTGTCCTTGAACTTACATCCATCCTTAATCACTATGCATGCTTATTAGTATCATCATTGTGTTATCCTTGAGGTCTCATACATAACCACACATTTATTAGTATAATCTTAATACTATCAAAACACAATAATCTCAAGCATGTATAGTCAGGATCATTTCAAACACAGATAATAAACATTAGTATTCAAGGTTTCAGGGAAGTCTTCTTTTACTCATACATATTCTTATTTGATCATAGGACTCTTCTGGTTAGTTGAATCATCAATCAAGATAAGAGATATAATATGCATAAAACCATGATTATTCAAACGTATGACTTCATGAATAATCATTATCAACAACACAACAGTATAAGATCCTAACACACGGTAGGATTCTACCTTGATATAGTAAAAACATACCTGGATTAGCATGATAGCTAGTTATGTCTAACATACCCGCATAATTTCTTCTAGTTCTCTTCAGTGACTTGTGCTAGTAACCTACATGTCTCATAGGTTAACCATTGTAGGACCAAGTTATACATACCTCGAAAGTATATCTTCTATGTGATTCATGACAATGGATGAATCTTTGTCTTCATGTCACCATGATCATATGTTCTTGAAGTAGAACATGATTTGTCTTTTTTGGTGTACCTTTTATGTTAGCGAGCAACATAAACCTCATACAACATCATAATGTATTAGTACATTCATAAGTGTCAAAACCTTAATCAATGAATATCTTCTATTAAGGTGATACGACAAGTCTAGTAATTAATCAAGATTGTACTGTAATGATATGAAGACAAACATATGATAAACTTAACCATGAAACATACCTGTAAGCCATACCTATCAAGATTGCTTGTAATCTTCTTATGGAAGGCCTTAGCCTCATCTCCCTTTGAAACAGGAACTTCTTCACTTATGCAGGTGACCAATCCATCCTCTTCTAGGATTAACCCAATCCACTTGATTTGCAGGAACTGGATCTGGAGCTGTAATAGGGTTTGTCAGAGAAACCCCAAAAATTCAAACTTTGAATTTCAAGCTTTCAAAAGGATATAAATATGCGCCTTGATGAGCTGATCAAGCTGGTATATTCAGAATTTGAAAACTGCAAAGTTTCACTCCTCAATTTTGCCTTTGAAACTTTCAGATTCACTGGACGTGACCCTGAACTAGGGTTTCATGAATCCCACTCTTCTGCCCAATCAAAAGCTTTGATCCAAAGCTCTAAGCTTCTATTTTTATGAGGAGCTTCCAGCCGTGGTCACAGATTTCAGAAATTCCCATTTTTGCAGAAGCCCTAATTTTCCACTTTTCTGATCAAAGTCCTGAACTAGGGTTTGATCAAGCCCGACCTTCTACCCAACAAAAAATTATGATCTTTGTCTCTAAATTTCGATTTTGATGAGTAGCATTCATTCGTGGTCTTCGATTACAAAAATTCCAACTTTCTCCAAACCCCTAAATTTTGGAAGCCATGAATGAAGGTGCTCAAAAATAATTCTGTTTTGACAGAAATATGTACCTGATTGTTTCTGTTATAACTCCAAACTTTTTGATCCACAGGGTCTGAAATTTTTTCTTGAGATAGCCCGACCTGTTATCTCTCCATCCAAAAGGTCTGACCCCAATTGGATTCTCTGAGAGAGAGTTATGCCAAGTGTCACAACGTGACGTGTTTATGGGATAATATAGGAGAGCAAACTTGTACGGCGTGCCACATGTCCCTGGTTCAACTTCCGCCTCTGCAAACTTTTCCCGAGATAGCCTAACCTGTTATCTTTCCATCCCGATAGGTCTGACCTCAAATGGATTCTCTGAGAGAGAGTTATGCCAAGTTTCGTAACGTGACCTATTTATGGGATAATACAGGAGAGAAAACTTGTACGGCATGCCACGTGTCACTAGTTCAACTTTGGCCTCTAAACAATTTTCCTGAGATAGTACAGTCCGTGTACTACCTGCCACGTTTTATGAAATTTCATTTGGAGCTTCCTAGCCCAAGTTATGACCTTTTGCCCAAGGTCACCTGATTTTGACCCAGATCTGGAAGAGGTAGAAACCCTATATTGTACAGATCATAAATCACAAAGTACAACGAATTAGAGGTTGTCCTTTGGACACAAGGTACATGGAGATCTGATCTTCAACCTGTAAAAGTTTCAGATCCGAAATTTTTTCCAAACGGTATTTATAGGGAAATTTCTACAATGACTGGTTTTTGCTATATCAAGCCCTAACATCGTAAGTGCAACAAGTGTCATACATGCCATATCATGCCTTCTTTCAGGCTATCTCTGATACCATGTTAAATTTTTAGAATTTACTTTAATCTGATCTAGGATCTTAACTGAGAGAACAACATGTATAACAAATCTACAGCATATCATTCATGGACACAATAATGCAAGCATAGAAGAGACACATAGTTTACTTGGGGAAAACCATAAAGGTGAAAAACCCCAATAACTTCCTCAAGGATAGATAGAGCAATGATACAACCAAAATACAAGAGATAGTCTTCTCCTAGCAGCAGAGCCTCCTCCTCCACAAGTGCGCCACTCTCCACAGTGTGAGTGAGAGAATAGAATGTGTACAATGAGAGAGACACACTCTCTATTTATACACTAACTTGACTTGACCTTTACTCAACTAGGTCGGCCTTAACTTAACCACTTAACATAATGCTGACTGGGCTGACCCCCACTAGGGTGGTCTAACAACCCATCAAGTATAAATTACGACACTTACAATATAAATGACGACACTTCCGTATAGAGGAATAATAACATCTCTATAGGAATACAATATACATATATGTGAAATACATTCTGAAGTTCCGTATACATCAACATTATACAAATGTATAATCCTTATATTCATAAGTTGATTTTCCTTCTCTTAAACAAACATAGTATACATAGTAGAATATTTCCCATTTACACACCCTAATTATTTATGTATTACATAGTATTAATACAAGCATCCTTAACAGATATTCTATCTTTAAAAATCAACTCTAGTATAGGTTAATTCTTCCATCGAAATCAAAATAGTAAGTCGAGTTTAAGAGCTAAGTTCAGGGTCAAACCCTATAACGAGTTTACAACTTATAACAATATTCAAATATCAAATAGTCGTAAAAACATATTCAATACACTAAAACTATAATATCCATGTAGACATATTCCAATATTAATTTCGTACAGTTGCAAGGCTGTAGTTTTAACTTATTTATTTATGCCATAAAAACAACATGATTATCATAATTATCAACGAACAAAGTTAATGCAATCTAGGGTTCGAGACCCATAAGGGATCAATCTGAGTACATTAAGTATTAAGAACCATTTTGATACAACCCCGGAAGTCAACAATGATACTGTTGGTCCTGACATTAATATGAAAACTATAAACAATAGAAACTTATCCTACATCCAAAATACAATCGAAACATTTGAAGTGATGCAGAACGCATCCATTGTATGCATCGTTTCCCTCTTATTCAAACAGGTATCAAAAGAAGGTCAAGGGTTTGAGTCTTGAGAGAGAGCTCTCCTAGCTTTAGGTTATACATTATAAAATTTATAAATACCAAATTTCATTACGAGACAGGGTTTAGGGTTTAACCTTATATCATTTCCAAAACCGAAGAAACATTTAAACATTGCATTAAAATTTATGAAGAAGGGCTTGGCCCCAGTACAAAATACATTGACCAAAATACATTCAATAAACTGTAAAGGAGGCCGAGAGAAACAACACTGATAACATTCAAAACAAGTATCGAAACCGGTTACTATTTTCTTTCCATAAAACGAGTACAAAGCAGTGAGCATTGCTCAAGGTTTCCAGTATGGTACCCAAAAACAAAACAAACATAATTTTAAACTCTCTACATAGTGGTCAAAACCCTAGCATCAACTTTTAGCTAGAAGAGAGTATCCACGCCATTACAAATAAATGATAATAGCTTATGCTCATAGACAAACAAGAAAACTATCGCGCAATTGAAACATTGTTGACATAGGTCACTCTCGTGGATGGGACCGAAGCTTACAGGGTTTCCAAACCATTGGAGTTTCCTTCCCTTGCTTCCAAGCTTTTCACCAAAACCCAAGTTAAGACCATAGAACAGGTAGAAACCCTGTCAAGCAAATAAATGAGTGGTCAAAAGATGTTCAAAAATGTATAAATATTATTTTACAAGAATAAATACAAATAGTTAAAAACATGGAACATTGCAGAACCTTACCTTCATTCAAACTCGAGCTTGGTCGAGAGAATCATAGAACCATGCTGGCTGAGAGCCAAGTGACAAGAACCGTAAAATCTCACTGTAACTGTATCACTAAGGACCATGATGATAACTTACTGGTATTCACCCTAAGACTAAGTTTTGTTGCCTGCATTTTAATGGCTCATAGCCATGGCGGCCAAGAGAGCATGTCTCACCAGCCCTCCAAAAAAACACAACGAAATTCCAAATAGCAAAACCCTTAGCGCATGGATAGGGTTTTCCCTATACATGGAGCTTCTCCCAAGTCAATCATGTGGGTTCATTTAATGCATGAACTGTCAACCACTAACTTTTAAATTTAAAACCCATATTACTATAGTTTATGCCATCGTTTATTTGGAGAGCTCATTACTTTAATGCCGAATGGTCTTGAAACCCACTTTGATATAGTTTGGATCATAATTTAAACAACACCATTGAATTTTCCTAAGAACCTCGAAGTCTAAGGTAAATATTTAATCAACTAATACATGTATAATGTAAATCAACCATAGGAACAAGAGTTTATCACCATTAAGTTTGAGTTAGAAGTCTCCAACTCCTTAGTCGAGTTTGGACTAAGTTTCATAATGATAATATAACCAGTATGAAGTAAAGAAGTAGTTTGTCACCATAGTAACCTCGATCTTAAATTTAATACCCATTTTATAGATGCATATTCTCAGCTGTGACCTGGACACAATGGCAGCATGCATTAGCGTAAATCTAAGTAAGCTCCGAGGTGTCATAAGGAACCCCCTTCAACAAAGAAAACATGTTCAGTATTAACAACATAAGCATAATTAAAATTTCATATCACGACACGAGGGATAACATCTTAATTATCAAACATCGTCATAAGCATTAAATCGTCATATTAATGACAGTAAAAAGGAAGCATTTAATCAGTGGTTAAGACACATTTAATTAAACAAGGTGAATTGAAATTAATTGTCACCATTACAAATCGTAGTTAAACAATTAACACGGAGATTAACATTCCAAAATTATACTTTCCGCATAATAAATTGTAGTATTTATACTACATAGAAAATTTTTAATTTTTATGAATTTTGGAGGTGTTACAGGTAGTTCATCCCAAATGTCGTTACATTACATGCTATGTAAGCATGGTTGGTTATTGCCTTTTCCTACAGTTATTTATATGGTTTGAACACTAGGATATATGAAAGGGTTTTGAACCACTTTTATTCTTCTATAGGATATATTTTTGGATTAGTTATAAATCTATATTCTCCAAGTACTTATATTATGTGTTTGGTTAATAAAATCAAGTGATTTCCATTGTATTAACTATTTCTTTCTCAAAAAAGAAATTACATGTGATATCTCAAAACATTATTATTTATTTTTGAATTGTTATTTGTGATAATTATTTTTATGTGAGAGTTATTTAAAACTCAAAAACACAAAGTGACACTTTGCACAACAAACTATTTTTTTTGTTATTAAATAAAAGAAAATGGGCACTTGGAGAGTTCAACTAAATGAGGGAACACCACCATGGCATAGAGAAAATGTGCAAGAAAGCAAGAGATACCTTTACCAATCAAATCCAATCTAAAACTCAACAACTGGACAAGATCCTAAATCGTAGGGATTTATGGATTGATTGGAGATTTGAATAAGATGGCACAAGACCTGGGAAAAACTATATAGAATAATGCATTGAGATAGCATGGGATGTCATGTTGTGCATAGAGGAACTGTTTTGAGTGTTCTCTCTTTTCATAAGTCCATCATTGCTTGTTACGGACTCTAGGAGAGAGAGTGCCGCATGGAAGTGATTGCTTGACATTCTAGTGCATGGTGGTGATCCATCTCGGAGGTGGAGTTGGGAAAACAAATGTTTTTCTCTCTCCTATGGTTGGGAGGAGCTGACTCTCCAAGCAACCATTTTCAATATTCAAGTAAGTGGATTTTTGTTTATTGTAATGGTAGAATGTATGAACAATGATTAATGGTGCAAGTGAAATTTGATGGTATGAGTTTGATGGATTATATTAATAAATATGATTATACCGATGGTATTTAGAGATTTAGATTACATGCATAAATCCCGGTATATGGAGAGAAAAATACCCCTGTGATTTTTGATAAAATATTATGGTTCTATGAGTTAGTAATGGAAATTAAATTGTTTCTTCCATTTCTCTTTGAGTTGATTGTTGTTGTCTTTCAATATATTTCAGTGAGCCATGGTGGAGATCTATTGAAATTATATCTCTTTTATTTATACTCTGTTTTTTTTTTAAGTAAATAAAGAATTCAGACCATTTATGGAACCAAGATTTCATAGCTATATAAGATGAAAACAAATATATAGATTATGAATGAGGTACGGAACAGTAACGTTACATGTTATTCATATGACTCTGTTTGAATAATTATTGTATATGTTAATGGATTATTCTGTTTGGCATTCGATTACTCTGTATTCTTGTAATGTGAAAGATTTGTTGCGGGACTCCTGTTAACACAGAGCACGACCTCTATGTGAGGGCTGAGAGAAATTTTGATCATGGAGTGTGCACCAATATATACATATATCAATTTTTTTTATATTTGTATTTCCATTATTGCATCCCTTGTCAATACATAATGAATTGGTTTCTATAATGTTATATCTATTTACTAATACACGTGGAAACTTGGATTGTTAAAAATCGATAATGCTCAAATAAATTTATCGCACTTCTCATTTTCGATCAAATATTGATCCTTGGTCTAAATTCGTATAGTTTGCTCTAAAATTTGTAGGGCTACATAAATTATTTAGACTAAAACTCATATTAAATTTTAAACAAATAAACGAAAAGCGGGCGTTGAGTGATGTGAGTTATGATCACTGTGTTGGGGTTGTTGACTAGAAGTATTAGATTTAAGAACTATCAGGATTCCAAACTGAATCAAGTCTGTCTATTTTATTAACAATCAAAATCCTCCCTTGTACCCAGTTTATTTTTAGTAACTTTGGTTCTTGAGTCGATCTTATGCGGGTATTCCACCTAATTCACTAGGAAATTATGACCCAAAATCCGGTGACATATATGTCTGATTTTCGACATCACGATGTCGACCATCTGAAAAGCCTCTCCTTTTTTAAACGTTGGTTTCCCTTCGGGGGATATCTGACATCAATATGGTCTCGTCGGATATCCGACACGACTATGTCGAATATATGACCAGAACTCTTTTAATATATAGGTCGAATATCCGACACCAATTAATTTACAAGTAGTCGGATATCTGACTACAAGGCAGTCGAATATTCGACAACAAGGCCGTCGACAATCTAACACAAATTACTTTACAGGTAGTCGAATATATGACTACAGGTATATCAACTATCTGATGCATATACCTACAAACAAACGACAACATCCAATGAAATTACGACCCAGTCCATGTAATGTCCCCATTCCAATAATTTCATAGTAAGACAATCCCATCAATCCTACTAGTTTCCTAGGTTGGATGGGCATATGTGGAATGGTAATAAGGAAGCTAATAAATGATGTTTAGACATTAGAAGGGTTCGAGTATTTAATAAATAGAGTGAATAAATAAATTCAAGAGAAATCCTAGGTGACAAATGGTTTTGGAGACATATGGAGGATGTGGGACCCACACTAGCTTGATTTTCATAATACATGGTATCTCTCTTTTGCAAATTCGAATTAATGGGAACGTGAACACTATTGGGTGAGTTGGTAAGTCATAACACATGTCATTGAGCATATTAGGTCGAATTGGGAAGGATTGGTAACCTCCATGGAAGATAAAGAGTCAAAGTGGAAGTTTGTGGACACTTGGGATAGATTCCCTAGCCCCTATGACACCAATGATGGAGCATCTATGACAACTATGACAAATTGCAGACCTGACCTCTGACATCTGACCACTATGACATGTCAACACCAAAAATAGGCCCAAGGAAGGCGAATTTGGGAGTTGGAGAAGCCAAAGAGACTCAAAATCGAATTTGGGAGAAGATGGAAGGTTGGAACTAGGAGACAAGTGGCAAATGTGGAATATTTCCTAAATGGAAATCTATTGAATCTATTGAGAGGATTTCGAGCCTTAGAAGGCTAATGTTGGTTATAAAATGTAGAAATGAAGTATGAGAATGGCTTTTGATGATTTGAGAAAAAATTGCATTTGTGAAGAGATAGCTAGTGGATGACTAGTTTCTTGCCTTAGCCAATTTCGAGGGTGAAAGATTCCCATCCAAGTTGGTGTTTGGAGAGTCCACTCAGGTATTTCATGGTGATTTAATAGAGTTTGTATTTGCAGGTAGCAGCTATAGGAAGTTTCATGCTTTGGTTTAGTGTAGCACTTTCTCTCAACCGTTTCCAGTTTTGAAGGCATATTCATGCTCCTTGAGGGAGGGTGTTTTTGGTGAGAACTTGTGCTTCTTGAGAGAGATTATCATTATATATTTCTGATTGTAATAGCTTCATATCCTTTGTTATTAATATTCAGAAATTCTCAGGTCGAAATACCCACTGGTTGTATGCAAAACTATTGATTAATGAGCAAACAATGTCCATCTCCCCAATGCATTGATGTATGACACTATAATGTTGATTATTTCGAATGGATGGATGATTCTCTGATATATCTATGATCAATATACTGCCATGGATGTCTTATACAATTTTCATGTACTGTACTTGAGCATTTGAAGCATTTTTACTCAGTTTAGTTGTATTGGGAGATGAAATAGTGCCATTTCCCCAAGGGTCAAATTGGGGGTTTTTGTTGTTGGACGTGAGAGAGTTAGAACAGTAGTAAAAATCAATTAATGGTGCATATGAGACCTTAATCACATACTTAACACATTATATACCTCTGTTCATAAATTCGTGGGAGTTTGGAGGCATTTGGAAGGCCATTTGCAGTGTTACCCAGGGGGGATTTGATGCACAAATTACTAGTCAAAATTACATATATTAATCAGAATACAAATCAAGTTTGCAGTAGTATTTGGAGGGATATAAAACATCCCTGAACCTGATATTCAAGTCTAAATACCATTCATAAACTCCTACAGAAGATTTGGGAGCATTTGGGTTGATTTGGAGGTCAAAACAGTTAAACTAGTCAAAGGTCGAAATTGGGGAAAAAGTGGAAACATTGGCATTTTAATAGAATTTTGAAAAAGGGTCATTATAGTCCGACACAAATTAATTTATAGGTAGTTGGACATCCGACTGCAGGGAGGTCGGCTATACGACTACAGGGCTTGTAACATCCCTAAAATTCGACCCCTGTTGTTATTACTCTTGTAAATAAAATTATGAATTGTGTAAGCGGCCCTGGTGAGGAGCTCAAGGACAAGGCCCTACCAATGGACCTTGCTCTAGTTGTATGTTTATAAGTCTTAGTTTTAGCCTAGAAGGCTAAAGGATGGTAATGCGACTAAACGATAAGTCACAAAACCCACCCATAAGAAAAGGTAGTGACTAGGGAGCCATGTGTTGGTTGACTGTATCATCATGGTGAATTATGAAGGATGGGGATATAAGTTCATCCTAGTATGATTTATTCACCTTAAATATTTAACTAAGATACTATGGCCTAAGTTCTACTAATCCAATTATGATTAAGCCATGAACTATAGAAATATATATATATATATAATGGTGGATATTATATATTTATATATATATATATTGAGGTCACTATTAAATGAATGTAATATATATATGTTATAAAGTCATTTATAGAATTATAAATAGTTGAGATAAAATAGATATTATGTATATTTATACTAATGATGTGATAACTAATATATATATATATATATATGCGACATACATGTAGATGAAAAGATTAATAAAAGTTGTGATAACTATTAGTGATATTATATAATTATATATATGTTTTTGGAATTTCTTAATAAACAAATTAAGGATCTTAATTCCAAAGTATGGAATCTTGGGAGAACTAAATTTATTCTATGACTTATCATACATAGGTTTTAGTGTATATGCACATATTTACATATATATATATATATATAAGTAACTATATTGTTCTAGAAAGGTCCACTTAGTTGATTCTTTATTTATGTATTTTAAAAAAGAGTAGTTAACCTAGAATACACATATATGGAAAACCTTGGGTAGGACTTTTAAACGTTTCGGCAGTGGAAAAGGCCTTAGTGGTTGTTGGTAGGTAAAGCCAAGCATCAAGTCAAGTGCATAATGGAGATTTTTTTTAATTAAACTTGCTAATTTTGGGGGTCACTTAAAGGTTTGTTTCTCCACCTTGAGGTTCTTTTCTGGATCCACGATCGATAGCATTAAAGGCTCAATAGAGTGGGCATAAATGACTCAAGTTAAAATTTGTTAAGGGGTTAAGTGAACTAATACTTTGGTTTCACTAGTAAGATGTATCCATAATGGAGTTAGAGCGTCATTTTCCGCCAACCCGGTTTTCCTCATGTATCTGTTAGAATTACACATGGCAAGAGTTTTCTTACAACCAACTGCCAGAGACTCCCAGTGTCCCTAACTTAGGTGAATAGTGGAGATCATGGGCGCTAGTCGGAGTGGTGAACTCTAGTGGTGGAGTAATTACATGATGGTCTTATTTAATGAATAACTTATGAAAGTGGCGGAGATGATGCGATTTATTAGGGTAATTGTCCCCTTAATGCCTGGAACGCTGAGTACTGAAACCGCCACCTAGCTAATGGTGGTTAGCATAGATTCTTAGGGTTGAGATAATATATTTTTATTTATTTCTAACCTCTGAAGGAGATCAGGGGGGAAGAGAGCTGTAGGTGCTGGGGGAGAGTGATTTGAGAGCTGAATGATGGAGTTAACTTGACAGATATCATGGTGATTAAGCACTGAGTTGTGCATATGAGAGGATTGAGAGAAACGATGGGAATATCATAGTGTAAGTTTTCTTATTTCTACCTCTGCAAGAAAATGTTTAGGGTATGCAACCACGAGTGAAGATCCCCGGAGGCCAATGCATTTGGTTCCATAAGAAGGAGGAAGGATCTATGTAAACAATTAAGGAGGAAACTAAGGAATGAGAAGGTTCGGAGATGGAGAAGCGTCGTGAGAAAGAGGTAAAATGTCAACTTCTATAATGAGGTATGAACTCTGCTTTCTCTGTGATTTTTTGTTAAGAAACATTCCTACGTGTTTTGGAGAGGAGAGCCAGACAAATTCAAACATGCTTGCCGCTAAACATGTCTACTCGTGGGAAGTTAACCATACAGCTATTATCATAACCAAGCTCATATTCGACTATGGAAAATGATTTTTATATTTATATAATATAGATTGACCTCTGATTGCATTTTAGGTTCATTTTGATAGTTACTGCCAGAACCATATTCCTGGCAATTTTTACTTTAGAGATAATACTTTTAAATTCAGAGAAATCCTCGTCGAATTAATAAGTAGTCAACTTGTTCCTATGAGATGTTTTGGATCTTCCCATACTTACTGTGATGCCAAAATAGGTAACTCCTTCCTCTTATATTGTTGTTATTTTTATATGGACGACCTTCCCTGCTACTTCTGTATATAGATTTATTACATAGTGACCTGAGTGGTGCTGTGTAGACATCTTGTGGATACCCTGTAAGGCCCGATCCATGAACGCCCTTTCTAGTGTTGGATGCTATTTGTAGATATAAACCCTGATAACCTTTTAAAATATTGTTATGTTGATATAGTGTGGAAGGGGTAAGCTTAATAGCTTGGTCCCTAGGTTTCAACTTAGTCATGTCACCACAAATACCAGAGTTAACCCTTGGAAGATCTCGGATCTCTACTAAGCAACACAATTGCATCAATTAGTTGCATATTTGGGATAACGAAGGTTCCTGAAAGTTAGAGTAACACCCAAAATGGTAATTATGGTCTCAGTTGGGTAAAACCCTGTACATTTTATGTTGAGTCTTGACCATGTCTATAATTGAGTTTTACTTACAAACATATCACTAAGTCTATACACCTTCATTTGACTACGTTAGGAAAGGACGGTGATTTCCAATTTAGTCCTACTGCTTGTAAGTTTAAAGAATCTTCGTTACAATCTAACACTATAAATTATAGAATTCTGTTTTTAGCATGACAAAGAGTATGTAGTCCTCGCATTCTATGAAAAAACAACAAATGAGTTTGGGGCTGTAACTGACGGTTACACTTTGTTTTGGCAAATCAACGGAGAGCTTAGGTGTATTTGATGATACGTGGTGTAGAGAATGGTCGGATCTTGAGTGGAAACGTACATTAACTTATTTATATATATTTTGGTGAGGAGTGATTATTTACTTATTACTTAAGGAGGAATGAATCTTTCCTTTTTAAGTAAATTAGGACTACATTATATTATAATGTATTTAGTAGCTATAGTATATGTTTGGCCTTATATTTTTCATGGCTTGTATAGTAGGCTTCTTGGTGATTTCCATACTCTAAGAGTTGTCCAAAGTTAAAGTGTAAATTTTAATATTAAAGAGTTGGGATTGCTTATCTAGGGAGTCTTAAGAAAAGTTAATAAATCTTGGTAGTCTATTAATTACACTTGACCTTTACTGTAGACCTACCTTTCCTTTGTGTTTGGAAATTGCACTCCATGAGAGTAGCTTGAGTAAGTGAAAAGCAACAAATATGTTGCAGATGTAAACTCTATGTTCTTCTTATTAATATAAACAACCTTTTGTGGACGTAGCCCAAGATGCGGGTGAACAACGTCAAAATGTTCTCTTTGGTTTGTATTTTCTTGTGTCTATATCTCTCTTGATAAATTGTATTTATATTGAATGTGTTTCTTTTAGTGTTTCAAATCTATTACGTTCAAAGTATTGAGATTTAATACCTTATCTTGTATCCTTACCTGTCTTAAATCCCATAAACAAAGTGTTGTTGCCTATGATCCACATGAAAATATAAGTTGGAAAAATATATTTAGTTGTTGCTTAAATATTGACTTATCTATGCATTTATGTGTTTATTTTAGAAGTAGATGCAAGTGTACTTTAATTCATTGATACTGTGTTGGTGTCTCTTATCGTCTTTTAGTCTCCTGTATGTATGCCTCTTTGTGTATGTATTCATCTCTCATTTACATATATGATTATAATAGTGTAGTTAAGCATGTTTGAATGTATGTTGTATCAGTGGAGGCTGTGGTGAAATATGTTTTCTTGGTTGACTATGTTATCCATGGGATAGAAGTGTACTAAAGGTTTCAACACATACGATTAGGTTCACTATGTTGATGTATATGTAACTTCGGAATGTATTTCACATATATGTATATTGTATTCCTATAGAGATGTTATTATTCCTCTATACGGAAGCATCGTCATTTATATTGTAAGTGTCGTGACTTATATTTGATGGGTTATTAGACCACCTTTTGGGGTCGGCCCTGTATAAGTCATGTGGGTCAAAGGGTTATTAGACCACCCTATTGGGGGTCAGCCATGTGGTTCAAAGGGTTATTAGACCACCCTAGTGGGGGTCGGCCCAGTTAGCATTATGTTAAGTGGTTAAGTTGAGGCCAACCTAGTTGAGTAAAGGTCAAGTCAAGTTAGTGTATAAATAGAGAGTGTGTCTCTCTCATTTTACACATTCTATTCTCTCATTCACACTTGGGAGAGTGGTGCAATTGTGGAGGAGGAGGCTCTGCTGCTAGGAGAAGACTATCTCTTGTATTCTGGTTGTATCATTGCTCTATCTATCTCTGAGGAAGTTATTGGGGTTTTTCACCGTTATGGTTTTCCCCAAGTAAACTCTATGTCTCTTGTGTGCTTGCATTATTGTGTCCATGATTGATATGCTGTAGATTTGCTGTACATGTTGTTCTCTCAGTTAAGATCTTAGATTAGATTGAAGTAAATTCTGAAAATTTAACATGGTATCAGAGCTAGCCTGAAAGAAGGCATGATATGGCATATATGACACTTGTTGCACTTACGATGCTAGGCCTTGTTATAGCAAAAACCAGTCATCATAGAACTTTCGCTATAAATCCGTTTTGGTGAAGTTTTAGGATCTGAAAATTTTAAAGGTCGAAGATAAGATCCCCATGTACCTTGTGTCCAAAGGACAACCTCTAATTTGTTGTACTTTGCGATTTATGATCTGTACAATATAGGGTTTCTGCCTCTTCCAGATCTGAGTCAAAATCATGTGACCTTGGGAAAAAGGTCATAACTTGGGCTAGGAAGCTCCAAATAAAATTTCGTAAAAAGTGATAGGTAGTACACAGACTGTACTATTTCAGGAAAATTGTTCAGAGGCCGAAGTGGAACCAGTGACACGTGGCATGCCGTACAAAGTTTCTCTCCTATATTATCCCATAAACATGTCACGTTGCGACACTTGGCATAACTCTCTCTCAAAGAATCCAATTGAGGTCAGACCTATCGGGATGGAAATACAACAGGTCTGGCTATCTCAGGAAAATGTTTCAGACTCCATGGATTGAAAAGTTCAAAGTTACACCAGAAACAATCAGGTACATATTTCTGTCAAAACAAAATTATTTTTGAGTACCTTCATTCATGGCTTCCAGAATTTAGGGCTTTGGATAAAGTTGGAATTTTTGTAATCGGAGACCACGGCTGGATGCTACTCATCAAAATAGAAATTTAGAGACCAATATCAGATTTTTTGGTTGGGCAGAAGGCCGGGCTTGATCAAACCCCAGTTCAGGACTTTGATCGGTAAGATGGAAAATTAGGGCTTCTGCAAAAAATGGAATTTTGGAAATCTGTGACCACGGCTGGAAGCTCCTCAGAAAAATCGAATCTTAGAGGTTTGAATCAAATCTTTTGGTTGGGTGAAGCTCTGGGAAACTAAAACCCTAATTCAGGGCCCTCCCTAGTGAATCCGAAAATCTAAAAGGCAATTTCGAGGGGTGAAACTTTGCAGTTTTCAAATTCTAAATATTCCAACTTGATCAACTCATCAAGGCGCATATTTCTATCCTTTTGGAAGTTTGAAATTCAATGTTTGAATTTTTTGGGTTTCTTTGACAAACCCTAATCTAGCTCTAGGTCCAGTTCTTGCAAATCAAGTGGATTGGGTTAATCCTAGAAGAAGATGGATTGGTCACCTGCATAAGTGAAGAAGTTCATGTCTCAGAGGGAGATGAGGCTAAGGCCTTCCATAAGAAGATTACAAGCAATCTTGACAGGTATGGCTTACAGGTGTGTTTCATGGTTAAGTTTATCATATGTTTGTCTTCATATCATTACAGTACAATCTTGATTAATTACTGGACTTGTCGTATCACTTTAATAGAAGATATCCATTGATTAAGGTTTTGACACTTATGATTGTACTAATGCATTATGGTGTTGTATGAGGTTTATGTTGTCTGCTAACACAAAAGGTACACCAAGAAAGTCAAATCATGTTCTACTTCAAGAACATATGCTCATGGTGACATGAAGACAAAGATTCATCCATTGTCATGGATCACATAGAAGATCTACTTTCGAGGTATGTATAACTTGGTTCTACAATGGTTAACTTATGAGACATGCAGGTTACTAGCACAAGTCACTGAAGAGAACTAGAAGACATTATGCAGGTATGTTAGACATAACTAGCTAGCATGCTAATCCAGGTATGTTTTTCCTATATCAAGCTAGAATCCTACCTTGTGTTAGGATTTTATACTGTTGTGTTGTTGATAATGATTATTCATGAAGTCATAGGTTTGAATAATCATGGTTGTATGCATATTATGTTTCTTACCATAATTGATGATATGACTAACCAGAAGAATCATGAAGGTATAGATTTGAATAATCATGGGTTTTATGCATATTATATCTCTTATCTTGATTGATGATTCAACTAACCAGAAGAGTCCTATGATCAAATAAGAATGTGTATGAGTAAAATAACACTTCCCTGAAACCTTGAATACTAATGTTTATTATCTGTGAATGATCATGAATATACATGTTTAATATTATTGTGTTTTGATAGTATTAATATTATACTAATAAATGTGTGATTATGTATGAGACCTCAAGGATAACACAATGATGATACTAATAAGCATGCATAGTGATTAAGGATGGATGTAAGTTCAAGGACAGGTAATCCAGGAAGCAAAGATCAAGAGGGAGCACACTCCAGTTGTTCCTGCAAGAAAGCAAAGTAGCACACTTCAGTAGTTTCTGCAAGGATTCAGATATTCAGAGGGAGTTGACCACTTCTCACAATCCACATAAGAATGGAGTTGCAGAAAAGAAGCAAAGACTGAGAGGGAGTCAACCCAACAAACAAACAAAGATAAGTATTTGAATTGTCATTACTTGCATATTTTATTGTTTAAATAATACTGTTCAATAATGTATATACTGATGTTCCTAGAATTAGGTTGTGTATTATGCATATTAGAATAGTTGCATTGATGAACAATATACTACTAATATGCATGGGTAAGTGGCCTATGGCACTGTACAACATTCCATTGCTACTTATCTAGAATGAAACCTCTTTGTTGACATGTTGGGAGTTGTGCACACTCTTAACAATGTTATGGTAGAGATTGGAAGGCATCTAGAAAGTTACGGGATATGGATAAATGTTGTATTGAAGCATTGGCTAAGATAATTGCATGACTGTATGACATATTTCTTTATGTGTAAGAATTTGTTCTGAAAACTATGAGATGTTTTCTAATCATGCCATTTAACTTATTGTGTAGGAAAGATTGTATGCCATCACCTACAAAAGAAGAACTACAACATTTGTTTAGCAACAAAATTATCTATTGAAGATATTGAAGTTCCTAGGATATGGGAAGAATGCCATGATCCGTCGATCATGAAGAATGATGTTTGGGATGTAGTCCCAAGACCTGAAGGGAATTTTGTTATGACTTCCATATGGATATATCAAGATCAAGCATGTTGCAGATGGCAGCATAGAGAAATATAAAAGTGATGAAATAGAAGATACACCAGATGGATTTCAAGACAGCTTTCTTGAATGGTGTAGTTGAAGAAGAAGTGTATGTGGAGTAGCCACTTGGTTCTGAGACACATGACAGGGAGTCATATATGTGCAGAACTTGGTATGGTAGGATAGATAGCTTTCTATCCAGTTTGGGCTTTACCAAGAGTAAAGCGGATTCCAACCTTCACTACAAGGTTGAGGAAGGCAATCCAATGATACTACTATGTGGATGACCTATTTGTAACAAGTGAGGATAGATTGATTGCTGACACGCAGAGGAAGCTTGCTGCAATTTCAAGATGAAGAACTTGGGGATGATGCACTATTTGTTTTTGGCATGGAGGTGTGGCAGAGTGCAAATGGAATCTTCCTTGGACAAGGGAAGTATGCAGTAGAGATCCTGAAGAGGTTCGAGATGATGGACTGCAAGGATATGGCCACACCTATGGCATCGAACCTGAAGCTTCTATCTGATGCTTCATTTGATCTGGTTGATATCACGATGTATCGTCAGATGATTGGGTCCTCTATGCACCTGACGAACACGAGACCAGATATTTGCTTTGCGGTGAACACATTGAGCCAGTTCCTGACGGATCCGAGGGGTGTTCACTTGGTTGCTGTAAAGCATATTCTGAGGTACCTGAAGGGTACAGTTGATTATGGGCTCAAGTATGATGCAAATAAAAAGTTTAACCTACAGGGTTATGTTGATTCAGATTGGGCAGGCAGTGCTGCAGATAGAAAGAGCAGATCTGGGTGCTGCTTCAGCATGGGATCAGGTGTGATCTCTTGGTTTAGCAGGAAGCATTCCTGCGTAGAACTGAGTACAACCGAAGTAGAGTATGTTGCGATGGATGAGCAGGTTGTATATGTATTGACCAAGCCGTTGTCCAGAGTGCAGTTTGAGTACTTCAGAGAGAGGCTTGGTGCACTTCAGATCGAGGTTCCTTCCAAAGGGAGGTGATGAGTCCGGAAGATGTAGATGCACATGAGCTTTCCTGACATGGTTGATGTGTTCTCCCTTGGTCGTGATGTAATTACTGAGCCATTTTTCACATGGTGGTAGATGTGTTCTCCCATGGTGAAAAATTAAGGGCTGGAGCCTTCCCCAAATGGCGGTAGATGTGTTCTCCCATGTCGGTGGTGTAAGTGCTGGATGATGTGCATCTGGGTTGTGCTTCATGGACGATGAGATGATCTGAATAGGACGATACTATGATGATCAGGAGGATCATGGATGATGAGCATCAGGACGATGCTCCAGTTACTGCTCTGTGTATGCATCATGTTGGATGCTGGATTTGATCAGTTGGATCATTTATATGTATATGTATGTACGCATCATGTTGGATGTTGGATATGATCAGTTGGATCATGTATATGTATGTACGCATCATGTTGGATGCTGGATATGATAAGTTGGATCGCTTGTATGTATTTTTTATATGCATCATGTTGGATGTTTGGACCATGTATTTGTATATCTATCAGGTGGATACATTGTATGATTAGGTGGATCATGTATGGTGATATGTATCATGTATTTGTATTTGTATCAGGTGGATACACTGTATGATCAGGTGGATCATGTATGATGATATGTATCAGGTAGATGCATTGTATGATCAGGATGATCATGGATGACAAGCTTCGGGATGTTGCTCCAGATGACATGCAGCAGGATGTTGCAGTGATGATGATCAGGATGATCATGTGTACATCAGGATGATGTATGGTGAGTATCAGGTTGATACTCTGTGGCCGTGGAATAGGTTGTGCAGATAAGCATGTAATTTCTGCCCTGGGATATTTGCAGATAGTCTTTCGAGGTTTTGCCTATGGCATGTAATTTGTACCCTGGGATATCTGGAAAATGCTCTTTCAAGGTTTTTCTTGGGAGGACATATAATTTGTGCCCTGGGAGATCTGTAGATAGTCTTTCGAGGTTTTTCCAAAGGCATGTAATTTGTGCCCTGGGATATCTGGCATATGCTCTTTCGAGGTTTTGTCCTATGGCATGTAATTTGTGCCCTCGGAGATCCGATAGGTTGAGCCGGGTGCTCGTAATCAGTCCTGGGATGCTCTTTCGAGGTTTTTCCATGACCACATGTAATTTGTGCCCTGGGAGATCCGATAGGTTGAGCCTTATGCTCGTAATCAGTCCTAGGATGCTCTTTCAAGGTTTTGTGGTGACCACATGTAATTTGTGCCCTTGGAGATCCGATAGGTTGATCCTTATGCTCGTAATCAGTCTTGGGATTCTCGTTCAAGTTTTTGTGGTGGGGTCACTTGTAATAAGTTTTGGAGATCTGGACAGGATGAAAAAGGCCTCAGATGCTCTTTAGGGTTCTTGCTAGTAAAGAGACTCTTTTAAGGTTTTGTGACGCACGTAATAAGTCCTGAGATTTCCACAGTATGGCCAGTGATGACGAAGGCCTACAGGTGGTGGGCCTACATCCAGTATGAAAAAGGACTGGCTCTGTAGAACTTCCTATGACGAGTAGATTCAGAGATTGATTGAGATAGCAGAAGCAGTGACAATGATTCGGAGAAGATGACTTGTGCTAGAAGACCTGTGTCGAGAAATACCTTCCTAGTTAAGAGGGAGTGTTGATGTATATGTAACTTCGGAATGTATTCCACATATATGTATATTGTATTCCTATAGAGATGTTATTATTCCTCTATTCGTAATCATCGTCATTTATATTGTAAGTGTCGTAACTTATACTTGATGGGTTATTAGACCACCTTGTTGGGGTCGGCCCTGTATAAGTCATGTGGGTCAAAGGGTTATTAGACCACCCTATTGGGGGTCGGCCATGTGGGTCAAAGGGTTATTAGACCACCCTAGTGGGGGTCAGCCCAGTTAGCATTATGTTAAGTGGTTAAGTTGAGGCTGACCTAGTTGAGTAAAGGTCAAGTTAAGTTAGTGTATAAATAGAGAGTGTGTCTATCTCATTTTACACATTATATTCTCTCATTCACACTTGGGAGAGTGGCGCACTTGTGGAGGAGGAGGCTTTGCTGCTAGGAGAAGACTATCTCTTGTGTTCTGGTTGTATCATTGCTCTATCTATCTCTGAGGAAGTTATTGGGGTTTTTCAGCTTTATGGGTTTCCCCAAGTAAACTCTGTGTCTCTTGTGTGCTTGCATTATTGTGTCCATGATTGATATGCTATAGATTTGTTGTACATGTTGTTCTCTCACTTAAGATCTTAGATCAGATTGAAGTAAATTCTGAAAATTTAACACACTACTATTAAGTAAAGGTTCCATGAATAGGTTTAAGGTAAAGATGGTAAGACATGTTGATGCATCATTGATAAAAGATATGCCCTTTTAATAACAGTGATACATTTTTACCTTGAATGAATGTACGTTATGCAAAGTTAGATAGAGCGATTAATAATTGACAATGGGAATCATTTGACAAACATTGTCCGAAAACTTTGTATTAAAGTTAATAACTTAATAATCGTAGAAATGCTTATGTATGTTCCATATATTGGATGGATAATTAACCAACATTTTGTTGAAAGAGGAATACTGTGTTTTATATTTTATTGTTATTGTCCATGGTTAAAAGTTTAAATTTTTACCAATTTTTACTAGTTTAGAAATTTGGGTTCGTGACAAATGGTATCAGAGTAGTAGGTTAAAACACTCGGGCCTGATGGGCTCAACATGAAATCAATAAGTATGGAGTTAATTAACCAAGTTGCTTTTGTTTCATTTTGAATGCATGGACTACACAATGGACGAGGGGTAATATTACACAAAGTGCAACTTCAAGATTTCTCCGAAAAAGTAAAGATAAGTACTTTTGTTATTGTTTCCGCATAAAGCTGTGAGTTAGGTACGTTTTTTTTGTCATGACTTTTCCCTTGTTATATAGATACTTGCGTTACTGTATGGTATTACTAAGGAATGAAACTTGTTGAAATAATTTCCGCATTCGTACAAAAT
The DNA here is from genome assembly GCA_027924585.1 of Larix kaempferi. NCBI lineage: Eukaryota > Viridiplantae > Streptophyta > Pinopsida > Pinales > Pinaceae > Larix > Larix kaempferi. The sequence continues at coordinate 11,606,436 of BSBM01000487.1, forward strand.
ATTATGAAAAGTGTTGTGAACATGCTGATAAGTTTTATTAGTAAATTCAAAATTTCATAGAAGTATCATTTAATTCCGCATTTTTGTTGATATTCTATAATCCTATCAAAGATTACTAAGAGAATTACCTATGAACATGATCACTAGGTTAAAAGTATAGTATTATTAATACACTACGAAAAAGTAAAATTGTTCGATTTAGCAAAGTCACTTGAATGCAATAATTGGTTGATACGAGAGTTTCATATAATATTATTTCAGAAAATATTGCCTCCTTAGCTATGCTAGAAGATGATCGGATAAAACAGTTATTGGTAGAAGTTATAGTTACTTAAGTACATTCTTCGAAATAAAAATTGGTTCTCAAATGTCAAAGTTAGAAGGTACACCTTTGATAGTATGCTTAATTCAAAAAGGTATATATAGTCATTCTTTCATTATTTTCATATATCCAATAGAATTGAGTTCATATAGAATATAGCCTAAAGTAAATTTAATTATCCTAAGTATTGATAGCTAGAATGGATGTGAATCCCTTTCTGATTGATGTTGCAATTTCCGAGGCATCAACAGTTTTTGGCGCTAGAAGGAGGGCCACCAATGCATGGCTGATGAAGGAGTTTCCTCCATTGCTAGAAACATTACTAGAAACCTACTTGAAAGAGTAATTTTAGACAATCCAAATCTTGAAGTGACAAATCAAGAAAACCTCAATTCTGATTCTGAACAACAAGAAACATTGTATGTTGTACCTTTTATAGAGGTAGAAGACTTAAGAAGGCACACACGAGCTTATGTTAAACAACTCGGTGGTTTAAACACAATAACTTTTCTCCCTAGAAGAAGAATGTTAAAATTTAATATGCTAACACAGAAAATAGCAGCATTACATTCCATTTCACAATAATAGCATATGCAGGATCACTAAAGAAACAACAAGCACAACATAAACACAAGAGACACAAATTTATCCTGGGAAACCCTCATGGGGTAGAAAACCCAGTAAAGCTTCCTCAATATAGATGACCAGAAATATACAAATATGCAAACCAAACACATGATCTCCTCCTCCACCATAGCAGACCTCTCCTCCACAAGTGCGCCTCTCTCAAGTGAGTGAGTGTGTCAAATGAGGAATACACCTCCTCTATTTATACACTACTTCGACTTGTCTTTTACACAAGACACGTAGGCTCGTATTTAACCTTTGGGTTAAATACCCCACTACAACTGACTGGGCCGACCCCTCTAGGGTGGTCTAATAACCCTTTGACCCAGATAACACATACAGGGCCGACCTCCACTAGGGAAGTCTAAGAACCCGTGTTACCACATTCCGACGGAGGAATAAACATCTCCGGATATACAATAAGATATTTACGGAGGAATGAAACATCTCCAGAATAATAAAGTACAATTATAATATTCTTTGAAGTTACAATATCTCGACACTCCCCCTTAACGAGAAGGATATTATAACAGCATCTGCACAAGCAAGGAGTCATCAACATCATACATGATACATCTATAAATCATTGGAAGCTTTCTCATCATCATCAGTAACTCAACCAGTTACTGGAACATCTTCAATACTGGAACATCAACACCTTCAGCACTGAGTCTTTATCTTCTGCAGCACTCAAATAGCTACAACAATATCAACATCTGAATCCTCACGATTGTCAGCATCGTCATCATATGATCATCAGCATCGTCATCACATGATCATCAGCATCGTCATCACATGATCATCAACATCGTCGTCTAGATCAACATGATCAGCATTGTCACATCATCTCGATCTACAACATCTAGATCATCTCAATCTACAGCATCTGGATCATCTTGATCTACAGCATCTGGATCATCTCGATCTACAGCATCTGGATCATCACGATCTACAACATCTTGATCATCTCGATCTACAGCATCTGGATCATCTCGATCTACAGCATCTGGATCATCTCGATCTATAGCATCTGGATCATCTCGATCTACAGCATCATCATCATCATCTCAATCTAGATGATCAGCATCATCGTCATCTAGATCAACTCAATCAGCAGCATTGTCATCTAGATCAACACGATCAACAGCATCATCATCTAGATCAATACGATCAGCAACATCATCATCTAGATCAATAGTATTAGTATCCACACCAACACAAGTATACACATAATCAATACAAGTATCCACAAAATACAAGTATACACATCATCAATACAAGTATCCACACAATACAAGTATACACATCATCAATACAAGTATCCACACAGTACAAGTATACACATCATCAATACAAGTATCCACACAATACAAGTATACACATCATCAATACAAGTATACACATCATCAATACAAGTATCCACACAATACAAGTATACACATCATCAATGCAAGTATCCACACAGTACAAGTATACACATCATCAATACAAGTATCCACACAATACAAGTATACACATCATCAATACAAGTATACAAGTATACACATCATCAATACAAGTATCCACACAATAGCAGCATACCCTGCAACACACACGATCATATTATAGGATGATCAATCCTGCTCTCTTTAGGACATAGGTCCATGGATGATGCAATCCTATCATGTAGCTTTTAAACCGAGGTCCAAGGATGATCCAGTCCTACCATGTACCTTTTGAACCGAAGTCCAGGGACGATCCAGTCCTATCATGTACCTTTTGAACCGAGGTCCAGGGACGATCCAGTCCTATCATGTACCTTTTGAACCGAAGTCCAGGGACGATCTAGTCCTATCATGTACCTTTTGAACCGAAGTCCAGGGACGATCCAGTCCTATCATGTACCTTTTGAACCGAAGCTCAGGGACGATCCAGTCCTATCATGTACCTTTTGAACCGAAGCTCAGGGACGATCCAGTCCTATCATGTACCTTTTGAACCGAAGCTCAGGGACGATCCAGTCCTATCATGTACCTTTTGAACCGAAGCTCAGGGACGATCCAGTCCTATCATGTACCTTTTGAACCGAAGCTCAGGGACGATCCAGTCCTATCATGTACCTTTTGAACCGAAGCTCAGGGACGATCCAGTCCTATCATGTACCTTTTGAACCGAATCTCAGGGACGATCCAGTCCTATCATGTACCTTTTGAACCGAAGCTCAGGGACGATCCAGTCCTATCATTCAATTCTTAGAGACCCCATGTCTACAGCTCAATTCACAGGACCAAAGTCTGAGGACGATCCAATCCCCTTACCTGTTCATTCAGGATTTTGTTCTCAGAGACATCATGTCTACGGCTCAATTCAAAGGACTAAAGTCCGAGGACGATCCAATCCCCTTACCTTTTCATTCAGGATTTTGTTCTCGGAGACATCATATCTACGACTCAATTCAAAGGACTAAAGTCCGAGGATGATCCAATCCCCTTACCTGTTCATTCAGGATTTTGTTCTCAGAGACATCATGTCTACGGCTCAATTCAAAGGACTAAAGTCCGAGGACGATCCAATCCCCTTACCTGTTCATTCAGGATTTTGTTCTCGGAGACATCATGTCTATGGCTCAATTCAAAGGACTAAAGTCCGAGGACGATCCAATCCCCTTACCTGTTCATTCAAGATTTTGTTCTCGGAGACATCATGTCTACGGCTCAATTCAAAGGATTAAATTCCGAGGATTATCCAATCCCCTAACCTGTTCATTCAGGATTTTGTTCTCGGAGACATCATGTCTACAGCTCAATTCAAAGGACTAAAGTCCGAGGACGATCCGATCCCCTTACCTATTCATTCAGAATTTTGTTCTTGGAGACATCATGTCTACGACTCTCTTTAGGACTGAAGTCCAGGGATGATCCAATCCCCTCAAGTCCACCAAGGACTTCATTCTCGAAGACATACGTCTACGGCTCTCTTTAGGACTGAAGTCCAGTGATGATCCAATCCCCTCAAGTCCACCAAGGACTTCATTCTCGAAGACATACGTCTACGGATCTCTTTAGGACTGATGTCTAGGGATGATCCAATCCCCTCAAGTCCACCAAGGACTTCATTCTCGAAGACATACGTCTACGGCTCTCTTTAGGACTGAAGTCCAGGGATGATCTAATCCCCACATGTCCACTAAGGACTTCATTCTCGAAGACATACGTCTACGGATCCTTTTAGAACATATGTTCAAGGATGATGCAATCCCTCATCTCAACTTATACCCTGTTAAAGGACCATCCACCAACCTCTTTATTGGCATTACTAATATAGGTATCCTCATCATCGACCTCACTATCGATGTAGGCAGTCTCATCATAAGTGATCACATCACTCCCCCTTTTGAGGAGGGTCCTTCTGAACTTGATTAATTTCGTCTTGGAAAACTTTACTTGAGGTAGAGGTTTGGTTAGTACATCGGTAACTTGTTACAAATTCAACCTTTATGGTTCCTTTCTGCACCATATCTTGTCATATCTCTATGTGCTTTGACTTATCATGGAACACTGGATTCTTTGCCATCTTGATACAACTCTGTTTGTCACATAGGATCACAATTGGGTTTATATCTAAGTCAAACAATTCTGAAGCGATACCACTTCACAACTAGCAGAGCAAGCAGCCATATATTCTGCTTGTGCTAAGAGCCATACTGGACTGCTTCCTGCTCAACCACAAGATCATGGCTGATCCCAGACAATAACATCCTCTCGATGTGCTCTACCTGTCTGATACACTTTCTGCTCAATCAACATCTGTGTAGCCATCTGAATTCATGATCTCCAAAATAGCATAGATCAAAGTCTATTGTATCTTTTAGGTACCTCATCACATGCTTTGCAACTAATAGGTGAACACATCTAGTTTCCACTAGATACTGACTCAAGGTATTCACAGCAAAGCATATATCTGACCTAGTATTTATTAGATACATCAGTGACTCAATATTTTGTCTATACAGAGTTCTATCCACTAACTTTGATGAGTCATATGCTAACAACTTCAAGAGTGGCCATCCCAACACATCAAGTCCTTTTAATATTTCTCAGCATACTTTCCTTGGTTGAGAAAGATTCCTTCTGATCCTTGCCATACTTCCAGACCTAGGAAGTAATGCATCAATTTGAGATCTTTCATTTTCATTTCCGCATTGAATGATATTCTGCATATCTATCTATGCCATCTCTCGTTAGATGGGTCTATTGATATGAGCCTCAATATCATTCAAACTCTGTGGTGAGTCCCTTCTTGCATCCATGTCATCTATGTATAGAAACCATATTCAACCTTGTAGCAAAGGTTGAGATCCACATCACCCATGGTGATCATTAAGCTCATCAATTGATTATCGATCCCGGGAACCCATACAAAACCTGATTCACATTTTTTTAATTACACCATTAAGAGAATGGTCTTATCTAGCCACTTGGAGCAAACATTTCATCATGATTCTTTTCCTCTTTCTAGGAGAATCTTCTAGTCACAATCCTTCTATAGTGTGTTTGATTTGTAAATCTTTTGTTGAACATCCATCGCTTGTTCAGTGTTCCTCATTCATAATGATCTTTCCTACAAATCAAAATTAAGTACATGATTAGTAATACTTCATAATCATCAAATCATATTGTCATGATAACCTATTATGCATACCGATATTATTTACATAGTTATGCAACTATTTTGACCAATACTTTGGCACAACACTTTCCCATATCCTGTATGCATACAGTGGCTATCTAGATGCCTTCCATCTCTACCAGAACATACTATCGAGAGTGTGCACAACTCTCAACATGTCAGCAAAGAGGTTTCATTCTAGACAAGCAACAATGGAATGTTTGTCCAATTTACCAATCATATGCATATTAGTAGTATACTGTTCAATGCTTTATGAATGTTTACACTCAGCATGATATATTCTAGGAATACAAATATGCATACAAGCAATATCATTTACTATTTCTAATAACAACTCAAATACTTATCTTTTATGTTTGTGTGGTTGCCTCCCGCTTGATCTTCAGTATGTCTTCTGAACTTCTATTCATTCTGTACCACTGTGCATGCTCAAGTGTGCACTAGTGTCATCCTCATGATCTCATACACAAACATACATTCATTAGTATATTCTCAATATTATCAAAACATTCTAATTCTAAATAATCTTGAATATATATAGTCATGATCATTAGTATTCAGCGTTTTAAGGAAGTCTTCTTTTACTCATGCATATTCTTGTTTGATCATAGTACTCTTCAGGTTAATTAAATCATAGTATGCATAAACCCTTGATTACTAACTTTATGAATAAGCATAACCAATCATACCAAGTATACTTATATAAGGGATCCTAACACAAGGTAAGATTCTAACTTGACATAGGAAAACATACCTGGATTAGTATACCTGCTTAGTTATGTACACCATACCTAAAAAATCTCTTCAATGATTTAGGGATCCTGAGCTAGAACCTGCATGTCTCATAGGTTAAGCATAATATAACAAAGTCATACATACCTCGTAAGTAGAACAAAGATTATGGATGAGTCTTTGTCTTCATGTTGTCATGGTCATGGAACTTGATTTGTCTTTTGTGATGTACCTGTATCTTGCTAGCAGACAACATCAACCTCACACAACACCATAATGCATTAGTACAATCATATAGCCCTAATCAATGAATGTCTTTGATCATTCACATGCATTCATACTATTACTAGGGTGATAAGACAATTCTAACATTAATCAAGATTGTACTAATAAATAATATGAAGACAAACACATCATGAACTTAATCAAGAATCAGATTTCAAGACATACCTGAACCTCCTTAAGTCATACCTGTCGAGACTTCTTGTAGTCTTCTTATGTAAGGCCTTAGCCTCAACTCCCCCTAAAACTTGATCTGGAGCTTGATTAGGGTTTGATTAGGGTCTTCTTATGTCTTGCTAGCATACTTCAATTTTGAAATCTCCAAAAATTTGACCCCTCAAAATTGCCTTCGAAACTTCTGGATCTTCTGGACAGGAACCAGAACTAGGGTTTGATGAAGCCCACCCTTCTGCTCAATCAAAAAGTTTGATCCAAGGCTCTAAACTCTTATTTTTCTGAGGATCTTCCAGCCGTGGTTACAGACTTCAAAAATTCCAACTTTTGCTGAAGCCCTAATTTTCCATCTTTCCGATCAAAATCCCGAGCTAGGGTTTGATCAAGCCTAGTCTTCTACCCAACCAAAAAATTCAATCTTGGTCTCTAAATTTTGATTTTCCTGAGTAGCATTCAGCTGTGGATTTCGATTCCAAAAATTCAAACTTTCTCCGAAACCCTAAATTCCGGAAGCCATGAATAAGGGTGCTCCAAAAATAATTATGTTTTGACAGAAATATGTACCTGATTGTTTCTGCTATAACTCCGAAATTTTTTCTCCACAGGGTCTAAAAACTTTTTCTGCAGTAGCCTGAACTGTCATCTTTCCATCCTGATAGGTCTGACCTCAATTGGATTTTCTGAGAGAGAGTTATGCCAAATGTTGCAACGTGACCTGTTTTGGGATAATACAGGAGAACGCACTTGTACGGCGTGCCACGTGTCATTGTTTGAGCTTCAGCCTCTGAAAACGTTTCTTGAGATATCTAGCCCTGTTATCTTTCCATCCTGACAGGTCTGACCTCAATTGGACTCTCTGAGAGAGAGTTATGCCAAGTGTCTCAACGTGACCTGTTTATGGGATAAAACAGGAGAGCGAACTTGTACGACGTACCACGTGTCACTGGTTCAGCTTCGGCCTCTTAAAAAACGTTTCATGAGATAGTACATTTTGTGTACTACCTGTAAGTTTTTACAAAATTTCATTTGGAGCTTCCTAACCCAAGTTATGACCTTTTTTCCTAGGTCACCTGATTTTGACTGAGATCTGGAAGAGGCAGAAACCCTAACTTGTACTGATCCTAACTTACAAAGTACAACGAATTTGAGGGTGCCCTTTGGACACAAGATACCTGGAGATGTTATCTACGACCTGTAAAGGTTTCAGATTCTGAACCTTCAAAAAAATGGATTTATGGCGAAAGTTCCACGATGACGGGTTTTTGCTATATAAAACCCTAACCTTCAAACTGTCGTAAGTAAAGCAAGTGTCGTAAGTGCCATACCTTGCCTTCCTTCAGGTTAGCTCTGATACCATGTTAAAATTTAATATGCTAGGACATAAAATATCAGCATTACATTCCATTTCACAATAATAGCATATACAGGATCACTGAAGAAACAACAAGCACAACATAAACACAAGAGATACAAATTTATCGTGGGAAACCCTCATGGGGTAGAAAACCCAGTAAAGCTTCCTCAATATAGATGACCAGCAATATACAAAGATGCAAACCAAAGACATGATCTCCTCCTCCACCATAGCAGACCTCTTCTCCACAAGTGCGCCTCTCTCAAGTGAGTGAGTGTGTCAAATGAGGAATACACCTCCTCTATTTATACACTACTTCGACTTGTCTTTTACACAAGACACGTAGGCTCGTATTTAACCATTGGGTTAAATACCCCACTACAAATGACTGGGCAGACCCCTCTAGGGTGGTCTAATAACCCTTTGACCCACATAACACATACAGGGCCGACCTCCACTAGGGAAGTCTAATAACCCGAGTTACCACATTCCGACGGAGGAATAAACATATCCGGATATACAATAAGATCTTTACGGAGGAATGAAACATCTCCAGAATAATAAAGTACAATTATAATATTCTTTGAAGTTACAATATTTCAACAAAGAACTTCTAAAAGAGAAAAACAGTATACCCATGATTCAATTCTAGTGCAGAACTTTGAAGAGCTAGTAGGTTTATCTTTGGAAGAGATCACAAAACCTTTGAAAGAAGTCGATTCTGAAGATCCAGAAAATCTTGGAGATCTTTTCACTCCAAAGAATTCTCCACCTCATACTCCACACGATTCTCCACCTAATTCTCCACATAGAGATATGGATATACCTGCATGGAGGGCCAGAGGGGCATTAAATTTTGCTGGACCATTCCACAATCTACCTAAAAATCCAGAGAAGGTTTTGCCTAAGTACGACCCGGGTAAAGGCATATCTGTTGAAGATCATCTTAAGAGTTTTTATTTAGCTTTGAATCTTTTAAATGCACAACATGAAGATGTAGTCTATAGGCTTTTCCCATACACATTTGAACTGAAAGTTTCTTCCTGGTATTTTATCTTACGAGCTAGCTCAATTTCCAATTGGGAGGAATTTGAAAAATGTTTTTTAAAGAAGTATGGGAATCAAAAAACTATAGCTACACTCATGAAATAATTATTGTCCATGAGAATGGAAAAGAAATAAAAGGTTCAAGACTTCAACCAAAGGTTCACTACGCTCTTGAATAATTTTAGCGAAGCAACTAAACCTGTAGAAGAATCTTTAGTTGAATATTATACAACAACACTTGAAGGCCCCATAGCAATGTTCGTCAAAAGAACTAAGAAGACCACCCTGATAGGAAATTTTGAAGAAGCTAGGAAGGTGGAAGAACAAGCAGACAACATTGCTTAACATGCCTTAGATGCAAAAACAAAGCCAACAACTAATAGAAAACCCCTGCTGCTTAATAGAAATAAAGAAGAGTCATCGGCATACATGGAAAACGTAGTTAAAATGATGCAGAAATTATCCAATAAAATTGTAGGTCTTGAGAAAGATAAGACAGCTAATACATCTAGGAAGCCTTTCAAACCATTCTATAAGAAGAGAGAAGATAGTGACCAGCCTCATCCACCTATGAACAACTCCCCTATTTTAAATCTAAATGAAATTGGAATGGAACACTTATGTACCTTTCATCAAGAGCCGCACTCTGAAAAGAGCTGCCCACAATGGATTAATTCTATGAGTTTAGTAATGAACCAAATGTTGGATTCACAGATTCTAGATCAAGATGATCCTCCATAGGAACAAACCCTTAAAGTAGAGGAGCCCTCCCCAGATACCACCATGGTATTATGGGACTGGGTACCTTTAACTGAATTAATAGAAGACGATCCCTTGGAGAGCCCAGTCTCTGTTGTAAACATTAACACTCGCAGTAAAGGTCCCATTTCAGATCCAGTTCCAAGATCAACTACGCCAAAACCTAAAGTTTCCAAAGAGATACCTAAGAGACACATTACAGTCATTCAGCCTCAACCTAAAGCTAACCCAACAGCCAAACGTTGACACAATAGTCCAACAACCAAAGGTCACATTGAGCAAGACAGACAATCAAACGAAAGTTGTAAAAGAATGTGATATGGGATATGACATCATTGAAGATATAAAGAAGGTAAAAGCAAATGTTTTGATATTCGATATGTGTAGTCTGCCCCAACAACAAAACAAGTTGTTGCAAGCTCTTCAATCCCATCCCAGCACTCCATTAATAGACACTAAATAAGACCCTAAAACTAATGAAGCCAGTATCAGCGGGAAATCCAAATCCCAGACATTGCCTTTTCTTTTAACTTTTGAAATCTTTAATCACAATGTACAAAATTGTCTGGTAGATTCTGGAGCATCCTTGAATGCCATGCCATTGTCGATCTTTAAGAAGATTAACAATCAACCAATTCCATCTCCCGCTCAGGTTATTCAGTTAGATAGGACTGCTGTTAAAGTTATTGGGGAAATGAAGGATGTGCTCATTAGGTTGTCGGAAGATTCTAGAATATGTCAGTTCATTGATATAATGGTAGTTGACATTCCTGAAGCCTATGGTTTAATTCTAACCAAGGACTGGTCCACAAAACTAAATGGTTACTTTGCAACTGATTGGTCCCATTTATGGTTACCCTATCAGAATAGGAAGAATCAGATTAAAATTTTGAGGGAACCACACATGAAACAAAATGTAACTCGGCCAGAAGGAAAGAACAAAGCTGTAGCCTTCTCATCTTCAGTTTTGGGGAATTATTTCTTAGAAATTCATCCGGGTAATTATCAATCTGAAACTATTAGCCATGAATTAGATAAACAGTCCAATCTCCGTCATTTTTCTTGGACTGATGATATTGATTGTAACATAGTTAGCTTAGTCACTGACTTAGATCATAAAGATACTAACTTAGTTAAATCAAACAATGTTTTTTGGACTTTATACTTTGATGGTTCCAAGACTCTGGAAGGGTCCGGAGCTGGTTGTATTCTAGTGGATCCTGAAAGTAATAAGTACTTCTTGTCCTGTAGATTAGAATTTGAGTGTACTAATAACACTGTTTAATATGAAGCTGTAGTCCACGGATTTAAGAAAGCCATCGGTTTGAATGTGAAATACCTGAAAGTTTTTGGTGACTCAGAAATAGTTGTAAAATAGGTAAGAGATACCATTCACTATCTTTCACCTCATTTGAAATTTTATTAGGCTGAGGTATGGGATTTAATTACGCATTTTGATGCTTTCAACATAAAATCTATTCCTAGACTGCAAAATGCTGCGGCTAATTTATTAGCAACTTCTGCTTCCAGATTGGTGCTGACTAATAACAAATGTTCAATTGAACTGTTTTTCAGGCCTTCTGTCCCAGAAAATATCACAAATTTCAGATTTTTCGATGATGACGATCAGGTCATCAGTTTTCTAACAAATGAAGACATGTTCCAAGAAGCTGTGATAGACGAGGAAGAGCATGAGGCTGTTTTACAAAAGAAAGATGAGGCTAAAGGAAATTTCATCCCCAAAGGGGTGACGTCACTTGAAATGCTTTTTGATCTATGGAGTAAGTTCAAAAGGCCAACAAATACTAAATCAATAGCTCATCGATGCAACACGAAATATTAAATCTGGGCACCGAAGCTAAACCAAAATTTGTTAACCTTGGTAAATGTTGTTCACCGAGAGAAAGAGATAAGTTATAACACCCACATTATTCAGCATATCATACCAATGAAAGCAGGCGTCAATCCATTTCAATTGCAATTGAGGAGGATGCACCCTACTCTCGAACCCCTGATTCAAAAGTAATTGAAGAAGTTACTTGATGCTAAAATAATCTTTAAGGTCTGGCATTCCGACTGGATTGCTAACCTAGTTCCCGTAAGAAAGAGGTCAGGAGAGATAAGATTATGTGTTGACTTCAGAAATCTAAACAGAGCTTCCAATAAAGATAACTATCCCGTCCCTTCAATGGAACAAATTCTCTAGATGGTATCAGGATCGGAACACTTCTCATTTCTTTATGGTTTCTCTGGTTACAATCAAGTATTAGTAGCTAAAGAGGACCATCTTAAGACTACTTTCCGCACCATGTGGGGAACTTTCACATACCAAAGAATGCCATTCGGCCTAATAAACGTAGGAGCCACGTTCCAGCGAGCAATGGACATCGCCTTTCAAGGACTGGGTGGCCATTATGTCGTCGTCTATCTAGATGATGTGACTATTTTTTCAAAGAAAAGAGAAGACCATGTTGTTCATTCAAACATATTTTTGATCGTTGCCAAAAATATGGTATTTCCTTAAACCCCAAAAAGAGTGTGTTTGCTGTTCTTAAAGGTAAACTTCTGGGTCATATCATTTCAAAAAAGGGAATTTCAATAGATCAAGAGAGAGTGCAAGTTCTCAATAAAATTCCCATGCCCCATAACAAAAAATCCATGCAGTCATTTATGGGCACTATTAATTTTGTCCAAAGATTTGTTCCCGATTTCGCTCAAACTGTTAAACCTTTGCAGCAAATGGTCAAGCAAAGCACACAGTTCAAATGGACAGAATTAGAAAAGGATACATTCAGAGATATTAAAGCAGCCATAGCTAATGCTCCTTCCTGAAGAAGCCCAGATTTTGACAAAATTTTTATCTTGTATACTTTTGCTTCAGATGACTCTATCGCAGCTATGCTCACGCAAAAGATAGAATTAGGAGACGAATACCTAATCTCGTTTATGAGCACTTGTATGCAAGGTGCTGAAATGAAATATCCTGTTGTCGACAAATATGCGTATGCTGTGTTCAAAGAAGTAAAACAGTTTAGACCATATATTCTTAAGAATAGAACTAAAGTTATAGTTCCCCACCTAGCTGTCAGATCCCTTTTCGTTCAAAAGGAGTTGGGAGAAAGAAGGAGAAATTGGGTCACGGCTCTTCAAGAATATGACTTAGAATTTAAACTGGCCACCATCATTAAAGGACAAGGCCTATGTAAATTTCTTACTGAACATACAATTGATGAAGAGCAAGATTGGAAGAACGAAGACAAGATGAATTCAACCGAAGTATGTCCCTTTTCACAGCTCCTGAATCATGGTATAGATATTTAGTGCCTTACTTGCAACAAGGGAATCTACCAGAACATTGGAGTTCTAAACAAAGAAGGCTCCTCCATTTAAAGTCAACAGCTTATCAGATAATTGACGGAATACTTTTCAGAAAAAAATATGATGGAGTTTTTCTCAGATGCCTAGAGAAGGAGGATGCAGGTAAATTCGTCAAGGAGTTACACGATGGCCTTGCTGGAGGACATTATTTAGGGGAGACAACAGCTCACAAAATACTGAGAGCTGGATATTACTATCCCACTTTATTCTGGGACACCCATACTTATGCACGAAACTGTGATGTATGCCAAAGGAATGCTGGAAAATTACCTAAGATGGTAGGACCCTTGCAGCCGGTTATCATTTTAGAACCTTTTGAACAGTGGGGTATAGATGTCATCAAAGAGATAAAACCAAATTCTTCTCCGCAACATCGATATATCCTGACAACCACAGACTATTTCACCAGATGGACAGAGGCTACCCCATTGCGCAAAATCAATGAAGATGCAATCATCAGTTTCTTGAAAGAGAACATCATAACCAGGTTTGGGTTCCAATTTCCCTAGTATTTGATAATGCCACTTATTTGTCTTCTTTTAAAATAAATAATTTTTTTTATGAAAGGTGAATTAAATTGAATTATTCATCCAATTACTACCCCCTGGGAAATGGACTAGCTGAATCTTCAAACAAAAACCTCATCCAAATTCTAAAGAAAACTGTGATTGAAAATCAGCGAAGCTGGCATATAGCTCTCCCAAATTCCTTATGGGCAGATAGGGTGACTCCAAAGAATGCATTAGCGGTTACCCCTTACACCCTTGTCTATGGCAAGGAAGCCATCGTCCCTCCCAAAATCTTACTTCCATCCTTTCAATTGTCCCAAACCTCTCGAGGGTTTGGTAGTCAAATTTAACAATCCAGGATTGACACCCTGCCTCAACTTGAAGAAGCCCGGCAAAAAGCTAAGAACCGATTCCACCAACACCAAGATATAGTCAAAAGATGGTTCGATAAGAGGATTTCTGGTAAAAGAAGTTTTGAAGTAGGAGATTTAGTTCTGAAATGTGACCATAATCACAAGGCAAGGGAATGCACATGAAATTCCAACACTTATGGGTAGGCCCTTACCAAATTTCTGCAAAGCTTGGCCCATCCACTTACAAGCTAACAGACCTCTAGGGAGAGGAAGTAACCCTTCCCCTCAAAGGCTTTGCCTTGAAACAATACTTTGAATAGTCTCGTTGAGGTTTTCTGTACATAAATAAAAGGTTTCTTTGTTCCTTTGTTTTCTTTGTTGATCTTTGTTTTGTTTTGTTTTGTAGTTAGGTTTGTCAGTACAATTTACTTTTGTTTGGACTTTCTCTTTTCTTAGGCACATAAAACCCAGTCCAACCCCTAGCTTAGCGGTAGTACAGAACTCTCAGCAAAAGCGAAATCTTGAAGGCGGAATCTCATTTGTAAAGAGAAGGAGGCTCTGTGACTTTGCTTCCACTGATCAACCTTTGAAATGGAGGGATCTCTTCCTGTTTGGTCAAAATAACCCCAGTAAAATGACTAATGATCCTGTATTTCTCTCCCACTATCTCAAGTCTCCACCCTTTTAATATTGATGCCTGTCTCAAGATCCTCTTGCTATTAGGGAACCACGGACAGGAAGCATGCCTCACAGGGGTATGGTATTTAAATGATCCCATGCTACAAATAAAAGCCTAAAGGCTTACATCAAAGGGTCTTATTTCCAAAAATTCTCGCCTCAATCAAAGCATGGCTGAGATAAAAGCAAAATGTTCAAGTCAAGAAAGCTGTTCAAAAGACTCAGCTCAAGCTAGGTTCTTCTCCGTCTGTGAGACTTGATAAATTGAATAAAATTTGTTGCTCACATAAAAGGACATTATGGATTGAAGGACCCAAATAAAAGATTGTAATTTAAAGGAAACCATTTCTGGAAGGCTCAAATAACAAAAGCTGTCAAATACATAAACATCCAAAAGGATGAACATAGCATGGGAATGAGGAATAGATGAATACCCCTTTGAAGTACCGTTACGATCCTGTTGAGTCCTCTTTTGGTCAGGACATCATGAAGACAATCCCTAAAAGTATTAAATCCATGCTCTAGCCTTGAGAGAGTTTGAAGGAAGTACAAGTCTTAGTCTCCTTTCTCCCGAAGACCAATATGATTAAGAGATCACTCCATTCTTAAAAATTGAATTATGGGGCATTCATGTTATGCTTGGAGCTATGATTTTAAATGTCATTCTAAGTCATGACAGGATTTTTTTTCAGAGATCTGTGTTCGCCAGCAAATCGCCAAGTGTTGTTGCTGTAACATCCCCCCCTAAATTTTTTTGTAAATATTGGGTCCCTCCTATTATTTTGTTTAAGCACCTGTTTTTTATCAAATCTTTCTCACTTAATCTTCAACTTTTCTTGAAAGTGTTGACCCTTCTAGTTCTTTTGTTTTTTTTACTAAGGCATTTTTTCCTTCTATTGAAAAGCAGTGCGCTATTTTAAAGCTTAAATGTGCGCATCAGTCTGCACCGTTTTAACGGTTAACTGTGCACGCGCTCAAAGCGCAAATTGGAAGCACAAACTTTAGACTTATGTCTTGCGTGAAAGGCGCACTTTCTAAGACTTATGCTTCTGCCTCGTTCCCAAAACTTGGCTTTTCAGTGAAGTTTCCCTGTGCAAATTAAAGGTTTAAAATGTGCGCCATATTAACGCATGATTCTTTCTTGGAGTCTAAGTCTAGCTTGACCGCCATCGACGCAATTCCTAATAATAGGATGAGCGCTTTGGCATAGGATTTTTCCTTAAGAACACCGACACAAAATCTCTTAAGTTTTTTCTGTATGGTCCATTGGCGGAGTTCCCATTAGCGCACATTTCGTGACTAAAAGTTGCGCCAAAGGTGCCAGGCTTATCCATATACCTCCCGCTTCCATATCTACGTCTCATCTTTCCTTGAATTCTAATTTTGGCACAGCGCTATCATCGCAGAGCTTAATCTTGCAATCGTCGCTTTGGCGCAGGATGTAATGTTATGATCTCCGCTTAAGCACAGGGTTTAATGTTGCGATCTCTGCTTTGGCGTGAAGTTTTATTTTGGTGCATGTGCAACCACGGAGTTGGGAGGGTCATGAATGTGGCCATGTGTCATTTTAAATGCACAAGTTCTTGAGCCCTGTGCTCATAACTCCTCCAACCTATCACGCACATGAATTAATTGCCTTCCCTATATGAATGCATAGAATGGGATTTTAAAAAATCACTCGACCACTGCCATAGGAGAACGAAACTCGTTGTTTGATATTGAACTCTGACTGCACTACTTCCCATCTCGGAACGATCGCTAGCCACCAGGGAACACTGCCAAGCCAACAGGTAGGTGCTAGACCCCTCCTCTCTTCGTTTTTCGAGGTTCTTCTTTGGACTCGCACCCCTTTCGTACCATTTTATCCACTATATATATAAGCAAAACAAACTTATATGAACTAAGCGGTTAGTTGTGAGTCAAAGCCATGAATACACGAAACCACCGTATGCAAACCAGAGCCTGGAAGGCCCTATTCTCCCATGCGCGCTTCAAATGTTTCCCACTATCGCGTACTCAGTGTCCTAAGTAAGTTTTCCACGCATCTTGCCATCTCTGAGTTTGCCCGGTTATACCTTAATGGCCACATATCTTGCGTTCCACACTCAAATCTGTAGCTAATGCTTTGTTTTTTCGGTTAAAACGCCACATACACCCCATGGAAAATTCACCGCCAAGCAACAATACCATTCGCGCCCAGGCCACATAAAACCCACAGCGCTCGACCAAAACCACCTTAGAATATGTTGAGAAAAAATGGCAGGCTAGTAGTGGTAGCTTTATAAATAGCTCCATTTTTTACTTATAGAGGTCGGCTACTATGAAAGAAGAACCAGTAAAACCACCCATGTGATATTTTCCAGGCATTGCTTGCATGAATGCAGTGGTCTCACCAGGTGCACATAACATTTTAGGTACTTGAGCATTTCTGTGAATGACATGACACCATAAAATGCTCCAACTCCTTATTCCTTTATTAGTCTATCTTGGCTAGGTATTTTTTATTTGGAAGACACCTACATATTGAACAAAGTAATAGTGCAAATGAGAAGTTGTATTGCTACCTTTCCACCATGTCGATTTCCTTGTTGTTAAACTTCCCAACTCTTGTCTTTCCTCTTGGTATTACGTTGACAACAAACTAGCTTTATCGTGATAAGCTAATTGAACATGAAATCAAGACAACCTTGATCCTAACCATCATTCCAAGAATAATGAAACCATAGTGCCATTTATGTTATATATGAAACCACAGTGGCTTGTATAGCTTGTTGGCATTTGCATCTAGTATTTTTCATGATTTTCAACTGTGAAATGGTAGCTGCAATTGTGAGTTAGTTGATCATTTTGTTAAAATAGCTTCCGTATTATGAAAGTGGCATATTCTGAATTTTTCATAACTGTTTTGCTAATGCTTGAAGGTTATCTAGTTAAAGCCAACTCTGTCATATTTTCTTTCTCAGATCTATAGGATATTTTGCATTTTAATAATGGTTGAATGTCTACATACGCCTTATTTGTACTGCCCTGCTTATCGTAGGATTGTCATGCATAGGAGGTCTGCAAGGAAGAAGGCCGCGCAAAAGATAGATTCAGATTCAGACGTAGAAATTTTGTTGGACACTTCACTCAAGACAATGTTTACTAACACACAAACTACCACCAATGTGCCCCCTGGGAGTTCTGCCCCGGAATTTCAGTGGCGTGATCTATATAGGTTTATCATGGACCAAGACAATTGTCAAGCCTCCATAGAAGACGCTCTGGTGTATGCAAACATCCGAAGGTCTTACCTCCATAAGGCAACAACTCATCCTGAATTGCTCCCATGTTCTGAAGTCATTGGGTGGTTGATCCCTCATGTCAGGACTGACACTAGGTTCATAAATGATAAAAATGGGATGAACCTAGCATATTTTGCTCCTGAGCATATCACAGCCACCTACACATTACCTCAACCCAAATCTTGGTTAGATAAAAAATGGATAGCAGAAAATCTTATGGACCTGCTGGATGCCGCTAGGAAAATGATGATAGCTGACAGATAGATAAGGAGGAATAATAATGAGTATGAGAGAAACCTATTAAAGACTCCTTATAGACTCATTGTCCTGATGTTGAGCCAGATCTTTGGTATGCCAAATGGAAATATCTTTACTCTCGGATGGGTACCAGTAATATTCCATATAGCTATGCATGGTACCATCTTTAATTGGGATGATATAATTTCAGACAGCTTGGTCTCACAACTAACTGCTGCCCAAGGAGGAATGACTCAGAAGAAGGTGGAATTCTTTATGTCCTCATACTTGATAGACTGCCTACTGAGCAAACACACCTTCTTTGACTTGGGTTGCTCATGGAGCAGAAAAGAGACACCTCTCTTCATGGCCTATCAACTCACATGGGCAAGCAAGTATACGAGCTATTACAAGCAGGTTTGCGAGAAATTCATCATGCCTCTATACTAGCTTATTTTTGTAAAGGAACCAGATTGCATGTCGGAGAACGCCATGCCCATTATCGAAGTGTTTGGCGATTATTACCATGGTGTAGAAGGTACCTATATCCGAATGAGTGGAGGATCCATAGCTCCCTTTGTACTCCTTAGATATGCTACAAATTTTGTGATACACTGGGAAGCCATAAGGCAACTCTTCAGCATTGGCGGGATCAGCAGAGTTCTCAATGAAAGGAAGAAAGGGAATTATCTGCCAATGCCTTTCACTATTGGCGCATACAACCTCCCGAAGGCTAGGGAATGAGAAAACTATGTTCAAGATCTAGATATCTCCCATTTTGGTACAACTTTTTTCAGAAGGCATGACCCTTGTGGTACCGTTGCCGAACATGTTATTGATGTCAAAGTTAGCTTTGCTTTCGCCCATCTTATGGACAAGGAGGAAGATTTTTTTCATAGTGCTCGGAACTTAATGGAATTAGGAAAGCGTGGAAAGAGCTCTAACCCCAGTCCTGTTGGCCTAATACAAAAGGAAAAGGAAGCGTCAGTGTCTTAATCAGGAGATCCAACAGGAATAGAACAAGAGGAGGATGACAAGATATTACGGGAACTAACTATCAAACATCAGCAAGATCAAGAAGCAGCTAGGATCCAAAATGAACAAGCTTCCCAGTTGCATTAAGATGAGGCAGCAAGAATCCATCAAGAGCGGGCTATTCGGTTGCAGCAACAAAAGGAAGTTGCTAGGGTACAGAGGGAGCAAGAGAAAAGGGCTTTGGAAGATGAGGCTGCTAGAAGCCAGAAGGAGAAGGAAGTAAGGGCCCAAAGAGAAGAAGAAGACATAATCATCCAGGAACAGGCTTCTAAACTGCAAGAGGAGAAAGAAGAAGAGAATATTTTGTTAGAAGAGGCAGACATATTAGAAAAGGAGTTAGAAAATCTATCTGAAAGGAAGGAAAGGGAGCAGACTGAGAAAACTCTCGAACCATAACCGTCTACTCCACAAGACATGGAATTGGATCCGCCACTGATAGACCAACCAAGGATAGCTCAAGAAGGGGTTGCTTCTACTGAAGGATTAGCGTTGACCCCGTACAACCCCAGAAAGTAGCGCCAGGTGGCCAACCTGGATTCCGTATATTTTCACGAGTGGAAAAGGGCTATCATTGACTGAAGAGTAAGGAAAATGGAAATTGGGGAGGACTTATATGAATTCAGGGTATCAGAAACCACACTGGTCCAAGGAACTGATGTTGACCCTTCATTCCAATCCGAATGCACTATGGCATCAACTGAGGCGAGTAAAGCCAATACTGATCAGTTAATAAATGAGGTCAAGCATTACAGAGATCAATGCTTCAAAATAAGAGATGAAAGGAAGAGGGAGGTACTAGAAGCAAATGAATTGAAGAAGAAATACAGGGAAATGACAGAAGATAATTTAAGGATAACTTCGGGAGCTCTACAACTTGAAAATGAGAAGAATTCACTAGAGATGCAGCTGGCCGTCTCCGAAGACGAGCAAAAGAACTTAAAGGCTCGGATATCAGAATTGGAGGAGCTTGAAGCTAGCAGGGCCCAACAAATTCATCTCTCCAGGGATCAGTATGAGGGGTTAATTCAAGAAAAGGAGCAATTGTTGAAACATCTCAAAGAAGTAGCGAAAAACAAGCAAGACCTGTTCACGTTTCACAAGCAAGCATGTGACATGCAAATAAAAGGCCATCAACTGCTAGTGCTGATCTCAGGAGAAATTTGCAACGTGAAATAAATGATCATGAAGATGAAAGCCATCGAAGTTGGAGCCTTAAAGAACAAAGACAAGTTTGTAGAGCATGTGGAAGAGTGAAAACAACAATTTGAGTGGAGAAGAGGAAAATATGGATTCCCCTCAAACTTGCGCACCACCACCGAAGAAGAATTTGACTTAGATGCAGGAGTCCTTGAATTTAGTAAATATTGTGGCACTAGGCTAAGCTTGGAGATCAGAAAGACTGTCCACAAATGTCACTCTTTCTACTCCAAAATTAGAGAATCCCATGGCAAGTGCCCCTTGGTTCTGCCTGAAACTATCTATGAATTCCCAGGACGAGAACATCGGTTGGCTGAGTTGCAAGGCGAGTTGGACCAAGTCTTGGACTATGTTAAAAAGGTAGAGGTGATAACCCAATATGAACTCCAACAGTTCATTGGCTAGCCCGCTGTGCATATCTACTTTTTGGAAGCAATTTCCCAAGCAGCAGCAGCAGGAGCAACACAAGTCAAATCAGATCTGTGCAAGCATGAGATTGCAGCAAAGGCAACAATATCTATTCAGAGCAAAATTATCTTGAAAGAGCTCAGTCAATGGGCCACCCATATCCAAAGTGTAGATGGCCAAGTATCCACAAGCGAGCCAATTGGCGGGGATGAGTCAGTGAGTCAGCAAAAGGAAGCCAAATAAAATAGATCAACCATCAGAATTGTTATTTGTGTTAATGTGAAAAAAGGCTGAAATTCCTTTATTGTATAAATGCTTTACAAGACACCCGGCTCTGATTTTGTATTATATGGAAGGCACTCCATGAATCTGTGGGTTTTGTAATTGTGCATTAAAGGACAAATTAGAAGTTTCTAGAGTTTAGGGTACACTTGTCAGCTCAAAGAGAAATTTGTAAATTTATAAATAAAAGAATGGAAGAGGAATACAGGACTTTTGGCAGGTGAAAGAAATTTTCTAGCTTGTGCGAATTACTTTTCTACTTGCTCTAAGAAATGGAATTTTGCCTAATGAAATCCTGGAGAGGACGTTTTTGTCTGGAAATGTGTATTGACTACTTGCTGGACTATTCTTGTGCCATTCATATACCACTGTGAGATATTTCTTTCCTATATGAATTATTTCTTTGTAATGGATGATTTTGCTTCTTTCTGTACAAT
Source organism: Larix kaempferi (assembly GCA_027924585.1). NCBI lineage: Eukaryota > Viridiplantae > Streptophyta > Pinopsida > Pinales > Pinaceae > Larix > Larix kaempferi. The sequence continues at coordinate 11,628,199 of BSBM01000487.1, forward strand.
GATGTCTCTCTTAAATGTGTAATGGAATGCATTCAGTGAATTAAAGCTATCTTTAATATCTTTTATATTATGCTAAGATTGTATCTTTATGATTTAATGGCTATTTGTATGATCTTTAGATGTTTCTTTCAGTGTATTGCTCATATTTACAGTTTGCTCCTTGCAAAGATAGATTAGATTTGCTTATACTGTTTTAGGTTAATTTAGATTAGTTACATGCATTTAGCTTAGGGCACTTGCATGTCATCTTTAAATAAAATACATAAACGGTGGATCGGACCGCAACCGATGTAAAGAACAAGAATCTTTAAATCTTACGGTAGCTGGAACCGTTAACCGGATGGATTTCCCATACCAAACGATGAGTGATCTAAATGGGCTTGCTTACCGGGGAGAATCCCTTTCTGATTGATGTTGCGATTTTCGAGACATCAACAGTTTTTGGCGCTAGAAGGAGGGCCACCAGTGCATGGCTGATGAAGGAGTTTCCTCCATTGGCATAAACATTACTAGAAACCCACTTGAAACAATAATTTCAAACAATCCATATCTTGAAGTGACAAATCAAGAAAACCTTGAAACTCGAATTCTAAACAACAAGAAGCATTGTATGTTGTACCTTTTACAAAGGTAGAAGACTTAAGAAGGAACACCCGAGCTTATGTTAAACAACTCGATGGTTTAAATGCAATAACCTTTCTCCCTAGAAGAAGAAATCCTTAAAGAGAAAGACAGTATACCTGTGATTCAATTCTGGTGCAGATCTTTGAAGAGCTGGTAGATTTATATTTGGAAGAGATCACAGATCCATTGAAAGAAGTCAATTCTGAAGATCCAGAAAATCTTGGAGAGATTTTCACTCCAAAGAATTCTCCACCTCATACTCCACACAATTCTCCACCTAATTCTCCACATAGAGCCAGGGCTATGCCTGCATGGAGGGCCAGGGGGGCATTAAATTTAGCTGGACCATTCCACAATATGCTTACAAATCCAGAGAAGGTTTTTCCTAAGTACGACCCGGGTAAAGGCATATCTGCTGAAGATCATCTTAAGGGTTTTTATTTAGCTTTGAATCTTTTAAATGTACAGCATGAAGATGTAGTCTATAGGCTTTTCCCATATACATTTGAACCGAAAGTTTCTTCCTGGTATTTTAGCTTACAAGCTAGCTCAATTTCCAATTGGGAGGAGTTTGAAAAATGTTTTTTAAAGAAGTATGGGAATCAAAAAACTGTAGCTACACTCATGAAAGAATTATTGTCCATGAGAATGGAAAAGAAAGAAAAGGTTCAAGACTTCAACAAAAGGTTCACTATGCTCTTGAATAATTTCAGCGAAGCAACTAAACCTACAGAAGAATCTTTAGTTGAATATTATACAACAACACTTGAAGGCCCCATAACAATGTTCGTCAAAAGAACTAAGAAGACTACCTTGAAAGGAAATTTCGAAGAAGCTAGGAAGGTGGAAGAAGAAGCAGACAACATTGCTAAACATGCGTTAGATGCGGAAACAAAGCCATCAACTAATAGAAAACCCCTGCTGCTTACTAGGAATAAAGAAGAGTCATCGGCAGACATGGAAAACGTAGTTAAATTGATGCAGAAATTGTCCAATAAAATTGTAAATCTTGAGAAATATAAAGCAGCTGGTACATCTAGGAAGCCTTTCAAACCAATCTACAAGAAGAGAGAAGACAATGACCAGCGTCATCCACCTATGAACAACTCCCCTGTTTTAAATCTAAATGAAATAGGAATGGAACACTTTTGTAACTTTCATCAAGAGCCGCACTCTAATAAGAGCTGCCCACAATGGATTAAATCTATGAGTTAAGTAATGAACCAAATGCTGGATTCACAGATTCCAGATCAAGATGATCCTCCAGAGGAACAAACCCTTGAAGTAGAGGAGCCCTCCCCAGATACCACCATGGTATTATGGGATTGGGTACCTTTAACTGAATTAATAGAAGACGATCCCGTGGAGAGCCCAGTCTCTGTTTAAACATTAACACTTGCAGTAAAGGTCCCATTTCAGATCCAGTTCCAAGCTCAACTACGCCCAAACCTAAAGTTTCCAAAGAGATACCTAAGAGACACATTACAGTCATTCCACCTCAACCTAAAGCTAACACAACAACTGCCAAACAGCCAAATGTTGACACAATAGTCCAGCAACCAAAGGTCACATTGAGCAAGACAGACAATCAAATGAAAGTTGTAAAAGAATGTGATATGGGATATGACATCATTGAAGATATAAAGAAGGTAAAAGAAAATGTTTCGATATTCGATATGTGTAGTCTGCCCCAACAACGAAACAAGTTCTTGCAAGCTCTTCAATCCTAGCCCAGCACTCCATTAACAGACACTCAAGAAGACCCTGAAATTAATGAAGCTAGTATCGGTGGGAAATCCAAATCCCAGACATTGCCTTTTCTTTTAAATTTTGAAATATTCAATCACAATGTACACAATTGTCTAGTAGATTCTGGAGCATCCCCGAATGTCATGCCACTGTCGATCTGTATGAAAATTAACGGTCAACCAATTCCATCTCCCGCTCAGATTATTGAGTTAGATAGGACTGTTGTTAAAGTTATTGGGGAAATGAAGGATGTGCTCATTAGGTTGTCGGCAGAATCTAGAATATGTCAGTTCATTGATATAATGGTAGTTGACATTCCTGAAGCCTATGGTTTAATCCTAACTAGGGACTGGTCCCCAAAACTAAATGGTTATGTTGCAACTGATTGGTCCCATTTATGGTTATCGTATCAGAATAGGAAAAATTAGATTAAAATTTTGAGGGAACCACACATGAAACAAAATGTAACTCAGCTAGAAGGAAAGAACGAAGCTGTAGCCTTTAGTCTTCAGTTTTGGGGAATTATTTCTTAAAAATTGATCCTGGTAATTATCAATCTGAAACTATTAGTCATGAATCAGATAAACAATCCAATCTCCTTCATTTTTCTTAGACTGATGATATCGATTGTAACATAGTTAGCTTAGTCACTGACTTAGATCATAAAGATACTAACTTAGTTAAATCAAACAATGTTTTTTGGACTTTATACTTTGATGGTTCCAAGACTCTGGAAGGGTCCGGAGCTGGTTGTATTCTAGTGGATCCTGAAAGTAATAAGTACTTCTTGTCCTGTAGATTAGAGTTTGAGTGTACTAATAACACTGCTAAATATGAAGCTTTAGTCCACGGATTGAAGAAAGCCATCGGTTTGAATGTTAAGTACCTGAAAGTTTTTGGTGACTCAGAAATAGTTGTAAGACAGGTAAGAGATACCATTCACTGTCTTTCACCTCATTTGAAAGGTTATCAGGCTGAGGTATGGGATTTAATTACGCATTTTGATGCTTTCAACATAAAATATGTTCCTATACTGCAAAATGTTGCGGCTGATTTATTAGCAACTTCAGCTTCCAGATATGTGCCGACTAATAACAAATGTTCAATTGAATTGGTTTTCAGGCCTTCTGTCCCAGACAATATCACAAATTTCAGAGCTTTTATGATGACGATCAGCTCATTAGTTTTCTAAACAAATGAAGACATGTTCCAAGAAGCTGTGATAGACGAAGAAGAGCATGAGGCTGTTTTGCAAAAGAAAGATGAGGCTAAAGGAAATTTCATCCCCAAAGGGGTGAGGTCACTTGAAATGCTTTTTGATCTACGGAGTAAGTTCAAAAGGCCAGCAAATACTAAAACCAATAGCTCATCAATGCAACACGAATTAGTAAATCTAGGCACCGAAGCTGAACCAAAATTTGTTAACCTTGGTAAATGTTGTTCACCGGGAGAAAGAGATAAGTTCATCAAGCTTTTTCGACAATATAAGGACGTTTTTCCATGGAATTATGATGATTTGAAAACATATGACACCTGCATTATTCAACATATCATACCAATGAAAGCAGGCGTCAAGACATTTCAGCAGCAATTGAGGAGGATGCACCCTACTCTCGAACCCCTGATTCAAAAGGAATTGAAGAAGTTACTTGATGCTAAAATAATCTTTAAGGTTTGGCATTCTGACTGGATTGCTAACCTAGTTCCCGTAAGAAAGAGGTCAGGAGAGATAAGATTATGTGTTGAATTCAAAATATGAACAGAGCTTAAGATAAAGATAACTATCTCGTCCCTTCAATGGAACAAATTCTCTAGATGGTATCAGGATCGGAGCTCTTCTCCCTTCTTGATGGTTTCTCTAGTTACAATCAAGTATTAGTAGCTGAAGAGGACCGTCTTAAGACTAATTTCTGCACCAAGTGGGGAACTTTCGCATACTGAAGAATGCCATTCAGCCTAATAAACGTAGGAGCCACGTTCCAGCGAGCAATGGACATCACCTTAAGAGGATTGGAACGCCATTGTGTCGTCGTCTATCTAGATGATGTGACTGTTTTTCCAAAGAAAAGAGAAGACCATGTTGTTCATTTAAAACATATTTTTGATCGTTGCCAAAAATATGGTATTTCTTTAAACCCCAAGAAGAGTGTGTTTGCTGTTCTTGAAGGTAAACTTCTGGGTCATATCATTTCAAAAAAGGGAATATCAATAGATCAAGAGAGATTGCAAGTTCTCAATAAAAATCCCATGCCCCATAACAAAAAATCCATGCAGTCATTTATGGGCACTATCAATTTTGTTCGAATATTTGTCCCCGATTTCGCTCAAACTGTTAAACCTTTGCAGCAAATGGTCAAGCAAAGCACACAGTTCAAATGGACAGAATTAGAAAAGGATGCATTCAGAGATATTAAAGCAGCCATAGCTAATGCTCCTTCCTTAAGAAGCCCAAATTTTGACAAATATTTTATCTTGTATACTTTTGCTTCAGATGACTCTCTCGTAGATGTGCTCACGCAAAATATAGAATTAGGAGATGAATACCCAATCTCATTTATGAGCACTGGTCTGCAAGGTGCTGAACTGAACTATCCTGTTGTCGACAAACAGGCGTATGCTGTGTTCAAAGCATTAAAATAGCTCAGACCATATATTCTTAAGAACAAAACTGAAGTTATAGTTCCCCACCCAGCTATCAGATCCCTTTTCGTTCAAAAGGAGTTGGGAGAAAGAAGGGGAAATTGGGTCACGGCTCTTCAAGAATATGACTTAGAATTTAAACCGGCCACCATCATTAAAGTACAAGGCCTATGTAAATTGCTTACAGAAGATACAATTGATGAAGAGTAGGATTGGAAGAACGAAGCCAAGCTGAATTCAATCGAAGTATGTCCTTTTTTCACAGCTCTTGAATCATGGCATAGGGATTTAGTGCATTATTTGCAACAAGGGTACCTACCAGAACACTGGAGTTCTAAACAAAGAAGGTCCCTCTGTTTAAAGTCAGTAGCTTATTAGATCATTGACGGAATACTTTTCAGAAAAAATTATGATGGAGTTTTTCTCAGATGCCTAGAGAAGGAGGATGCAGGTAAAGTCGTCAAGGAGTTACACGATGGCCCTGCTGGGCAACATTATTCAGGGGAGATAATGGCTCATAAAATACTGAGAGATGGCTATTACTAGCCCACTTTATTTCGGGATTCCCATACTTATGCACGGAACTGTGATGTATGCCAAAGGACTGCTGAAAAATTACTTAAGACGGTAGGACCCTTACGGCCGGTTATCATTTCAGAACCTTTCGAACAGTGGGGTATAGATGTCATCAGAGAGATAAAACCAAATTCTTCTCTGCAACATCGATACATCCTGACAGCCACCGACTATTTCACTAAATGGACAGAGGCTTCCCCATTGCGCAAAATCAATGAAGATGCATTCATCAGTTTCTTGAAAGAGAACATCATAACCAGGTTTGGGGTTCCAATTTCCCTAGTATTTGATAATGCCACTTATTTATCCTCTTTTAAAATAAATGAATTTGTTTATGAAAGGGGAATTAAATTGCATTATTCAGCTAATTACGACCCCTGGGGAAATGGACTAGCTAAATCTTCAAACAAAAACCTCATCCGAATTCTCAAGAAGACTGTGATTGAAAATCAAGGAAGCTGGCATATAGCTCTCCCAAATGCCTTATGGGCAGATAGGGTGACTCCAAAGAATGCATTAGGGGTTTACCCTTACACCCTTGTCTATGGCAAGGAATCCATCCTCCCTCCCAACATCTTACTTCCATCCTTTCAATTGTCCCAAGCCTCTCGAGGGTCTGGTAGTCAGATTTTACAATCTAGGATTGACACCCTGCTTCAACTTGAAGAAGCCCGACAAAAAGCAAAGAACCGATTCCACCAAAACCAAGATATAGTCAAAAGATGGTTCGATAAAAGGAAGTCTGGTAAAAGAAGTTTTGAAGTAGGAGATTTAGTTCTGAAATGGGACCATAATCAAGAAGGCAAGGGAATGCACACGAAATTCTATCTTTAATTGGGATGATATAATTTCAGACAGCTTGGTCTCACAGCTAACTGCTTCCCAAGGAGGAATGACTTAGAAGAAGGCGGAATTCTTTATGTCCTCATACTTGATAGACTGCCTACTGAGAAAACACGCCTTCTTTGACTTGGGTTTCTCATGGAGCATAAAAGACAGTTCAAACTGTTAAACCTTTGCAGCAAATGGTCAAGCAAAGCACACAGTTCAAATGGAAAGAATTAGAAAAGGATGCATTCAGAGATATTAAAGCAACCATAGCTAATGCTCCTTCCTTAAGAAGCCTAGAATTTGACAAAGATTTTATCTTGTATACTTTTGCTTCAGATGACTCTCTCGCATCTGTGCTCACGCAAAAGATAGAATTAGGAGACGAATACCCAATCTCATTTATGAGCACTGGTCTGCAAGGTGCTGAACTGAACTATCATGTTGTCAACAAACATGCATATGCCATGTTCAAAGCATTAAAATAGCTCAGACCATATATTCTTAAGAACAAAACTAAAGTTATAGTTCCCCACCCAGCTGTCAGATCCCTTTTCATTCAAAAGGAGTTGGGAGAAAGAAGGGGAAATTGGGTCACGACTCTTCAAGAATATGACTTAGAATTTAAACCGGCCACCATCATTAAAGGACAAGGCCTATGTAAATTGCTTACAGAAGATACAATTGATGAAGAGTAGGATTGGAAGAATGAAGCCAAGCTGAATTCAGTCGAAGTATGTCCCTTTTTCACAGCTCTTGAATCATGGCATAGGGATTTAGTGCATTATTTGCAACAAGGGTACCTACCAGAACACTGGAGTTCTAAACAAAGAAGGCCCCTCCGTTTAAAGCCAGTAGTTTATCAGATCATTGACGGAATACTTTTCAGAAAAAATTATGATGGGGTTTTTCTCAGATGCCTAGAGAAGGAGGATGCAGGTAAAGTCGTCAAGGAGTTACACGATGGCCCTGCTGGGCGACATTATTCAGGGGAGACAATGGCTCATAAAATACTGAGAGATGGCTATTACTATCCCACTTTATTTCGGGATTCCCATACTTATGCACGAAACTGTGATGTATGCCAAAGGAGTGCTGGAAAATTACCTAAGACGGTAGGACCCTTGTGGTCGGTTATCATTTCAGAACCTTTCGAACAGTGGGGTATAGATTTCATCGGAGAGATAAAACCAAATTCTTCTCTACAACATCGATACATCCTAACAGCCACCGACTATTTCACCAGATGGACAGAGGCTGCCCCATTGCACAAAATCAATGAAGATCCAGTCATCAGTTTCTTGAAAGAGAACATCATAACCAGGTTTGGGGTTCCATTTTTTCCTAGTATTTGATAATGCCACTTATTTCTCCTCTTTTAAAATAAATGAATTTGTTCATGAAAGGGTAATTAAATTGCATTCTTCAGCCAATTACTACCCCCAGGGAAATGGACTAGCTAAATCTTCAAACAAAAACCTCATCCGAATTCTCAAGAAGACTGTGATTGAAAATCAAGGAAGCTGGAATATAGCTCTCCCAAATGCGTTATGGGCAGATAGGGTGACTCCAAAGAATGCATTGGGGGTTTCCCCTTACACCCTTGTCTATGGAAAGGAAGCCATCTTGCCTCCCAACATCTTACTTCCATCCTTTCAATTGTCCCAAGCCTCTCGAGGGTCTGGTAGTCAGATTTTACAATCTAGGATTGACACCCTGCTTCAACTTGAAGAAGCCCGACAAAAAGCAAAGAACCGATTCCACCAAAACCAAGATATAGTCAAAAGATGGTTCGATAAAAGGAAGTCTGGTAAAAGAAGTTTTGAAGTAGGAGATTTAGTTCTGAAATGGGACCATAATCAAGAAGGCAAGGGAATGCACACGAAATTCCAACACTTATGGGTAGGCCCTTACCAAATTTTGGCAAAGCTCGGCCCATCCATTTACAAGCTAATAGACCTCCAGGGAGAGGAAGTAACCCTTCCCCTCAACGACCTCGCCTTGAAACAATACTTTGCATAGTCTCGTTGAGGTTTTTTGTACATAAATAAAAGGTTTCTTTGTTCCTTTGTTTTCTTTGCTGATCTTTGTTTTGTTTTGTTTTGTAGTTAGGTTTGTCAGTACCATTTAATTTCGTCTGGACTTTCTGTTTTCTTAGGCACATAAGACCCAGTCCAACCCCTGGCTTAGCGGTGGTATAGAACTCTCAGCAAAATCGAAATCTTGAAGGTGAAATCTCATTTGTAAAGAGAAGGAGGCTGTGTGACTTTGCTTCCATTGATCAGCCTTTTAAATGGAGGGATCTCTTCCGGTTTGGTCAAAATAACCCCAGTTAAATGACTAATGATCCCGTATTTCTCTCCCACTATCTCAAGGCTCCACCCTTTTAATATTAATGCCTGTCTCAAGATCCTCTTTCTATTAGGGACCCATGAAAAGGAAGCATGCCTCATAGGGGTATGGTATTTAAGTGATCCCATGTTACAAATAAAAGCCTAAAGGCTTACATCAAAGGGTCTGATGGATGAGATAAAAGCAAAATGTTCAAGTTAAGAAAGCTATTCAAAAGACTCAACTCAAGATAGGTTCTTCTCCATCTAAGAGACTTGATAAATCGAATAAAATCTCTTACTCACACAAAAGGACATTATGGACTGAAGGACCCAAATCAAAGATTGAAATTTTAAGGAAACCATTACTCGAAGGCTCAAATAGCAAAAGCTATCAAATACATAAATATCCAAAAGGATGTAGATGGCATGGGAATGAGGAACAGACGAATACCCCTATGAAGTACTGTTACAATCCTGTGGAGTCCTCTTTTGGTCAAGACATCATGAAGACAATCCCTAAAGAATTAACTCCATGCTCTAGCCTTGAGAGAGTTTGAAGGAAGTACAAGTCTTAGTCTCCTTTCTCCCAAAGACCAATATGATCAAGAGATCACTCCATTCTTAAAAATTGAATTATGGGGCATTCTTGTTACGCTTGGAGCTGTGATTTTAAATGTCATTCTAAGTCATGATAGGATTTTGTTTCAGAGATCTGTGTTCACCAACGAATCTCCATGTGTTGTTGCTGCAACATCCCCCCCAAATTTTCTTGTAAATATTGGGTCCCTCCTATTCTTTTGATTAAGCACTTGTTTTTATCAAATCTTTCTCACTTAATCTTCAACTTTTCCTAAAAGTGCTGACCCTTCTAGTTCTTTTGTTTTTTTTACTAAGGCATTTTTTTCTTCTATTGACAAGCAATGCGCTATTTTAAACCTTGACTGTGTGCATCAGTCGGCAACGTTTTAATGGTTAATTGTGCGCGCACTCAAAGCGCAGATTGGAAGCGAAAACTTTAGACTTATGTCTTGCGTGAAAGGCACACTTTCTAAGACTTATGCTTCTGCCTCGTTTCCAAAACTTGGATTTTCAGCGAAGTTTCCCCGTGCAAATTAAAGTTTTAAAATCTACGCCATATTAATGCATGATTCTTTCACAGAGTCTAAGTCTAGCTTGGCCTCCATCGGCGCAATTCCTAATAATAGGATGAGTGCTTTGGCGCAGGATTTGTCCTTAAGAACACCGACACAAAATATCTTAAGTCTTTTCTTGATGGCTCGTTGGCGGAGTTCCCATTAATGCACATTTCATCACTAAAACTTGTTCCAAAGTTGCAAGGCTTATCCATATAGCTCCCGCTTCCATATCCATGCCTCATCTTTCCTCGAATTCTAATTTTGGCATAGCGCTATCATTGTAGAGCTTAATCTTGCAATCGCTGCTTTGGCGCAGGACTTAACGTTATGATCGCCGCTAAAGTGCAGGGTTTAATGCTGTGATCGCCACTTTGACGTGAAGTTTTATTTTGGTGCATGTGAAACCATAGAGTTGGGAGGGTCATGAATGTGGCATGTGCCATTTTAAATGCACAAGTTCTTGATCCCCGTGCCCATAAATCCGCCAACCTATCACGTACATGAATTAATTGCCTCCCCTATATGAATGCGTAGGATGGGATTTTAAAAAATCACTCGACCACTGCCATAGGAGAACGGAACTCGCTGTTTGATATCGAAATCTGACTGCACTACTGCTCATCTTGGAACGATCGCTAGCCACCAGGGAACACTGCCAAGCTGACAGGTAGGTGCTCGGCCCCTCCTCTCTTCGTTTTTCGGGGTTCTCGTTTGTACTTGCACCCCTTTCGTACCCTTTTATCGACTATATATATATACACAAAATAAACTTATACGCACTAAGTGGTTAGTTGTGAGTCGAAGCCATGAAGACACAGAACCACCGTATGCAAACCAGAACCTGGAAGGCCCTATCCTCCCATGCGTGCTTCAAATTTTTCCCACTATCGCGTACTCGGCGTCCTAAGTATGTTTTCCACGCATCTTGCCATCTCCGAGTTTGCCCGGTTATACCTTAATGGCCACATATCTTGTGTTCCATGCTCAAATCTGTAGCTAATGCTTTGTTTTTTTGGTTAAAACGCCACATACACCCCATGGAAAATTCACAGCCAAGCGATGATACCATTCACTCCCAGGCCACATAAAACCCACAGTGCTCGGCCAAAACCACCTTAGAATATGTTGAGAAAAATCGATAGGCTAGCAGTGGTAGCTTTATAAATAGCTCTGTTTTTTACTTATAGAGGCCGTCTACTGTGAAAGAAGAACCAGTAAAACCACCCATGTGGTTTTTGCCAGGCATTGCTTGCATGAATGCAGTGATCTCACCAGGCGCACATAACATTTTAGGTACTTGCGCATTTCTATGAATGACATGACACCATTAAATGCTCCAATTCCTTATTCCTTCATTAGTCTGTCTTGGCAAGGTATTTTTGATTTGGAAGACACCTACATATTGAACAAAGTAATTGCGCAAATGAGAAGCTTTATTGCTACCTTTCAACCATGTCGATTTCCTTGTTGTTAAACTTCCCAACTCTTGTCTTTCCTCTTGGTATTACGTTGACAACAAACTAGCTTTGTCATGATAAGCTAATTGAACATGAAATCAAGACAACCTTGATCCTAACCATCATTCCAAGAATAATGAAACCATAGTGCCATTTATGTTATATATGAAACCACAGTGGCTTGTATAGCTTGTTGGCATTTGAGTCTAGTATTTTTCATGATTTTCAACTGTGAAATGGTAGCTGCAATTGTGAGTTAGTTGATCATTTTTTTAAAACAGCTTCCATATTATGAAAGTGGCATATTATGAAATTTTCATAACTATTTTGCTAATGCTTGAAGGTTATCTAGTTAAAGCCAACTCTGTCATATGTTCTTTCTCAAATCTATAGGAGGTTTTGCATTTTAATAATGGCTGAATGTCTACATACGCCTTATTTGTACTGCCCTGCTTACCGTAGGATTGTCATGCATAGGAGGTTTGCAAGGAAGAAGGCCACGAAAAAGACAGTCAGATTCAGACGTAGAAATCCTATTGGACACTTCACTTGAGACAATGTTTACTAACACACAAGCTACCACCAATGTGCCCACTGGGAGTTCTTCCTCGGAATTTCAGTGGGGTGATCTATATAGGTTTATCATGGACCAAGACAATTCTCAATCCTCCGTAGAAGACGCTCTGGTGTATGAAAACATCCAAAGGTCCTACCTCCATAAGGCAACAACTTGTCCTGAATTGTTCCCATGTTCTAAGGTCATTGGCTGGTTGATCCCTCACGTAAGGACTGACACTAGGTTCATAAATGATAAAAATGGGATGAACCTAGCATCTTTTTCTCCTGAGCATATCACAACTACCTACACATTACCTCAACCCAAAGCTTGGTTAGATAATAAATGGATAGTAGAACATCTTATGGACCCACTGGACGCTGCCAAGAAAATGATGATAGCTGACAGATAGATAAGAAGGAGGAATAATAATGAGTATGAGAGCAACCTCATAACGACTCCTTATAGACTCATTGTCCTGATGTTGAGCCGGATCTTTGGTATGCCAAACGGAAATATCTTTAAGCTTGGATGGGTACCAGTAATATTCCATATAGCTATGCATGGTACCATCTTTAATTGGGCTGATATAATTTCAGATAGCTTGGTCTCACAGCTAACTGCTTCCCAAGGAGGAATGACTCAGAAGAAGGCGGAATTCTTTATGTCCTCATACTTGATAGACTTCCTACTGAGTAAACACAGCTTCCCTGACTTGGGTTGCTAATGGAGCAGAAAAGAGACACCTCTCTTCATTTCCTATCAACTCACATGGGCAAGCAAGTACGTGAGCTATTACAAGCAGGTTTGCAAGAAATTCATCATGCCTCTATACCAGCTTATTTTTGTAAAGGAACCAAATTGCATGTCAGAGAACTCCATGCCCATTATCGAAGAATTTGGTGATTATTACCATGGTGTAGAAGGTACTTATATCTGAATGAGTGGAGGATCCGTAGCTCCCTTTGTACTCCCCAGATATGCTACAGATTTTGTGATAAACCGGGAAGCCATAAGGCAACTCTTCAACATTGGTGGGATCAGCAGAGTTCTCACTGAAAGGAAGAAAGGGATGTATCCGCCAATGCCTTTCACTATTGGCGTAATAAGCCTCCCGAAGGCCAGGGAAGGAGAAAACTATGTTCAAGATCTAGATATCTTCCATTTTGGTACAAAGTTTTTCAGAAGGCATGACCCTTGTGGTACCATTGTCGAACATGTTATTGATATCAAAGTCAGCTTAGAGTACGCCCATCTTATGGACAAGGAGGAAGAGTTTTTCCGTAGTGCTCGGAACTTAACAGAATTAGGCAAGCGTTATAAGAAGAAAGGTGGAAACAACTCTAACCCCAGGCCTGTCGGCCTAATACAAAAGGAAAAGGAAGCATCAGTGTCTCAATCAGGAGATCTGACAGGAATAGAACAAGAGGAGGATGACAAGATATTACGGGAACTAACTATCAAACATCAGCAAGATCAAGAAGCATCTAAGATCCAAAATGAACAAGCTACCAAGTTGCATCACGAAGAGGCAGTAAGAATCCGGCAAGAGCAGGCTATTCAGTTGCAGCAACAAAATGAAGCTGCTAGGGTACAGAGGGAGCAAGAGAAAAGGGCTTTGGAAGATGAGGATGCTAGAAGACAGAAGGAAAAGGAAGTAAGGGCCCAAAGAGAAGAAGAAGACAGAATCATCCAGGAACAGGCTGCTAAACTGCAAAAGGAGAAAGAAGAAGAGAGGATTTTGTTAGAAGAGGCAGATAGATTACAAAAGGAGTTAGTAGATCTATCTGAAAGGTAGGAAAGGGAGCAGACTGAGAAAACTCCTGAACTAGAACCATCTACTCCATAAGACATGGAATTGGATCCGCCGCTGATAGACCAACCAGGGATATCTCGAGAAGGGGTTGCTTCTACTGAAGGATTAGCGTTGACCCCGTACAACCCCAGAAAGTAGCGCCAGGTGGCCAACCTGGATTCTGTATATTTTCATGAGCGGAAAAGGGCTATCATTGACCGAAGAGTAAGGAAAATGGAAATTGGGGAGGACTTATATGAATTCAGGGTATCGAAAACCACAGTGGTCCAGGGAACTGATGTTGACCCTTCATTCAAAGACCAATGCACTGTGGCATCAGCCGAGGTGAGTAAATCCAATACTGATCGGTTAATAAATGAGGTCAAGCATTACATAGATCAATGCTTCAAAATAAGAGATGACAGGAAGAGGGAGGTTCTAGAAGAAAATGAATTGAAGAAGAAATATAGGGCAATGACAAAAGAGAAATTAAGGATAATTTCGGGAGCTCTACAACTTTAAAATGAGAAGAATTCACTAGAGATGCAACTGGCCGTCTCCGAAGACGAGAAAAAGAACTTAAAGGATCGGATATCAGAATTGGAGGAGCTCGAGGCGAGCAGGGCCCAATAAATTCATCTCCCCAGGGATCAGTATGAGGGGTTAATTCAAGAAAAGGAGCAATTGTTGAAACAACTCAAAGAAGCAGCGGAAAACAAGCAACACATGTTCACGTTTCACAAGCAAGCATGTGACATGCAAATAAAAGGACATCAACTGCTAGTGCTGATCTCAGGAGAAATTTGAAACGTGAAAGAAATGATCATGAAGATGACAGCCATCAAAGTTGGAGCCTTAAAGAACAAAGACAAATTTGCAGAGCATGTGGAAGAGTTAAAACAACAATTTGAGTGGAGAAGAGGAAAATTTGGATTCCCCTCAAACTTGCACGCCACCACCGAAGAAGAATTTGACTTAGATGCAGGAGTCCTTGAATTCAGTAAAGATTGTGGCGCCAGGATAAGCTTGGAGATCAGAAAGACTGTCCGCAAATGTCACTCTTTCTTCTCCAAAATTAGAGAATCCCATGGCAAGTGCCACTTGGTTCTGCCTGAAACTATCTATGAATTCCCAGGACGAGAACATCGGTTGGCTGAGTTGCAAGGTGATTTGGACCAAGTCTTGGACTATGTTAAAAAGATAAATGTGATAACCCAAGATGAACTCCAACAACTCATTGGCCAACCCGATGTGCATATCTACTTTCTGGAAGCAATTGCCTAAGAAGCAGCAGAAGGAGCAACACAAGTCAAATCAGATCTACGCAAGCATGAGATTGCAGCAAAGGAAATAATATCTGTTTAGAGCAAAATTATCTTGAAATATCTCAGTCAATGGGCCACCCATATCCAAAGTGTAGATGGACAAGCATCCACAAGCGAGCCAGTTGGTCGGGATGAGTCAGCGAGTCAACAAAAACAAGCCAAATAAAATAGATAAACTATCAGAATTCTTATTTGTCTTAATGTGAGAAAAGGCTGAAATTCTTTTATTGTATAAATGCTTTACAAGACAGCTGGCTTTGATTTTGTCTTATATGGACGGCTCTCCACGAATCTGTGGGTTTTGTAATTGTGCACTAAAGGACAAATTAGAAGGTTCTAGAGTTTAGGGTACACCTGTCAGCTCAAAGAACAATTTGTAAATTTATAAATAGAAGAATGGAAGAGGAATACAGGACTTTTGGCAGGTGAAAGAAATTTTCTAGCTTGTACGAATTACTTTGTTACTTGCTCTAAGAACTGGAATTTTTCCTAATGAAAGACTGGAGAGGACATTTTTGACTGGAAATGTGTATTGAATGCTTTCTAGACTATTCTTGTGTCATTCATATACCACTGTGAGAACTTTCTTTGCTATATGTATTATTTCTGTGTAATGGATGATTTTGCTTCTTTCTGTACAATGATGTCTCTCTTAAATGAGTAATGGAATGCATTCAGTGAATTAAAGCTATCTTTAATATCGTTTATCTTCTGCTGAGATTGTATCTTTATGATTTAATGGCTATCTATATGATCTTTAGATTTTTCTTTCAGCGTATTGCTCATATTTACAGTTTGCTCCTTGCAAGGATAGATTAGATTTGCTTATACAGTTTTAGATTAATTTAGATTAGTTTCCTGCATTTAGCTTAGGGCACTTGCATGTCATCTTTAAATAAAATACATAAACGGTGGATCGAGCTACAATCGGTGTAAAGAACAAGAATCTTTAAATCTTACGATAGCTGGAACCGTTAACCGGATGGATTCCCCATACCAAATGGTGAGCGATCTAATTGGGCTTGCTGACCGGGGAGAATCCCTTTCTGATTGATGCTGTGATTTCCAAGGCATCAACAGGATCTTAATTCCAAAGTATGGAATCTTGGGGAGAACTAAATTTATTCTATGACTTATCATACATAGGTTTTAGTGTATATGCATATATATATATATATATATATATAAGTAACTATATTGTTCTAGAAAGGTCCACTTAGTTGATTCTTTATTTATGTATTTTAAAAAAGAGTAGTTAACCTAGAATATACATATATGAAAAACCTTGGGTAGGAATTTTAAATGTTTCGGCAGTGGAAAAGGCCTTCATGGTTGTTGGTAGGTAAAGCCAAGAACCAAGTCAAGCGCATAATGGAGATTTTTTTTAATTAAACTTGCTAATTTTTGGGGTCGCTTAAAGGTTTGTTTCTCCACCTTGAGGTTCTTTTCTGGATCCACAATCAACACCATTAAAGGCTCAACAGAGTGGGCATAAATGACTCAAGTTAAAATTTGTTAAGGGGTTAAGTGAACTAATACTTTGGTTTCACTAGTACGATGTATCCATAATGGAGTTAGAGCATCATTTTCCGCCAACCCGGTTTTCCTTATGTATCCGTTAGAATTACACATGGCAAGAGTTTTCTTACAACCAACCGCCAGAGACTTCCATTGTTTCCCTAACTTAGGCGAATAATGGAGATCGTGGGCACTAGTCGGAGTGGAAAACTCTAGTGGTGGAGTAATTGCATGATGGTCTTATTTAAGGAGTAACTTATGAAAGTGGCAGAGATGATGATATTTCTTAGGGTAATTGTCCCCTTAACGCCTGGAACGTTGAGTACTGAAACCACCACCTAGCCAATGGTGGTTAGCATAGATTTTTAGGGTTGGGATAATATATGTTTATTTATTTCTAACCTCTAAACGAGATCAAGGGGGGAAGAGAGCTATAGGTGCTGGGGGAGAGTGCTTTGAGAGATGAACAATGGAGTTAACTTGACTGATATCATGGTGAATAATCACTGAGCTGTGCATAAGGGAGGATTGAGAGAAACGATGGGAATATCATAGTGTATGTTTTCTTATTTCTACCTCCGCAAGAAAACGTTTCAGGTATGTAGCCACGAGTGAAGATCCACGGAGGCCAACGCGTTTGGTTCCATAAGAAGGAGGAAGGATATATGTAAACAGTTAAGGAGGAAACTAAGGAATGAGGAGGTTTGTAGATGGAGAAGCATCGTGAGAAAGAGGTAAAATGTCAACTTCTGTAAGATTCCTATGTGTTTTGGAGAGGAGAGCCAGACAAATTCAAACATGCTTGCCACTAAACATGTCTACCCGTGGGAAGTTAACCATACATCTATTATCATAACCAAGCTCATATTCGACTATGCAAAATTATTTTTATAATTATATAATATAGATCGACCTCTGAATTCATTTTACGTTCATTTTGATAGATCATTTCTAGAACCATATTCCTGGCAAGTTTTACTTTAGAGATAATACTTTTAAATTCAGAGAAATCCCTGTCGAATTAATAAGTAGTTAACTTGTTTCTATGAGATGTTTTGGATCTGCCCATACTTACGGTGATGCCAAAATAGGTAACTCCCTCCTTTTCTATTGTCGTTCTTTTTTCCTTGCTACTTCTATATATAGATTTATTACATAGTGACCTGAGTGGTGCTGCATAGACATCTTGGTGATACCCTGTAAGGCCCGATCCCTGAACGCCCTTTCTCGTGGTAGATGTTATTTGTAGATATAAACCTTGATAACCTTTTAAAATATTGTTATGTTGATATAGTGGAGAAGTGGTAAGCTCAATAGCTTGGTCCCTAGGTTTCAACTTAGTCATGTCACCACAAATACCTGAGTTAACCCTTGGAAGATCTCAGATCTCTATTAAACAACACAGTTGCATCAAGTAGTTGAAGATTTGGGATAACGAAGGTTCTTGAAAGTTAGAGTAATGCCCAAAATGGTAATTATGGTCTCGGTTGGGTAAAACCCTGTACATTTTATGTTGAGTCTTGACCATGTCTATAATTGAGCTTTACTTACAAACATATCACTAAGTCTGTACACCTTCATTTGGCTGCGCTAGGAAAGGACGGTGATTTCTAATTTAGTCCTACTGCTTGTAAGTTTAAATAATCTTCGTTACAATCTAACACTATAAATTATAGACTTCTATTTTTAGCATGACAAAGAGTATGTAGTCCTCGCATTATATGAAAAACAACAAATGCGTTTGGGGCTATAACTGACGGTTACACTTTGTTTTGGCAAATCAACGATGAAATTAGGTGTATTTGAATATACGTGGTGTAGAGAATGGTCGGATCCTGAGTGGAAACATACATTAACATATTTATATATATTTTGGTGAGGAGTGATTATTTACTTATTACTTAAGGAGGAATCAGTCTTTCCTTTGTAAGTAAGTTAGGATTACATTATATTATAATGTATTTAGTAGCTATAGTGTATGTTTGGCCTTATATTTTTCATGGCTTGTACAGTAGGCTTCTTGGCGATTTACATACTCTAAGAGTTGTCCAAAGTTAAAGTGAAAATTTTAATATTAAAGACTTGGGATTGCTTATCTAGGGAGTCTTAAGAAAAGTTAATAAATCTTGGTAGTCTATTAATTACACTTGGCCTTTATGGTAGACCTACTTTTCCTTTCTGTTTGGAAATTGCACTCCATGAGAGTAGCTTGAGTAAGTGAAAAGAAACAAATCTATTGCAGATGTAAACTCTATGCTCTTCTTATTAATATAAAACAACCTTTTGTGGACATAGCCCAAGATGTGGGTGAACCATGTCAAAATGTTCTCCTTGGTTTGTATTTTCTTATGTGTATATCTCTCTTGATAAATTGTATTTATATTGAATGTGTTTCTTTTAGTGTTTCAAATCTATTATGTTCAAAGTGTTGAGATTTCATACCTTATCTTGTATCCTTCCCTGTCTTAAATCCCATAAAAAAAGTGTTGTTTCCTATGATCCACCTGAAAATATAAGTTGGAAAAATATATTTAGTGGTTGCTTCAATATTGAGTTATCTATGCATTTATGTGTTTATTTTAGAAGTAGATGCAAGTGCACTTTAATTCATTGATATTGTGTTGGTGTCTCTTATCGTATTTTAGTCTCCTGTATATATGCCTCTTTGTGTATGTATTCGTCTCTCATTTACATATATAATTATAATAGTGCAGTTAAGCATGTTTGAATATATGTTGTATCAATGGAGGCTGTGGTGAAATATGTTTTTTTGGTTGACTATGTTATCCATGGGATAGAAGTGTACTAAAGGTTTCAACACATACGATTAGGTTCACTACTATTAAGTAAAGGTTCCATGAATACGTTTAAGGTAAAGATGGTAAAACATGTTGATGCATCA
The DNA here is from genome assembly GCA_027924585.1 of Larix kaempferi. Classification (NCBI taxonomy): domain Eukaryota; kingdom Viridiplantae; phylum Streptophyta; class Pinopsida; order Pinales; family Pinaceae; genus Larix; species Larix kaempferi. The sequence goes on from BSBM01000487.1 coordinate 11,647,638, forward strand.
TTGATAAAAGATATGCCCTTTTAATAGTAGTCATAAATTTTTTCCTTGAATGAATGTATGTTCTGCAAAGTGAAATAGAGCGATTAATAATTGACAATGGGAATCATTTGACAAACGTTGTCCGAAAACTTTGTATTAAAGTTAATAGCTTAATAATCATAGAAATTCTTATGTATGTTCCATATCTTGGACAGAAAATTAACCAACGTTTTGTTGAAAGAGGAATAGTGTGTTTTATATTTTATTGTTATTGTCCATTGTTAAAAGTTTAAATTTTTACCAATTTTTACTAGTTTAGAAATTTGGGTTCGTGACAGGGTCGTCGATAATCCGACACAAATTACTTTTTAGGTGGTCGGATATCTGACTATAGGGTTGTCGGCTATCTGACACATATACCTACATACAAACGACAACGTCTGACGACGTTTTTCATTGGTGGTATGGCGAGCTCATCAGATTATTTGGAAGGGTACGTCAGATATCCGACGAATATGGGGAATTTTGTTTTTTTTAAATACAGAGATATTCGATGCCCAAAATGTCTTTTACCTCCACCTAGTAATTCAAGATATTCCACTTATCTAAGTTGTCAAAGTTAAATGTATCTCTTACTGAACCTCAAGTTATCGTCGAGTAACACATAGTTCTTAATGAACCTCTTGTTTAGATCAGTTATAGAATCTCATCAACATGTTACTTATGTCAATACTTATGAGAAGTATGAATCGATCTCAATATTATATATGTGGTATAGCTCAGGTATAGCTCGTATTGATTACTAGTATGAAGGTTTCAGTAATATGTATAAGTTCACACATAGTAATGGGAATGTAACTGCTTACTAGTACTAGTATGTAGAATCTTAGTCATGTAACAAGGCAAAATGGTTATAGCTTATTCTATTTTGTACTTGATGATTATTGATATGCTTATCTTGGTTAATATTACTAGTTTTATTACAATTGAATCAAAATGCTAATACTACTAGTGTGATATGAGATTAAAGTTGATCACCTTATGAATCATAATGGTTGTTATCATCGTACTTGCAGTAATGAATAAGTACGAGATTAGATTGGCAAACAAGTATGCAGATGTTATACTCAATACGCTTGTATTACACTCGATTAGTAGTAAGAGGTATGATCACTAAACATATGGATATCATAGACTAATCAAAGGGATGCCAATTTATGTAGTATGGTGCTTACAATGGTTCAACTTACAAGGGTAATGTAAGAGCTTAGCACAAATACCGGTATAAATATGTATACATATTAGTATGAAGCTGGTACTATAAATTACCTATATCATGATATTTCCATAGTAATGGCACTCACTTCGCTTATAACATCTTTGTACTTACTATATCACTGCATTTGTAGCTTTTATTATACCTTATAGGTTAGACAAGCTGAGTTTTGTTCCATATTACACTACTTGTATTTACAATATAGAACTAATTCCATAATGATTACACATAGTATGATGATCTAAGCTAACTAAGAAGGGTACTGTCTACACCTTGTTGAGTTTGGTGAGTATAAGTATTAACATAATATATGAACACAATAAGGTTAAGTATGAGCTTGGTTTGAATCTAAGTAAGCAAATGAAGCTTAAGTGATATCGTAATATTCACACAACAACTTATAGGGGTAAAGCATGATAGATAGTCATATGTAATTTATATTACCTCTTGCTTGGTGAGTAGTATGAATTCCGTTAGTATCATAAGTAGACAAGCTATGTAGAAGATGTAAGAACTACTACTAGTAAGATATCACTATAAGTAATCTCATATACTATGGACATGACTAGTACCTGTGTGATCTACGGTTATAAAGCTTGTACTAATATGACATAAGTAATGATGATATAAGTCATTGTGCATAATCTCTATACGTATCATGCTTTTTTCCTGTACTCTTGTTTATGTAATAAATTTTGTTAGGAATGTGATAGTTATGGTTATACTTATCTGTATTACTATTCATGAAATCGAATCAATGGAAGTAGAGAAATGGCTTTCATGTTTTGATTCATTACGATTATCTAACCTATTTAATATGGAGAATATTGTATGCATGTGCTGGAATCTGTACTAAATCCCATCCCAAACATCCTTTACCAATATCAATAACAAATATAAGATGTTGAAAGATAGTGCTTGTAGTTTCTTATGGTTGTTTTGAAGTATACATATCTAAAAAACAAACAAAAATAGGCGTACGAACATGTGCTGGTGTGTAAAACACTATTTTGTACTATAGATTGTAGTTTGCATTTAGGCATTGCCATTCTAACTTCTGAGGCTATGGAGTCTATGATCAACCTTCTTAACCAAAGAAAGCTTCATATTATGACATTGTTGAAGACATGGTTGGCAAGCTTGATGCCTTAGGTATTGATAAAGTATGTTTTAGTTATATTTCTAATGAAATCTAGACAAGCTCTACTTTTAGGTTGGGAAAGATGTCTATTTAATCAAGTTTAATTTTATGTGTAGAAAAAACTCAACCATCTAATTTTATGGTTCGTCAGCTTAACTAGATGACTGACTATACAAAATATACATATAGTATAAGGGTAGGTTAGGAATTGTATTTGTCTAAAATTTGGTATGCCAATTAAAAGTATGGAGCTATTGTTTTTTATTTGCAAGGAAGTAGGTCCCTGGGTGGCGTGAATGATGCCTTGAACCAGGATTACAAGAATTATTGCTCATGTCAATAGGTTCAGAAGAGGAAAAATAAGACTGGTACCGATCCTTTAGCAGCTCTTGAAACATGTGGGATTCTATACTTGGAGCAGGAACATCCTTTTTCTCTAAATATTCCACGGGATATCTTTTGGCTTAAATTCTGAGGATGTGGATGCTTTAAATAAAATTTGTTGTCTTGATCATCCATCAAACCATGAAAACGTAAAAAATTCATACTTTTGATGTACACAGCTGTGCAGTATGTTTGGAGTAGAGTGGATCCTTGGACGATATGCCAGTTTTGCCAAACTTACCTTTGATCCAACGCAGTAATCCCCCAAGTTAAAGACTTGTCGTAATTATCAACAGGAAGAAAAACACCAGCATGGCCTATAAAACGTGGTCTATTCTATATTAATAATAAATATATTGTGTCCATGTTGTTTATTTTATCAGGATCAAATCATTATGCAAAAGAGAGATGGTTGTTTACATAGGTATCAATATTTTTATTGCCATGTCCAATTTATTGGACCAGACTAGTACCTTTTGGTACAATACATGTCCCCCTTAATCATCTGGTTATGTTCTCATTTCTTGTGTCTAGTTTGGAATGGGCAATAGTCCCTTAGGTTGGACCTTGATTATAGGCCCCCTTAATCATCTGGTTATGTTATCCTTTCTTGTGTCTAGTTTGGAATGGGCATTAATCCCTTAGGCTTGACCTTGCTTATAGCAGTAAATTATACAATAAATCATTTTTTATAGTTGAACATCATAGGAAAGTACTTCAGATGGTTACAAACTAAGTTATGTATGTTGTGATGGATGTTACCACCCATTTTGTATGGTTACACTCATGAAAAATACAGGTTTGGGCATTCCTTTTGGCTATTATAAATCATTTGAATGAAGTTCTGCGAAATTCAATAGCAGTAAAGAATCATTTATGGGAAATGAAAAGATCCTAAATAGTCATTAACACAACTATGCAACAACATGTCGGTGGTGAAAGCACTTATGGACATTCGGGACATACTTTGTGATTTTGAGCATGATTCTTGGGCAGATCGCTATGTTAAAGTACATTTCTGAGAAGTTTCATGTAACAGCCCTATGTGGGGTAATGAACAACATGTTGCATGTATGAACATCAACAGTATGGGTTCTTTGGAGCAAATTTGTAATGGTTTGAAGGTATATTTGCCATATATATTGGAGTATTCTCTATTCGGAGCGATATGGCCTTCTAGGTCTTTAAAATAGTAACAACAAGCATTAATACTAGATCTGGGTGCTTTCACTACCTCAAAACAACCTCCCTCATCAATTATGGGCAAGTTCTAGTTGGATTTGGGCATATCCTTGATACAACTTGGGAAAGTTCCAACATGTTTCAGTAGTTTTGGGCACCTTGAAGGTGGAAAAAGAAGCTAATTATGTAAAATTAGTCACAGCAGATCTAATGAACAAGTAAATCAGTCACAATAGATGAAACTAAGAAAAATGGTGTAAAACTATGCAAAATATGCATCAGTGATGAATATCCCAGTAAGGGTGAATGATTACAATAAAATACAGTAACAATGACTGAGCAATTCGAATTGACTAAGGAGGTCATTCAAATCACTGAATGGAGTAGCTTGACTCCAACTAGGATTCCTCATCATCAATTAGTGGTGGTCATCAATGCACAAGAACCAGTCATCCAGGTGTCAATCTAAGTCTAACTGAGTGTAACATGTGTAACTGAAGTGTGTAGCACTGATATAGGGAAGTGGGCTCAGTGGAGGGTGCATGGGATACTAAATGAAGTCAGAACAAGTCATCTAGTCAATCTGGAGGTCCAACGGAGTGAAACTAGCATCAAATTAGGGAGAATCGGAGCTAACTGAGTGTAACTGAAGTGGAACTGCAGTGCTAGGTGAAGAAGTGCGCCCTTCTCTGGTAGTAGGTGAGAAGTGGGCACCTTCCTGACTAGGAGGGATAATAAACTGATGTAAGAAGCTCTCGGGTGCTAGAATAAGGTGGTTAAGTGTAATGTCCCCATTCAAATAAGTGCATAGTAAGACAATCCCATCAATCCTACTAGTTTCCTAGGTTGGATGGGCACATGTGGGATGGTAATAAGGAAACTAATAAATGATATTTAGACATTATAAGGGTTCAAGAATTTAATAAATATGATGAATAAATAAATTCAAGAGAAATTCTAGGTGGCAAGTGGTTTTGGAGACATATGGAGGTGATGGGACCCACACTAGCTTGATTTTTCAATGACACATGGCAGCTCTCTCTTGCCAATTCGAATTCATGGGAAGGTGAACACTCTTGGGTGAGTTGGTAAGTCATAACACATGGCATTGAGCATATTAGGTCGAAATGGGAAGGAATAGTAACCTCCATGGGAGAGGAAGAGTCAAATTGGAGACTAGTGGACACATGGGCTAGATTCCCTAGTTTTATGACAACAATAATGAAGCATCTATGACATTTTATGACAAAATTCAGACCTGACTTCTTACACCTGACCATTATGACATGTCAGCCCCAAAAATAGGCTCAAGAAGGCGCTCATGGAGTTGGAGGAATCTAAAGAGACTCAAATTCGAATTTGGGAGAAGATGGAAGGTTGGAACTAGGAGACAAGTGGCAAATGAAGAATATTTTCTAAATGAAAAATTATTGAATCTATTGAGAGGATTTCGACCCCTTGAAGGATAATGTTGGTTATAAAATGTAGAAATCAAGTATGAGAATGGCTTTTGATGATTTGAGAAAAATTGCATTTGTGAAGAGAGAGCTAGTGAATGACTAGTTTCTTGCCTTAGCCAATTTCGAGGGTGAAAGATTCCCATCCAAGTTGGTGTTTGGAGAGGCCACTCAGGTATTTCATGGTGCTTTAAGGGAGTTTGTATTTGCAGGTAGCAGCTACAGGAAGTTTCATGGTTTGGTTTAGTGCAGCACTTTCTCTCCACCGTTTCCAGTTTTGAAGGCATATTCGTGCTCCTTGAGGGAGGGCGTTTTTGGTGAGCTATTGTACTCTTTGGGGGAGCTTCTAATGCCCCATTTCTTTTGTAATATGAATTAAATACTCTGTTCTTCATCTCCAAAAAGTTTCAGGTCGAAATTCCAAGTAGAAATGTATAAATCTCATTTTTAATGGAAGAACAATGCCATTTCCCCACTACCTTGTTGTGAGCCAATGTATTGATGATGATTTCGAATGTATGGATGATTCTCTGATATATTTGTGATAAAAATATTGCCATGGATTTCTTCTACAAGTTTCATGTACTGTACTTAAGCATTTGAAGCATTTTTACTCAGTTTAGTTGTATTGGGAGGTGAAATAGTGCCATTTCCCCAAGGGTCGAATTGGGGGTTTTTGCTGTTGAATGTGAGAGAGTTAGAACAGTATTAAAAATCAATTAATGGTGCATATGAGACCTTAATAACATACTTAACACATTATATACCTCTGTTCATAAATTTGTGGGAGTTTGGAGGCATTTGGAAGGCCATTTGCAGTGTTACCCGAGGGGGATTTGATGCACAAATTACTAGTCAAAATTACATATATTGATCAGAATACAAATCAAGTTTGCAGAAGTATTTGGAGGGCCATAAAACATCCCTGAACCTTATATTCAAGTCTAAATACCATTCATACACTCCTACAGAAGATTTGGGAGCATTTGGGTTGATTTGGAGGTCAAAACAGTAAAACTAGTCAAAGGTCGAAATTGGGAAAAAAAGTGGAAAATTGGGCATTTTAATAAAATTTGAAAAAGGGATATTACAAGTGGTATCAGAGCATGGTCTTGGCACCTGATGGTATTAACAAGAATCCAAACAAATAAAACACCACCCTTTGAATCAGTAGTTGAAGAAGTTTTGGTTGAAGAAGAGATAGTAGCAGAAAAAGAGTTCTTTTCTAAAACAATGGGTAGAGAGGAGGAGGAAAAATTAAGACATAAGGAGGAATTTATTGAAGCCTTAAAACCATGTTTTGAAGGACTTACCATGGTTATGCTAGATATGAATAAACAAATGATGAAAGGTTTCGAATTGTTGGGTAGCCAACTTTCCGGCAAAGGGATGATAGGAGATAATAGTGGTTCACACTCAGGGGAAAAGATGAAAGGGAATGAGCATATTTTCTCAAGTACAGGACCTCATAATAGACCTGATGAATTTCAAAGCACACAAAGGCATACTGCACCTAAATTTCTCACACCCAAAGAAGAACCCAATCTTGAATTGGATTACAAGAAACTAGTAAATGATTGGAATGATTTGAATGAAGAGTGTAAAAGACGTGTACCACTCAGTGACTACATTGATGCTATGCAAAAGATTAAAATGAAGGGAGACAATAGGAGTCCATTCCAAAACAAAGAATTGAATAGTGCTATTGGAAAAATGTCACTTCCTACTTTTGATGGTTCTTCTCAAAATTCTGCTAACACTTGGGTGCAAAAATTGGATGTATATTTTCAGCTGAATCCTATGTTGGAAGAGGATGCATTAAAAATGGCCATTTTGCATTTGGAAGGAGATGCCAATGAATGGTGGTTTCATGGGCTGAAAACCTTGGGTCATAATCAGGTTAAAACATATGGAGAATTTGTTGACAGGGTACTAGAAAGATTTGAACAAAAAGATCCAGAATTGCCTTTCAAAGAACTAGCTCAATTGAAGCAAACTAGGTCCCCTACCGAATATATGTTGGAATTTCAAAAATTATCAGTCAAGGTGGCTGATGTATCTATGGGAAGATTAGTATTGCTGTTCACTGAAGGTTTGGCTGAACCCTTAAGAGGTTTGGTCAAAGCCCACAAGCCAACTACATTAAAAGATGCAATGAGCTTGACTAGGGATCTCCAAAATGTGCTTCCTAGAACGAGATTTCCTCCTAAGCCTAGCTATAAATTTGAAAAGAAACCTTGGCAAAGGGATGGATATGATAAGAAACCTTGGCAAAGAGAGTCATTTGAGAGGAATAAAAAAGAGGGACTAAACAGGGATGAACTTAGAAAAAAGAAACTATGCTTCACATGCTTCCAACCATGGACACCGGGGCACAAATGTACCAAAGGAAAGGCTCAATACATAGAAGTATTTTCTGATAATGAGGGGTATGATGGGGGCATGGATGAAGATGGACATATTTCAGATCAAGAAGAGGCATATGAGACAGCAGTAGAAGAGGAAAGACAAGAAGAAAATCAGCCTTCACCGGACAAAGCAAGAATGGCAGTGCTTTCAGCAGTACCTCGCTATCATACTATCCGATGCAAAGGTGTGGTACAAGGACAAAGAACTTCAGTTTTGGTAGATGGAGGAGCCACTCATAACTTCATTGATGCAGAGATGGTAGAGAAAAGAAAGATACCTATTGAACCATTTGATGGCTTCACAGTTGTCATTCCCGGTCACAACACAATGCAATGCAAAACATGGGTTCCAAAGCTGCAAGTCACCGTAGGTAACTATACTTTTGTTGATAGTTTTTATGTGGTTGATGTTGCTGATACTAATGTGGTTTTGGGAGTGCAATGGTTGTATTCAATAGGAGAGCATACAGTAAATTATCAAATTCCTGAAATGAAATTCCAAGATTCAAAAGGAGTACAAAGAGTTGTGAGAGGGCAACACACTTATCCAAATCAAGTAGTGACTTGCAATAGCATGAGATCTATATTGAGGCATGGGGATATAGAATGGGCTGCTGAATGTCATATTACATCTCCCAAGCCAACTATAAATATTGTCAAACACCCAAAGGAGATAGAGAGACTTTTGCAAAAATATGAAAAGGTTTTTAGAGACCTTCCACATGGTAGGCCACCAGATAGGGGGGTTGAGAACAGTATTGTTTTGGAGGAGGGTACCTCACCCATTCAAATACCACCTTATAGACATCCTAAAAGGTTTAGAGATGAGATTGAAAAAGATATCCAAGAACTCCTAGAGTTGGGGCTCATTAGACCAAGCTCTAGCCCTTATGCTTCTTCAGTAGTGCTAGTGAAGAAAAAAGATGGAACATTGAGAATGTGCATAGATTTCAGAGCCTTGAACAAAAAGACTATCAAGAATAGGTATCCTATTCCTAGGATTGATGAGCTCATGGATGAGCTACATGGGGCCAAATACTTCTCAAAAATTGACCTTAGATCAGGGTATCACCAAATTCGAATGAAAGATGAAGATGTGCAAAAGACCGCTTTTCGATGTCATTTTGGCCACTTTGAATTTCTTGTCATGCCTTTTGGGTTAACTAATGCTCCAGCCACCTTTCAAGCATGTATGAATAGGATATTTTGCAAGCAACTAAGAAGGTTTGTTTTGGTTTTCTTTGATGATATTCTCATTTACAGTAAAACATGGGAAGAGCATTTGCAACAGTTAGAGATTGTGTTGAAAATCTTGCAAGAAGAGTCCTTATTTGCTAAATTATCAAAATGTGAGTTTGGGATGAAAGAACTACTGTATCTTGGGCACATTATTGGGCAAGAAGGAGTGAAGGTACACATGGAAAAAATCAGGGCTATCTTGGAATGGCCATCACCAAAAAATATTACCGAATTGAGAGGCTTTATTGGCATATGCACCTACTACAGAAAATTTGTGAAAGGGTTCTCCAAGTTGACTTCTCCACTCACTGATTTGACTAAGAAGGATGCTTTCAAGTGGGATGAAGAGGCTGAAAAAGCATTCCAAAAAATGAAAGAGGTAATGAGTAGTTGTCCCATACTTGCACTTCCTGATTTTACTAAACCTTTTGTTGTGGAATGTGATGCTTCAGGTGGAGGAATAGGGGCTGTCCTAAAGCAAGGCCAACACCCCATAGCCTTTGAGAGCAGAAAGTTGCAGCCTCATGAAAAACTTTACTCCATCTATGATAAAGAAATGCTGGCCATTATGCATGCATTGGCCAAATTCAGACAATACTTGGTGGGCAGCAAGTTTGTGGTGAAAACTGACCATAATAGTCTAAGACACTTTCTCACCCAAAAGGATCTAAATGAAAGGCAACAAAAGTGGGTAAGCAAGATTCAAGCTTATGATTTTGATATTGAATATGTCAAAGGAAAGAATAATATAGTTGCAGATGCTTTGTCAAGAAGGCCTTCCTTTTCTCTCATGGATATTGCCAAGGATTGGAAAAACATGCTACTAGTTGAATATGCCAAAGACAAATTTGCTTGTGATGTGTTGGATGGAATCAAAGGGGATGATAATTATAGGATTTTGAATGGGCTGATATATTATAAGGGAAGAATTTATTTAGTTCATAACTCCGAGCTCAAGTACCGAATTTTGCAAGAAGCACATGATTCCCCACTAGCGGGCCATCCGGGGATCTTCAAAACTTATAGACAGTTGAGGCAAAGATTTTTTTGGAAGGGGATGAAGGAAGATGTTCAGAAGTATGTGAATGAATGTAAAGCATGTCAACAAAAAAAATCAGAACTTACATGTCCAGCCGGCCTATTACAACCATTGCCCATTCCGGAGCAAAAATGGGACAGTATTTCCATGGATTTCATCACCGGATTGCCTAAATCCTTAGGTAAGGATTGCATCTATGTGGTAGTTGATAGGTTGACAAAATTTGCTCATTTCTTTGCTGTTACATCATCTTTTAGTGCTGCACAAGTGGCTGATATTTTTTTCAAAGAAATCTTCAGATTGCATGGGCTCCCCAAGAGCATTGTCAGTGATAGAGATAGTAGATTCATGGGTGCTTTTTGGAAAGAACTTTTTAGATTGGTAGGCACTCAATTGACTCCAAGTACCAGCTATCATCCACAAACTGATGGACAAACAGAGAGGGTAAACCAATGGGTGGAAGGATACCTAAGAAACTATGTGGGAGGGCAGCAAAAAGCATGGGCAAAATGGCTACACTTGGGTGAGTTTTGCTACAACACCACTTATCATATGTCAATAGGAATGTCTCCTTTCAAAGCATTATATGGTTATGATGCACTTACATTTTCTGATATTATATTTGGTGATAGTAGAGCCCCAAAGGCTAAAGATTGGGTGGAAGAGAGCCAAGAAATTTTAAAGCTCTTGAAAGACAATTTGCAGGTTGCTCAAAATCAACAAAAACAATATGCTGATAGACATAGAGAAGAGAGAACCTTTCAAGTCAATGATTTAGTATATTTAAGGTTGCAGCCCTATAAACAAACATCTCTAAAAAAGAATGGAGCAGAAAAATTAAAACCAAGGTACTATGGGCCATACAAGGTAGTGCGGAAGGTTGGAGAAGTAGCATATGAACTAGAACTTCCGGAAGGGAGTAAAATCCACAATGTATTTCATGTTTCTTGTCTTAAGAAAGCTCTTGGTCAGAAAATCATCACTTCAGAAATACTTCCTCCTTTGGATGATGAAGGTCAACTCACACTTGTTCCGGAAAAGATTTTGAAGACACGGGAAAGAAGGTTGAGGAGTAGAATCATCAAAGAATATTTAGTGCAATGGAAGGACTTACCAAATGAAGATACCACATGGGAAGAGGAGAATATTTTGCAGCATCCAAATTTGAAATTGCTTGAGGACAAGCAATCTTGGGTGGGGAGGACTGTAATGTCCCCATTCAAATAAGTGCATAGTAAGACAATCCCATCAATCCTACTAGTTTCCTAGGTTGGATGGGCACATGTGGGATGGTAATAAGGAAACTAATAAATGATATTTAGACATTATAAGGGTTCAATAATTTAATAAATATGATGAATAAATAAATTCAAGAGAAATTCTAGGTGGCAAGTGGTTTTGGAGACATATGGAGGTGATGGGACCCACACTAGCTTGATTTTTCAATGACACATGGCAGCTCTCTCTTGCCAATTCGAATTCATGGGAAGGTGAACACTCTTGGGTGAGTTGGTAAGTCATAACACATGGCATTGAGCATATTAGGTCGAAATGGGAAGGAATAGTAACCTCCATGGGAGAGGAAGAGTCAAATTGGAGACTAGTGGACACATGGGCTAGATTCCCTAGTTTTATGACAACAATAATGAAGCATCTATGACATTTTATGACAAAATTCAGACCTGACTTCTTACACCTGACCATTATGACATGTCAGCCCCAAAAATAGGCTCAAGAAGGCGCTCATGGAGTTGGAGGAATCTAAAGAGACTCAAATTCGAATTTGGGAGAAGATGGAAGGTTGGAACTAGGAGACAAGTGGCAAATGAAGAATATTTTCTAAATGAAAAATTATTGAATCTATTGAGAGGATTTCGACCCCTTGAAGGCTAATGTTGGTTATAAAATGTAGAAATCAAGTATGAGAATGGCTTTTGATGATTTGAGAAAAATTGCATTTGTGAAGAGAGAGCTAGTGGATGACTAGTTTCTTGCCTTAGCCAATTTCGAGGGTGAAAGATTCCCATCCAAGTTGGTGTTTGGAGAGGCCACTCAGGTCTTTCATGGTGCTTTAAGGGAGTTTGTATTTGCAGGTAGCAGCTACAGGAAGTTTCATGGTTTGGTTTAGTGCAGCACTTTCTCTCCACCGTTTCCAGTTTTGAAGGCATATTCGTGCTCCTTGAGGGAGGGCGTTTTTGGTGAGCTATTGTACTCTTTGGGGGAGCTTCTAATGCCCCATTTCTTTTGTAATATGAATTAAATACTCTGTTCTTCATCTCCAAAAAGTTTCAGGTCGAAATTCCAAGTAGAAATGTATAAATCTCATTTTTAATGGAAGAACAATGCCATTTCCCCACTACCTTGTTGTGAGCCAATGTATTGATGATGATTTCGAATGTATGGATGATTCTCTGATATATTTGTGATAAATATATTGCCATGGATTTCTTCTACAAGTTTCATGTACTGTACTTAAGCATTTGAAGCATTTTTACTCAGTTTAGTTGTATTGGGAGGTGAAATAGTGCCATTTCCCCAAGGGTCGAATTGGGGGTTTTTGCTGTTGAATGTGAGAGAGTTAGAACAGTATTAAAAATCAATTAATGGTTCATATGAGACCTTAATCACATACTTAACACATTATATACCTCTTTTCATAAATTTGTGGGAGTTTGGAGGCATTTGAAAGGCCATTTGCAGTGTTACCCGAGGGGGATTTGATGCACAAATTACTAGTCAAAATTACATATATTGATCAGAATACAAATCAAGTTTGCAGCAGTATTTGGAGGGCCATAAAACATCCCTGAACCTTATATTCAAGTCTAAATACCATTCATACACTCCTACAGAAGATTTGGGAGCATTTGGGTTGATTTGGAGGTCAAAACAGTAAAACTAGTCAAAGGTCGAAATTGGGAAAAAAAGTGGAAAATTGGGCATTTTAATAAAATTTGAAAAAGGGATATTACATTAAGGTGCTGGAGGCATCAACCTGGTGACTAGGATGCATGCAAAGTGCATGCAAACCCTAGAATTTGCATGCAAACCCTAATTGCATGCAAGATCCTGAAAAATATGATGTGGATATCCGAACACCCCCCCTCAAGCTAGACTATGATGTGAAAAAAATAATGTGGGGCTCTGGTAACTAAGACCAAAGGTCACCCCAATACAATAATCCAAAAAAATCCTGAAAATAAACTAAGTGAGGAAAGAGGGAAAACCCAGTGGGAAGAAAGCCCCCCCTCAAGCTAAAGCATAATAATGGATCAATCTATCTCCACCATGATGGAACTCACCCCCAACAGTGAACGGAGGTAAGAGAACTTCTTCTTAGTGAAGCTCTTGGTGAAGATGTCTACAATTTGCTCATCAGTAGGGCAATATTGCAGAATGATGGTGCGATCATGCACCAACTATCGAATGTAATGCATATGAATCTCAATGTGTTTGGTCCTCTGCCGCTGAACTGGATCTGTGGAGATCTTGATAGCACTTTGATTGTCACAAAATATGACAGTCGAAGTAGTGCCACCAAAACCAAACTCGGAAAGAATACCCTGCAACCAATCTTCCTGAATGCAGGCATTGACTGCCCCTCGATACTCTGCCTCTGCTAAAGAAAGTGCAATGGCTGCCTTCTTTTTGCTGGATCAGCAAATAGCACCATGAACAATCATGAAAACATAATCGGAAGTGGACTTCCGATCAATGCTATCACCTGCCCAATCTGAATTAGTAAAACCAATGAAATCAAGCTCAGAATCTGCAGCATAATGTATGCCAAAATGTTTCGTACCTTGCACATACTGCAAGATTCGCTTGGATGCTCACCAATGAAGCTCATGGGGCTGCTACATATACCTTGACACGGCACTCACGGCATATGAAATATCAATCCTTGAGTGTGTCAAATAAATTAGTGAACCAATCAACTGTTGATACATACTGCAATCTGCAAGCGGTGTAGAATCTCCCTCCTCAAGACTGATTCATGAGAGGAATGGGAATGGGGCTGCCTTACATTCAGCCATATTAAACTTCAATAACAGGTTGGAAGCATATTTTTTCTGAGATATAGTGATCCCATCAAAATTTTGAGCTATCTCCAATCCCAAAAAGTGACTCAGCAAGCCCAAATCGCTCATGTCAAAAGCTAGATTTAAGGCAGTTTTTAGCTTGTTTATTGAAGTAAGAGTGCTACCAGTAATGAGAAGATAATCAACATAAAGTACAATAACCAGCAAATTACCTTTAACTCACTGAAGATACACATTCAGATCATATATGCATCTTTGGAAGTTCTGAGAAAGAAGGAAAGAGTCCATCTTTGCGTACCAAGCTCTTGGGGCCTGTTTTAACCCATACAAAGATTTCTTCAATCAGCAAACTAATGATGGATCTGATGTGTATCCCTTTGGCTGCTGCATATGTACCTCTTCAGCTAGGTCTCCATGTAAAAATTCACTCTTCACATCCATGTGGTGCACTTCCCAGTGCTTGGATGCGGAAATAGCCAAAACAAGGCAGATGGAATCCATCTTTGCAACCAGTGCAAAGGTCTCAGTGTAGTCCACTCCTTGGAATTGGGAGAAACCTTTTGCCACCAACATTGCTTTGTATTTGCTGATAGATCCATCAGTAGCAACTTTCATGCAGTAGACCCATTTACACTTCACTAATTTTCTTTCAGGTGGAAGAGAAACTAGCTCCCATGTATTGTTCTTTTGAAGAGAACTGTACTCTTCATCCATGGCACTTTGCCATCTCGGATCTCGGTGGGTAGAATAGTATGATGTGGGATCTGAACCAGTCATCAAATAACAAATCTCAGGAATTAATGGATCAGAAATAAAAAGAGCCATACCTGCTCTTTGAAAGTCTGCTCTTGTTCGTCTCGGATCAGTAGGATTTCCAAGGTTCGAACCAGCAGATTGAAGAGTGTTTTGGGCCCACTTTGGTAACTGAGGAGGATCATAATGGTCGGATTCCGAATCTGATATGTCATGATCATCATGTGCTGCTAAAATATAATAAATTTCAGAACTCATACCTTCATTATCGCTGCACGGATCTTCTTCTGGTTAAGGCGGTGAAATAGCAGTTTCTTCCTCGACTAGTTGCAATTCTTGAAGCGGTTCTTCAAATTGCACACTGTGCTCTATGAATATATTTTTAGATCTGATATCCATGAGTTTATATGCTTTTGATTCTTCCCCATATCCTATCAGTATGCACTCAATACTTTGTGGATCCAAAGCTCGTCTCTTCTTGGAAGGAATTCTAGCCCATGCAGTAGAGCCAAAAACTCTCAAATTTGACACATCCGGTTTGTGACCAAAGAATGCTTCGAAAGGAGTCATACCTTTCACGGATGAATGTGAAACATGGTTCTGTATGTATGCAGCAACATTGATTGCTTCAACCCAAATATTTGCAGCCAAACCTTTTGATTCAATCATGCATGTAGCCATCTCTTTCAGTGACCGATTTTTCCTTTCCGCTACACCGTTCTGCTGGGGTGTGTAGGGAACTGTATGTTGGATCTGAATTATGCTTTGGGCACAAAGTTGCAGCAAATCAGCCTTGATATATTATCCACCATTATCATATATAAGATATTTGATCTTTCTCTCAGTGGCGGTCTCAACAGAAGCCTTAAAATCCTTGAATTTTCCAAGCACTTTTGACTTGTTTTTGAGAAAAAATACCCATGTAAAGTGGGAAAAATCATCAATAAATGTCAAAACATACCTTGAACCATTTAATGACGTATGGGGTAGCGGACCACTGATATCAGAATGTATCAGCCCCAAAACTGTAGAAGCTCTGCTAGCTTTGCCGCGGTCGAATCTGTACTCGGGGTGCTTCCCAATAATGCAACCAGTGTATATTCCCTTCGAGGAACGGAGTTGTGGAAGACCATCTACCATGGAATTGTTTGATAACAGCAGAAAATACTTATAATTAAGATGTCCAAATCTTTCATGCCAAAGCCTACTAAACTCATTACCATGTGTGCGAAGAGAAGTGGGCTTTGCAAGCGGAATAAAGTGTGAAAACTCATAGCATTTTGTAGTGTGGTTTGCCTTTCCGACTGCAACAAGTCTTCCACTTTTGATATCATAAATTTAAACTGTATTAGGGCTGAATGTAACTTGCTTCGGTTCACCAGTGTGTGTCATTTGATACACAAAAAGAAGATTTGAAGCCAATGAAGGCACATAGAGAACATTCTGAAAGCTTCCATGATCTACATGAATCATACCTTTGCCCTTTGAAGAAATTTTTGAGTCATCTCCCAAATGGATGGGGATGGATTTGTTTGGATCCAATGAAGAAAAATAATCAATATTTGTTGCCATATGATTCGATGCACTCGAATCTATCAAGATAGTAGTGGGCTTCGAAATAGTTTCCATGAGTGCTTGTCCTCTTTCATGATCATCATTCCTATCCTTCTTCCTTGCACCATCAGGAAGAGTTATGTTGTTCTTTTCCAAAGGGAGGGCCATTTGATCTATAGTCTTCTTCATACATGAAATTTCGGGATGAAAGCCACAGTTACAATAAGTACATTTAGATTTTTAGTTACCTTCTTTGCCCTTTTGCTTGAACTTTGAACTGGATGGTGCATCCGTCTGTTTGCCTTTCTCTCTTTGCTTGTGAGGTTCGAATTTGGGCTTCTCCTTATTTTGCTTTCCTTTACCATTCGAAATTTTGGGTCCTTGAACATATAGGGCTGAATATTTGGAGCTTATGGACCCCATTTCAATCAACTTATCATGCTCTTTTGTGACGGACTCAATGAAGGCATTCAAGGTAGGCATCTTCCGATTCGGGGTAGTTAGCTGACCGGAATTGAAAGTAGAGACAAATAACGAATAATCTTTACCAATCTTGCTGAGAATGGAGAGGATCAATTGCTTATCCTCTTTGATAAATCCACTATTCTTCAACTGCATGTTCAAGTTCTTGAATTTTGTGAAGAATTCATTAATGGTCTCGAAATTCTCAGGACTAAGGGCAATCAATTCATTCTCTAATTGAAAAGCCCTAAGCTAGTCCTGCTTCCCAAGTAGTGTTTCAAGTTGCTCCCATATATATTTTGGAGTCTTCAATCCGCTGAGATGGAAGTGAAGATCTTTGGAGATGGAGAGACAAAGAAGACCATAAGCTTCATCAAGCTTGTTGTAGTGTTTGGTTCTATCTGACAAGGTGTTTGGCTCCAATTCAAGACCAAGAGTGACTTGGTAGTAACCTTTTGAACGTAATATGATCTCCATATCATCTTTCCAATCAAAATAATTGAATGGGGTGAGGATAGGATTTGAAGAAGAGTATTCCATTGCTAGGAGCGAGTGCACACCGATGTAGAAATGCTTGCAAGGGAAAAGTAGCAAATGCAATTGATGGAGACAATAACCTGCAAATCACAATAAAACCAAGAACAATGAGGTCGAACAATCCACCCTTTTAGAGTTGCATCACACCTGGGATTGGAGATCAATCAATCTTGAATAGGTCCAATGTATCAGATCCAGGATTTATGTGGAAACTCAAGCTTCCAGAGTGGTATTGGAAGTATTTTCAAGCTTTGCATGCACAGGAGCGAATGCCCTTGAGATCTTTCATGCCAAAACTTTTTGTAATTTTTGAGCAAATTCACTCAAATCCTCTTGTAGAAACACCTGTAGAAAAGATATCTTGTCCCTGCAATGGCTCTGATACCATGTAAAATTAGTCACAGCAGATCTAATGAACAATTAAATCAATCATAATAGATGAAACTCAGAAAAATGGTGTAAAACTGTGCAAAATATGCATCAATGCTGAATATCCCAGTAAGGGTGAATGATTACAATAAAATACAGTAACAATGACTGAGCAATTCGAATTGACTAAGGAGGTCATTCAAATCACTGAATGGAGTATCTTGACTCCAACTAGGAGTCCTCATCATCAATCAGTGGTGGTCATCAATGCACAAGAACCAGTCATCCAGGTGTCAATCTGAGTCTAACTGAGTGTAACATGTGTAACTGAAGTGTGTAGCATTGATATAGGGAAGTGGTCTCAGTGGAGGGCGCATGGGAGACTAACTAAAGTCAGAACAAGTCATCTAGTCAATCTGGAGGTCCAATGGAGTGAAACAGTTAGTCGGGAGTGAAACTAGCCTCAAATTAGGGAGAATCGGAGTTAACTGAGTGTAACTGAAGTGAAACTGCAGTGGTAGGTGAAGAAGTGTGCCCTTCTCTGGTAGTAGGTGAGAAGTGGGCACCTTCCTTACTAGGAGGTTTAATGAACTGATGTAAGAAGCTCCCGAGTGCTAGAATAAGGTGGCTAAGGTGCTGGAGGCATCAACCTGGTGACTGGGATGCATGCAAAGTGCATGCAAACCCTAGAATTTGCATGCAAACCCTAATTGCATGCAAGATCCTGAAAAAGATGATGTGGATAACCGAAAAAATTAAGAATATTGGATCTGTACCATAGAAACAACAATATTATTTCTATCCAGGGTACATAAGCTAATTAAGAAGTTCCAACATTGTTTTGAAATTGTATTCTACTACATAAGATGTCATAAGAATTGAGCTAGTTTGTGATTATTCAAGCTTAGACATAGCCAATGATGAATGTGAAATAAAAAGGATCCATTTCATTTTGACCAAGACACCAATTGGAAAGGGAAGCAATTTGGTGATCTATAAATCTTAAAAAAATAAACTTCGTGAAAAACTTGGTCTACTTTGTAGGAACTACTTGCATTATAGGAAATATTTCTTGTTTCCAAATTTAATGTTGCTTTCCTTATTTATAGAATTCACGGTCTAAACAAATATAATGCATTATTGTTTAGAATACTGATTCATTCAAATATACATAGATGATATGCTAATTAATATCCAAATACCTTAGGATAAGTTAAAATAATTACCTTTTCTTCAGGCTCTCAACTGATGCACCTCTATTCAATCCCAACACATCATATAACTAGAACAAAATGAGATATAAATGATAAAGAAAACAACCAAAATCCACATATAAATGATCACTTTTGAGTTGGTGACCACTGGTAGCAAATTAGCGGTAATTTATCACGTGACCAAAAATGTGGTTGAATTTAGCTTGGTCATATATTTGGTCGTATATTTGGTCATATATTTGGTCATCTCCAGTGTAAATATTTACAAAGATATTAACCCCCATATTTTAAGCACAAATAGATTTGCATATGATCTCACCCAGTGATTAATAGGTTTGTGGATGATCCCTTTCAGTGAAAAATAATCTTCATTATTGAGGCTGCTCCTATCGATGCGTGACCCCAAAGGAAAATGGTTGTATGTCTGTTTGACATTGACAGAGAAACCACGTAATCTATCTAGCATTGGTCCTCCTGATACTTTGAGTATCACGCCACACATACGTAACTTCTCAGTTTGGTTCTTGAGATGTTCAAATCATGCTTTCTGATCAACAGGAAATGTCTATAGCCTAGCTACCTTAATTCAACCCCAGGTGAGGGACCTTGCACATAAACCTTTACATCTGATGGCTTTGTCTCTAATCTAAATGATGTTGCAACTTCTCCCCACTTGAAATTTTTGACAAAGAAGGGAAAATAATCTTTATTATTGAGGCTGCTCCTATCAATGCATGACCCCAAAAGGAAAATGTTGTATGTATTTTTGACATTGACAGAGAAATCCCGTAATCTATCTAGGATTGGTCCTCCTCATACTTTGAGTATCATGCCACACATAAGTAACTTCTCAGTTTATTTCTTGAGATGTTCAAATCGTGCTTTCTGATCAACAGGAAATATCTGCATCCCATCTACCTTAAGTAAACCCTAAGTGAAGGACCTTGCACATAAACCATTAAATCTGATGGCTTTGTCTCTAATCTAAATGATGATGCAACTTCTCTACACGATTGTACATCAACCTCAACTTCACCTGCATTGACCCACTTGTTGTCAACACTAAGTGCAACATTAACCTTCTGAGCTCCAGTCCTTGGAGAGCCTACATGAACCCAAGCAGTCACTTGATATGTCAAAAATAACTTTAGCTTCTCTTGAAATGCTTGTGTTGGACCTTCCTAGGTTTTTTTGTGATTGGTGACAAGAATATAGTTACCACTTAGGGATTTTTGCCACCCAAGTGATTCCTGTGCTGCTGGAGGAATTGTGTGAGGTGAACAGGTGGCTATATTGAGAGAACATGAACCTAAATCTAGAGCATACCACCCTCTTAGGCCATCAAAATCATTGTCGTTCTCTAGAATGTCTAGCCCAAAAGAAGGATTCATGATACAAAGTATTGATCTACCATCTAACTTTGATAGCCTATGCTTGTTGTCATATCTTTAAGAAAACACTAAAGGGACAGTGTTGCTCCTCTAACAAAATATAACTAGCATGTCTATAACCCATCTCAACCAAACATAGATCCTCGATGGAAGGATTTCACAGAACACATGCATGTATTTAACATAACAACAGATTGTTTAACGTGGAGTAATGGATTTCCTATCATTCGGATATTCCACCTTTGTTTCCTAAATTTACCACCTTGAAAAGGATAGGATTGGGAGTCTTGCTTGCGTGGGTGTTGAGACTTTCTTGCTTGAAGTTATTGTCTTGTTAAAATAGGTCCTTCCAGAAGTTTTGTTAGATTTGCTATAAGCCTTTGTTCGGGAGCCTTGTGATCATAACCTTATTCCTTGGAAATTAACTTCTCCAAGATAGTGTTTTCAGCATCACTTCCACTATATCTCGTAAAATATGCACCTATTGGACATGATTATCAGATCCGCTTTCCTAAATAGTTTCAATTTATGGAGACCCAGTTTGCTTCGGGCCATCTAGACTAGAACGAAGAGAGTGCAAAGCCTTCTTCTACAACACATCATTTGTTGCAGTAAAAAGACAGTAGTTTTTCATCAGTCCATCATTCACGCGTTGTCAGGGGCCCATTCTTTGCACCTAAAAGTCATCTTAAGGCTTGTTTATTTCCTTTACAAAGTCCATACGCTAGGTTAATTAGCTTGCTGTCAAAGTTAGAACGCTGGAAAATATTAGATGTGTGGTATAAATTGTTCTCTTTACAGAATGGTATATCGTCTATCTTCCCTAATAAGGTTCTGGTCTAATGGTACCAAGCTTAGGTGGAGGTATTCTATAGTATCTCTTCCCTACTGAGGTTAGTATATACTAAATATTGTTTTGGAAAATAAATAGTTTCAATCTGATTTTGTTCCCATTCATATAATTAGGATAGGACCTTACCGTAAGGGTAGGCTTAATGCAACTGAAGGAAGAAGGCAACTACTCTGCTTTTGATTATGTCTTATGTTATATATAGGGTTGTTGCCAACGTATTAGATTTTTCTTCGTAGCGCTTATGTAGCAAGGCAGAGAAACAAGTGAGTAAATAGTCAAAAATGCCAATGAAAGATTTTGCTGGGATTGTTACATCGTAATATTCCACCCTGTGAGCATCAGCATTATTTGTCCTGTAGGATCCATTCCAGTGACTCAGATCCACTTATATCCTTCATACACTATTTTTCCCTATTTTTATTCCTATTCATATGTTGCATCATTATATCATGCATACTCGTGAGTTGCATCACTATAGCCTGTGGGTATCAAGTAAAATGGTAAAAATCACTATTTATTACTTTTTACTACTAGAAAGCGGTCATTGGGTGACCTTTGGCCCTCCATTTTCCCGAGTAACGCCTCGATGTGTCCTTTCACCTACCTTTGAGAGAACTATATATTGAGCACATATGGGTTATGGATGGGAGGAGAAAGAATAGCAAGAGAACTCTAGTGGATTTTTGCCCTATCTTGAGTCTACACTCATTGATCCTTATAGTTGTGAACCCCTTATCTTCACCTTCCAAACTCCTATCTAGTTTGAGTTTTCCATTCATGGAGGATTGAAGTGGTGGAGGCACAAGGGGATTGATCCAGATATTGGTTCAGATTGGTTGTCGGCAAGAGGTCGTATCACCTTGTACTTCTTCTTGTTAATTAATAGAAATACTCATATTCGCGTCCATCATGTTGTAAATGTTGTTTATTATACATTGGCTTACATTTGCTTGTGATATTATGGACCATTGTTATTGATAATGTTAATGTCATTTATATATTATATGTACTTGTTGGATATTGGTTGTCAAGACTAATTTGCAGATTTCAAGTGCATGGATTGAAAGCTCCAACGGAGATCTACATCAAACGTTTGGATCGAGGTTGGTTACATTTCTCCATTATCTTAAAATTGTCATTTATAATAGCATTGTTTTGTGAATTGAGTTGATTTCTGGTAGTCATCTGTCTATTGTGGTATTCCCAAGCCATAGTGAGTTTTCTCCAAAACAGAAATGGTGACTCCGCTGGGGAAAACATCCATGTTTGGGAAATTTTTTGATCATTAGTCCTTATTTAGAGTTGTTGTTTATCGAAGCTCTGTGTCACTGATTGGTCGTTAAGATACACCATAGAAAACTTGATTTTTTTGAGCCCTTGGACTCTTTATTTTCCCATTTGCCTTTCCTCACCCGCGGGCTAGCTTAGCTCAACTCTCGTAAACCTGCCTCTGTTTACTCTACTGCTCGCGGGTACCCGCAGGTATTCCTTCGACAGTAGCGTACAACTCTG
Source organism: Larix kaempferi (assembly GCA_027924585.1). NCBI lineage: Eukaryota > Viridiplantae > Streptophyta > Pinopsida > Pinales > Pinaceae > Larix > Larix kaempferi. The sequence goes on from BSBM01000487.1 coordinate 11,670,431, forward strand.
GCTTTTGTTGGTTTATGGCTTTTGGTTGTTGTTGGGTTGGCTTTGGTTATTCCTGAGTCTTTGTTGGCCTCTTTCTTGACTGTTTCATGCCTTGGTTGTGACCAGAACCCTTCGTTTCCCTTGGTTGAGCCTTGGTTTTTTACCAATCTTTGGATTTAGCCTCTTGGTTTTTTCCTTTTGAGCTCTTTCCTTTGGCTGAGTCTTGTTTTTTAGGATCTGTTGGGTTGTCTTAGTGATCTTCTCGGCACTTCAGTGACTGAATAGTAGGATTTTGCTTGGGTTTTTTCATTCCATCTATATCGAAAAAATACAAAACTATACATCTAGTTTTTTGCATTTTCCTTCTTGTTTGTAAGAGAAAATACAAAAAAAAATTACTTTAATGTACTGCATCGTGCATTGAGTGCTTGTTGCCTTCATTTAGGTTCTTCTTGTGCATAAAAAAGATAAAAGATTGCATCTTTATTTCAGAATTGTTGGTTGATTTTGCATATTAGTGACATTGTTTTATTGGATAGATGAGTCTAGGATTGGACGAATTTGCATACTATTGAGTCTACACATCACTAGTTTCACGATCATATCCATTGAGTAACCACAACCACTTAAATTAACGTTTAATCGTAAAATTGATTAGACTGATTTTATTTATAGGGTACACCAACTAGCATAGGTTTAGAGTCTTGGAATAGATCATTTTGAGTTAATAATCCAAGACAACTAGACACAACATTAAGTGTCTAACTAGGGAGTGGAAGAATCCATGGTATAAATCGGTGTTCTCAGGAAGCTCTACTCAATGCAAAGTTAAGCACGAGGTCACGGGAGGTTGGTTGAGGAGATATCCCTATGATACCAGCTGAAGGTGGGAGATATATCCAGGATTTGTTTGTATCTGTGGGTACTGGAGGTTTGTCCTCTTGTGCTTCAGGCTTAGCTACTCTTCCCATACGACGGGTCCCACCTGCGACTGTCCCCCTGAGCATTGGTTATATTGCGGTGACCATAGTTTCCTTACCTAGGTATTGCACAGGGTACTTGTAGTGGTTATGCTGTTTGTGTCTTGAATTAGATAGGGATTGGACAACACAGTTGTGTTTCTGCAGTGGAATTGACCCTGTACATGCAGTGAAGCCTGGGTGTCTCTATAACTGATTCTGTTACCTCCGACTATAGTTTGGGAGTCTCAAGCCTCTCCTAGGTGAGACATATCGGCTCTAGTGTCGGGACCTCATTTAGCCACTCTGTTTGTCTGTTCTTGGTTGTAGTTTCTCTAGGTGTGTGCTTTTGATTTACTGTTTTTGATCGATAGTTGGCCTTTAGGGGACGTTTTGATTATATATTCTCTCCGGAGATATTGTGGCGCAGAGCCCTACTCTCCGCCGGTCCCGTTGGTTGGTTGGTTTAAAGCCAGCCGAGGTTTCACACTGTGTTGCTAGAGGATGCCGGAGGGTTCCCTCTGAGTCTTCAGATTCTTACAAGACTTACATCCAAGACATTATGACTGCTACACATTTCGATACTGAGGAAAACCCTTCCGCTCCATCGGGTGAAGTTGAACACATTTCTGATCCCTATACCCCTCGTGAGGTGTGGGGAGGTGATCCACCTGAGACTCAACTTGGTTCTATTTGGCCTAATCCACTTGAACGAGATCCGTTTGATCCTTCGAATCTGGATAATTATCTTTACAAAATTCCCAACTTACCCGAGGACGAAGAACAGGATGATCCTTTCGTTCCTTCATTTCCACGCAGTTATAGACACGGAATTCCAGAGTTACATGATGACACTGGTCCTATGATCAACCCAACCACACTCTCTTTTGGTATGCCTAGTCATAGTACTATCGAATCTTCCACTATGTTTGGTAGTCACGTTGGCACCAGTCATGGTGTTAGACATACTATACCCACTGGGGGCACTACGTTATCCACTCACACACATATTATGGGGATTGGTCATGTTCCTCCTAACCATGCTAATGTTGGAAGAAGACCACCTCCTCGAATTTCCCAACCTAATAGGAATGTTGTTTGGAACTCGACTCGCCATCCACCACCTAACACGCATGTCACTACTCGTCAACCTAGGATCACTTTTACGGATGTTAATGCTCCTCCCAACCATGGGGGTGGACATATACCACACACTTTTGCATCCACTGCTGCCACTTGTAATGCTAATGTAGGGGGTGGGAATATCTCCTATCCACATGGACATCACGCCACCATCCCTTCTACTAGTCACACCAATGTTGGGGTCGGGAATACTTCTCATACTTATGGTGATCACACGACTGATCAATCTAATCCTAATGCTGGGGGTGGGAACATATCATACCATTATGGTCATTACAATATGGTTCCCGCTATGAATAGTACATATATGCCCCATACTCATGGTGGAAACCCTTACTAAAACACAGTCGGTGCTGGCCACCAGTACAACCCACCACCCCAATATGGTACCCAAAACATGTATATACCTGCTTACTCTCAAATGGGACAAGAAAGAGGAGGTTATCAATCCTATGGCCATGGGTAAGCTTATGGTCCATCAGGTCCTTATCATCAGCAGTTTAACCCTCATGGTCAAGCTTTTGGTCCATCTTATAACACGGTTCCATTTAACCAACCTTTTATGGGATCTTATAATCCATCTTTTCAGTTGCAGCTCCCGTTCCTTGCACGCTTGAATATCCTGGATCTTTCGAAGCTCATGAATGATCTCATGTGTCACGACCCTAGTTGGCCCTCGGTTCCTACCAAGCTTCCTTTGGACATTCCAAAGTTTAAAGGGAAAGGCGGTAAGGATCTGGGCAATCATGTCACAATGTTTCACCTTTAGTGCTCCTCCAACTCTTTGAATCATGATTCCATTAGATTACGACTATTTCAATGCACCCTCACGGGGGAAGCTGCGAAGTGGTATGCCGAGTTTCCTGGGAACACCTATAGGGGATTCAATGAGATTCCTTTGGTTTTCTTAGACCATTTCCAGTTGCCGGTTCATTATGATACTGGTACTGAGTTGTTGTCGACCTTCCGTCAGAACAAGGCCACGCATATTTCTGACCACGTTCAAGATTAGCGTTGGCGGAAGAGATTAGTGAAAGCCAACATTCCTCCAGAGTTTCTGTTCGAATGGTTCCTCAAGTCTCTACTCCCATACATTGCTAAGGATGTTTCGATGTCCAACATTGTGATTGAGGTCCAGCAGTTAGATCTACTTTATTCTCAGCCTGGCATTTTCTATGACATTATTCCTGATGCACCAAGAACAAGACATGAGCCCACGTCAGTTCCTGGACCACATGCCGATGGCTTCGTGGGGTCCGCATGCACTCGCCCTATAGAATTCGTAGCTAATCAAATGCAAAATTTGTTACTAAACCAATCTACTCCTGGACGGGTTCACACCATGTCCACTTCCACTCCGTCGTCTGATGTACACAATGTGCAGTCAACAAAACCGTCAGGTAACAACAACCTAGTGGTAAGAAAAAGGGGAGAAACAATCGTAGGGGTGGAAACAATGGAAGTAATAACAATAGAAATCATAATACTCCTCGTAAAGAGAATGCCAACCCTCCTCGGGAAGGCGGTAATGCTGGCGAGTATCGTAAACCTAGGCATAAGGTGAAATTCCCTTGCGAGCTTTGTGGGGAGGATCATCTTACTCACTTATGTCCTCGAATTGAAGAAGCATTTGGCACAGAGCCCAACTATGTTGAAGGATCCCCTTCCTCATCATCAAAACATGGCTTCGCATGCTCCCACCACTGGTTATGGTACTAATGAAACGGAAACATCTTCTTCCAATACTAGTGGTTATGGATGTGTGAATATGGTTCAGTCAGAGGTTTGTGTTGCTACTCGTCAACACGATTATGGTGCACCACAACCTAATTTGGGGAGTGAGCCTCCCCCCCCTCCTGACAATTCCTTGCATATCGAGAAGCCCTCCATTATGCCATGGATACCAAAAGGTGTTCTCAAGCACTCTACGCATAATCCCAATGCTCGAGCCACCCATAACTACTCCATCGTAGATGATTTGGGCCAAACTTCGTGTGCCATGTCGGCTCTTGAAGTTTTGCAAGCCTATCCTTCTCAGAAGCATTCCCTTTTGAGTGCATTAGGATTTCAAGATGGGGGAAATCCTAGTGTTATCAAGTTTGATATTACTGATGTCCAGCCTCACTTACCTTACCACGTGGATTTTCAAATCCAGGTGGTTTGCCTTCAAAGCTTCATCAAACGTACTATGGTTGATGAAGGTGTTTCGGCGTCAGTAATGTCGTTAACTTGTTGGAAATCTCTTGGCTCTCCTCCTCTACTCGCATCTAGAACTACACTCATTGCATTCGACGGTAGATCTTTTACGCTGCATGGAATTATCCCTTCCCTTGTTGTCTCCTTGGGAGGTAAGTCTGTGCCTATTGAAGTCAAAGTGGTTGATGCGCCCATCGACTACAACCTTTTACTGGGTCGGAACTGGATGTACGATATGAAGGCTGTCGCGTCTACTGTATTTAGAGTTATCTTCTTTCCCCATGAAGGCAAGATTGTGACGATCTATCAGCTAGATTTTGTTGGCACTCCTTCTGCAACATCCACGGGATCTGTAGTCCTGCAAGTTTCTAATTTTCAGCCGGCAACTGGGAACATAGGTGTTGGAATGTACCCCTATTTGATGGGAACTTATAATCTTTCTGCACCTGTGAATTTTATTGGAACCATTACTGACAATGCGTCTCCTCCTTCGAATAATATGTTATTCCGGACCTCCTATTTAGATGATCCGTGGACTTTACCATCCACGAGTTCCACGTCTGGAGACATTGCACACATCGGGATGTCTATGCCTTTATCTATAGCGGAGCTCGCTTATGATCATATCCAACAAACCACTTCATATTCGGATCTCTCTTCTTCCCAAACAGTCGAAGAAGATCCCATTATGCTGCCAGTTTGGGAAGCCAACTCATCTTGTTCACATGATTTCCTTGATGATACTTTACCATCTGATGAAGCTATCCTGGAGGCCATGTGTGGTAGTGAGAGGCCTTGGGAATATATGCACCATCACTCTTATTTCCTTCCCAACCTTGAGCTCATTGAGCAAGAGGAGTTTAGGACGACTCTAGCAAAGATGATTGGTCACCCTGTGGCTCTTTTGGAGTCGCATGATGTTTTTGCGGAGGGGAATATGGCCAATAATTCCCCAACCACTTTGATCAACATCTCTCACACTCTCGAAAAGATAGAAAACGTTTACATCAGTGCCAATTGCACTCCTGAAGAGATCGCTATTTACATTGACTTGTTTATAGAACTCCGGGAAGCTTTCGCCTAGACATATGAGGAGATGCCAGGAATAGACCCCCGCATTGTTGAACACGAGATTAGAACATATCCTGATGCTAAACTGGTTCGACAATGCTTACATTCTGTGAACCCTAGAAAGGCAGCTGCTATTAAGGCAGAGGTGGAGAAACTACTCAAAGCTGGTTTCATCTACCCCGTTCCCCTTACCAAATGGGTGTCAAACCCCGTTCCTATGGATAAGAAGCAAGGAACGATCCGTGTATGTACTGATTTTAGAGATTTGAACCGTGCACATCCGAAAGATAACTTCCCCATGCCATTCATGGACCAAATATTGGATGCTTGTGTGGGGAGTGAGATTTTTTCATTCATGGACGACTTCTCAGGTTATAATCAGATTAAAATCAAACCCGCGGACCATTATAAGACGGAATTTATTTGTCCATGGGGAACATTTGCATATCGGAAAATGCCCTTCGGCCTTAAAAACATCGGAGCTACTTTTCAGCGAGCCATGACCTATGCCTTTCACGATCTTAAGATGATTATGGAAGTTTTCTTGGATGATCTTGCTGGCCATTCTCGCAAGAGATTGGACCACGCCAAGCACCTCTATATGATTCTCGAACGATGTATCCACTACAAAATTTGATTGAATCCAAACAAATGCATCTTCGCTGTTAGGATTGGTTTCCTTCTAGGATTCATAGTTTCAAGAGAGGGTATTAGAGTCAATCCTATCAAAGTTGAGGCAATACTTCAGTTTCCTCCTCCGCATAATTTTTTACAACTTCAGAGCCTCCAAGGGAGAGCTACTTTTTGCGTCGGTTTATAGCTAACTATGCTAATATTACCAAAGGTTTCGCACGCTTATTGAAGAAAGACACACCTTTTATCTGGGATGAGCGAGACCAACAGTATTTCGAAACCCTTAATAAAGCTTTGGTATCGGCCCCTGTGCTTAGTCCATCGGACTTTACACGAGATTTCATTATTTATGTGGATGCATCTCAAGAGACTATTGGCATGGTCTTGGTTCAGGTAGATGATGTGCTCGTCGAGCATGTTATCTATTATCTCAATCAAAATTTAGTAGGCACTGAGCTAAGGTACACTCACGTAGAAAAGCTGGCACTTGCGACTGTCCAGGTAGTCCAGCGGTTACGACATTACATTTTGCTTTGAACAACCACAGTTGTAGCTCACATCAATCCATTTCAGTTCATGCTATCACGACGCCTTATCGGGGGTAAGTATAATAAATGGATTGTAATTCTTCAGAAATTTGATCTTGATTTTGCTTCGGCAAAATCGGTGAAATCATTGGTGTTCACTGAGCTTATGTCAGACCTTCCACGACTTGATGAGGATGTCATTCATGAAGATTCCTTTGTGGATGAACGCTTATTTCTTATCTCGTCCGAGGACCCTTGGTATGGGGATGTCATTGTATATCTCCAAACTTTAAAGTTTCCTCTGCATTATTCATGAGATGAATGACGGTGTGTGAGACATCACGCTAAAGATTATACTATCGTCGGTGATACTCTGTATCGTCAAGGATAGGATTCCATTCTCCGTCGTTGCTTGAATCACGAAGAAGCGGAATGGGTACTTAATGATTGACATGCAGAGGCGTGTGGCGGTCACTTATCCAGGCTTGCTATAGCCCAGCGTATCATGCGAGCTGGTTATTTTTGGCCTACCATATTTAAAGATTGTATTAATGCTGTGAAGAGATGTCACCCTTTCCAGGTGTTTTCTCGGAACATACACTCGCACCCAGCGCCGCTCCATCCGGTCGTCACTGTCGGTCCCTTGACTAAGTGGGGGGTAGATTTCATTGATTGCAAACCAGCTTCAGCTGGGGGGCATCACCATATTATTGTGGCCGTGGATTATTTTTCCAAGTGGGCTGAGGCCATGCCTACTATAAAAGCCGACGGTGCTACTGCAGCCCATTTTGTGTTCAACCGGATTATCACTCGGTTCGGTATCCTGAAAGAGATTGTCACTAACCATGGAAGTCACTTTCAAAACAAGATGATGGAGGATTTGTCTCTCAAGCTTGGGTTTCGTCAAGAACACTCATCTTCCTTCTATCCTCAAGCGAATGGTCAGGTTGAAGCAGTAAATAAGTCTTTGAAGACCATTCTCCAATGTACCATCCAACAAAGCAAGACCAATTAGCATATCATGTTATATCCTGCTTTGTGGGCATATCAAACCACAGTTAAGACTGCCATCGGGTTCTCACCATTCCAGTTAGTTCATGGTGTGGAGTCACTTTTACTGATTGAATGCGAAATCCCTTCGCTCAAGCTAGCCATAGAACTCCTCCCTGATACGACAGATATTGAGCAACATTTAGTACACCTGGAGCAACTTGACGAGCAACGTCGAGATGCCGCTATGGCCATTGATGTTAATAAGCGTCGTGTCAAGGTCCAATATGATAGGTCTATCCATCCCCGGCAGTATGCAGAAGGTGACTTTGTACTTTTGTATGACCAAGCTAAAGAACCCCTAGGGGAAGGCAAGTTCAATCCCATGTGGCATGGTCCTTACATTGTAAGGCATGTCCTCGAAAAAGGAGCTTATGAGTTAGAAGACTATGAGGGGGTTGCCTTGAAGGAGCCTAGAAATGGGCTCTACCTCAAGCGGTATTATGCTTGAACCCTTGGTTCGGGCTGATACTTTTGTACACTATTGTATAGTTTTTCTATACATATTTTAGCTTGCCTTTTGGTTGTCGGGTTTGCTGATTCACTTTTGTTTGATTGATAGATGTCAACGGGATCTCCTACATTCTTAGGTTTCGCGGATGGTGCTATCCGACATACGCAACAACTTTCTTCTATTGCCTGAGTTTTCTTCTCACCTGACCACCTAGTTGTGTCCTTAGGAGGTGCTTGTCTCAGTCCTACATCTAATAATGTGGCTGAGTATAGTGTCATTATTGAGCTACTTCGGGATGCTATTTCACATGACATCCAGTCTTTAGAAGTCCTCCTGGATTCACAACTAGTTGTGTCTCAGCTGAATGGGCAGTACTGTGTACGAGACCCTACATTACTACGAAATTTTCTTAAGGTACGACTCTTGGAGCGACATTTTGTTTCAATTACATATATTCATGTTCCAAGAAGTCTTAATTATATATCTGATGCATACGTTAACTATGTATTAGATTGGCATTTGTCACATTCATCATGAAGCACATAAATACAAAGACATTCATACATTTGTACATACACACATATAGTATAACCGAGAACCAAAGTTATATATATATATATATAAATATGTCCAAAAATGGTAGTGTCACACAAAACTGGATCCCGTAGCCCTCAAAATATACATATCGATACAAAAAATGAGACCCTGGGATATCTATTCCCTCCGAGGAGGCCTAGCTGCCGCCTCGATGGGATGTGTCTCATAGAAATACTGTACTGCATTGGATACCTGCTGCAGTAGCCACACCCACTCACCAGGAACAACCACTACTTGGCGCTGCATGGCCTCAGGTAGTCGGGCTACCTCTATCGGTGGTACTCAGGAAACCATCTTTGATATGTTACGCCGCAATGTCTAAAGTGTGCGCCCTGCTGCAGCATCTCCTACCTCATCACCTCTACCCTGACAACCATGTCTCGGGAAGCCCCCGGGTCTCACTAGGCCTTTGTCTGCGAGCAAACAGTCAAACTTTAGCACTTGATACTACCACCAAAAAGATTTTTTCATTTCAACTATAATAAAAAAATCCATAAAAATTTAATAAACACAAAACCAAAAGACTACTCACCGATGTCTCCGAACGCTACGCCTGGTGGCAGCGGCATGTCACGATCCTGTCTGAAGTCTATGCTCACATAGGGATAGTCCTCTATAGCAATCACCTGTCGGTTCCACCAGTGGAAGAACTCCTCAGTATATGGTGATGCTAGACGGCCTCCACCCTATTGTGTCAGGATCTCATCCCACCAAGTCAGGGCTAGATCATGGAGACTGTGAAGAGGGACATCCACCCTCGGGCTAAGCCCTGGAACCCTCTCAAAGAAGAAGCTGCATAGGATGCTACCATACCCAAAATTTTTGGCCTTCCCCTCTTTGCATTCTGTCGATTGTGTCTTCATAGACACCAGCAGTGTACTACACCAGTCCAATACCATAGGTTGCATGCATTGTGATGCATAGAACATCATCGGCCTGGATGCCTGGTGCAGAGCTTTGGATCCAGTGATCCCAACCAGGGTAGCCACAATGATCTTTGTGCTCAGATCTACTATAGCGTTGACGGGCACTTTGCTTCCCACCACTTGTGTGTTTGTGGGACAATACCACGCTATGTAGTCCTGAACAGTGATCCCACCACCCACGGTCCGAGACCGAAGACTGACCACCTCCCCTCTATGGGACAAACCGGTAATGAAGTAGATATGCTCCACTTCCAGTGTAAGGGTTTGCCTATTGAGGATGAAGTTTTGTGCATCCACATCCCAGTAGTCTATCAGGCGACGGAGTAATATATTTTGGGCCCTTAAACCCCCTATACTCTAGAACTTGTAGAAACCACATTCTTGCAATGCCTGCTGCGCTTGCAAATCATTGCGCACGGCCTCATCAACTTGGTCATGCTCTCTCTCCCTCCACTCTAGAACCATCCTGGAGTGGAAAACAAACAAGTTTTGGTCAGTTTCATGATTAAAAATTTCTTCATGGCTGTACCCGCGAGCTAATTTGTATACAGTGGTGGTTACCCAAGGACAGTCTATTTTTTGACTACGCATTTGGTGCCATACCCACGACCCGCATAGTTATAGCCCGCGGGTAGTGCCGAAGCCATCTAGGGCTTGGCCAAACTCAAAAACCCACTAATAAAAACTGAAATAAAAGCATTGAAATGAAAGGTATGGAAGTAACTACCAACCTGCTCTGGATGGTTCACTGAACGGTCACTTGTAGCTCCCAGGATCGACAACTGAACTTTCAGGTGAAAACTAACCACAAACTCCAAATTGGTGAATAGTGCAAATGAATTGTAATTTGGAAAATTTTATTACTATTTATAATTTTCTAGACCCACTTCTCTATAGTTTTTGCCATTTCGAGCCATTATGAACTAATATCGTGTCATGGAGTAGTGTTTTTTAATCAGATTTCCTCGTCGAAAGTTGTTATGAACCATTCACACCTACGGCGGGTAGGTTTCACATCTGGCATATAGGTTAGAGGCCATTTTCGCATGCATTATGCATTTGACCTATTGACCATTTTCATAAACCTTAGGTGCGACCCTGCTTCGTAACCGACATGGAACCTTCACACTGATTTAGAAGTGTTGTTATGTGGCGGTAGGGATTTTCCAAACATGGGTACCCTAGTTAGAACCCCTTTATGCATTTTGGTGCCCATGCTGTTGTTTGTCCTTAGGATTGGGAGTCCTTTGTAGTTATGCCATGACATTGCGATAAAGACTCATACTCTATTTTGTCTTATGCTGGCCATCTCCCTTAAGGACTCCCCTCAATTATATCATGTTGTGATTGCATTACATCATCCTTCTTGCTGCTTGAGCCTTGTGCCGGCTCCCGCTTACTCAATTGTTAGCTTGGTGCCCGAGCACTTTTCTTTGTCGAGCCCTGTAGAGCTTATATTTTCCCTTCACAATTTGATGACCTTTTGACCCTGAGGGAACATACCCCCGAGTGTCCACATCCTACACGCACTTCCTTGCATTGAGCATAGGTATGTTCCACTGCTTGGGACTAGTCTGCTAGCTATTTGACACTCGTTCCCTCACCTGTTGTACTATAAGCAATTTTATTCTTTTCCAAGCTTTTCCCAAATATGAAAAAGACCAAAAAAATCAAATATTCCAAAAAGCCGGATGGGATTATGGTTCCTACTTCTTGATTGGCAGTTGTTGTGTTTCCTTTGAACAGAGCATTCATTCCAATCCATACATTATGAGTCAGGACTATAGTTGGACCTTAGGTGCTGTACTTGTTTCTCAATTTTATCCACCGATTGGTTAAGCTTCCAGTCATTATGGAGCCCTTTGTAATGCCTCCTGCATTGCACAGTTTATGTCAAGTCTATGCTGCCTGAGTCTATCCATCTTCTCATGCTCTTGTTCAAAGGAAGTCCTGAAACTAGTGTCGGCCACTCCTCAGATCTCTTGACTATTGCATGTCGGCCATCCTTATTGAGTTAGTCTGTTTCACCTGAGATCTTCCAAATCTTTCAACATTGCTAGTACCTCGTGCTGGTCGATGGGGAATGCCTTAATGCCCTCCTTCCAGCGAGTCTCGTTCCATCGACTTCAACCCATTTATTCCAGGACTTGAGGCTTAGAGTTCAGTTTAGTACCTTGAGGCTTGCAGTCATTAGTGGTAGGTTCTCTCACCATCGACAGTTTTGGGAATACATCAATGTCCCCTGATCGATGGATTCATCCTAGTGTTCGACTTCAACCCATTTATTCACACTCCGATGATTGTGCTCTATGCCTTGATGCCCATTTTCATTATTGGTGGGTCATCTCGCATCTGTTAACGGTATACATCATTGACCAGTAATCAGATGATGTCTCTTCAGGTTTGACCCCAACTCCTTTATTCACTTGATGGGACTTGCACCGTCGAAGACTTCTGTCGAAGACCCCAGGCGGTTGTGGCATTCAGTATGATACATGTGACTCTGACTTTACATCTAAGATATCACCTCTCAGATATCAGCAGTTTGTACCTACACTTTGCACCAGTTGTCTTATTTTCAGCAGAAGACCATATCTTACTGTAGAAGGATCATGGCTATAATCACTTAGGACATGTATCCATTATATACTGCCTATTCATGGCCATTGTATCAGATTGTTGTACTATACCGACATGTGTTCAGAGATACTATTGTATTATGACGAGTGACCTGCTCTTTCCACTTGTGTTTCCATCACTCAACTTCTGAGTTTTATAATGTATTTCGACCATCATAGCACCAGTCTCTGACCTCACACATTAGGGGGCATCTGTTACATCGTAATCTTCCACCCTATGAGCATCAACATTATTTGGCCTGTAGGATCCATTTGAGTGACTCAGATCCACTTATATCCTTCAGACACTATTTTTCCCTATTTTTATTCCTACCCTCATGTTGCATCATTATATCATGCGTACCCACGAGTTGCATCACTATAGCCCACGGGTATCAAGTAAAATGGTAAAAATCACTATTTATTACTTTTTACTCCCAGAAAGAGGTCATTGGGTGACCTTTGACCCTCCATCTTCCCGAGTAACGCCTCGATCTGTCCTTTCACCTACCTTTGAGAGTACTATATATTGAGCACATATGGCTTATGGATGGGAGGAGAAAGAATAGCAAGAGAACTCTAGTGGATTTTTGCCCTATCTTGAGTCTACACTCATTGATCCTTGTAGTTGTGAACCCCTTATGTTCACCTTCCAAACACCTATCTAGTTTGAGTTTTCCATTCATGGAGGATTGAAGTGGTGGAGGCACAAGTGTATTGATCTAGATCTTGGTTCAGATTGGTTGTCGGCAAGAGGTCGTATCACCTTGTACTTCTTCTTGTTGATTAATAGAAATACTCATATTATCGTCCATTATGTTGTAAATGTTGTTTATTATACATTGGCTTACATTTGCTTGTGATATTATGGACCATTGTTATTGATAACGTTAATGTCATTTATATATTATATGTACTTGTTGGATATTGGTTGTCAAGACTAATTTCCAGATTTCAAGTGCATGGATTGAAAGCTCCAATGGGGATCTACATCAAACGTTTGGATCGAGGTTGGTTACATTTCTCCATTATCTTAACATTGTCATTTATAATAGCATTTTTTTGAGAATTGAGTTGATTTCTGGTAGTCATATGTCTATTGTGGTATTCCCAAGCCATAGTGAGTTTTCTCCAACACAGGGATGAATTTCTACTAGTTTGTCTAGAAGGATAAATATGCTGGGAAAATGTTCTTCCTACAATATAGCAGTAAATTGTGTTTTCTGACAAACTTATCTTTTATCAGCCACTGAAGTTGACAAGACCAAAGGATCTAGATCTTATGACCTCACAGCAGGCTAGACCTACAAGGTGTGCAGGTCTACTTGTTTTTCCTTAGATTTATGCTTGGTCATTGTCACAACAATATGATGAAAACATCTATCCATTTTAATTCAAAACGCTAGAATCAAATCTACGTGTCATAAATTTATTTCTAGTACTGAGCTTTTGAAGCATTGAATCTACCAAGATTAAAATTTTAGCTGAAATTGAAGAAGAAATGATTGCTAACATGCCAACATTCAAAGAAAGGCCACTGAACAAGAAGGTATTGCATTTAATGATTTAACTCTTCAGATGATATCGGGATGAAACATTTGTGTTAAATCTTTGTAATGACGGAGCTTCCCCTGTTTCATGTTCATGACAATAAATTTGAACACTTGATATTTGTAATGAATGGCTTGCATATTCTTGAAGCTCCAACCTTGGATACTTTGCCAAGATGCACGCCTCAATTACCTAAATTCCAGGTAGACATGTCTATCAAAATAATAATGTCATAGTTGTAACAATGAATCGTGATGACACCATTCTATCATTTTCTAATTTGTGAGTATTAATGTTTGGTAGCATGACAGGAATTCAACTTAAAAACTTCAGAATGAGCCCTTCTGCATATGAATGCACCAAATAACGTTTCATTTGGATCTGATATTAGATTGGTAAGTCTACTAGATTTTGCAATTCCATGATAATAAGACATTATCTATTGTCAGATGATGCAATTATTCTCAATGAATATAATAAATCTAAGAGTTTCATCTTGAACAACAAGTCTTTGAATCTCACAAACGCAGCAACTCTGCGATAAACAGTAGATTCAGTGTACCTTATGGACCTTATGTTTCGACAACATTAAGCAAGTATGTATAAGTATTGTGAATGTGGATTTGAAAGAGTTCAAAACTAATTTCTATCAGTAAAGTAATGTATACAACATAAAATATTGATAATGGGTAAAATCTGTACTTCTAATTCTTTTGAGAAATAAAATTACTTAAATTCTAGTATAAGCTAGTTATGTGTAGAAGCCACAACTTGTCATAAAAACATGGAGAGAACTACAAGAGGAGAAGCTTTCAAATTTTAAGGAACTTACAATTTTGGTTCTTATAATTTGATGCGTATCTTAAAAAAAGTGAAAGCATAGATTATCCACCTTTTTAATGTCTACTTTAACAACCATTATAGTTCAGAAACACCAAAATCTCCAATAGAGCAACCTAGATAATCTTTTCTATTTTTAAACTGAAAATAAATTTCATCCTTTTGTTGACCAAAACCAACATGACCTCAGTCGATAGGGGTTCGCCTCACTGTCGACACATACTACAGTCTCATTGGGCACAGACCCGGGCAGGTTTGAGCCCACCCAGCAACACCTGCAGAGCGGATGAGGTCTCACCCGATACATCCAGGAAGAGCAGACGGAACCATGTTTCTACCGAGAGAGGAGGAGAGTTATGGCTACACGGGCTAACTCTAATGCATTATTTAACCAGAAACTTTAAACATTCGGCAAGGAGTTATAAAAACTTACTTCATCGCAGCATTAATCATCACATTCTACATGGAACATACTACTGAAACACAACAATTATCATTATAGCAACAGTAGGAAGACATTGCATCAAATAACATTCATACATCACAATATTGCACAAAGTTGGTACCAAAACATCATTATATTACTATCGCGATCATATACTAGAATCAAAACATAGATCTCGCACACAATTCCTCTACTTCCTTGCTTCTTCTTATCATCTTTTTGCTCTCTCCCTTTCTCACACTTACAACCCTCATGTATTTATAGGCTTCCGCCATTACAATATTTGTCCACTTACAACTAACTTCCTAACCGACACTGTGGACAATTGACCCAATATCTAACTAACTCAGTCCAAATGACCCCAAAAACCCGCATACCATGGTACAACTGACTCACTATTACACAATATGTGGTCCAAGTGACCCAAAACCTGCCAACTGTGGTATTCTTTAGCACAAAATACTCCTTTTGTGCCCTCCTCTGGTGTGTCACAGCATCGGCAATACCGCAACATTGCCCCATCAAACCGCCTGCCAACAGGCCCCCAACACAATCTTGTGGCTCACCCTCGAGCCATGTCAACTGATGGACACAGTGCACGTCACGGTCCTTGCCTTGAAGTCTGCATACGGTTGTTCAATATTCCGCACCAACTCCTGAGCATCCTTAGCTGCTTCCTGATTGTTGATCGCATCGTCGGCTGAGGGGTGATTGGTAAGCTTGTCCATGACCTACTATCGATACTTCTGTACTGCTGGTAGTGCTTCACTTTCCTGTAGCATCAGTTTCCCGCCAGTGTCTTGGAATTCTTCCAAATGGACCGCACATATCTTCTGGCATTCATCTGCCTTGGAAACCCATTGTTGCAATTCCTTCAGCTCGCACACCTTAGCAACTTGCTCCAGTGGTGGAAAGGTTCTCATCGCAGCCTTTAATGTGGCCACCTGGCCCTCCGCTTCCTGTCAGGTTTTAGTGAGCTATTCAACTTGATCATGAACGATGTGGCCCCAAAACTGTACCATTTCGACGGTGAGCTGGGTTGCCTATGTCTCTAGCTCCTCCATCTAGGTGGCAACTTCTTCGAGTGCCCTTATTCATTCATCCACCTCAGCCTGAGGCATTCTTGGTTTCAACTGAGCCTTCAACAGGTCATTCTCCTGTCGCAACTGAATAATGGTAGCCCCCAGCCACTACACTCAGTGGAGCATGTCTACTTCTTCAGTGGGCTCTGGGACATGTTGATAAGCCTCGGTGATTGCCTGGTCAACCCGAATGTTGTCGTCCCACATGCAAGCCTTTTCCGCAATAAGGAAGTCTTGTTCATTTTTAAGTGCTTCAATGGTGCAACCCTTCTCGGCCCACTCCTTCTTAAGGTCGGCTTCAAGTTCATCCACTGCTTTCCGCGCTGCGGAAGCCCTGCTTCTAAGCTCATCAATCTCGGTGGTTGCAGTTGCCTCTCTTGCCTGCAAGTGTTGAAAGATCTTGCTGATTTCATGCATTCTATCCACCATTTCCTGGGAGGTGCCCCTTTGCATTGTCGCCAGTGCCATTTCCGGTAGGGCATTAACATTGACAGTCACCTGGTCAATTGACTGCAGCATATCTTGCAAAACCTCATTTTCGGTCACAACCGTAGTTGGGGGAATGTTGATATGCTTGACCCGGGGCATGGTGCGGATTGTGACCGTTTCTTGCATAGGTACATTACCGAGTTCCTTTTGTAACACTGCATTACATAAAGAATCCATCTGAGCAACAAGCGCAGAGAATCCCTCCTCCACTTTGACGGACATCTTGTCACCAGCCGATGTGGCGGCATGTTTAAGGGCTGTGATTAACTGGCCTAACTGTGCCTCTGCTGGTAAAGACATCCCACTGATCGTCGCATGCTCGTGGTGTCGTTTTGACCGATTTTCTTCAAGAGCGTGGTCACTATCATCTGCCATTGGTGTTCTGGTCGACTCGTGATCAGAATCATGCTGACTCTGCTGATCCTGTGCTGATACCTGATCCACAGGACCTAATGGTGGACCTCCAACATCGATCTCTGCTGAATTCGTGGGTTCTCACGAAGCCTCCGGCCACTCATTCACAATAACCTCCAACTCTTCTGCTATCACCTTATACTTTTTTGGCAACCACTGTTGATTAGTATCCCTGCGAGCTTGTATATGTATGACACTGGGCCGTATTGCAAATGCCATGACGGGTTTAAACTGTGCCACAGTATCTTCAGATATTTGTGGGATTTGGGTCGCTGCATCACAAATCATTTCTGAATACATCCAAAACTGCAATTGGCACTCCCGGATGGGCTCGGGCTCTCATACATACCATAAATTTTGATAGCATGCCCGTCATCGTTTCGCTGCAGTCAGGTAGTCCATACCCTGGTAGATGTCGGGCTTTGTCCATGCAACCAGAGCAATCAACAGCAACAACCAACTATATGAAAAGGTGCCTTGGCCCACTTGGACTGCTGCGACATCCTCCATTAGTTGATTCAAGATATATAGGGACCAGTTCATATGAACGCCTTCCACACATTGCTCTTTACAAGCAACTATTCCCGAATTACATTGGTTAAGGAAACCTCCCCTAATCACCTTACAGGATAGGATCTTAATTCCTGTGAGTACCGCCTTATCATTACAGCTACTAGTGCGATATCCACGCCCATCCGATTCCAAGTCATACTTCTACGCCAACTGACGTGCCTGCTTCTTCTCGTTTTCCTTTCCTTGAATAAACTGCGCTAGATCAACACCACTCTTGGGCAAGCTGGTAATGTAAGAAATCAAGTCAACAGTAACCGAGACCTCTCTATCCAACCATAATGAGCCCCTGTGGAAGCATGACAAGAGGTGTTTTACACAAGAACCAACTTCCACTAGGTGCCCAAAATGTGGCATGTTAATTATCCCTAACAAGATGCCCTGCCGCAGTCCTCGTGCCTAGTCGTGTATCTCTAGAACCAGTGAATTGCGTGTCTCAGGCACATATGGTGCTGATGCAATTTCGGGTTGGGCCACCATGTCGTGATCCTCGTAGCGCAGGCGCATCAGTGCAAGCCCAATATCCACCGAGCATGTCATCCCAGCCAAGAGGGTTCGCATCTTCACGCTAAATTTTTGTTTCGGATTCATCTTACGCGGGGTGGCATCCGACCGAACAGGAGGAATGTAACCAAGGATATTATGCACAGAGTGTCCCAGCCATGGGGCAGATGGAGGAATGGTTCAACTGGACAGCCCCACCTACTCCGGAGCTTCACCAACCACTGTGGACCGAAGCAATCTCTCACTCTGCGGAGATTCTGAAGGCTGACCCCCTCGGCGCTTCTTAGAAACACTTGATGCTTTCACCGGCATATTGGAAACCTTGGTTCCAAGATCAACAGTGTCTAAGGACACACCTTTTCGTTCTACAGTAGCCGGAATGAATGGGGATTCCACTTCACTGCTAATGTCCACTGTCTCCAGTTCTCCTGGCATACCTCACCACTCTTCGTTATATACCTAACAGTAACTGGCTCAAGTCACTACAGTGCTCCACAACAACACATCTTGCTAATTCCTTGGTGTCTTCTGTCCGATGCTAAACCATACTTATAGCATCAATGCAAACCCACTGTAATCATGACTAAATCCTGCATTAACTCAACCAAATCCTGTATTAATGAGGCAAATCCACCGGCAATCCTGTCCGCCGATCGGTCGGATCCGCCATTAATGCCCATCATTCGAACAATGCCATTAATTAACAATCTTATTTTTTGGCATTTATTACTGATTTGACTGGGTCGCCATGTTTCCATGTGTCTTCGACTGTTCCAAACATGCAGTAAAAGCCTCCCTTCTTTGCATACCTTCTTCTGTTGGTGCACCATCTGCCAGCAAGCAACCTGCAACAACCATTTTATTGTATTTTATTTATTTATTGTATTTTTTTATTTTTTTTCGATGCAACTTAGACATCGCAGTGCTCCAAGCCCGTGTGATAGGGCTTCAACCTATGACCATTTACCAGCTTGGGGACCACCACCCCATCCAATCGCTGCAACTGAACCGCTCCTACTAAAGTAATACTATTGATACGATAGGGACCTAGCCAATGCATCTACAACTTTCCTGGATGTTTCATAAACTTGATGTCATATAGTAACACTAACTCGCCTTGCTGAAACTGTTTGGTTTTGATGTGGTGATCATGCCATGTGTTTTGGCAGTCCTTCTGTACCCCTTGGTGAAATCCAGCGATAAATCGATCCTCTTTGAGCTCCACCAATTGTACTAGACGTTCATCTAATGCTGTGACATTATCCATGCTCGTAACAGCTACAATTTGTAGACTTGGAACAATGTACTCCTGTTAACACCCAAAAAGTGCTCACTAGCTCATTTCCTTATTCACATGACCCATTTGTCCACTTTTTCACCATTTTAGCCTCTAAAAGCCAACATAAGGTCACCAAAAGACATTAATACACCCCTTTTTCCACTCAAAATGAGTATTTTTCCTAAAAAAGCATAAAAAAACCCTCAAAAATGGTCTAGAATTCCCAAAAGTATTAAAAAGGGAATAAAAATAATAAAAATATTCAAAAAAGGAAAAAGGAGGGAAAAAGTACCTAAACCATGTTGGTCAATACCATTGGCTTCCTCAAAACCACAATGGTATTCCCCACCACCAAAACCTATAAAAAGGTGGTAGGGGCTCCTCACTTTACATCCATCCATCTTCCTATCCTCTTGCTGCCAAAATCTCCCTTGAGCTTTTGGCCATTGTAGCAACCTTGGAGAAAGGACCCTTTGGAGTTTGGAGCTGCTCATCCTTGGAGCTACTCAACAACCTTCATCACTTGGAGGTATTATTATTGCAAGCACTTGCTTGCCCCCATTTTCAATACAAAGTTATTTTTTCATTTCTTGTTCTTGTTTTTTTAATTCAAAAGTTTATTATGATATGCACATGCTAGTTTAGATTTAGTTTTAGATTTAGTTTATTGTTTTTGTTTAATATTGAAACTGCTACTACTAGTTAGCAGGTGCCCATAGCACTAAGCTTGGCTGCAAAACCAAGCCAACAACTCCATCAGTATAATTGCTTCCTTCCCATATACCAGCTTGAAAGGTGTCTGACCAGTCAACCTTTTACATGTGGTGCAATAGGCCCACAAAACTGCTGGGATTTTCAGATCCCAATCGTCACGGTTCGCATTGCACACCTTTGTCAATGCATGCTCCAATAACTTGTTAAATGCCTCCACCGTTCCATTCGCCTGTGGGTGATAGGGTGTACTATTCTTATGCTGTATCTGCAACTCCTCCGTCAATGTGTTGATGGTGCGATTAAGAAAGTGGCTGCCTTGATCACTCAACAATATCTTGGGGCAGCTGAACTGAGTGATAATGTGATCAAACAAAAATCGAGCAGCTATGGCAGTAGAACAATCAGCTACAGGTGTTGCCTCATCCCATCAGGTCAAATACTTTGTCACCGTGATGATGTATCGCGCACCTGTGCGTTTCCTTGGTGGATTGATCGGTCCGACAAAATCCACAACCCATTTGTCGAATGGTTGCAATGTCACTTGAGGTAGCAGTGGCATCTCGTCACGTCTAGACGGTTTGCCAGTTTGTTGATAGACATCGCAAGACCGCGCATAGTCCGTTGCATCATTATGTAATGTGGGCCACCAAATCCCGCCATGCAGTACCTTCCTGGAAGTCGCCTAACTACCATAGTGTCCTCCTACTACTCCTCCATGTGCTTCAGCCAATATCTGTGCTTGCTCATGCGGCAAGACACATCTGTGCAATATCTCATCAGCACCGAATTTATACAACTCTACCTCTATCAGTTGAAATTCAGCATCCTTGATGACCAATTGCTTCTTCTAAGTAGTGGTAAAGTCATCGGATGCGGTGTCGGTCACCAGAAACTGAAGGATGTCATCAAAATATTGATCAGCAGCGGCAATGTGAAACAATTGGGTATCCAGCAACTCATCTTCGATATTAGTCAGTTCCTCCCCTGTATCAATCCGTGAGAAATGATCTGGTCCAGCATTCAACCGCCCTGGTTTCACAATGACTTCGAAATCAAACTCCTGAAACAAAAGTAGCCACCGGCAGATCTTCCCCCCCAACACAGGCTTATTGACCAAGTATTTCAATGCAGAATGATCGGTGAACATTTTAAAGTGGCCACCCAACAAATAATACCTGAATTTCTATAGCATGTAAACCATGGCTAGACCTTTGCATTCTGTGGTAGTGTAATTGCGTTCTGCAGAAGACAACTTTCGACTGGAAAAAGCAATGGGATGATCAATGTCGCTTTCTCTCGGTTGAGCCAATACAACCCCTAGTGCAACCGATGAAGCATCAACATGGACATGGAATTCCTTACTCCAGTCTGGAAAGACCAAGATTGGGGCCGATGCCATCTTCGCTTTGAGTGTTTCAAAACTATCCTGACATTCTGGGTTCCACTGGAATGCAACATCATTCTTCAACAACTTTTCCATAGGGGTAGTAATCGCAGCATACCCCCTGATGAACTTGCGATAATATCCCGTGTGGCCCAAGGTCGCTCGCAACTGCTTAACAGTGGTCGATGGTTGCAACCCCAAAATAAGCGCAATGTTTGTTGGATCAAGCAGCAATCCCTACTTAGACACAATATGACCCAGCAATATCCCAAACGGTGCGCGAAAAATACATTTCTTCAAGTTCAGCGATATCTGGTGCTATCGGCATTGCTCAAGCATTAACCGCAAATTGGCCAGATGATCGCAAATCAACCCATAAACTGTCCAATCATCCATATATACCTCCAAAAACTTTTGAATAAAATCTTCGAATGCAGCAACAACGACCCGGGAGAATATCGCGGGTGCATTCTTCAAACCAAACGGCATTACCGTGTACTGAAAGAAACCCCACTCAGTAACGAAAGTTGTCTTATGGCGATCTTCCTTAGCAATGCGAATCTGATGGTATCCAGAGAATCCACCAGTGAAAGAGTACATCTCTTGGCCACCCACACCTTCAAGTACTTCATCAGTAAATGGGGTCGAAAAAGGGTCATGAAAGTAGGCATCGTTCAACTTACGCAAGTCGACACAAATGCACACTTTACCTGTTTTCTTGTCCTACACCACCATAGGACTGATCCATTCAGACTCTTCCACAAGTTCGATAATACTAGCATCCAACATCCGATCAAGTTCCGCCTTGACCTTTTCTTTATGTCGTGGATTTAACCGATAAGGTCGCTATCAGACTGGCTTAGCATCTGGTTTCAATGGAATCTTCATCTCTCCCAAATCACCCAGGATTCCCTTCATTTCAGAAAAATTCATGGGAAATATGTCCTGAAACTCATGCAGTAACTTAGTAACCTTACTCATCATCTCATCGTCCCAATAATCCCCAACATTAGCAAACTTGGGAGTAGCCTCGGTCCCGATATTCAACTTGCGAAGCTGCAATGGTTAATTGAATGGATTACTTGGCGCAACAGGTAGGACCACATCGTGACTTCCTTCAGATTCAGGAATGTTAACATTCTGGGGATCATCATCATCCTCTGGGTCACCACTGATGTTAAAGCACTCCATGAGAGACTACATCTGACAGTGGATGTGTGGGTCAACAGGGTAGGCCGCCGGAACAACCTGAAATATCACATCGTGGATGAGCTGTAGGGCGTTATGGACATCAGGGTTAGCATCCGCGAAAGTGAACGTGTCAGTGAAACAGATCGTCAACTCCCCCCATGTTGTAATTTCTCGGTGCAACTCGGCTGCAATGTACCATGAGCACGGTATCTCATCGAAAGTATCGACAAAATCATCGACTTACTCATCTTTGGGTCGTGCGACCCATAAGCATTGGCACTCCATCACATGATTGCTAGGAACAGTCCGGCCATCATACTTGACAGTGTGAGAAAATTCAATATCGCTGAATTGAACCATCATCAACCTCCGACACTGTGACCAACCTTTAATGAATTTCTTATGTGTCGCCCACCATCGTGCTGGAGCAGCCTGCAGTGCTTCTTCCAAGGCCAGCAATCGCTGTGGTTCCGGGATGTGGTCTTCAAATTCTGCTAAAAAGGTGTTCAGGCCAGGAAACCCATCATAGACAGGCAATGTGATCGTTTCTGTCACAACCCGACATAAGGATTGCGTAACTAAACCACATTTCCGGACAGATACTTCATGTATTTGATTCTGCCAATGTTCCAATGCATCATCAGATTCGGAAGACGTAGAGCTCTCGCTATGCCACTCCAACTTCTCATAGGCGGTAGGATGCATATAATCTTCAGAAATATTGAATGCATGGTCCCATCTAGCAGTATCATCATCTCTGACAAGTTCAACATATCGGCGTCCTTCAGCCGGATCCAACAGGGCTATGACTCTGAAATTGCGATTCTCAAAGGTCATAATGCGCTTCTTGAAGTTGATTATAGCTCCACTATCGTTAGCCCATCCGATCCCCAAGAGCACCGGATAAGAGCTTCCTCCCTCAACCACTTCAATAACATCAAAATCAGCATAAGTCTTCATGCCCTCAATATCAATCGTGAGCCACGAAACTCACCCAATGGGTGTTACCTTCACATGGTTAGCCAACCGGAGCTACATAGGAGACCAGCTCAATGGGGGGATCCCCATCTTCTACCATGCCTGCTTGGTTAAGATGTTAACATCCGAACCAAGGTCAAGAATCACAGAGTCAACATCATATTCATCAATCTGAATATTCATTCGCATCTCCTTGCCAGTCTTCCGTCGCTGTAGGGAGTTGACTACGGACTCCTGCCATCCTTTCAGAAATCAGTGCAACCATCCCTCAATGTGAACCAAGGCAATCGGGTCTTGTGCCAATGATAGAGAACTTTAAAGGAACTTTTGCAATGTCCCCGGTGGTGGTCGGTCAGCGTCTGATGTAGTATCAAAGATAGGTAGCATATCGCAAACAACATCCTTACCGCTCTCTTTCTCCAAGGTGTGACGTGCCTCCATGAATGTCTCTCTCTCCATATCAATGTTGAAAGGTACCGTCTTCTGACCAGCCAACCGAATCAGTGGTTGCAAACCATCCTCCCCAATCGTCTTGCCTCCACGAGTGACAACAGCCACTAAAGCATCTTGTGGTCGCAGTTCAGCAGAAATGGTCGCAATATTTGCACCCTACATCTGGTTCTGCTGCATATTCCCTTGTTGATTGACATTTTGATTGGCATTCGGCGGTGGTCACGGGGCCTAGTTCTGTACTGGTTGTTGTGGCTGGGCCTGATTCTGTAGCTGTGGAGCGTTCCCATCCTGCCATCGTGCAATCAACTCTAGACAATTCTCAACCATATGATCATTACCAAAGCAAAACGTACACTGATTCTATAGCAGTGGGAATTCGCGCTGATAATGCCCCCATACCGCACAGTGGTAACATTGAACAGGTCCATGACTACCTCAGCCTCCTCCTCCACGACCGAATTGCAGTGAACGTATCCGTTCACTAGGTTAGTAGTCGAATCCGACTCTCATATTGGATAATAAGATAAGAATAATATATTTGATTGATAGGATAAAAGATGATATGTTACAATGATGGCCCTGCCTTAAATATGGCTCGGGCATTTGATGTTGATGAGACGCCTCATTTCATAACCTAACTTTAGTTAACCTAATTATTAATTATTTAATTATTATCTTATTTTATGTTCGTAGCATTGCCACTCTCTTAGAAAGGCTTTGTCCTCAAAGCCTTATAATGTTTCTACATCATTTTATGTGGTGTCGTAGATGACGAAACATGTCGATACGAATTGTTAAGAGTCGAACATAACTTCTGATATGTCGACAGATCAATCCATCCCAAATTGATTTGTTGTGGACTGATGGGATTCCCTAGCGATGTGTCGTCAGGAGATTTGATCACATTAGTACCATTATCTTTCGACATTTCCCACCTTTTCAAATATCGGTTTTTATAGTTGGGGTCTTGATAGGGAACTTTCACGATGTCATTTTCGTTTACGAATGTTGCCTTTAGAGCATTGATCTGAGTTGGAAGTTGTATTTTCGTCTCTTGAGGATTTAAGTTTTTGTTCTGTATCTTTTCCAACTTGTTTTCTAACTGCCTATTATCATTTTGAAACTTCTTAATCAATTCGACTTGCGATTTTCTGTCATCTTCAGATGTCTTAAGTTGTTCCTTAAGATCTTCATTATGACTTCCGATACAACTATTTTCTTCCTGCTTGTCTAGAAGTTTCCCTTCAATGTCGTCCATAGATTGTTCTATCTTTTGGATATTTTTCAACTTCTTAATTTTTGTGACTAGTACCTTGTTATGATTTCTTAGTCTAAAAATTTCTTCAACATTGTTAGATAATGCTTTATTACTCTTCGCGATCTCTGAATTATGTGTCTTCTTAGACTCGTCATTTTGTTGTTGAAGAACTTTTATCTGTTGTCGACACTGGCCGACCTCTGATTCTTGACTTTCTAATTTATGTCATAACTGCATTAGTTCTTCATCTTTGTCGCTAACGATTTTGTTCAAGCGTATTATTTCTGCTTCGTAATTATTTATTTCCTTCTTTATATTTTGATTTCCTAACCTCTGATTGAATTTATTTTCGGCTTTTAATTCATCAATTTGCGCATACAATTTTTCTATACGGCTTTCCTGATCAGAGATTTTTATTTCATTGTACCTTTCTTGTAATTCAATTCTTATTTCTGAACTGTTATTTATGTCGCGCAATTCTTCATTGTCTTTTCGATAACATTTTAACGTGGCTTCTAATTTTTCTCGCAAATCGGCTTCCATGGTTTCTGACTTCTTCGACGGTGGGATGATCTTCTTTGATTCTTCAGTGATAGATAATCTTGACTTCGACAATAGATAGTCTCAAAATTTTTTGATTCCTTTGACTTTGACTTTTTTGAGGAAAATAAAATCTTCTTTGACTTTTTTTTTTTAACACCTAAGTGGACTTTATTTATATATATAGATATATTTTAATATGCCACCTTTCTATACTAAGCAAAATCACTTTTATTTTATTACTTATTAATATAATATATTTTTCACTTTAATAAAGTGTCTCTTTAAACCTCTCTGAATGTAAGGAGATGATATTCGTTCACCCTTTTGTTTCAATCTCTATTTTTTTTTTAATAATGCTTATGGCTTTAAGATATTGGCATATAACTTTATTTATTACCATATAACTTCAATACCTCTTGTTTTGAGACGCCAAGACCTCTTTTTAGACCTAATGTAGTAATGTAAATGGAGGCTTCAAACTTATATTCTTAATTAATTCCCATAAAACGTTTGAATTGTTCATTCTAAAATCCTTATATTCTCATAAGCCACGACTCTTTTCCTTCAGTTTAATGAAATTCACTGACCTTTAACCACATGTCACAATAATTTAAAACGGTTTACGAGGATGCTCATGGCAACCACGTTAGCACACCACTTCTTAAATTGACAACGATCAACTCTGTATCGAAGCCGTGGTCATATACTATTGAGTTGAATTACTGCTATTGGTGGCTCTACAATTTATGACTTGTAAGAGAACAAATCCCTGTATTACTTCACACACAACACAGTGTCAAAAATGAGATGCCTAAGGCTTCGGCTTAACCGTTGTTTGTTTGCGTTTGCTTTTTATTTTTTAACCACACTATTTCGATGTGTAGTGGTCGCAGCAATCACTAGAGCAAATTGCAGAATAGCAACACTCTTCCCTTTGACAATTTCTATTTCAAACGAACTTCAGTATATGTAATGAAAATTTCACTTTGCAATGGAATATTTTGAACTTGATTTACTGCTGCACTCGCTGGACGTATCACCCAACAAGTCTATAGCGATTCTCTTGACAGTGATTTCACTACAAAACTGATAGATTTGATGCAAAGAATTGTGAATATATCCACCCTAATTTATTTTTCCAGCATATGGAATGGTGGTGATTGAAGCACTTCTCGATTTGGTTCGTATTTCCTTTGCAGCGGAAGCTCTCTTCTTCAACAAATTATGAACCAAAACTCCAAAAAGTTTGTGGCCAAAGGCCCGTTGTCAGTCAAAGACCTAAGATTTCAGAGAAACTCTGATGAAGTGTGGCCAGTAGTCGAATCAAGAGGGCCGAGAGGCTCTTATACCAAATGTAGTGAACGTATCCGTTCACTAGGTTAGTAGTCGAATCCGACTCTCATATTGGATAATAAGATAAGAATAATATATTTGATTGATAGGATAAAAGATGATATGTTACAATGATGGCCCTACCTTAAATATGGCTCGGGCATTTGATGTTGAGGAGACGCCTCATTTCATAACCTAACTTTAGTTAACCTAATTATTAATTATTTAATTATTATCTTATTTTATGTTCATAGCACAAATCTGCCACCGCATCTGCCCCTGTAGCCTCCCCGGTAGCTATCCTGCTACTGGTATTGTTGCTGCATTGGTGTTGGTGGAATCCCTTGCCCTTGTGGTGGAATCCCTTGCCCTTGTGGTGCATACTGCGATTCTTGTATATATTGTGGCTATGGGGGAGTCGTCTGCATCGGGGTGTATTGCGGCATGAACTGCTGCGATTGTTGTTGTTGTGGTGCAAACTGCATATGCGGCTATGGTAGCGGCTGGGCTACCTATGGTTGCAATTGTGGTTGTTGCACCGTGCACTGATCGTCCTTGAAATAGAATGCATCACACATCCTCTCCTGTAGCAACCCATATGCACGGAAATCCTTGTCATCGTGACCCACCGACTTGCAAAATGTGCAATAAAGATTACGCAGGGTTGTGACCATTTTCTGCATATATGGGCAATTATCTTGACTGTGCCCAAACACATGACAAACGCGACACCACAGCATACTGCCACCGTTCAACAAATTTGGCATGCCTGAAACCAAATAATTATGGAAATCCGGGCAATTATCCTTTGTATGCCCTTCTCTTCGGCATCGTGTACACCATACTTCATCGCGCTATTCCTTGTTCTTCTTCAAATCTTGCAACTGTATAGTCAGGTTAGAAAGCTGTGTCTGTATCTGCGACATCCCAACTGCATTATCTCTGATTAGTGACGCATCTAATCCCATTGCAATCTCTAGAGCTTCACTAGGCATTGATATGTTTTGCTGCATTAGCGGTAGCTGAATGTGGGGTAGCAGTGTTGCAATGAACCATTCTTTATGTTAGATGGCGCTCATATCGAAACTAACCTTTTCCATCAGCGTCTTGAATCGCTGGTCAAAATCCCATACTGTCTCATTGGGATACTGCGTAATTTCCTTCAATTCAGTAATGTATTGAGCCTCCAACTTAGGCTATCTAAATTCAGCAATCAGCCCATCGCAAATCTCATCTAGTGACTTCTCTGGGGCCCCCGTAGGGACTAGAATAAACTTCATGAACCAATCTAATGCATGACCCCATAGAGTTGTGGCTACCTGTCCTTTCTTAACATCAGCATCACTGATCTGCTTCATGGTCCAGACCGCTTCACATAAAAACCAATACTATTCTGGGTTGTCTATCGCACTTCCATGGAACAACGGTAACTTAGCATCATCGCCCGCCATCCTGGGCTTCCTTCCTCCTTTCACTGGGATACTACCAATTAACTTCTGCGGTATTGACGAACTCGACAGTGTCGAAGTAGTATTTATTGCTGGTTGAGAGTTAGTGAGTGGAGGTGTGGGTACGTTGGTGCTGGGGTTTGGTCCTGCCTCTATCCTGAGCGTAGCTTGGTCATCTTTATTAGGACTATGATGTCACTTCATCCCATGTGGTCTTCCTTTGCAGTTTTGCAGTTTGATCACAGCATGACCTTCTCCCATCCTCTGCCTCTTTTCCTGTTGAAACCTCGCTCCTCCTCTTGTAAGACCACTTTCTTCCTCGGATTTTCTCACAGTCTCCACATGGTTTGCACCCATCTACCCCTTTACCATTCCATGTACCGTTCCCTAGCAGTCACAGTACCCACGGCCTCCACCCACCAGGCTGTCTACTAATCAAGGTGCATCTTTAATATACCCTTTTCACAAATTAGCATCTTAATCAATAGTTGGAGCAACAGCAAAAACCTTCCCCTTGGACCTCGAAAGAAGTATCTTTCAGCTTCACTATAGGATTTCTTCATGTCGACCAAAAATTCAGTGATATATCCTTCCAAGATGCTATCAACCCACAATTCGACAGCCCGTTATGCCTTATTATTGACTTCCTGCAATTCCTGAATCACTTCCGGGGTCCAAGTCGTCGGATCACCACCCTGGAAGTTCCTCTTCTGGAAGGTCAACTTCGACAACCATTCATACAGAATGACCAGGAATTCACCGAAAAACCATTCGTGCGGACCGTCATGAATATATCTTCCCAGCTAGTGATCTACCGTTAGTCGCGTGTTCCGACTTTCTTCTTCAACAAACTCCTGCAACTTCTGATAGAACCATTTTTGTATCTCCGGCTTCGTCGGGTGCCACAACATGACCTCCTTCTACTTTGCACACAGTCCTGGAAATGAAACCATTTGTTGACCAAAACCAACACAACCTCAGTCGACAGGGGTTCGCCTCACTGTCAACGCATACCGCAGTCTCCCTGGGCACCGGCCCGGGCAGGTTTGAGCTCACCCAGCAACACCTGCAAAGTGGATGAGGTCTCACCCAAGGTGTCCAGGAAGAGCAGACGAAACCATGTTTCCGTCGAGAGAGTAGGAGAGTTGTGGCTACACGGGCTAACTCTAATGTAGTATTTAATTAGAAACTTTAAACATTCGGCAAGGATTTATAACAATTTGCTTCATCGCAGCATTCATCATCACATTCTACATGGAACATACTACTTAAACACATCATTTATGATTATAGCAATAGTAAGCAGACATTGCATCAAATAACATTCATACATCACAATATTGCACAAATTTGGTACCAAAACATCATTATATTACTGTCGTGATCATATACCAGAATCAAAACATAGATCTCGCACACAATTCCTCTACTTCCTTGCTTCTTCTTATCATCTTTTCGCTCTCTCCCTCTCTAGCACTTACAACCCTCATGTATTTATAGGCTTCTGCCATTACAATATTTGTCCACTTACAACTTACTTCCTAACCGACACTATGGACAATTGACCCAATATCTAATTGATTCGGTCCAAATGACCCCAAAAACCCGCATACCGCGGTACAACTGACTCACTATTACACAATATGTGGTCCAAGTGACCCAAAACCCGCCAACTGCGGTATTCTTTAGCACAAAATACTCCTTTCGCGCCCTCCTCTGGCGTGTCACAACATCGATGGTACCACAACATTGCCCCATCAAACCGCCTACCAATAGGCCCCTTGTTGACGAAAACCAACATGACCTCAGTCGACAAGGGTTCGCCTCACTGTTGACACATACTGCAGCCTCCTTGGGCACCGGCCCGGGCAGGTTTGAGCCCACCCAGCAACACCTGCAGAGCAGATGAGGTCTCACCCGAGGCGTCTAGGAAGAGCAGATGGAACCATGTTTCCGCTGAAAGAGGAGGAGAGTTGTGGCTACACGGGCTAACTCTAATGCAGTATTTAACCAGAAACTTTAAACATTCGGCAAGGAGTTATAACAATTTACTTCATCACATCATTCATCATCACATTCTACATGGAACATACTACTTAAACACAACATTTATCATTATAGCAACATTAAGCAGACATCGCATCAAATAACATTCATACATCACAATATTGCACAAAGTTGGTACCAAAACATCATTATATTACTATCGTGATCATATACCAGAATCAAAACATAGATCTCGCACACAATTCCTCTACATCCTTGCTTCGTCTTATCATATTTTCGCTCTCTCCCTCTCTCACTCTTACAACCCTCATGTATTTATAGGCTTCCGCCATTACAATATTTGTCCACTTACAACTGACTTCATAATCGACACTATGGACAATTGACCCAATATCTAACTAACTCAGTCCAAATGACCCCAAAAACCCACATACCGCAGTACAACTAACTCATTATTACACAATATGTGGTCCAAGTGACCCAAAACCCGCCAACTACGATATTCTTTAGCACAAAATACTCCTTTCGCGTCCTCCTCTGGTGTGTCGCAACGTCGGTGATACTACAACATTGCCCCATCAAACCTCCTACCAACACCTTCTGTTATCAAAAAATAATTATGTTACAACTATTATTTACATTAAAAATAAGACTCACTACAAAGGAAAGTCTCAGGTTTTCTGGTCACGCAGGCTATTTTGGTGAAGTTATGGTAGATTTAATCACAAAATCTCAGTATCACATTAGCTGCAACAAACAGTCATTTTAGACCAAACCTTCACATAGAAGTATTCAAGGAAGGACTTCACTATCGACATTTCTTTCCATGACTTATTGCCACAATTCTCTCTTTCCCAAGTTGTTTCTTGAAGAGAGTGTATAGACCAAGCTCAACTAGTAATAGTAGTCTTTTGTTTGTTTGATCTTCATGTCTTGTTATCATAAATCAGATTATCTTTCTTACAGAAAAAATGTTTTCTGTCAGTTTATAATAGAACTCAAATGTCCAAAGACTGACATTTGAAATATGGAAATGCAACTCCCTTTCCTATGGACACATATTTTGGCATGTCTTGTATTAGAGAGTGGCTCCAACTACATGAGAACAACATTTGCAAGGTAAGAATATTCAAGCTGGAAATTGTTGTTTTCCATGGTTTGATGTTAAATGAACTGTTAAGAGTATAAAGTTATTGAAAAAGATTAATTAAGTTTCAATTGATTTTGTTGCAATCAAATCTTGGATATTATAAATTTTTTATTTATGTAAGCGTGTATTGTCCACAATGCAATGACCAACCTGAGTTGGATGACATCAGAATTCTTTATGTCCCAATTATAGCTATCATTAGTCGACAAGAGTGACATATCAATTTCCTTCTTTTGTAATACCCATAGTTTTCTATCATAAGAAGTCAGCTGAAGATAATATTTTTTAAGGCATCAAAAGCCTACTCCCTCCATGTTTCTGTAAATATTTGTTTAACCAAGAGTAATGGTTCTGACAGAAAGGAAAATTTGAAAAATTATAAGGCTCTTTTAATTTTTGTAATGCACCTGAAATCTCTTTTAATTTCTATCATGCACCTGAACATTATTTGCTTCTAAATTTTGTATCAGCAACATAATGTTTATTGATATTGTGTTTCCAATCAGAAATGATCGCTTGGTTGGAAAGTTGGTGTTTGCACCAAGAAACGCAAGGTGCTTTATAGAGGGGGTAGTGTGTAACTCTAATAAACTAAACTAAAATGGAGAAAACAAATTGACATCCCAAGCAAGAGGTTTGCACCTGGCGCCTTTTTTAATATCCCTTTATGTTTAATATGTCCAGGGTTGTATGGATCTATGATAGTAGTGCCATAGTTAGCAAACCTGTGTAATTTCCTCCTATGTTTTCTAAGGAAATTATCCAAGTCCCAAATATCAGTACTTGGTTGTTTCTTACAAGCTCTTCAATTTTTGTTATGTAGCTCTAAATTTTAATTGAATCAAAATGTTGTTTAATAAAATCAATATTTTTCTTAGTAGTCTTATATTACCATTCAAAATTCATAGTTTGCTTGGGAAATTTCTCTTAGTATCATGTGAGACCACCTTTATGAATTCCTCGTTAGTTTTTCAGGAGCTCAATCAAATCCTAAGTTGTATTAGTTGCATCTGATTATTCTTTTCTTATGGGCTTAAATTACTAATCATGGTCCATGATGATTAGTAGCATTATAGGTCTATAAAGTGTTCTATTTTGTGGTTGGGGTTAGCGTAAGGGTTAGATATAACAAAGTTTCTAACCCTACTATTGGTGTAGGTAAGTTGATTTGTTTCCTCAATATTATGTTTGAGCCCTAACTTCACTACTCAAAATATAAATTAAAAAATTAAGTCCGCAATTAAAAATCTCTCCTTTCATATGGAATTAATAGGTGTTAGAAAAGCCATTTAATTATTTTTCCAAAACCTACAAAATGAATCAGGAGTATGCCACCATATATAAGTGGAATATATTTTTATAATTGATTATGCAAGAATACATAAATTCACAAACACAAACACACTAAAAAGTCAAGGTAGAGATTTGAGAGAATTAAGTTACCATTAATAAATTTTAGTACGTTCTATAGTAACGAAGTCATTGAGAGTGAACCCCTAGCCAATTATTAATGGTAATAATCCCAATGGAAGGAAAGCTTGGTTCAAGAATGAAATAGTTAATACATCCCAATGGAAGCTAAGACTTGATGGTAATGAGGATACAGAAGAAGGAAATAGTAATGGTACGATGGTCTGTTGTCCATTTTTTCCCCAAAGGTTCATGATTTCTCATCTAAATATTCTAAATCATTCCATTACCTTGTAAAATAGATGATGTTCATGTGTTTTGAATTCTCATACCCCTGTTTAATTATTAGTTTCTGCGTGGCATTCCTTAGTTTGTCTCTTTCATATTCTTAAATAACTCGCATGATTTTGCTTCTTACTCCATTAACTTTGATTCTTCTATTTAAGGGTGCTAGCTCAATAGAATAGAACTTTCCTTAAAGGAAAGAGGTTGGTGGTTCGATTTCTCCGTGCCCTATATACAAAAATCAATGACTAATTAAATGAGCAGTTAACAACAATCAATGACTAAATAAATAGCCAGTTAACAACGATCAATGACTACAAAAATGACCAATTAACTACAGTTAATGACTAGTTAACCACAATCAATTACTAAATAAATGACCAATTAACAACAGTAAATGACCACTACAAACAATAAATTTGTGACTAAAATTAGCATATAAATGACTATTAGTATCTAATTTCCACTATCTTATAGCTCGACTAACTTAGGCCTATTTATTTTAGTCATTAATAGTTTCCTTAGTTAGTAGTATATTTGGTCATTGATTTAGTCATTAATTATGGCAATTAATGACTAAATCAATGACAAAATATACGACTAAATAAGGCATCTATTAATGAC
The DNA here is from genome assembly GCA_027924585.1 of Larix kaempferi. Taxonomy (NCBI): domain Eukaryota; kingdom Viridiplantae; phylum Streptophyta; class Pinopsida; order Pinales; family Pinaceae; genus Larix; species Larix kaempferi. Next base: position 11,704,535 of record BSBM01000487.1, read on the forward strand.
TAAAATAAATACAACTAAGTTAGTTGAGCTATAAGATAGTGGAAATTAGCTACTATTAGTCACCGACTAAAAAATAGTCGTTTATATGTGAATTTTAGTCATGTTTTTAGTCACTAATTTCTCATTTTGTACTAGTACTAGGCAATGGTATCATTCCAATGAAGGTAATATTGTTGTAATGTCGATGGATGAATTTCCTACAAGTAAGATAAAATAAGAGAGGTGATATTGGTCAAGACTATAGTTTATTTTTGTGCATCTTCCTGCTTGTTATTCCAAGTATGCAAGCCATTGCTTGTTTCAATGTCCACTAGATGAGGTTCCTCGATGGTTGTTTGAAAATATTTACTGTCTTCATCTAGTTTCCTGATGCCACCTTTTTTCTTTGCTAGGGAGGTTATAATGTTTAAATCCCCTTATCCAATGTTGATTTTCTATGCTTGATTGGATTTTCTTTAGATAACTGAGCATGGCTATTTTTTCAGGAAGCAGTTGTGGTCCATAAACATTTTTCAGGTATCTTGTTATCACAGTCCCTATGAGATGAAACTTGGTTGATGTGGTGTATGGATTTGATATCACTACTAGAAAATGGGTAATAAGTGACTAAAAATCAGAGATAAAGGACTAAACCTGGTCACTTGATCGTTGGTGACAAATTAGCAATCACTTATCGCTCGACCAAATTGGTAGTTTATCACTTGGACATAAATTTCTTGAATTGCTTCAGGAGTTGGTCATATATTTAGTCATTTATTTGGTAGTTAACTGTCTCTATTTGGTCAATAATTGTCACTATTTGGTCATTTATTATTGTTGTTTGGTAGTACAATTATTCATTTATTTAGTCGTTGATTGTTGTTAACTAGTCATTTATTTAGTCATTGATTGTTGTTAACTAGTAATTTATTTAGTCATTAATTGTTGTTAACTAGTCATTTAATTATCCATTGATTTATGTAGATAGGGAATGAAGGAATCGAACCACCAACCTCCTTCCTATAAGGAAAGTGCTCTTCCAATGAGCTAGCACCCTTAATCAGAATCAAATTTCACACTAAAAAAAATCTTAACACATAAATTTAGCATACAATAGGGCTATATAACATTAACTAAACTAAACTATATTCAATAAGATTCCCTCATTTTAACCCTATATACCAACCTCATGCCAATTAACAATAAGTTGCATGATACAATTCAGTTTATCATGAAAATCCTTCCCCCCTATAGAGATGGATGAACATGGGAATAAAGCTGCAGTTCTACAACATAATAATAGTTTACTGTAAACATAATAGGGTTTGTGTTTGAAAGATGTATTGATTTGATGGTAATTGATAAAATAGGGGTGAGGATATTCTCCCACCAACTTTAAATTTTTCATAGATCACTTTTTATGGAAAAAATTAGTAAGTGGACAAAGTTACAAACTCAATCCTTTTCATAAGAATATTCTCTCCATTCTAATCAAAATTTTGTTGGAACTAGAACTTTGACCATGGAATCATGTCCTTTAGAAAAAAGGGTTTTGGCTCATTTAAGACAAGCCATATCATCAAAATTTCAAAAAATGACTTCGCCCAAAAATATGGACTCACTCAAGTTGAAATTGTCCACTTATTAACTTCACTATGAAGTGTCACCATTATTTCCCAAGCAAATATGTTGTTTCTAAAAATTGAGGCCAATGTCAAGTGCAAAGTAAATTTGGTAAAATAGATACCCACACTTAACTTCCTCCCATTCCCACACATAACCCGTGAATATAATATACCCCACCCCACCAACTCTTAACCAAAAAGATCTTTCCAAAGTGTTGACTACAATTCGGTATTAATCCTCCCATATTGGAAAGAGGCATATTTACTGGACAAGGATATTTAAAAACATCTTATATTAAATAAAGAATATTGTGTGAATTTGTGTGTACTATTAGGGAATCATCTACTCCAATTGGTTGTTTCCTTTGAAAAAAAGTGAAACCCTACACTATCCATAGCTTGTTTGTCCTAACAACATAAATAACCACAAAATAAAACAATGCTTGTTCATGACTACCACTGTCCACATCCATAAAGTATGGTTGTGGAGGATTCCCAATTGAAATAGTAACATAATACAACCTGCAATTCCACCATATTCATTTGCATATTCTGAAACAAACCACAAATTAGAACTGAGAATAAAATTCTGATATTCTACATTACCCACATGGAACAACTTTCCCCTTGATAGCAAAGATGGAAGATTGGTAATCCATTCAGATAAATTGATACCCATCATAGGTGTGTTACCATCTTCTTTATCACCAACCCCATATAGCTAGAGGAATACATACAACACATAAGAATCAACAACTCTCTAAAAAGTAAGACTTAAACATCGTTGACACAAATTTTTATAGTCACTAACATTAGAGAATATCTTTCTCAAAAATAATATTTGAAAGCCACTTATGCAAAATTTTATAGCTAAAATGAAAAAGTCTAACACTTACATTAGAGAATATTGATCTAAATAACTACATAGTTGCAAGGGTTTTGGGAAGATCATTGACCTCAATAGCAGGTAAACTAATGCACATGGAAACCATTAAGGCATTGGTTGTAATCAGTAGGAGAAAGATAAGATTTAGAATTGTTAATTTCCAAGTAAGAAGTTCCTACGGAAGCTAGAAGTAAAGTATGACTGGAAAGCACCATTCCTATGATTCCAGACTGAAATTAATGTGGGGATATTATCTGCACTTGCAGTAATGGGTAAAAAGCAGACAACTCGCTTCAGGTACAAATTATAATTAAAAAGTAAAAATGTTTGTGCTTCCACTTCGTCTTAACACAAAAAAATGCATTACAAAATTACCAAGAAACCTAACATTATATTCAACTAAATGATATATTTTTTGAAGGTTAAAACTGCCATGAACCAAAAATACCAGTTTGGAAAGATAAGCTTCTCAACTTAATTTGAAATCAATGTAAACACTAGCATTATCAAGTGGAATATGGAAGCTTGACACAATAAAGGGAAGAACAACATTGGGATCCACATAGGATAACATGGAATATGCAATAGAAACATCTCTAGCGAGGGATTCATTATTGTTGTACTGACCACGCTCAATCTATTTCAAAACAAATCTCACAAAGGCTTCTCTTTCTAAGCTTCCAATGAAGTTTTAAACCATGCATGTTCCTAGCACTCATCTTCTATAGAGAATGTCAAAAAATACATACATACATACATACATACATACATACATACATGTTACAATAATTAACCATCCCATCTAGACCTTAGTGTATTTTTTTATGCTTCCTACGTGTTTAGACCTTGGTTAGTTAGGTTCTTAGTGCATAACTTGACCACCTAGTGATAGTTTGTCACCCATGGCGCCCTCTTTCGGCTTTTAAAGCAATGTTTCTGAGTTAGAGTGCACTATCAGCTTTTATTCTACTGTATCCTTCCTTTCTGAGTTAGAGCCATCCTTTTACTACTTTTCTCATGGATAAGGATAAGGTAGGGGCGCTAGGTTGCTTTTGGCAAGTTTTCCTCTTTTGGGCCACCACATCCTCCATGATTTTCTCCTGAAAAGCCTCCAACTTTCTTCCTTTTGGTCACTCATGGCCTATATAAGCCAACCTAGCTAATTCGTGACCACTTGCTATGATTTGGAGTTTGAAATTGCCATAGATGGGGGATTTTGTCTAATTCGAAGCCTACCACTTGTGAGTAATTTGAATGCCTCCATAGGATTTTGATTTTATATCATTGTAATATATTTGGAAAACCAACACATTTGCAAGGGTTGGATGTACAATAATTGTTCAATATAAGTTTGATTCAACTATCATTTCTGTCATCTTTTTCTCTATTATGCGCATCTTTGAAAATTAATTGTGAGGAAGTTTATGTTAACTAGATCCTAACTGTGATAAAAATTTCAGATGGTATTAGAGCTATATGAATTCAATCTTACTCAGATACTTCCATTGAGCACTAGAAGCAGTGGAATTACCTCAAAAATCCTGAGGAAATTGGCTTGATTCATTTGGTTTACCATTGGGGTCTACCCAGGTGTGAGGCACTCCCAAATGTGCTCAGTGTCGAAGTAGAATTTCATTGAGATAACATATTTTTCCTTCTAAGTTTTTTCTTGTGCAGGTACAACAACATTATGGATTTGAATGCAATTCCTCTTCTTACTCCATTCACAAGCTATTCAAAGTGGAAATTGAAACTGATTACATCTCTAAAGAGATAAGGTCTCTATGAAATATTTATTGGAGTTGTTGATGAGCCAGAATCCTATGATGAGAAGTGTGATTGGCTTAATGATTGTGATAGAGAATATGGAGCTATGTGTTTGGTCGTGTCTTCGGATATGCATTACCTCATAGATTTTGTTGAGTATCCATTTGACCTTTGGAGAAATATGAATAGATATTTTGGTGTGCAGAAAGAAGCAGTTAATGCCTAGAGAGAATCTAGAACCTCGTCAAGTTCTCTCCCTCCTAATGTCTCGGATTCATGCATTTCTCAAGAATTTGTTCAAGAAGAGAAAGAAGAAGTTGCAGATTCAACACATTCAGTTCATGTTGCTATCATTCTCTTTGATTCGAATGCTTCCTCTACATGTCAAGAAGTAGATATTGAAGGGACATCTTCTTCTGTGGTGCTATAAGAATCATAGGAGAACATGAGAGAGGAATGGATGTCTATCTCTTCAACAATATCATCTCCATTAGTCACTTCTTCTTCATCATCAACATCTTAAGGGTTGGATGTACAACAATTGTTCAATAGAAGTTTTGTTCAACTATCATTTCTATCATATTTTTCTCTATTTTGCACATCTAATTGTGAGAAATTTTATGTTAACTAGATCCTAACTGTGATAAAATTTTCACCTGGTATTAGATCTAGCTAAATTCAATCTTACTCAAATACTTCCATTGAGCACCAGAAGCAGTGGAGTTACCACAAAATTCCTGTGGCAATTGCCTTGATTCCTTTAGTTTACCATTGGGGTCTACCCAGGAGTGAGGCACTCCCGAATGTGCTCAGTGTCAAAGTATATTTTGATTGAGCTAACATATTTTTCCTTCTAACTGTTTTCTTTTGCAGGTACAACAACATTATGGATTCAAATGCAGTTCCTCTTCTTAATCCATTCACAAGATATTCAGAGTGGAAATTGAAGTTCATTACATCTCTAAAGAGATAAGGTCTATATGAGATATCTATTGGATATGCTGATGAGACAGAATCCTATGATGAGAACTGTGATTGGCTTAATGAATGAGATAGAGAATATGGATCTATGTGATTGGCCATGTCTTCGAATATGCATTCCCTCATAGATTCTGCTAAGTATTCATTTGAGGTCTGAAGCAATATAAATAGAGATTTTGGTGTGCAGAAAGAAGTAGTTAATTCCTGGAGCGAATCTAGCACCTCCTCAAGTTCTCTCCCTCCTAATGTCTTGGATTCATGTATTTCTCAAGAATTTTTTCAAGAAGAGAAAGAAGAATTTGTAGATTCAACACATCTAATTCATGTTCTAGCATTCTCTTTGATTCGAATGCTTCCTCTACATGTCAAGAAGTAGATATTTAAGAGACATATTCTTTTGTGGTGCTAGAAGAATCATAGGAGAACATGAGAGAGGAATGGATGTACAAAAATTGTTCAATAAAAGTTTGATTCGGCTATCATTCCTGTCATCTTTTTCTCTATTTTGCACATCTTTGAAAACTAATTGTGAGGAAGCTTATGTTAACTAGATCCTAACTGTGATAAACGTTTCACATGGTATTAGAGCTAGCTGAATTAAATCTTACTTAGATACTTCCATTGAGCACCAAAAGTAGTGGAGTTATCAAAACAATCATGAGGCAATTGCCTTGATTCCTTTGGTTTACCATTGGGGTCTACCCAGGTGTGAGGCACTCCCGAATGTGCTCAGTGTTGAAGTACAGTTTGATTGAGATAACATATTTTTCCTTCAAAGTGTTTTCCTGTGTAGGTACAACAACATTATGGATTCGAATGTAGTTCCTCTTCTTACTCCATTCACAAGCTATCCAGAGTGGAAATTGAAGCTGATTACATCTCTAAAGAGATAAGGTCTCTATGAGATATCTATTGGAGCTGTTGATGAGCCAAAATCCTATGATGAGAAGTGTGATTGGCTTAGTGACTATGATAGAGTGTATGGAGTTATGTGCTTGGCCATGCCTCTAAATATGCATTACCTCATAGATTCTATTGAGTATTCATTTGAGCTCTAGAGAAATCTGAATAGAGCTTTTGGTGTGCAAAAAGAAGCAGTAAATTCCTGGAGCGAATCTAGCACCTCCTCAAGTGCTATCCCTCCTAATGTCTTGTACTCATGCATTTCTCAAGAAGTTGTTCAAGAAGAGAAAGAAGAAGTTGTAGATTCAACACATCCAGTTCTTGTTTCTAGCATTCTCTTTGATTCGAATGCTTCCTCTACAAGTCAAGAAGTAGATATTGAAGATACGTCTTCTTCTATGGCACTAGAAGATGAAGAGGATCCTACATCCTTACCTTTCTATGATGATGATGATGAAGAATAAGTGACTAATGGAGTTGCTATTTTTGAAGAGATAGACATCCATTCCTCTCTCATGTTCTCCTATGATTCTTCTATTTTGAATTTTGAGCAAAGTAAGCCAGTTATTACTCTAGAAGTTGAAGAGGAATTTGATTCCTCTCTTTCAAATGAGTCTACTGGTGTGTAGAATGGTGATCTATTGGATTTTTTGGAAGATAGATCAAAGTTTGTAGGTGATGCATTCACTCTCCTTGGTCCTATGCTTCATATGGATTCCAACTTGATTGCTAGCACATGTTCCCATAGTTGCACTGAAGATGGAGAACCTCATGCATTTTCCATCACATTGGAAAACTTGGAAATCATGTTCCACATTCTTGGAGTTGATCTAACTTCCTTTGGGTTTAAGTTTAAGTTTCAAGAGAATAAAGACTCTTTTGGACTTGATCTTGGTTCAATGTTCAAGGCTGAATACCATTCACATTTACTTGGGTTTAACTCACATGGTTCCAAGTCTCAAGCACATCAACGTTCATTTGGATCTACTCTCACCTCTATTGGTTTGAATTTCAAGGATCCTTATGACATTGTCATCATGTTGGAATACACTCTTGGAGGTACTCATGGTTCAATTTGCAAGTTTCAAGATCATCATTGGCACATTTGGGAGAAAATACCTCTTCCTGCAAAGAGGAAAGTACCTCCTAATATTCGAACTGCCAATCATTGACCTCATATACCTTTTTTGGATTGTTATGTTCAATTTATAGTCTAAAGTAAATATTGTGGATTCTCTTTCATGTCCATTCTAGAGGGGAGGTTTTGTTCCCAAGTGGTTTTCTTCTTTTACCTTAGCTTACAAGGACAAATAAAATTGTAAAGGGTGACCATTGGCCCTAGTTTCCTAGGCCCTCATAATAATTCTCATACTCACACAAGTCAGGATTAAAGGGGGGTGTTAGAATAATTAACCATCCCATCTAGACCTTAGTGTTTAGACCTTGGTTAGTTACGTTCTTGGTGTATAACTTGACAACATAATGATAGTTTGTCACCCATAGTTCCCTCTTTCTTCTTTTAAAGCAACTTGTTTGAGTTAGGGCACACTAGCAACTTTTATTCTACTTTATCCTTCCTTCCTGAGTTAAATCCATCCTTTTACTACTTTTTTCATGGATAAAGATAAGGTAGGGGTGCTAGGTTTCTTTTGGACAGTTTTCCTCTTTTTCGCCACCACCCTCTCCATGATTTTCTCCTGAAAAGTCTCTAATTTGCTGCCTATTGGTCACTCATGGCATACCTAAGTCAACTTAGCTAATGTGAGAACACTTGCTATGATTTGGAGTCTGATGTTGCCATAGATGGGGGATTTTGTCTAATACCAAGCCTGCCACTTGTGAGTAATTCTAATTCCTCCATAGGATTTCAATTTTTGTCATTGTAATATATTTGGACACGGAACACACTTGCAAGGGTTGGATGTACAACAATTTTTCAATAGAAGTTTGATTCAACTATCATTGCTATCATCTTTTTCTCTATTATGCACATCTTTGAAAACTAATTGTGAGGAATTTTATGTTAACTAGATCCTAACTGTGATATATATATATATATATATATATATATATATATATATATCAGAGAAGAATATTCTTTTTATCTACTTGCAATTAAAAATTATTTTATTTCATTACATTTGGCATTGAAAATGATTCAAGGTGTTGAATTTTGAACCACACACATACAATCAGTACCATCAATAACTCTGAATGATAGCATAGCACATTAATACTGATAAAAAATTAATACCATGGAACACGATTTATAGGATTCATATCAGCAACAACCTCTAAAGAGTTACTCTGTTGACCCCCATTAGATGGATAGTAATATCTAAAAATCAGGTGTGATGCAAAAGTATCCCTCTTAGTCAACCCTAAGGTAGAGGGATGCTCGTTTTGAGATTTGTTCCTAGATCATCATGAATTCTTCAAGTTCCAAATGGCATAGTCAAAACAAGAATCCCAGATGTTTTATGTGGTGACGCCCTCAGATCATCTCAGGATGCGTTATCCATCCTCTTTTGGTGATTTTTTGTACTCTGGGATTTAGGGCTTGGGGTTATCCCTTATATGCTTCCTATAGCCTTGTGTTCATCGATAATGTTTGATGATGAACTCTTCCATTTTTCATTTGGACAAAACCGAGTCCGATTGGCCCTTTTGAGTGTCTATCAAAGTTTCAGCAAGCATGATTTTTTGTGTCGTGACAGCTAAAAAATCACCAAGTTTGCATCCACTGTGAATTGGTCATTTGTGCTACGTCCAGTCTTATCATCACATCTAATCTTGAAAAGTTAAAATCGCCCCCTTTGGAATCTCCTTGCAAAAAATTCGCCAATATTCCTTATTTATTACAACCCCCCCTTTAATTTTCCTTAGTATCCTTTTGTCCCGTAAAGTTCCATAATAAATCTTATTTAATCTTTTAATATTCCTAACTCCTCGCTTAGCATAGACCCTTTTCCCTTGTATTATTATATGTTACCCCGTTTGCTATGCTCATTTTCTATTTTCTCAATAATCATGTTCACTTTTATTCTCCTAAACTCACCTCCCTCAGTGGTAGTAGTTAGTAGTTGTTACCCTCCCCATTTCACTGTAAAAAATACTCCCAAGTCCCTAACACTTTCCCTAATCCCTTGTTTTCATTAACACATTTTCCAGTTCCAATAAAAAAGGGGAACATTAGGTAACTTTACATTCCCTCTATTTAAAACATTATTATTATTAAAACAAAAAGGGACGTCGAATCCCTAAGAAGTTCATTTTGTGAAGCCTCTCTCTATCAATGTAATAAATGTATCTTTTTAAATTAAAAGTTCCCTTCTCATCAAGGCTAGCAGTCGAAGGATTTAAAGAGAAAGAAAGAAAGAGAGAACATGACTCCCCATGACTAGTGAATAAGAGTGGAAGGGATGGCACTTCTAACATGTAGAGAACACAGGTGGGAAACCAGTTGCGGACAAATAGAAGAAATGAAATGAAAAAAACCACCACGAGTAGGGTATCTGTAGTTTGCAATGAATGTGGTGGCCAGAAAAACAAAAACTAATAATAAAAAACTACACCAGGAAGACATGGAATAGCATCGTTATGCTGGGACCAATGAGGGACATGAGATTGTGGCAGGTCACTGCTGCACTATTAAAAACCGTTACACTCATATACTCGAGAGCACAGGTGAAAGGGAATTGAATGGGCACGGTCCATGCAAACACAGTGAGGACCAAGGGGCAGCTAGACCATTGCATGGAGAGAGATCCTCCACACAACACCAATCTAGGAATCACCACTAATAACCGCCTATCAAAGTAGAGGGAGGATCGTTGGCTCAGAAGCACAACACCAACTCCATTGGTTGAGAATAGTACACAAGGCATAAACGAATAATGGAGCATTGGACAAACATGCCAAAGGACTATTTTAACATAGAGCAACGAAAAATCCCATGCTCAGAATGTCTAACACGTAGGAAAAAGGAATAATGGGGTTGTGGCAAAGAAAAAATGCCAATTCAAAGAAAGAACCCATATGCATGGCAGGAAAAGAAAAAATGTAACAGTGTCCTCCTTTTTCCTTGCATGCAATCTTAGTTCCCTGCCATGTGAAAACTTCGAATATGTGAAGGGATCAACCTGCGTACATTAAGTATTAAGAACCATTTTAATACAAACCAGGAATTCAACAATGATATTGTTGGTCCTGATATTAATATGCAAACTATAAACAATAGAAACTTATCCTACATCCTAAATACAAGTGAAACATTTGAAGTGATGCAGAACGCATCCATTGTATGCATCGTTTCCCTCTTATTCAAACAGGTATCAAAAGAAGTTCAGGGTTCGAGTCTTGAGAGAGAGCTCGCCCAGCTTTAGGTTATACATTATAAAATTTATAAATACCAAATTTCATTACGAGACAAGTTTTAGGGTTTAACCCCGTATCATTTCTAGAACCGAAGAAACATTTAAACATTGCATTAAAATTTACAAAGAAGGGCTTGTCCCCAGTACAAAATACATTGACCAAAATACATTCAATAAATTGTAATGGAGGCCGAGAGAAACAACACTGATAACATTCAAAACAAGTATCGAAACCGGTAACTATTTTCTTTCCATAAAACGAGTACAATGCAGTGAGCATTGCTCAAGGTTTCCAAAATGGTACCCAAAAACAAAACAAATATAAGTTTAAACTCTCTACACAGTGGTTGAAACCCTAGCATCGACTTTTAGACAGAAGACATTATCCACACCATTACAAAGAAATGATAATATCTTATGCTTGTAGATAAACAAGAAAACTATCGTGGATTTGAAACATTGTTGACAAAGGTCACTCTCGTGGATGGGCCTAAAGCTTACCGTGGTTCAAAACCATTGGAGTTTCCTTCCCTTGCTTCCAAAATTTTCACCAAAACCCAACTAGAGACCATATAATAGGTAGAAACCTTGTCAAACAAATAAACGAGTGATCAAAAGATGTTTAACAGCGTATAAATATTATTTTACAAGAATACATACAAACAGTTAAAAACACGAAACATTGCAAAACCTTACCTTGATTCAAACTTGAGCTTGGCCGAGAGCATCATGGAAGCATGATGGTTGAGAGCCAAGTGACAGGAATCGTAAAATATCACTATAATCGTATCAGGAAGGACTATGATGATAACTTACTGGTGTTCACCCTGAGACTGAGTCTTCTTGCCTGCATTTTAATGGCTCATAGCCATGGTGGCCAAGAGAGCATGGCTCAGCATCCCTCCGAAAAAACACAACAAAATGCTAAGGACCAAAACCCTTAGCGCATAGATAGGGTTTTCCCTATACATGGAGCTACTCCCAATTCAATCACGTGGGTTTATTTAATCCATGAACTGTCAACCACCAACTTTCAAATTTAAAACCCATATTACTATAGTTTATGCCATCGTTTATTTGGAGAGCTCATTACTTTAATGTTGAATGGTCTTGGAACCCACTTTGATATAGTTCGGATCATAATTTAAACAACACCATTGAATTTTCCTAAGAACCTCAAATTCTAAGGTAAAGATTTAATCAACTAATACATGTATAATCTAAATCAACCATAGGAACAAGAGTTTATCACCATTAAGTTTGAGTTAGAAGTCTCCAACTCCTTAGTCGAGTTTGGACTAAGTTTCATAATGATAATCTAACCAGTATGAAGTAAAGAAGTAGTTTATCACCATAGTAACCTCGATCTTAAATTGAATACCCATTTTATAGATGCATATTCTCACCTGTGACCTAGAAACAGTGGCCGCATGAATTAGCGTAAAGCTAAGTAAGCTCTGGGGCATCACAAGGAACCCCCTTCAACAAAGAAAACATGTTTAGTATTAGAAACATAAGTATAATTAAAATTTCATATCACGACACAGGGGATAACAACTTAATTATCAAACATCGTCATAAGCATTAAATCGTCATATTAATGACAGTAAAAAAGAAGCATATAATAAGTGGTTAAGACACATTTAATTAAACAAGGTGAATTGAAATTAAGTGTCGCCATTGCAAATCGTAGTTAAACAGTTAACAAGGAGATTAACATTCCAAAATTATACTTTCCGCATAATAAATTATAGTATTTATACTACACATAAATGTTTTAATTTTTATGAATTTTGGAGGTGTTACATGTGGTATCAGAGTGCAAGTTCAAAGACTAGGCCTGAAAGTGGCTCAACTCGCGCAATAGAAAAATTTAAATAGAAAACACAGTTACTAATTTTTGTTTTAATTTGTTTATGTACAAAACATTTGGTACCTAATTTGCAGGTATGGAAGGACCAGAAGAATCTGCTGAGGACAGATCCCAGCATAATAATCCAAATAATAATGAACATGAACATGTTAACGAAGAACATATTTACGTAGAATTAAATGATAATTCATCTGAACTTTTTCGCACAGTTAAAGATTTAAAAGCTGAAATGAGAAATGTTAAGGAAGAGAATGAAAGGATTTTAAAAGCACAAGAAGAACTTAATCAAATTTTACTGGATAGATATCATAATGATGAAAAAGATAAAAGAAAATAATTTAATTCTGAATCTGGAACTATGTCCTACCAACACAAAGGTAAGAAGTTAAAATTCTCTAATGATGACAGTAGCTCTTCCTCTGAAATTAATGTTAAAATACATAAAAAGAAGCATAAATATTCTAGTGACAACAGTGATAGTGACTATAGACCAAAAAGGAGAAGTTTAAAACCATATGAACAAATTTCAGGGGAGTTCAAGAAGATAAAACCCCCAACGTTTAACAGTGAAAATGAAAAGGGAGAAGCTGTCGAAGCATGGCTATCAGGTATGAAGAAATACTTTCACATTTATGATTATTTAGATAAGTTGAAAGCTAAGATGGGCATTTATAATCTGACTGGGAAAGCATATATTTGGTGGCAGGATATAAAAAGAGTAAAAGGCATTAAAGAAAGGAGTGTAACTTGGAGTACATTTAAGAAATATTTTAAGAAGAAGTTTCTATCTGAACAGTACTACGAAGAAAAAGAAAAAGAGTTTTATGATTTAAAACTAGGCCTTATGAACATGAAAGAGTTAAGCAGTAAATTCCTAAGTCTGCTAATATATGTACCTTACATTATGGACGAAAAGCCTAAAATGCAAAGATTTCTGAGTTGCTTACCTTTTAATATCAAAGACGGAATTGAGTATGACAACCCTAAGACTATGGAGGAAGCTATGAGAAAAGAAAACTTTTGTTCTGAACAGAACCGAAAAAGAGAAGGTGCATCTAGCTGGAAAAGTAATAAACCAAGTAATTTTGAACAAAGAAGGAAAATTTTTAAATTTAATAGGAATGCCGGAAATAACAAGCAAAATTTTCCTAACAGAAATTTTCAAGGAAATAATTTTAAAAGCAATACACAATAGAATTTTTCAGCTGCAAGGAACATGCCTAACAATAATTATGCTAGAAATAATGAACAAAATGCACCTATTAAATGTTATGAATGTCAAGGACCACATTATTCAATAAACTGTCATAACAAGAAAAGAACAGTCAGCAACATCCATACAGTGCAAGAAGAGCCAACAGTTGGTGACTTAGCGAGGGAAATGCCAAGGATCAATGCAGCCTTGAAAAATCGATAGGCTGATCATCAAACTTCAATGTTCAAAATCGAAGGTATGCTATAGAATAGACCTATCTCTATTTTAATTGACCCAGGTGCTAGTTTGAGTTATGTATCACCCAATATAGTGAAAAACTATAACTTGAAAGTAGAAAAGTTTGATAAATCTTGGCTGGTTCAATTAGCTATAGGAACCAAAAGGAAGGTAGTTGATTCTATTAAAATTTGTGATTTTCTTATGAGTCAGTTAAAGACACAAGTAAAGTTGAATGTATTACCATTAGGGTCTTATGATGTTCTAATCGGAATGGATTGGATGGAAAAGCATAGGGTAGTTTTGAATTGTTTTGAAAAGACATTTACATGTTTGAATAATGAAGGAGAAACAGTAATAGTAAAAGGAATCCCTAGTAAAACTTCAGTTAAACAGATTTCTGCTTTGCAAGTGAAAAAGGTTGTACAAAAAGGATGTAAAATGTTTGTTATAAATGTAATTAATGATGAACACACAACTAAAGAAGATAAGTTAAAACTTGAAGACATACCAATCCTAAGAGACTTTTCAGATGTATTCCTGGAAGAAATTCCATGATTACCTCCGAAAAGAGAATTGGACTTCACCATTGAGTTAGTACCTGGTGTGGTACCCAACTCAAAAGCTCCTTACCGGATGAACATCCTGGAGATTAAAGAATTAAAATCACAGTTAAAGGAATTAATTGATAAAAATTACATAAGACCAGGTGTGTCTCTTTGGGGAGCACCTGTTATTTTCGTTAAAAATGATGGTACTTTGCGTTTATGCATAGACTACCGTCAGTTAAATAAAATGACAATTAAAAATAGATATCCCTTGCCCTGCATAGATGATCTGTTTGATCAAGTACATGGAGCAACGATATTTTCGAAAATAGACTTGAGATCTAGATATCATCAAGTCAGAATTAAAGACGAAGATATCTTTAAAACTGCTTTTAGAACCTGTTACGGGCATTACGAATTCGTAGTTATGCCTTTTGGGCTAGCTAACGCTCTAGTAGTTTTCATGTGTCTAATGAATAATGTTTTACATAAGTATTTGAATAAGTTTTTAATTGTTTTCATTGATGACATTTTAATTTATTCAAAGACTAAGGAAGAACACGATGAACACTTACGAATAATTTTACAAGTTTTACGAGAACATCAATTTACGCTAGATTCAGTAAGTGTGAATTTTTCAAAGATAAAATACAGTATTTAGGTCACGTGATATCCAAGGATGGAATCTCAGTTGACCCGGATAAGATAAGAGAAATTAACAAATGGCCTGTCCCTAAAGATGTAACTGGTGTACGATCGTTCATGGGAATTACAGGTTACTACAGAAAATTTATAGAAGGATTCTCAAGAATCGCAAATCCCATAAATTCTTTACAGAAAAAGAGAAAGAAATTTGTTTGGGATCAAAAGTGTGAAGAAAGTTTTAAGAAATTGAAAGAACTATTAACTACTGCACCTATTCTAAAAATTGCAGATCCAAACAAGTACTTTGTTGTATGCACTGATGCATGCAATGATGGCCTTGGCGGAGTCTTAACATAAGAAGGTCACGTAATAGCGTATGAGTCAAGAAAACTTAAAATTCACTAAAATAACTACACTACCTACGATTTAGAGATGGCTACCATGATACATGCTTTAAAGATGTGGAGCCATCATCTAATCAGTAGAAATTTTTCATTAATGACCGATAATAAAGGTCTAAAATATCTACTGGATCAACCAAATATGAACGCAATGCAAGCTAGGTGGTTAGATTTCCTTAGCGAATATGATTTCGAGATTCAACACATAAAAGGTAAATAATATAAGGTGGCTGATGCATTAAGCAAAAATGAAAAATTGAACTTTATGGAAGCAATCAGTACTTATAAAACAAATTTAGAAAATCAGCTTGAAGAAGGAAAAAAAGTAGATAAAAATTATCAGAAATTATAGGAAAAAGTTGCAAAAAATAATTCTGCAAATTTAATAACATATTACAGTTTAAATGAAAAGGTTTTAATGCTATATAAAAACAGACTGTATGTGCCTAATGTACCTGAAATTAAGTTGTTTATTTTAAATGAAGTACATAGAAGTCCTTATTCAGGATACCCTGGTTACCAAAAGATGATAATGATGCTAAGAAAAGATTACTTTTGGCCAAATATGAAGAATGAGGTGGTTGAATACATAGCTAGATGCTTTGAATGTCAACAAGCTAAAGTTGAGCATCAACACCCAGCTAGATTATTACAGCCATTTCCAATTCTAGAGTGGAAGTGGGAAATTATCAGCATTGATTTTATAACTGGTTTGCCTAAAAATTAAAAGCATAATGATTCAATAATGGTAGTAGTAGATAAGCTTATCAAAGAAACTCATTTTATACCTGTTAAGACTACTTTTAAGGCTGCTAACATGGATGATGTGTTTATGAAGCAAGTTTTTAGTTTGCATGGAATTCCCAAGGTAATAATTTCTGATTGAGATTCTAAATTTACTGGAACTTTCTGGAAGTCATTGTTTAAAGGTTTGGATACTAAATTAAATTTCAGCACATCTTTTCATCCACAAACTGAAAGGGTAAATCAGATTCTAGAAGATATGTTAAGAATGTATGTTAAAGATCGTCCAACTAAGTGGGAGGAATATTTGCACCTAGTTGAATTTGCTTATAATAATCACTATCAAGCTTCAGCTAAACTTAGTCCTTTTGAAATTCTGCATGGTAGAAAGTGTAATACTCCTATCTCATGGAGTAATCCAGTTGATAGATTGATGTTAGGACCTGAATTATTGAAAGAGATGGAACTAACAGTGAAGCAGGTATAAAGCAATTTAAAAGTTGCACAAGACAAGCAAAAGAGTCATGCCAATCTGAAAAGAACTGAGAAATAATTTCAAGTAGGTGAGCATGTTTTTGTCAAGGTAAAACCCAAGAAAAGCTCTTTTAAGCTTCGGAGTTGTGCTAAATTAGAACCCAGGTATTGTGGACCATTTTAAATACTATCAAGAATTGGACCAGTGGTTTATCAGTTAGCCTTACCACCTAATCTGAAAATACATAATGTATTTCATATTTCTATTTTGAAAAAGTATGTACATGATGCTACTCATGTAATTGATTGGAATGACATATAGGTGGAACTAGAAGGAAATTTTTAGGTGGAACTAGATTGTATCCTCGACGAGAGAGAAATTTTACTCCCGAATCGCACCATTGGACAGGTAAAGGTGCAATGGAAGCACCTTAGTCCAACTAAAAAAACCTAGGAATTGGAGAGTCATATGGGGGAAGCATATCCAATTCTGTTCCAGGAAGGCTCTAATCATGAATAAGCAACATCGAGGACGATGTTGAACTTAATAGGGGGTGTTTGTAACCTACCTTGTACCTGAAACATTTTATGTTTGTGGAAAAACATTACTTTAACTTTTATTGTAAAGTTTTATATTAATGACCCAGGATGGTCAAGAATGACTATAAATGAATAATATTATTATTTAATAAATAAAAATAGGAGACACTCACCCAAAGAGACTGTTGAAAGAGTTTTCACTGAACCACTAGGAGGAATGAAACTGTTGTAGAAGGAAATGGACAAGTGGGAGCATCTGCACTCACTTACTAGCTATTGCAGGGGGGAACTTCCCTAAATATGTGGTCATGTTCCCCAACGATGGTGGAACTGAGCTGGTGGCTCATTAAATGTGAAACTAACCCAAAATACCTAAGCAAACTTTTATAGCCATCGAATTGAGCTGTTGTCTCACAATGTTTTTCCTTGTGGTGTTAGAACTGAGCCCACAAGAGATTCGATGAGGGGAATCTAGGTAATGAGTTGCAGAGTAAGACTATCTTATTCCTTCTGAGTGCGGAGGTATTCCTGCTGAGTGTAGAGGTAGTGCTATGTATGGAAGTCTTCATGATTATTGAAGTACATAATGGTGATTTGTATGCAAGTCTCCATGATTGTTGAAGTACAAATAGAGTTTGTATGCAAGTCTTCTTGATTGTTGAAGTACAAATAGAGTTTCTTGCTTCTACACAGTATCTTCATCCTGGTGGTTCAGTGAACAGGCTCGGCGGTCTAAAAGCAAGTGATCTTGGCTGCTTTCTGGAGAAGGTTGGGAGGAATGGTCCTCTTTGGGTGTTTTTCCACCCTATCAGTTAACAAGTTCTACTTTGTTTTTATTTTATTTCTTTCTAAACTGTTGTTCTATTTCTAAAAACTGTATTTATATGTTATCATAGTTTTTCAGATGTTTTCCTAGATATCAGTTAGCTGTTAGAAATAGTAATTTACTGAACTGATAGATTATTTCTGTACAATGCATGAATGAGTAAAGATTGGATGAATTTAGAATGATGAATAAATTTCTTCCTGTAATTTTCCTTTCACCATAGGTTATGTACTCTAGTAGAGGAAGGAATTTAATTAACATAGATTAGAAATGATTTTTATGCTATGATTTGAATAATGATCCTCTATTTTTATACCAAGTATAGATATCTTCATAAAATGCCTACTGTAATAATATTCAGAACTTAGTAGTTCCATAGGCTATCTCTGTTTTTCATTCAAGATAGTAGATATCAATAAAATAAAAAATAACACAGAATAGAAGACAGTATCTATCGTAAATATTGTTCTCATTAATATGTGTATATTCAATATATAAACTTGTTTATTCATAAACAGATAGCAAAGTTCATATTTAAATCATCATAGGTTTTTACACATAAATACAACATAAACCTTAGATTTGCAAATACTACGAATTATGTGAAACTTTATGCATAAACAGAACAACATACAATAAGAATCCTTGTATCATCGATACATAAATAAGTTACAGTCATTTAAACAAAGTAGGCAAATGTATAATCCTTATATTCATAAGTCGATTTTCCTTCTCTTAAATAGACATAGTATATAGAGTAGAATATTGCCCATTTACACACCGTAATTATTTATGTATTACATAGTATTAATACAAGCATCCTTAACAGAGATTCTAACTTTAAAACTCAGCTCTAGTATAGGTTAATTCTTCCATCAAAATCAAAATAGTAAGTCGATTTTAAGAGCTAAGTTCAAGGTCAAACCCTGTAACGAGTTTACAACTTATAACAATATTCAAATATCAAATAGTCGTAAAAACATATTCAATACACTAAAACTATAATATCAATGTAGACATGTTGCAATATTAATATCGTACAGTTGCAAGGCTGTAGTATTAACTTATTTATTTATGCCATAAAAACAACATGATTATCATAATTATCAACCAACGAATTTAATGTAATCTGGGGTTCGAGACCCGTAAGGGATCAACCTGAGTACATTAAGTATTAAGAACCATTTTAATACAACCCCGGAAGTCAACAACGATACTGTTGGTCCCAACATTAATATGCAAACTATAAACAATAGAAACTTATCCTACGTCCAAAATACAGTCGAAACATTTGAAGTGATGCAGAATGCATCCATTGTATGCATCATTGCCCTCTTATTCAAATAGGTATCAAAAGAAGGTCAAGGGTTCGAGTCTCGAGAGAGAGCTCGCCTAGCTTTAGGTTACACATTATAAAATTTATAAATACCAAATTTCATTACGAGACAGGGTTTAGGGTTTAACCCTATATCATTTCTAGAACCGAAGAAACATTTAAACATTGCATTAAAATTTACGAAGAAGGGCTTGGCCCCAGTACAAAATACATTCAATAAACTGTAAAGGAGGTTGAGAGAAACAACACTGATAACATTCAAAACAAGTATTGAAACCGGTAACTATTTTCTTTCCATAAAATGAGTACAATGCAGTGAGCATTGCTCAGGGTTTCCAGAATGGTACCCAAAAACAAAACAAACAGAATTTTAAACTCTCTACAAAGTGGTCAAAACCCTAGCATTGGCTTTTAGCCAGAAGAGAGTATCCACGCTATTACAAAGAAATGATAATAGCTTATGCTCATAGAAAAACAAGAAAACCATCGCGGAATTGAAACATTGTTGACATAGGTCAATCTCATGGATGGGCCTGAAGCTTACAGTGGTTCCAAACCACTGGTGTTTCCTTCCATTGCTTCCAAAATTTTCACCAAAACCCAAGTTGAGACCATAGAACAGGTACAAACCTTGTCAAGCAAATAAACGAGTGGTCAAAAGATGTTCAACAACGTATAAATATTATTTTACAAGAATAAATAAAAACAGTTAAAAACACGAAACATTGCAGAACCTCACCTTCATTCAAACTCGAGCTTGGTCGAGAGAATCATAGAACCATGTTGGCTGAGAGCCAAGTGACAGGAACCATAAAATCTCACTGTAACCATATCACCAAGGACCATGATGATAACTTACTGGTGTTCACCCTAACACTGAGTTTTCTTGCCTGCATTTTAATGGCTCATAGCCATGGCGGCCAATAGAGCGTGTGTCACCAACCCTCCAAAAAAACACAACTAAATTCCAAATACCAAAACCGTTAGCGCATGGATAGGGTTTTCCCTATACGTGGAGCTTCTCCCAAGTCAATCACATGGGTTCCTTTAATGCATGAACTGTCAACCACCAACTTTCAAATTTAAAACCCATAGTACTATAGTTTATGCCATCATTTATTTGGAGATCTCATTACTTTAACGTTGAATGGTCTTGGAACCCACTTTGATATAGTTCGGATCATATTTTAAACAACACCATTGAATTTTCCTAAGAACCTCGAAGTCTAAGGTAAATATTTAATCAACTAGTACATGTATAATGTAAATCAACCATAGGAACAAGAGTTTATCACCATTAAGTTTGAGTTAGAAGTATCCAACTCCTTAGTCGAGTTTGGACTAAGTTTCATAATGATAATATAACCAACATGAAGTAAAGAAGTAGTTTGTCACCATAGTAACCTCAATCATAAATTTAATACCCATTTTATAGATGCATATTCTCACCATAGTATAATTAAAATTTCATATCACGACACAAGGGATAACAACTTAATTATCAAACATCGTTATAAGCATTAAATCGTCATATTAATGACAGTTAAAAAGAAGCATGTAATTAGTGGTTAAGACACATTTAATTAAACAAGGTGAATTGAAATTAAGTGTCACCATTACAAATCGTAGTTAAACAGTTAACACGGAGATTAACATTCCAAAATTATACTTTCTGCATAATAAATTGTAGTATTTATACTACACAGAAATTTTTTAATTTTTATGAATTTTGGAGGTGTTACAGGTAGTTCATCCCAAATGTCATTACATTGTATGTTATGTAAGCATGGTTGGTTATTTCCTTTTCCTACAGCTATTTATATGGTTTGAACACTAGGAGATATGAAAGGGTTTTGAACCACTTTTATTCTTCTATAGGATATATTGTTGGATTAGTTATGAATCTATTTGCTCCAAGTACTTATATTATGTGTTTGGTTAATAAAATCAAGTGATTTCCATTGTATTAACTATTTCTTTCTCAAAATAGAAATTATATGTGATATCTCAAAACATTATTATTTATTGTTGAATTGTTATTTGTGATAATTATTTTTATGTGAGAGTTATTTAAAACTCAGAAACAAAAAGTGACACTTTGCACAACAAAGTATTTTTTTTTGTTATTAAATAAAAGAAAATGGGCACTTGGAGAGTTCAGCTAAATGAGGGAACACCACCATGGCATAGAGAAAATGTGCAAGAAATCAAGCGATATCTTTACCAATCAAATCCAATCTAAAACTCAACAACTAGACAAGATCCTAAATCGTAGGGATTTATGGATTGATTGGAGATTTGAATGAGATGGCACAAGACCTGGGAAGAACTATATAGAATAGTGCATTGAGATAGCATGGGATGCCGTGTTGTGCATAGAGGAACTGTTTTGAGTGTTCTCTCTTTTCATAAGTCCATCATTGCTTGTTACGGACTCTAGGAGAGAGAGTGTCACATGGAAGTGATTGCTTGACATTCTAGTGCATAGTGGTGATCCATCTCAGGGGTGAAGTTGGGAAAACAAATGTTTTTCTCTCTCCTATGGTTGGGAGGAGCTGACTCTCCAAGCAACCATTTTCAATATTCAAGTAAGTGGAGTTTTGTTTATTGTAATGGTAGAATGTATGAACAATGATTAATGGTGCAAGTGAAATTTGATGGTATGAGTTTGATGGATTATATTAATAAATATGATTATGTCGATGGTATTTAGAGATTTAGATTACATGCATAAATCCCGGTGTATGGAGAGAAAAATACCCTTGTGATTTCTGATAAAATATTATGGTTCTATGAGTTAGTAATGGCAATTAAATTGTTTCTTCCATTTCTCTTTGAGTTGATTGTTGTTGTCTTTCAATATATTTTGGTGATCCATGGTGGAGATCTATTGAAATTATATCTATGTTATTTATACTCTGTTTTTCTTTTTTAAGTAAATAAAGAATTTAGACTATTTATGGAACCAAGATTTCATATCTATATAAGATGAAAACAAATATATAGATTATGAATGAGGTACATAACAGTAACGTTACATGTTATTCGTATGACTCTATTTGAATAATTATTGTATATGTTGTTGGATTATTCTATTTGGCATTCGATTACTCTGTATTCTTGTAATGTGAAAGATTTGTTGCGGGACTCATGTTAACACAGAGCATGACCTCTATGTGAGGACTGAGATAAATTTTGATCATGGAGTGTGCACCAATATATATGTATATAATTTTTCTCTATATTTGTATTTCCATTATTGCATCCCGTGTCAATACATAATGAATTGGTCGCTATAATGTTATATCTATTTACTAATACACGTGGAAACTTGGATTGTTAAAAATCGATAATGCTCAAATAAATTTATCACACTTCTCATTTTCAATCAGATATTGATCCTTTGTCTAAATTCGTATAGTTTGCTCTAAAATTTGTAGGATTTCATAAATTATTTAGACTAAAACTCATATTAAATTTTAAACAAATAAATGACAATCAAGCATTGAGTGATGTGAGTTATGATCACTGTGTTGGGGTTGTTGACTAGAAGTATTAGATTTAAGAACTATTAGGATTCCAAACTGAATCAAGTCTGTCGATTTTATTAACAATCAAAATCCTCCCTTGTACCTAGTTTATTTTTAGTAACTCTGGTTCTTGAGTCAATCTTATGCAGGTATTCCACCCAATTCACTAGGAAATTATGACCCAAAATCTGGCGACATATATGTTTGATTTTCGACATCATGATGTCAACCATCCGACAAGCCTCTCCTTTTTTAAACATTGGTTTCCCTTCGGGGGATATCCGACATCAATATGGTCTCGTCAGATATCCGACACGACTATGTCGAATATTTGACCAGAACTCTTTTAATATATAGGTCGAATATCCGACACCAATTAATTTACAAGTAGTCGGATATCTGACTACAAGGTGGTCAAATATTCGACAACAAGGCCGTCGACAATCCGACACAAATTACTTTATATGTAGTCGAATATCTGACTACAGGGATATCAACTATCTGATGCATATACCTACAAACAAACGACAACGTTCAACGAAAATCCGACACAGTCCGACACAAATTACTTTATAGGTAGTCAGATATCTGACTACAGGGAGGTTGGCTATCTGAGAAAAGGGCCTGTAACATCCCTCAAATTCGACCCCTATTTTTATTAGTCTTGTAAATAAAATTATGAATTGTGTAAGCGGCCCTAGTGAGGAGCTCAAGGCCAAGGCCCCACCAATGGACGTCGCTCTAGTTGTATGTTTATAAGTCTTAGTTTAAGCCTAGAAGGCTAAAGGATGGTAATGCGACTAAACGATAAGTAACAAAACCCACCCATAAGAAAAGGTAATGACTAGGGAGCCATGTGTTGGTTGACCATATCATCATGGTGAATTATGAAGGATGGGGATATAAGTTCATCCTAGTATGATTTATTCACCTTATTTAACTAAGATACTATGGCCTAAGTTATACTAATCCATTTATGATTAAGCCATGAACTATAGAAATTTATATATATATAATGGTGGATATTATATATTTATATATATATTGAGGTTACTATTAAATGAATGTAATATATATATCTTATAAAGTCATTTATAGAATTATATATAGTTGAGATAAAATAGATATTATGTATATTTATACTAATGATGTGATAACTCATAAATAAATTTATATATATATATATATATATATGACATACATGTAGATGAAAATATTAATAAAAGTTGTGATAACTATTAGTGATATTATATAATTATATATATGTTTTTGGAATTTCTTAGTAAACAAATTAAGGATCTTAATTCCAAACTATGGAATCTTGGGAGAACTAAATTTATTCTATGACTTATCATACATAGGTTTTAGTGTATATGCACATATTTATATATATATAAGTAACTATATTGTTCTAGAAAGGTCCACTTAGTTGATTCTTTATTTATGTATTTTAAAAAAGAGTAGTTAACCTAGAATATACATATATGAAAAACCTTGGGTAGGACTTTTAATCGTTTCGGCAGTGGAAAAGGCCTTAGTGGTTGTTGGTAGGTAAAGCCAAGCACCAAGTCAAGCGCATAATGGATTTTTTTTAATTAAACTTGCTAATTTTTGGGGTCACTTAAAGGTTTGTTTCTCCACCTTGAGGTTCTTTTCTGGATCCACGATCGACAGCATTAAAGGCTCAACAGAGTGGGCATAAATGACTCAAGTTAAAATTTGTTAAGGGGTTAAGTGAACTAATTCTTTGGTTTCACTAGTAAGATGTATCCATAATAGAGTTAGAGCGTCATTTGCCGCCAACCCACTTTTCCTTATGTATTCGTTAGAATTACACATGGCAAGAGTTTTCTTACAACCAACCGCCAGAGACTCCCAGCGTCCCTAACTTAGGTGAATAGTGGAGATCGTGGGTGATAGTTGGAGTGGCGAACTCTAGTGATGGAGTAATTGTATGATGGTCTTATTTAAGGAGTAACTTATGAAAGTGGCGGAGATGATGAGATTTCTTAAGGTAATTGTCCCCTTAACGCCTGGAACGCCGAGTACTAAAACCGCCACCTGGCCAATGGTGGTTAGCATAGATTCTTAGGGTTGGGATAATATATTTTTATTTATTTCTAACCTCTGAAGGAGATCAGGGGGGAAGAGAGTTGTAGGTGTTGGGGGAGAGTGCTTTGAGAGCTAAAGGATGGAGTTAACTTGACAGATATCATGGTGATTAAGCACTGAGTTGTGCATAAGGGAGGATTGAGAGAAACGATGGGAATATCATAGTGTAAGTTTTCTTATTTTTACCTCCGCAAGAAAATGTTTAGGGTATGCAGCCATGAGTGAAGATCCCCAGAGGCCAACGCCTTTGGTTCCATAAGAAGGAGGAAGGATCTATGTAAATAGTTAAGGAGGAAACTAAGGAATGACGAGGTTCGGAGATGGAGAAGCTTCGTGAGAAAGAGGTAAAATGTCAACTTCTGTAATGAGGTATGAACTCTGCTTTCTCTGCGATTTTTTGTTAAGAAATATTCCTACGTGTTTTGGAGAGGAGAGCCAGACAAATTCAAACATGCTTTCCACTAAACATGTCTACCCATGGGAAGTTAACCATACAGCTATTATCACAACCAAGCTCATATTTGACTCTGCAAAATGATTTTTATATTTATATAATATAGATCGACCTTTGAATGCATTTTAGGTTCATTTTGATAGGTTACTGCGAGAACCATATTCCTGGCAATTTTTACTTTAGAGATAATACTTTTAAATTCAAAGAAATACCTGTCAAATTAATAAGTAGTTAACTTGTTTCTATGAGATGTTTTGGATCTTCCCATACTTACGGTGATGCCAAAATAGGTAACTCCTTCCTTTTCTATTGTTGATCTTTTTATATGTACGGCCTTCCCTACTAATTATGTATATAGATTTATTACATAGTGACCTGAGTGGTGTTGCGTAGACATATTGGGGATACCCTGTAAGGCCCGATCCATGAACGCCTTTTCTTGTGTTAGATGTTATTTGTAAATATAAACCCTAATAACCTTTTAAAATATTGTTATGTTGATATAGTGGGGAAGAGGTAAGCTCAATAGCTTGGTCCCTAGGTTTGAACTTAGTCATGTCGCCACAAATACTAAGTTAACCCTTGGAAGATCTCGGATCTTTGTTAAACAACACAGTTGCATCAAGTAGTTGCAGACTTGGGATAACGAAGGTTCCTGAAAGTTAGAGTAGCGCCCAAAATGGTAATTATGGTCTCGGTTGGGTAAAACCCTGTACATTTTATGTTGACTCTTGACCATGTCTATAACTGATTTTTACTTACAAACATATCACTAAGTCTGTACACCTTCGTTTGACTGCGCTAGGAAAGGATGATGATTTCCAATTTAGCCCTATTGCTTGTAAGTTTAAGGAATCTTTGTTACCATCTAACACTATAAATTATAGACTTCTGTTTTTAGCATGACAAAGAGTATGTACTCGTCGCATTCTATGAAAAACAACAAATGAGTTTGGGGCTGTAACTGACGGATACACTTTGTTTTGGAAAAGCAACGATGAACTTAGGTGTGTTTGAAGATACGTGGTGTAGAGAATGGTCGGATCCTAAGTGGAAACGCACATTAACATATTTATATATATTTTGGGGAGGAGAGATTATTTACTTATTACTTAAGGAGGAATCAGTCTTTCCTTTGTAAGTAAGTTAGGATTACATTATATTATAATGTATTTAGTAGCTATAGTGTATGTTTGGCCTTATATTTTTCATGGCTTGTACAATAGGCTTCTTGGCAATTTCCATACTCTAAGAGTTGTCCAAAGTTAAAGTGTAAATTTTAATATTAAAGACTTGGGATTGCTTATCTAGGGAGTCTTAAGAAAAGTTAATAAATCTTGGTAGTATATTAATTACACTTGACCTTTACGGTAGACCTACTTTTCCTTTGTGTTTGGAAATTGCACTTCATGAGAGTAGCTTGAGTAAGTGAAAAGCAACAAATATGTTGCATATGTAAATTCTATGTTCTTCTTATTAATATAAACAACCTTTTGTGGACGTAGCCCAAGATGCGGGTGAACCATGTCAAAATGTTCTCCTTGGTTTGTATTTTCTTGTGTGTATATCTCTCTTGATAAATTGTATTTATATTGAATGTGTTTCTTTTAGTGTTTCAAATCTATTACGTTCAAAGTGTTGAGATTTCATACCTTATCTTGTATCCTTACCTGTCTTAAATCCCATAAACAACGTGTTGTTGCCTATGATCCACATGAAAATATAAGTAGGAAAAATATATTTAGTTGTTGCTTAAATATTGACCTATCTATGCATTTATGTGTTTATTTTAGAAGTAGATGCAAGTGTACTTTAATTCATTGATATTGTGTTGGTGTCTCTTACCGTATTTTAGTCTCCTGTATATATGCCTCTTTGTGTATGTATTTGTCTCTCATTTACATATATGATTATAATAGTGCAGTTAAGCATGTTTGAATGTATGTTGTATCAATGGAGGTTGTGCTAAAATATGTTTTCTTAGTTGACTATGTTATCCATGGGATAGAAGTGTACTAAAGGTTTCAACACATACGATTAGGTTCACTACTATTAAGTAAAGGTTCCATGAATAGGTTTAAGGTAAAGATGGTAAGACATGTTGATGCATCATTGATAAAAGATATGCCCTTTTAATAGCAGCCATACATTTTTACCTTGAATGAATGTACGTTATGCAAAGTGAAATAGAGCGTTTAATAATTGACAATGGGAATCATTTGACAAACGTTGTCCGAAAACTTTGTATTAAAGTTAATAACTTAATAATCGTAGAAATGCTTATGTATGTTCCATATCTTGGACGGATAATTAACCAACGTTTTGTTGAAAGAGGAATAGTGTGTTTTATATTTTATTGTTATCGTCCATGGTGAAATGTTTAAATTTTTACCAATTTTTACTAGTTTAGAAATTTGGGTTCGTGACAAATGGTATCAAAGCACTAGGTTAAAACACTCGGGCCTGATGGGCTCAACATGAAATCAATAAGTATGGAGTTAATTAACCAAGTTGTTTTTGTTTCATTTTGAATGCATGGACTGGAATGGACAAGGGGTAATATTACACAAAGTGCAACTTCAAGATTTCTCCGAAAAAGTAAAGATATGTACTTTTGTTATTGTTTCCTTATAAAGCTATGAGTCAGGTACATTTTTCTTTGTCATGAGTTTTCCCTTGTTATATATATACTCGCATTACTGTATGGTATTACTAGGGAATGAAACTTGTTGAAATAATTTCCGTATTCGTACAAAATATTATGAAAAGTGTTGTGAACATGCTGATAAGTTTTATAAGTAAATTCAAAATTTCATAGAAGTATCATTTAATTCCGCATTTTTGTCGATATTCTATAATCCTATCAAAGATTACTAAGAGCATTACCAATGAACATGATCACTAGGTTAAAAGTATAGTATTATTAATACACTATGAAAAAGTAAAATTGTTCGATTTAGCAAAGTCACTTGAATGCAATACTTGGTTGATACGAGAGTTTCATATAATACTATTTCAGAAAATATTGCCTCCTTAGATATGATAGAAGATGATCGGATAAAATAGTTACTGGTAGAAGTTATAGTTACTTAAGTACATTCTTCGAAATAAAAATTGGTTCTCAAATGTCAAAGTTAGAAGGTACACCTTTGATAGTATGCTTAATTAAAAAAGGTATATATAGTTATTCTTTCATTATTTTCATAGATCCAATAGAATTGAGTTCATATAGAATATAGCCTAGAGTAAATTTAATTATCCTAAGTATTGATAGCTAGAATGGATGTGACATACTAAGTTACATTATATATTTTAAAAGACATGTATGAATTCATGTGATGAAATGATGAAGTGTTTTTAATATTTTTGCTTATGGAAAATCGTCACTTATTACTTAAACAATGCTTATTTTGGAAATTCTTATCTTTATTTGTTAAGGATTAGTCTAAAAATGTATTATTGTATAGCAATATTTTCTAGGAGTTTGATTATTGGGAAAGAATAATCATAACCTCGTTGTGATTGATTGAGCACAAGATCTTTTGAAATTTTTCCAAATTGAAATGAATCTAGAAGAAACTAAATGTTTAAACTATGATACTAACAAATTGTTAACAGGATATTGAAGGATGTACATCGGATGAAGTGAAGAGGATGCACAAGATAATTCAACGAGCATGTGTATAATGATATGGAACTAATGTATTCAATAGTTGAGCAATTGAATCAAATGAATGTTTCTTTATACTAACATTTCAGGAAGTGATTTTAACATCGACGAATGACATGATCAAGAAAGAACGTTGATTATAAAATCACTTATACAGATAAGTTTAACTAAATCGCTCAAAAGTAAATAACGATTTACTTACAATGGTAAGACTTATGATTGATATGTAACCATGAAAATGCAAAGAATATGATAAATGAATCTATTTCTATATGTGTCGTTATTATGTGTGTGTGGCATGCAAGAAATAATAAATGATTGTTATAAAGAAATATTTTCTGGACTCAAACGAGAAGGTTTGAAGGGAAAGGAATGATCCCCTGGCTCAAGCAGAGGAAACAGCATCAGGAACTCAGTAACTAGCTTGTTGTTATGGGACAACTATACCATAAATTGTTGTCATGTTCCCCACGGAAGTGGAACAGAGTAGGTGGAGTGCTCGTTGAATGTTATACTGACCCAAAAAGACCTAGGCACTCTTTATATCCATCGAAATGAGCAGAGGAAGGGCTCATGTTTTCCTTATGGTTTTGTTGGAAATTGCACACAAGAGGTTCTCTGAGGAGTAACTTTTCCTTGTGGTTTTTCCCTATGCACACAAGAATTTCGATGAGGGGAAGCTATGTTTTGAGTTGTAGTGTAAGACTGTCATATTCCTGTTGAAAGTAGACAGATGTATCCTTGCTAAGTTACAAAGTAAGACTGACGTGTTCTTACTAAGATGGTATTCCTGCCGAGTTTCCAGAGGGCTCGTGTTTTGTATGCAAGTCTCCATGATTGTTGAAGTACAAAAGAGCATTTTGTACGCAAGTCTCCATGATTGCTGAAGTACAAAAGAGTTTGATGATTAAACAAAGTTATGTCGAAAGAATTGTTTTATGATATAAGCAAATGTTAATGATTTGTCTTGTAACTAGATTATGAGATGTATTTATGCATGAATAATATGAATGCTAGAATAAGAAAAAATCCCCTCAAGGATGAGGAAGAATGATGAACATTTAATGTTTTGAAATTTTGTATACTTATGTTATGCTAAAGAACATTGAAAAATCTTGTACAAGTTGTACAATGTGCAGGATTTAAGTGATAACAGCTTGCGGGATTCACAAAAATGAGAAGACAACCAAAGCATAAAAATAAAGCAAGCAAAAGATGGGGAAGGAAGCAAAATCCAAACCATTGAACACCAAGGATGGTGTTATCTTTAAGGGGTGGAGTGTGTAACATCCCTCAAATTCGACCCCTATTGTTATTACTCTTGTAAATAAAATTATGAATTGTGTAAGCGGCCATGGTGAGGAGCTCAAGGCCAAGGCCCCACTAGTGGACCTCACGCTAATTGTATGTTTATAAGTCTTAGTTTAAGCCTAGAAGGCTAAAGGATGGTAATGTGACTAAACGATAAGTAACAAAACCCACCCATAAAAAAAGGTAATGACTAGGGAGCCATGTGTTGGTTGACCGTCTCATCATGGTGAATTATGAAGGATGGGGATATAAGTTCATCCTAGTAGGATTTATTCACCTTAAATATTTAACTAAGATACTATGGCCTAAGTTATACTAATCCTATTATGATTAAGCCATGAACGATAGAAATTTGTATATATATATATATATATATATAATGGTGGATATTATATATTTATATATATATTGAGGTCACTATCAAATGAATGTAATATATATGTCTTATAAAGTCATTTATAGAATTATAAATAGTTTAGATAAAATAAATATTATGTATACTTAAACTAATTATGTAATAACTAATAAATAAATTTATATATATATGTATGTGACATACATGTAGATGAAAGATTAATAAAAGTTGTGATAACTATTAGTGATATTATATAATTATATATATGTTTTTGGACTTTCTTAATAAACAAATTAAGGATCTTAATTCCAAAGTATGGAATCCTAGGGAGAACTAAATTTATTCTATGACTTATCATACATAGATTTTAGTGTATATGCACACACACACACACACACACACACACACACACACACACACACACATATATATATAAGTAACTATATTGTCCTAGAAAGGTCCACTTAGTTGATTCTTTATTTATGTATTTTAAAAAAGAGTAGTTAACCTAGAATATACATATATGAAAAACCTTGGGTAGGACTTTTAAACATTTCGGCAGTGGAAAAGGCCTTAGTGGTTGTTGGTAGGTAAATCCAAGCACCAAGTCAAGTGCATAATGGAGATTTTTTTTAATTAAACTTGCTAAACTTTGGGGTCGCTTAAAGTTTTGTTTCTCCACCTTGAGGTTCTTTTCTGGATCCACGATCGACAGCATTAAAGGCTCAACAGAGTGGGCATAAATGACTCAAGTTAAAATTTGTTAAGGGGTTCAGTGAACTAATACTTTGGTTTCACTAGTAAGATGTATCCATAATGGAGTTAGAGCATCATTTGCCGCCAACCCGGTTTTCCTTATGTATCTGTTAGAATTACACATGGCAAGAGTTTTCTTACAACCAACCACTAGAGACTCCCATTGTGTCCCTAACTTAGGCGAATAGTGGAGATCGTGGGTGTTAGTCGGAGTCACAAAATCTAGTGGTGGAGTAATTGCATGATGGTCTTATTTAAGGAGTAACTTATGAAAGTGGTGGAGATGATGATATTTCTTAGGGTAATTGACCCCTTAATGCCTGGAACGTTGAGTACTGAAACTGCCACCTAGCCAATGGTGGTTAGAATAGATTCTCATGGTTGGGATAATATATTTTTATTTATTTCTAATCTCTGAATGAGATCAGGGGGGGAAGAGAGCTCTAGGTGCTGGGGGAGAGTGCTTTGAGAGCTAGATGATGGAGTTAACTTGACTGATATCATGGTGAATAAGCACTAAGATGTGCATAAGGGAGGATTGAGAGAAACGATGGGAACATCATAGTGTAAGTTTTCTTATTTCTACCTCCGCAAGAAAACGTTTAGGGTATGCAACCATGAGTGAAGATCCACAGAGGCCAATGCGTTTGGTTCCATAAGAAGGAGGAAGGATCTATCTAAACAGTTAAGGAGGAAACTAAGGAATGAGGTGGTTCGTAGATGGAGAAGCACCATGAGAAAGAGGTAAAATGTCAACTTCTGTAAGATTCCTATGTGTTTTAGAGAGGAGAGCGAGACAAATTCAAACATGCTTGCCACTAAACATGTCTACCCTTGGGAAGTTAACCATACAACTATTATCATAACCAAGCTCATATTCGACTATGCAAAATGATTTTTTAAATTTATATAATATAGATCGACCTCTGAATGCATTTTAGGTTCATTTTGATAGGTTACTACTAGAACCATATTCCTAGCAAGTTTTACTTTAGAGATAATACTTTTAAATTCAGAGAAATCCCTGTCGAATTAATAAGTAGTTAACTTGTTTCTATGAGATGTTTTGGATCTGCCCATACTTACGGTGATGCCAAAATAGGTAACTCCTTCCTTTTCTATTGTCATTCTTTTTATATGGACGGCCTTCCCTGCTACTTCTGTATATAGATTTATTACATAGTGACCTGAGTGGTGCTGTGTAGACATCTTGGGGATACCCTGTAAGGCCCGATCCCTGAAGGCCCTTTCTCATGTTAGATGTTATTTGTAGATATAAACCCTGATGACCTTTTAAAATATTGTTATGTTGATATAGTGGGGAAGGGGTAAGCTCAATAGCTTGGTCCCTAGGTTTGAACTTACTCATGTCACCACAAATACCTGAGTTAACCCTTGGAAGATCTCGGATCTTTGTTAAACAACATAGTTGCATCAAGTAGTTGCAGATTTGGGATAACGAAGGTTCCTGAAAGTTAGAGTAATTCCCAAAATGGTAACTATGGTCTCGGTTGGGTAAAACCTTGTACATTTTATGTTGAGTCTTGACCATGTCTATAACTGAGTTTTACTTACAAACATATCACTAAGTCTGTACACCTTCGTTTGACTGCACTAGGAAAGGACGGTGATTTCCAATTTAGTCCTATTGCTTGTAAGTTTAAAGAATCTTCGTTACAATCTAACACTATAAATTATAGACTTTTGTTTTTAGCATGACAAAGAGTATGTAGTCCTCGCATTCTATGAAAAACAACAAATGAGTTTGGGGCTGTAAGTGACGGTTACACTTTGTTTTGGAAAACCAATGGTGAACTTAGGTGTATTTGAAGATACGTGGTGTAGAGAATGGTTGGATCCTGAGTGGAAACATACATTAACATATTTATATATATTTTGCTGAGGAGCGATTATTTACTTATCACTTAATGAGGAATCAGTCTTTCCTTTTTAAGTAAGTTAGGATTACATTATATTATAATGTTTTTAGTAGCTATAGTGTATGTTTGGCCTTATATTTTTCATGGCTTGTACAGTAGGCTTCTTGGCGATTTCCATACTCTAAGAGTTGTCCAAAGTTAAAGTGTAAATTTTAATATTAAAGACTTGGGATTGCTTATCTAGGGAGTCTTAAGAAAAGTTAATAAATCTTGGTAGTCTATTAATTACACTTGGCCTTTACGGTAAAACTACTTTTCCGTTGTGTTTGGAAATTACACTGCATGAGAGTAGCTTGAGTAAGTGAAAAGCAACAAATATATTGCAGATGTAAACTCTATGCTCTTCTTATTAATATAAAACAACCTCTTGTGGACGTATCCCAAGATGCAGGTGAACCACGTCAAAATGTTCTCCTTGGTTTGTATTTTCTAGTGTGTATATCTCTCTTGATAAATTGTATTTATATTGAATGTGTTTCTTTTATATTGAATGTGTTTCTTTTAGTGTTTCAAATCTATTACGTTCAAAGTGTTGAGATTTCATACCTTATCTTGTATCCTTACCTATCTTAAATCCCATAAACAAAGTGTTGTTGCCTATGATCCACATGAAAATATAAGTTGGAAAAATATTTAGTGGTTGCTTAAATATTGACTTATCTATGCATTTATGTATTTATTTTAGAAGTAGATGCAAGTGTACTTTAATTCATTGATATTGTGTTGGTGTCTCTTATCGTCTTTTAGTCTCCTGTATATATGCCTCTTTGTGTATGTATTCATCTCTCATTTACATATATGATTATAATAGCCCAGTTAAGTATGTTTGAATATATGTTGTATCAATGGAGGTTGTGGTGAAATATGTTTTTTTGGTTGACTATGTTATCTATGGGATAGAAGTGTACTAAAGGTTTCAACACATACGATTAGGTTCACTACTATTAAGTAAAGGTTCCATGAATAGGTTTAAGGTAAAGATGGTAAGACATGTTGATGCATCATTGATAAAAGATATGCCCTTTTAATAACAATCATACATTTTGACCTTGAATGAATGTACGTTATGCAAAGTGAAATAGAGCGATTAATAATTGACAATGGGAATCATTTGACAAACGTTGTCCGAAAACTTTGTATTAAAGTTAATAGCTTAATAATCGTAGAAATGATTATGTATGTTCCATATCTTGGACGGATAACTAACCAACGTTTTGTTGAAAGAGGAATAGTGTGTTTTATATTTTATTGTTATTGTCCATGGTGAAAAGTTTAAATTTTTACCAATTTTTACTAGTTTAGAAATTTGGGTTCGTGACAGGGTCGTCGACAATCTAACACAATCCAACACAAATTACTTTTTAGGTGGTTGGATATCCGACTATAAGGTTGTCGGCTATCTGACACATATACCTACATACAAACGACAACGTCTGATGACGTTTTTCATCGGTGGTATGGTGAGCTCATCGGATTCTTTGGAAGGGGACGTCAGATATCCGATGAATATGGGCAGTTTTTTTTTAAATACAGAGATATTCGATGCCCAAAATGTCTTTTACCTCCGCCTAGTAATTCAAGATATTCCACTTATCTAAGTTATCAAAGTTAAATGTATCTCTTAATGAAACTCAAGTTATCGTCGAGTAACACATAGCTCTTAATGAACCTCTTGTTTAGATCAGTTATAGAAGCTCATCAACATGTTACTTATGTCAATACTTATGAGAAGTATGAACCGATCTCAATATTATATATGTGGTATAGCTTAGGTATAGCTCATATTGATTACTAGTATGAAGGTTTCAGTAATATGTATAAGTTCACACATAGTAATGGGAATGTAACTGCTTACTAGTACTTGTATGTAGAAGCTTAGTCATGTAACAAGGCTCAATGGTTATAGCTTATTCTATTTTGTACTTGATGATTATTGATATGCTTATCTTGGTTAATATTACTAGTTTTATTACAATTGAATCACAATGCCAATACTACTAGTGTGATATGAAATTAAAACTGATCACCTTATGAATCATAATGGTTGTTATCATCGTACTTGCAATAATGAATAAGTACGAGATTAGATTGGTAAACAAGTATGCATATGTTATACTCAATACACTTGTATTACACTCTATTAGTAGTAAGAGGTATGATCACTAAACATATGGATATCATAGACTTATCAGAGGGATGCCAATTTATGTAGTATGGTGCTTACAATGGTTCAGCTTACAAGGGTAATGTAAGAGATTAACACAAAGACCGGTATAAATATGTATACATATTAGTATGAAGTTGGTACTATAGATTAGCTAAATCACGATATTTCCATAGTAATGGAACTCACTTAGCTTATAACATCTTTGTACTTACTAGATCACTATATTTGTAGCTTTTATTATACCTTATAGGTCAGACAAGTTGAGTTTTGTTCCATATTACACTACCTGTATTTACAAGATAGAAGTAATTCCATAATGATTACACATAGTATGATGATCTAAGCTAACTAAGAAGGGTACTGTCTACACCTTGTTGAGTCTGATGAGTATAAGTATTAGCATAATATATGAACACAATAGTGTTAAGTATGAGCTTGGTTTGAATCCAAGTAAGCAAATGAATCTTAAGCGATACCATAATATTCACACAATAGCATA
The DNA here is from genome assembly GCA_027924585.1 of Larix kaempferi. NCBI lineage: Eukaryota > Viridiplantae > Streptophyta > Pinopsida > Pinales > Pinaceae > Larix > Larix kaempferi. Next base: position 11,740,665 of record BSBM01000487.1, read on the forward strand.
TAGGGGTGAAGCATGATAGATAGTCATACGTAATCTATATTACCTCTTGCTTGGTGAGTAGAATGAATTCCGTTAGTATCATAAGTAGACAAGCTATGTAGAAGATGTAAGAACTACTACTAGTAAGATATCACTATAAGTAATCTCATAGACTATGAACATGACTAGTACCTATGTGATCTACGGTTATAAAGCTTGTACTAATATGACATAAGTAATGATGATATAATTCATTGTGCATAATCTCTATACTTATCATGATTTTTTCCTGTACTCTTGTTTATGTAATAAATTTTGTTAGGAATGTGATAGTTATGGTTATACTTATCTATATTACTATTCATGAAATCGAATCAATGGAAGTAGAGAAATGGCTTTCATGTTTTGATTCATTATGATTATCTAGCCTATTTAATATGGAGAATATTGTATGCATGTGCTGGAATCTATACTAAATCCCAACCCAGACATCCTTTACCAATATAAATAACAAATATAAGATGTTGAAAGATAGTGCCTGTAGTTTCTTATGGTTGTTTTGAAGTATGCATATCTAAAAAACAATCAAAAATAGGTGTACGAACATGTTCCGGTGTGTAAAACACTATTTTGTACTATAGATTGTAGTTTGCATTTAGGCATTGCCATCCCGACTTCTGAGGCTATGGAATCTATGATCAACCTTCTTAACCAAAGAAAGCTTCATATTATGATGTTGTTGAAGACATGGTTGGCCAGCTTGATGCCTTAGGTATTGCTAAAGTAAGTTTTAGTTATCTTTCTAATGAAATCTAGACAAGCTCTACTTTTAGGTTGGGAGAGATGTCTATTTAATCAGGTTTAATTTTATGTGTAGAAAAAACTCGACCATCTAATTTTATGGTTCGTAAGCTTAACTAGATGACTGACTATACAAAATATACATTTAGTACTAGGGTAGGTTAGGAACTGTATTGGTCTAAAATTTGGTATGCCGATTAAAATTATGGAGCTATTGTTTTTTATTTTCAAGGAAGTAGGTCCCTGGGTGGCATGAATGATGCCTTGAACCAAGATTATAAGAATTATTGCTCATGTCAACAAGTTCAGAAGAGGCAGAATAAGATTGGTACTGATCCTTTAGCAGCTCTTGAAACATGTGGGATTCTGTACTTGGAACAAGAACATCATTTTTCTCTAAATATTCCACGGGACATCTTTTGGCTTAAATTCTGAGGATGTGGATTCTTTAAATAAAATTTGTTGTCTTGATCATCCATCAAACCATGAAAACGCCAAAAATTCATACTTTCTATGTACAAATACGTGCTCTACGTTTGGAGTAGAGTGGATCCTTGGATGATATGCCAGTTTCGCCAAACTTACCTTTGATCCAATGCAGTAATCCCCCAAGTTAAAGACTTGTCGTACTTATCAACAGGAAGAAAAACACCAGAATGGTCTATGAAACATGGTCTATTCTACATTAATAATAAATATATTGTGTTGATGTTGTTTATTTTATCATGATCAAATCATTATGCAAAAGAGAGATGGTTGTTTACATTTAAGTATCAATATTTCTATTGCCATGTCCAATTTATTGGACCAGACTAGTACCTTTTGGTACAATACATGTCCCCCTTAATCATTTGGTTATGTTCTCATTTATTGTGTCTAGTTTGGAATGGGAAATAGTCCCTTAGTTTGGACCTTGATTATAGGCCCCCTTCATCATCTGGTTATGCTATCCTTTCTTGTGTCTAGTTTGCAATGGGCATTATTCCCTTAGGCTTGACCTTACTTATAGCAGTAAATTATACAATAAATCATTTTTTATAGTTGAACATCATAGGAAAGTACTTCAGATGGTTACAAACTAAGTTATATATGTTGTGATGGATGTTACCACCCATTTTGTATGGTTACACTCATGAAAAAGACAGGTTTGGGCATTTCTTTTGGCTATTATAAATCATTCGAATGAAGTTTTGCGAAATTCAACAGTAGTAAAGAATCATTTATGGGAAATGAAAAGATCCTAAATAGTCATTAACACAACTATGCAACAACATGTCAGCGGTGAAAGCACTTGATGGACATTCAGGACATACTTTGTGATTTTGAGGATGATTCTTGGGAAGATCGCTATGTACATTTCTGAGAAGTTTCATGTAACAGCCCTATGTGGGGTAATGAACAACATGTTGCATGTATGAACATCAACAGTATGGGTTCTTTGGAGCAAATTTGTAATGGTTTGAAGGTATATTTTCCATATATATTGGAGGATTCTCTATTCGGAGCGATATGGCCTTCTAGGTCTTTAAAATAGTAACAACAAGCCTTAATACTAGATCCGGTTGTTTTCACTAACTCAGAACAACCTCCCTCATCAATTATGGGCAAGTTCTAGTTGGATTTGGGCATATCCTTGATACAGCTTGGGAAAGTTCCAACATGTTTAAGTAGTTTTGGGAACCTTGAAGGTGGAAAAAGAAGCTAATTAAGAATATTGGACCTGTACCCTAGAAACAACAATATTCTTTCTATCCAGGGTACATAAGCTAATTAATAAGTTCCAACATTGTTTTGAAACTGTATTCTACTACATAAGATGTCATAAGAATTGAGCTAGTTTGTGATTATTCAAGCTTAGACATAGCCAACGATGAATGTGAAATAAAAAGGATCCATTTAATTTTGACCAAGACACCAATTGGAAAGGGAAGCAATTTGGTGATCTATAAATCTTAAAAAAATAAACTTCATGAAAAACTTGGTCTTCTTTGTCGGAACTACTTGCATTATAGGAAATATTTCTTGTTTCCAAATTTAATGTTGTTTTCCTTATTTATACAATTCATGGTCTAAACAAATATAATGCATTATTGTTTAGAATACTGATTCATTCAAATATACATAGATGCTATGCTAATTAATATCCAAATACCTTAGGATAAGTTAAAATAATTACCTTTTCTTCACGCTCTCAGCTGATGCACCTCTATTCAATCCCAACACATCATATCACTAGTACAAAATGAGATATAAATGATAAACAAAACAACCAAAATCCACATATAAATGATCACTTTTGAGTTGGTGACCACTGGTAGCAAATTAGTGGTAATTTATCACATGACCAAAAATGTGGTTATATTTAGCTTGGTCATTTATAGCTTATCTTTTGGTCATATATTTGGTCGTATATTTGGTCATTAATTTGGTCATATATTTGGTCATTAATTGTCACAATTAATGACCAAATTTATGACCACATTTTTTGTCACGTGATAAATGACCGCTAATTTGCTATCAGTGATCACCAACTCAAAAGTGGTAATTTATATACATATTTTGGTCATTTTTTTAGTAACTTATCTCTCATGTTGTACTGGTGGTCATTTATATGCAAATTTTGGTCATTTTTTTAGTCATTTATCACTTTTTAGTGGTTTTCGAATATATATAGGGCACGGAGGAATCGAACCACCAACCTCCTACCTATAAGGCGGGTGCTCTACCATTGAGCTAGCACCCTTAAATATAATTCCTTATGGATTGATATGAGAATAACATTTCCAACAGTTAATACCATTTTGTCAAATTTTGGAAAATGGTCACATACCTAGGTAAGAAACAAATATTACCCAATAGTCACCAAAAAGGGTCATGTTAATAATAACCTTCTTTTGCCAAAATCTCTCAAAAATAAAGATAGCAGTTGTATTGTGAAATTTTTCTTCGAGTGGTACCAAATCAAGAATCACAATTTTCTTTTCCTGATCTTGGGCATCTACATTTTCTCCCATTATCCTTTCTTGGCTTTGTTTCAAGAAAGTTCCTACTGATATCTATGTAGCCAGCACTGAAACCAATGGGAAAAAAACATAAAGTGCCACCCCAAGCTCAAGATCCACTTGCATTGGATATACACAGCCACAAGGTGTACTAGGATGGGTAGAAGTCAATGGTTGAGTGCAATCTATTGAACCACAATCTGTACAAAGAATGCATCAAGTTAGTCACAAATAATGTATCTTGATTATTTATACACATAAATAAGGTGAAATCTAAGTAGACTGATCTTATATGCATGGAACCACTCTCAAACATATGAATTCCAATGAGGTTGGACCCACTCTCAAACATATCGTGGAACAATTAATGGCAATGTTAAAAATTTAAATAAAAGTATAGAAAATGAAATATAAGGAGAATATCACTTTTACTTCAATGTTACTCACTTCTATGTCACTTGTACAAAACCGGTCGGATTTGTACAAAACTGGTCAATTTTTTTTATGAAAATACGTTTCTAGCCTCAATGCATGCACCCCGAGCAGATTTGGATTAAATCCGCCAAGTTAATGTAGACTCGATCGGTTCGGTACACATGCGCTCCGGGAAGATTTGGATCAAATCAGTGGAATTTACCAATTCAAGTCGGTTCGGTACCGAATTGGCCTCCAGGACAAGTTTTGTCCTGGTTCGAGTCCGATGAGAATTAAACTAGTCACTCAGCCAGTTCCAGTTCCAAGTTGAATAGTTTTTAAGACTATAATTTAAATAACAATGAAACCCAGAATTATTAGAATCTGCATTTTGTTGTTTATGTTCAAAGCAAACCTTTACCACTGAAGGATCTTCTATACGATGGTACGGTTACGGGTAAACCGTAAAACCAGCCAAAGTTTCTTAGTAATGACAATATAAATCCTCTGGACCTCTATGCTCTGGTTAAGAAAAATTCAAATTCTGTTTTGGTTTCTTGCTAAATATATTTCCTTCAAAAAAAAAATTCAATTTGCATTGTCAGAAATTTTACAGTGATTCTAAGAAAGTTCTCTCACGAATGTTCCTCAACTATGACCAAAAGTCTCAAGACCTACCTGTTTTTACCGATGTCTAAGTGACAACAATTTTCTCATGAAATTATTTTTTAAGTTGAAATTTTTCAGGAGGTTGTTCTCCAAGAGAACTATTACACACTAGTACAAAATGAGAGATAAGTGATTAGGCGACTAAAAAATTTAGTCACCACTATTTTTTCAAGGTATAAATGACTAAAATTGAGTAATTTTAAATAAGCCAACTAAAAACGACTAATTTAGTCACAGAATCAAATATATGACTAGATAACAAGTGACTAAAATAAAAATGACTAACATACATGACTAATTTATTCATGCAAATATAAATATGACTATCTAACAACGATTAATGTGAATTAGTCGTTTTTGTTAGTCATTTTTAGTTGTGTCACACTAACAATGGAAAACTATGATTTTGATAATGAATTTGTACAATATTTTACTAAATTTTAACCATGCAGATAGATTTCGAGATCTTACTACGGGGTTCATGGTCTATGTGTGTGGCCCCAAACCACCATATTGGCCCTCCATAGGGGATATTTGGCCTGGAAGTGCGATGTGGTGCTCATTTTGAAGTTTAGAACACTAGATATGGTTTCTAATATTATAAGCTTTTTTTATAAGTTATAACTTCATATATTACTTGGAAAATAATTACATCGGATAACCATTATAGCTCAGGATCAACATTCGACATAGAACTACAAACAATGTCGTCCCAAAATTGTATTCCCCGTGTCCCAACAAATCTACTTCATTATATGAAGCATTAATCCAGACAAAACTTTCATCCCATATTAGAGCACTGAGACTAAAGACTTCACTATAGTGATCACTATATAAGAATTCTACCCAAGCACTAGGACCAACATGTTTCATATGACAGACAATCAACATTAATTACATCCAAAAGGAACAAATAGAGAAGCGCTTCCGTAATTATCACACCTGAAATCTCGACGACATGCCAACCTGGAAATCCTCCTAAGGGTCGACTGGGGCTCCCACACCATCTACATCTTGGTACACATCTACCCAATCACCCGCACGCATCCCAGCCGAGACACCAACATGAGGAGCTCCCCCCTCCTTCAAGCAAGGAAGAAATTGTATTCCCACGTGGTGGGTGATGACATCAATTTTCATTTGAATGAGCCATGAATCCAATATTAAATGCTCCTTCCATAAGTGAGAAAGGATATTAACCCCCAAACTCTTCAGCTCGTGCTCCTAAAGTAGGTGTCCAATTACCTAGAACATGGATACAACCCATTCATACAACAAGTGGGCCTGAGTAGACCCAGGGTCCAAAATCCAATGCTCAAGCATAGAAAATTCCTCAACTGGCTTTGAAACCTCTAGCTCTACCCATAAATATTCCTTCTCCATGGAGTCGGTATTTTCCCTAATTTCCTTTGGAATTGTAGCCATGTAGTCCCAAGGGTCTCATGCCACCCTCAACTGCTCTCAGATCACTCTTTTCTTCCCTCCCCTGAGCCTGCCCTGCCTGGTCGCCTCAACATTCTTTGTCTCATACATGTCTTCCTCATGACCTCACTTCCAGGCACTATAAATAGTCATTAATGAGCTTAGACTTGCGACCTTCAACAGATAGGCGATAATCCAAAGCATTGATATAGCACGAGCCATCAACTTGATGACCTCAGAGATGAGGACGACGTCATCATACTTAAGGACAATGCATCCACTGTCATAACTATGCCAATACCAGGCCTCACCCTCAAATGGGACATAAAAACACATTCCGCACTTGCATCCAACTTCGCCATAATTAATTGCCATAACTACTATCATACCTCCCTTCTCCCTACCCTTCTGATTCATAGTACCTTTCCCATGGGCCTGATACAATTCATTTACATGCAGCCTAGAGCTCTGTCCATCCTACATGCGGTGGTATCAAATGTCCATGTTCCATCATAATCTCCTGTTGTTAGTTGTCTCCACCCGCATCCACGGATTAATTATTATAAGGTTGATTAACTTAATGATAATGAAATTGCAAATTTATACCATGGTTGAAGATCTAATTTAACAAAGTTGAGTTCATGGCTTATCAACATCTTTGGAGGTCATGGTTTATGATTAACAATATAGTTGAAGGTCATTATAGGTCATGGTTTATGATTAACATGGTTGGAGCCTGGAGGTCACGATTTAATTGTGGGATTAAACTTTTAATTATTAATATTTTTAATCTCACTTTAATGTTTTATTTTTCTAAATTGTAATCTTTTAATTTCTTATCTTGTAAAATTGTATTTTGGCTTATTATATCTTTTAATTTCTAATTTTTAAATTATTAAGCTTTTTAATATTATTTTAATGTTCTAAACTCCTAATTTTTTAATTTCTAATATTGTTAATAATATTATATATTAACTTATTAAATTGGCATTTTTTTATTTTTTAATATTTAAGGTAATATTTAATAGTATTAGTCTTTTAGATAATGTGATAAGAGCGGGAAAGATTGTTGAAAGGAGGGAAAATGAATTTCCACAAAATCCCCTACTCATCGAAAGCTAAGCGGAAAGGTGAAAAAATGCACGATTGGACTAGCTCGAGCAGCTCCACTCATGACAAGGTATGAATTCTCATTTTTCCACGAGTCTTTTCAGTATTTGAAATATATATATGACTCTTTGGGGTTTTCATCACTAGTGTTGCATTGAGAGGGGATTAGGGTTTGAAGGTCGAAGCTCAATATTACATGGTTTTTGTAGATCTAGGGTTTCTAAGGTTCTAATGCCAGGCGATAGAACCAAGAGAAAAAACTAGGTGGTGCCAATCTATAAACGAGCCTATCCGAGTCTCCAATTTTTTTCTATATCTACCCAATCAGGTGCATTCTCATCACTTAACTCTGCATATTTTTGGTATATATTTATCACATTATTAAGAGTTCTAGTTCTGGTAAATTTCTAAGTTGAGAGTGATGGGCATGCTATCTATCTATGGTCTATGTGTTATGTCCTCATAAATGTTAAACCTCCCCACGACTATAAAATCTCCCCGGAAATAAATGGTTTGTATTCTCAAGATGCAGGGGCAGTTTTGTGGAGGATCAAGGTTGGGTTAGATGATGAATGTGCTAAAACTATTGAACAATATCTTGTGGACTACAAAGGATGGGAAGCTTCTGTCCGAGAGGTTTCAGATGGAGAACTTTTGGAGCAGTATTACAGTGATCTCAAATTTAGGTCAGGAGATCATTTTGTGGTGAATCAGATTCCAAAGGGCCCGTCAAGGAGACTCTATATGGGAAGAATTTGAGTAAAGGAACTCATATGAATCCTTTTAATTACAGTTCCTTTTTTGTGATTCTGTCCATTACCATTTTACCTCTTTTGAAAAACAGCCCAGTTGAAATTTTTGACAAAGAAGGATAGGGGAAGACTGAAATTGAATACCGTGTCTGAATCTTCCGATTGATTTTTCCACACGAACAATCTATCAATCCGCACTGTGCTCTGAATGGCCGACAAAACATTTCCACTGAAATAAACAGGATAAACAGGGGAAATTTTAACATTTAGACTATTATCGCGAACTGCAAAAGGAAGGTTCTTTATTTATTTATTTTATTGTGGGAAAATTTCGCGGGTGAAAATGTAGTACTTGTAAGATTTACGGTCGTGGATTATATTTAGAAGACGAAAATATATTACTGGGTGAATTCTCTTCTCAGATCACATGCAAGATTTTGAAGGCTCACTTACTTTGAATTTAGGTGATATCGTTTGGTAAGTTGAAGGGATTCGATATGGCATAGAGGGAGTGTCTTAGTCGCCGTTGAGTTGGGATTTCTAACTTTTACTGCATGTTGTATGACAGAGGAAGTGCATTTGATAATTTTGGGTGTTGAAACAGCCCTTTAAAAATGTACGAAGAAGAATATCACCATGTCGAATTGGACATGAAGATCTCATTGAGGAATTTGTGCTGTTGAGGTTGCACTGGTGAAAATGTAGACAGTTATATTGTTTCTCTGCCAGATGTTAAACGTAGGTGGAATAAGTTCAAATTGTTTTCAAGAGAAAGAGATTGGAAATAAATTTTCAGGCCAGTCAAGGGACGTGTGAGAATATTTAATTAAATTTTTCCTAGAAAGGAAGAAAATCGAACAAGTTTTGCCCCGTTTTGTATTTGCCAAGGGCAAAAAGTGGAAATTTTCAATTCAGAGATAATTTGAAGACTTTTACGCCATTTAATAAAATATTCAACTTGTAGTAAGTAAATTCAAAATCATAGCATTCCACTTATTTTTATAGACAGTTTTAGATACGAGGGAGGGTTTGCAGTATGCAAAGAGAAAGCTTAAAGCCTATTTACTTATTTTCTAATCCATTTTCTACGAGATAAAAAATAGTTCAGTGTTAGGGCTGGGGAATTCATCTACTCTATTAATGAATATACATTATTGATGATGCCCCAGCTTCTGTAAGTGAACTGTTGTTCCACAGGACAATAGACATATTTGAATAATTGAAGACCACTTAAAGTTGAACATTGTCCTGTGAAAAACCAGAGGACGTATACACTCCCTACAAAGAATGGTGGGTATGGGCGTTGCAGGCACATGGTAACCGATGCCAGAGAAAGAGCACCAAATTATTAAAGATATTTGGATTAAAAGAGCTCACGCTATGAAGGAGGGTGACCTCTTCTACGTTCTATCAAACAGGTCTGCATGGTTAACTTCGTTTCCCTCTTGAAGCTTTTATTTATCTTTTGCAAGAATGGAATATAGACATTTTACTAATAATGTTTAATCGGGGTTGGGTCTGGAAAAATAGTATACCGTTTGATGATTTCTATATGATTTGTTGTGGGTTCAAGTTGGATCCCAGATATTGGGAAACAGTGACATATTTTGTCCATTCGGATTATATAGTATAAGAAGGATAGGATTCCCCCCTTTTACAAATGTTTTAAGCAAGATCTCAGTAACAATCTTTGTTTCAAGAGGCAGTGCTACAAATGATGTAATTATGAAATGTGGTTCTGGTTGTTGTGTTATTTCTTCCCATATTCATGGTGAATGGGAAGAAATAACTATCACGATGAATGCTTATGCTATTTCTCATCCGTGACTCACATGGTGCATGTTTAATTTTTTATGTTTACAATTTCTGTTATTTTCGAATGCACTCATGCCTTATAGAATTTATTGTCATCTCCAATGTAATTTTATAATTAATACAAAGATCTCTTATTAACACGATGCACATTTAATCTGAATCACTGAGGTCCGAATTGTTGGTCATCTCCGGTGTAAATATTTACAAAGATATTAACCCCCATATTTTAAGCACAAATAGATTTGTGTATGATCTCACTCAGTGCTTAATAGGTTTGTGGATGATCCCTCTTAGTGAAAAATAATCTTCATTATTGAGGCTTCTCCTATCGATGCATGACCCCAAAGGAAAACGGTTGTATGTCTGTTTGACATTGACAGAAAAACCACATAATCTATCTAGCATTGGTCCTCCTGATACTTTGAGTATCACGCCACGCATATGTAACTTCTCAGTTTGGTTCTTGAGATGTTCAAATCATGCTTTCTGATCAACAGGAAATCTCTACAGCCTAGCTACCTTAAGTCAACCCCAGTTGAGGGACCTTGCACATAAACCATTACATCTGATGGCTTTGTCTCTAATCTAAATGATCTTGCAACTTCTCTCCACTTGAAATTTTTGACAAAGAAGGAAAAATAATCTTTATTATTGAGGTTGCTCCTATCAATGCATGACCCCAAAAGGAAAATTTTGTATGTATTTTTGACATTGACAGAGAAACCACGTAATCTATCTAGGATTGGTACTCTTGATACTCTGAGTATCATGCCACACATACGTAACTTCTCAGTTTGTTTCTTGAGATGTTCAAATCGTGCTTTCTGATCAACGGGAAATATCTATAGCCCATCTACCTTAAGTCAACCCTAGGTGAGGGACCTTGCACATAAACCATTAAATCTGATGTCTTTGTCTCTAATCTAAATGATGCTGCAACTTCTCTCCACGATTGTACATGAACCTCAACTTCACCTGCATTGACCCACTTGTTGTCAACACTAAGTGCAACATTAACCTTCTGAGCTCCACTCCTAACAGAGCCTACATGAACCCAAGCAGTCACTTGATATGTCAAAAATAACTTTAGCTTCTCTTGAAATGCTTGTGATGGACCTTCCTAGGTTTTTTTTGTGATTGGTGACAAGAATATAGTTACCACTTAGGGATTCTTGCCACCCAAGTGATTCCTATGCTACTGGAGGAAGTGTGTGAGGTGAACAGGTGGCTATATTGAGAGAACATGAACCTAAATCTAGAGAATACCACCCTCTCAGGCCATCAAAATCATTTTTTGTTCTCTAGAATGTCTAGCCCAAAAGAAGAATTCAAGATACAAAGTGTTGATCTACCATCTAACTTTGATATCCTATGCTTGTTGTCATATCTTTCAGAAAACACTAAAGGGACAGTGTTGCTCCTCTAACAAAATATAACCCGCATGTCTATAACCCATCTCAACCAAACATAGATCCTCGATGGCCGGATTTCACAGAACACATGCATGCATTTAACTTAACAACAGATTATTTAATGTGGAGTAATGGATTTCCTATCATTCGGATATACCACCTTTGTTTCCTAAATTTACCACCTTGAAAAGGCTAGGATTGGGAGTCTTGCTTGCTTGGGTGTTGAGACTTTCTTGCTTGAAGTTATTGGCTTGTTAAAATAGGTCCTTCCAGAGGTTTTGTTAGATTTGCTATAAGCCTTTGTCCTGGAGCCTTGTGATCATAACCTTATTCCTTGGAAATTAACTTCTCCAAGATAGTGTTTTCAGCATCACTTCCAATATATCTCGTAAAAGATGCACCTATTGGACATGATTATCAGATCCGCTTTTTTAAATAGTTTCAATTTATGGAGACCCAGTTTGCTTCAGGCCATCTAGACTAGAACAAAGAGAGTGCAAAGCCTTCTTCTACAACACATCATTTGTTGCAGTAAAAAGACAGTATTTGTTTATCAGTCCATCATTCAGGCATTGTTACAGGCCCATTCTTTGCACCTAAAAGTCATCTTAAGGCTTGTTTATTTCCTTTACAAAGTCCATACGCTAGGTTAATTAGCTTGTTGTCAAAGTTAGAACGTTGGAAAATATTAGATGTGTGGTATAAATTGTTCTCTTTACAGAATGGTATATCGTCTATCTTCCCTACTAAGGTTTTGGTCTAATGGTACCGAGCTTAGGTGGAGGTATTCTATAGTATCTCTTCCCTACTGAGGTTAGTATATACTAAATATTGTTTTGGAAAATAAATAGTTTCAATCTGATTTTGTTCCCATTCATATAATTAGGATAGGACCTTACCATAAGGGTAGGGTTAATGCAACCGAAGGAAGAAGGCAAGTACTCTGCTTTTAATTGTGTCTTATGTTATATATAGGGTTGTTTCTAGCGTGTTAGATTTTTCTACGTAGCGCTTATGTAGCTAGCCAGAGAAACAAGAGAGTAAATAGTCAAAAATGCCAATGAAATATTTTGCTTGGATGAATTTCTACTAGTTTGTCTAGAAGGATAAATATGCTGGGAAAATGTTCTTCCTACAATATAGCAGTAAATTGTGCTTTCTGACAAACTTATCTTTTATCAGCCACTGAAGTTGACAAGACCAAAGGATCCAAATCTTGTGACCTCAAAGCGGGCTAGACCTACAAGGTGTGCAGGTCTACTTGTTTTTCCTTAGATTTATGCTCGGTCATTGTCACAACAATATGATGAAAACATCTATCCATTTTAATTCAAAAGGATAGAATCAAATCTACGTGTCATAAATTTATTTCTAGTATTGAGATTTTGAGGCATTGAATCTACCAGGATTAAAATTTCAGCTGAAATTGAAGAAGAAATGATTGCTAACCTGCCAACGTTCAAAGCAAGGCCACTGAACAAGAAGGTATCGCATTTAATGATTTAACTCTTCAGATGATATCGAGATGAAACATTTGTGTTAAATCTTTGTAGTGATGGAGCTTCCCTTGTTTCATGTTCATGAAAGTAAATTTGAACACTTGATATTTGCAATGAATGGCTTGCAAATTCTTGAAGCTCTAACCTTGGCTGCTTTGCCAAGACACATGCCTCAATTACCTAAATTCCAGGTAGACATGTCTATCAAAATAATAATGTCATATCTGTAACATTGAATCGTGATGACACCGTTCTATCATTTTGTAATTTGTGAGTATTAATTTTTGGTAGCATGACAGGAATTCAACTTAAAAACTTCAGAACGATCCCTTCTGCATATGAATGCACCAAATAACATTGCATTTGGATATGATATTAGATTAGTAATTCTCCCAGATTTTGCGATTCCATGATAATAAGACATTATCTATTGTCAAATTATGCAATTATTCTCAATGATTATAATAAATCTAAGAGTTTCTTCTTGAACAACACGTCTCTGAATCTCACAAACGCAGCAACTCCGCGATAAACAGTAGATTCAGTGCACCTTATGTACCTTATGTTTCGACAACATTAAGCAAGTATGTATAAGTATTGTGAATGTGGATTTGAAAGAGTTCAAAACTACTTTCTATCAATAAAGTAATGTATACAACATAAAATATTGATAATGGGAAAAATATGTACTTCTAATGCTTTTGAGAAATAAAATTACTTAAATTCTAGTATAAGCTAGTTATGTATAGAAGCCACAACTTGTCATAAAAACATGGAGAGAACTACAAGAGGAGAAGCTTTCAAATTTTAAGGAACTTAAAATTTTGGTTCTTATAATTTGATGCGTATCTTAAAAAAAGTGAAATCATAGATTATCCACCTTTTTCATGTCTACTTGAACAACCATTATAGTTCAGAAACACCAAAATCTCCAATAGAGCAACCTAGATAATATTTTCTATTTTTAAACTGAAAATAGATTTCATCCTTTCTGTTATCAAAAAATAATTATGTTACAACTATTTTTTACATTAAAAATAAGACTCACTACAAAGGAAAGTCTCAGGTTTTCTTGTCACACAGGCTATTGTTGTGAAGTTACGGTAGATTTAATCACAAAATCTTAGTATCACATAAGCTGCAACAAACAATCATTTTAGACCAAACCTTTACATAGAAGTATTCAAGGAAGGACTTCACTGTCGATATTTCTTTCCATGACTTATTGCCACAATTCTCTCTTTCCCAAGTTGTTTCTTGAAGAGAGTGTATAGACCAAGTTCAGTTAGTAATAGTAGTCTTTTGTTTTTTTGATCTTCATGTCTTGTTATCAGAAATCAGATTATCTTTCTTACAGAAAATTGTTTTCTGCCAATTTATAATAGAACTCAAATGTCCAAAGACTGACATTTGAAATATGGAAATGCAGCTCCTTTTCCTATGGACACATATTTTGGCAAGTCTTGAATTAGAGAGTGGCTCCAACTACATGAGAACAACATTTGCAAGGTGAGAATATTCAAGCTGGAAATTGTTGTTTTCTATGGTGTGATGTTAAATGAACTGTTAAGAGTATAAAGTTATTGAAAAAGATTAATTAAGTTTCAATTGATTTTGTTGCAATCAAATCTTGGATATTATACTTTTTTATTTATGTAAATGTGTACTGTACACAATGCAATGACCAACCTGAGTTGGATGACATCAGAATTCTTTGTGTCCCAATTATAGCTATCATTAGTCGACAAGAGTGACATATCAATTTCCTTCTTTTGTAATACCCATAGTTTTCTATCATAAGAAGTCAGCTAAAGATAATATTTTTTAAGGCATCAAAAGGCTACTCCCTCAATGTTTCTATAAATATTTGTTTAACCAAGAATAATGGTTCTGACAGAGAGGAAAATTTGAAAAATTATAAGGCTGTTTTAATTTTTGTAATGCACCTTAAAGCTCTTTTGATTTCTATCATGCACCTGAACATTATTTGCTTCTAAATTTTGTATTAGCAACATAATGTTTATTGATATTGTGTTTCCAATCTGAAATGACAGCTTGGTTGGAAAGTTGGTGTTTGCACCAAGAAAAGCAAGGTGCTTTTTTAGAGGGGGTAGTGTGTAACTCTAATAAACTAAACTAAAATGGAGAAAACAAATTGACATCCCAAGCAAGAGGTTTTCACCTGGAGCCTTTTTCAATATCTCTTTATGTTTAATATGTCCAGGGTTGTATGGATCTATGATAGTAGTGCCATAGTTAGCAAACCTGTGTAATTTCCTCCTATGTTTTCTACGAAAATTATCAAAGTCCAAATATCAATACTTGGTTGTTTCTTATGTTAAGATTAAATATGCTAAGACAGAAAATATCAGCATTGCATTTCATTTCACAACAATAGCATATACAGGATCACTGAAGAAACAACAAGCACATCATAAACACAAGAGACATAGATTTATCCTGGGAAACCCTCATGGGGTAGAAAAACCAGCAAAGCTTCCTCAATATAGATGATCAGCAAATATAAATATGTAAACCAAAGACATGAGCTCCTCCTCCTCCATAGCAGACCTCTCTCACACAAGCGCGCCACTCATAAGTGAATGAATGAGTGAGTTAAGTGAGGAACATACTCCTCTACTTATACTTGTTCCCCGACTGACTTTTACACAAGCTAGGTCGGCCCCAACTTAATTACTGGGTTAAACACCCCACTACAACTGACTGGGCCGACCCCTCTAGGGTGGTCTAATAACCCTTTGACCCACATAACACATACAGGGCCGACCCCCACTAGGGAAGTCTAATAACCCAAGTTACCACAATCCGATGGAGGAATAAACATCTCCGGATATACAATAAGATCTTCAAGGAGGAATGAAACATCTCCAGAATAATAAAGTACAAATATAATATTCTTAGAAGTTACAATATCTCAACACTCCCCCTTAACGAGAAGGATATTATAACAACATCTGCAGGAGCAAGGAGTCATCAACATGATACATCTATAAATCATTGGAAGCTTTCTCAACATCATCAGTAACTCAACCAGTTACTGGAATATCTTCAAGATCTTCAATACTGGAACATCAACATCTTCAGTACCGAATCTTCTGCAACACTTGAACAGCTACATCAATATCATCATCTGGATCCTCACGATCAACAGCATCATTGTCACACGATCATCAACATCGTCATCATACGATCATCAACATCGTCATCATACAATCATCAACATCGTCATCACATCATCTCGATCTATAGCATCTGGATCATCATCTCGATCTACAGCATCTAAATCATCATCTCGATCTACAGCATCTGGATCATCATCTCGATCTACAACATTTGGATCATCATCTCGATATACAGCATCTAGATCATCATATCGATCTACAGCATCTGGATCATCATCTCGATCTACAGCATATGGATCATCATCTCGATCATCTAGATCATCATCTCGATCTACAGCATCTGGATCATCATCTCGATCTATAGCATCTAGATCATCATCTCGATCTACAGGATTTATATCATCAACGTAGCATACTCTGCAATACACGCGATCATATTACAGGATGATCAATCCCGCTCTCTTTAGGACATAGGTCCATGGATGATACAATCTAGATCAAGTTTCAGGATGATCAATCTTTATCACTTTAAGACAAGTCTCATGTCTAGGGATGATGCAATCCTGATCAATTTCCAGGAGGATCATTCCTTATCACTTTAAGACAAGTCTCATGTCTAGGGATGATGTAATCCCGATCAACTTCCAAGAGGATCATTCCTTATCACTTTAAGACAAGTCTCATGTCTAGGAACGATGCAATCCCATCACATACATTTTGAACCAAAGTTCACGGATGATGCAATCCTCTCACGTACCTATTGAACCAACTGTTCATGGACGATGCAGTCCTCTCATGTACCTTTTGAACCGAGGTCTAGGGACGATGCAATCCTATCACGTACCTTTTGAACCAACTGTTCACGGACGATGCATTCCTCTCACGTACCTTTTGAACCAACTGTTCACAGATGATGCAGTCCTCTCATGTACCTTTTGAACCAACTGTTCACGGATGATGCAGTCTTCTCATGTACCTTTTGAACCGAGGTCCAAGGACGATGCAGTCCTATCACATACCTTTTGAACCAACTAACTATTCACGGATGATGCAGTCCTCTCACGTACCTTTTGAACTGAGGTCCAGGGAAGATATAGTCCTATCATGTACCTTTTGAACCAACTGTTCATGGATGATGCAGTCCTCTCACGAACCTTTTGAACCGAGGTCGAGGGATGATGCAGTCCTATCTTCAATTCTTGGAGACATTTGTCTATGGATCAATTCTGGGACCGAAGTCCAAGGAAGATGCAATCCCCACCTATCCACTCGGGACTTCATTCTCGGAGACATCTTTCTATGGATCAATTCTGGGACCGAAGTTCGGGGAAGATGCAATCCCCACCTATCCACTCAGGACTTCATTCTCGGAGACATCTGTCTATGGATCAATTCTAGGACTGAAGTCCAAGGAAGATGCAATCCCCACCTATCCACTCAGGACTTCATTCTCGGAGACATCTGTCTACAAATGAATTCTAGGACCGAAGTCTGGGGAAGATACAATCCCCCACCTATCCACTCAGGAATTCATTCTCATAGACATCTGTCTACGGATAAATTCTGGACTGAATTCCGGGGAAGATACAATCCCCACTTGTCTATTAAGGACTTCATTCTCGAAGACATATGTCTATGGATCAATTTAGAACATGTGTTCAAGGATGATGCAATCCCTCTTCTTTCTTGGAGACATATGTCTACGGATCCTTTTAGAACATGTGTTCAAGGATGATGCAATTCCCTAGTAAATTTAGACCCTATCTAAGGACCATCAACCAACCTTTCTATTGGCATCACCAATATAGGTATCCACATCATCGACCTCACTATCGATGCAGGCAATCTCATCATCAGTGTCTACATCACTCCCCCTTTCGAGGAGGGTCCTACCAATCTTGTCTCGGAAATACTCAAACTTTACTTGAGGTAGAGGTTTGGTTAGTAAATCGGTAACTTGTTCTCTTGAGGTAGAGTTTTGGTCAGTACATCGGTAACTTGTTCACTTGAGGTAGAGGTTTGGTTAGTACATCGACAACTTGTTACAAATTCGAACTTTATAGTTCCTTTCTGCACCATATCTTGTTAGATCTCTATGTGCTTTGAATCATCATGGAACACTGGATTCTCTGCCATCTTGATGCAACTTTGTTTGTCACATAGGATCACAGTTGGGTCTATCTCTAAGTCAAACAATCCTGAAGCCATATCGCTTCGCAACTAGCAGAGCAAGCATCCATATATTTCGCTTGTGCTGAGAGCCACACTATATTGCTTCCTACTAAACCACAAGATCATGGCTGATCCCAGACAATAACATCCTCTTGGTGTGTTGTTCCTGTTTGATACACTTTCTGCCCAATCAACATCTGTGTAGCCATCTGAAGTCATGATTTCCAAGATAACATAGATCAAAGTCTATCGTATCCTTTAGGTACCTCATCACATGCTTTGTAGCTATCAGGTGAACACATCTAGTTTCCACTGACTCAAGGTGTTCACAGCAAGGCATATATTTGGCCTAGTATTCATCAGATACATCAATGAACCAATACTTTGTCTGCATAGAGTCACATCTACTAACTCTGATGAGTCATCAGTTAACAACTTCAAGTCGGAACCCATGAGAGTGGCCATGGCTTCACATTCCAACATATCAATTCTTCTCAATATTTCCACAGCACACTTTCCCGGGATGAGAAAGATTCCTTCTGAGCCTTGCCATACTAGGAAGTAATGCATCAATCTGAGATCTTTCATTTTCATTTCTGCAGCCATCTTCTTCTTTCTTTTCATGATCTGTCTGTAAAAATAGATCATCCACATACAGTAATAGTATGACAGGTTCATCATTCATAACGGATCATCTTTACTTTTTATAAAGGCCAAGCTTATCAAGAAACTGTCAATTCTCCCTTTGTGATTGAACATCATTCACACTCTGCATTTGAGTGATCTTCTGCATATCTATTTGTGCCATCTATCGTTACATGGGTCTACTGATATGAGCCTCGGTATCATTCAAACTCTGTGGTGAGTTCTTTCTTGCATCCATGTCATCTGTGTATAGAAACCATATTCAACCTTGTAGCAAAGGTTGAGATCCACATCACCCATGGTGATCATTAAGCTCATCAATTGACTATTGATCATGGGTACCCAAACAGAGCTTTCTTCAATTGAATCCTTGATTTGCACTTCTTCTTCAATTACACCATTAAGATAATGGTCTTATCTAGCCACTTGAAGCAAACATCTCATCATGATTCTCTTCCTCTTTCTAAGAGAATCTTCTAGCCATGAGCCTTCTATATTATGTTTGATTTGTAAATCTTTTTGTTGAACATCCATTACTTGTTCGGTGTTCATCATTCTTCATGATCTTTCCTACAAATCAAGATTAAGTACATGATTAGTAATGCTTCATAATCATCAAATCATGTTGACATGATAACCTATTATGCATACAGATATGATTTACATAGTTATGCTACTATCTTGACCAATACTTTGGCACAACACTTTTCCATATTCTGTATGCATACAGTGGCTATCTAGATGCCTTCCATCTCTACCAGAACATACTATCGAGAGTGTGCACAGCTCTCAACATGTTAGCAAAGAGGTTTCATTCTAGACAATCAACAATAGAATGTTTGTCCAACTTATCAATCATATACATATTAGTAGTATACTGTTCAATGCTATATGAGTGTTTACACTCAGCATGATATATTCTAGAAATACAAATATGCATACAACTATTACAAGCAATATCCTTTACTATTTCAAATAACAACTCAAATACTTATCTTTTATGTTTGCGTGGTTTCCTCCCACTTGATCTTCTATATGACTTTTGAACTTCTATTCATTATGTACCACTGTGCATGCTCAAGTGTGCACTAGTGTCATCCTCATGATCTCATACACAAACATACATTCATTAGTATAATCTCAATATTATCAAAACATTATAATTCTAAATAATCTTGAATATGTATAGTCATGATCATAGATAATAAACATTAGTATTCAAGGTTTCAGGGAAGTCTTCTTTTACTCATGCATATTCTTATTTGATCATAGGACTATTCTGGGTAGTTAAATCATCAATCAAGATAAGAGACATAATATGCATAAACCCTTGATTATTTACATTTCTAACTTTATGAATAAGCATAACCAATCATACCAAGTATACTTATATAAAGGATCCTAACACAAGGTAAGATTCTAACTTGATATAGGAAAACATACCTGAATTAGTATACCTAAATAATATCTTCTTTGTTCTCTTCAATGATTTAGAGGTCTTGTGCTAGAATCTGCATATCTCAAAGGTTAAGCATAATAGAACAAAGTCATACATACCTCGTAAGTATACCTTCTATGTGATCAAATATTATGAATGAGTCTTTGTCTTCATGTTGTCATGGTCATGCAACTTGATTTATCTTTCGTGATGTACCTGTATCTTGTTAGCAGACAACATCAACCTCATACAACACCACAGTGCGTTAGTACAATCATATAGCCCTAATCAATGAATGTCTTCTATCATTCACATACTTTCACTAGGGTGATAAGACAATTCTAACATTAATCAAGATAGTACTAATAAATAATATGGAGACAAACATATTATGAACTTAATCAAGAATCAAATTTCAAGACATACCTGTATCTCCTTAAGTCATACCTGTCGAGAATTCTTGTAGTCTTCTTATGTAAGGCCTTAGCCTCCCCCTGAAACTGGATCTGGAGCTCGATTAGGGTTTTTCGGAGAAACCCTAAAAATTCAAACTTTGACTTTCACACTTCTGAATGTATGAAAGGATGTGTCTTGCTGAGCTAATCAAACTAGCATACTTCAATTTTGAAATCTCCAAAATTTGACCCCTCAAAATTGCCTTTGAAACTTCTGGATTTTCTGGACAGGATCCCGAACTAGGGTTTGATGAAGCCCACCCTTCTGCCTAATCAAAAGGTTCGATCCAAGGCTCTAAACTCTTATTTTTCTGAGGAGCTTCTAGCTATGGTCATAGACTTCAAAAATTCCAACTTTTACTGAAGCCCTAATTTTCCATTTTTCTGATCAAAATCCCAAACTGGGGTTTGATCAAGCCGGGTCTTCTACCCAACCAAAAAATTTGATGATGGTCTCTAAATTTTGATTTTCTTGAGTAGAATTCAGCAGTGGACTTCGATTCCAAAATTTCTAACTTTCTCCGAAACCCTAAATTCTGGAATCCATGAATGAAGGTGCTCCAAAAATAATTCTATTTTGACAGAAATATGTACCTAATTGTTTATGTTGTAACTCTGAACTTTTCAATCCACAGGTTCTGAAAACTTTTTTTATGGTATCCAGACCTGTCATATTTCCATCCTGACAGGTCTAACCTCAATTGGATTTTCTGAGAGAGATTTATTTCAAGTGTCGCAACGTGACATGTTTATGGGATAAAACAGGAGAGTGAACTTGTACGGCGTGCCACGTGTCACTGGTTCAACGTCGGCCTCTGAAAATGTTTTCTGAGATATTACAGTTTGTGTACTACCTGTCACTTTTTATGAAATCTCATTTGGAGCTTCCTAGCCCAAGTTATGGCCTTTTTTCCTAGGTCACCTGATTATGACTGAGATCTGGAAGAGGCAGAAACCCTAACTTGTACTGATCATAACTCACAGAGTACAACGAATATGAGGGTGTCCTTTGGACAAAATGTACCTGGGGATGTTATCTACGACCTGTAAAGGTTTCAGACCCTGAAACTTCACCAAAATGGATTTATAGCGAAAGTTTGACGATGACTGGTTTTTCTATATAAAACCCTAACCTTCAAATTGTCGCAAGTGAAGCAAGTGTCGTAAGTACCATACATTTCCTTCCTTCAGGTTAGCTCTGATACCATGTTAAGATTCAATATGCTAAGACAGAAAATATCATCATTGCATTTCATTTCACAACAATAGAATATACAGGATCACTGAAGAAACAACAAGCACAGCATAAACACAAGAGACACAGATTTATCCTGGGAAACCTTCATGGGGTAGAAAACCCAACAAAGCTTCCTCAATATAGATGATCAGCAAATATAAATATGTAAACCAAAGACATGAGCTCCTCCTCCTCCATATAATACCTCTCTCACACAAGTGTGCCACTCACAACTGAATGAATGAGTGAGTTAAGTGAGGAACATCCTCCTCTACTTATACTTGTTCCCCGACTGACTTTTACACAAGCTAGGTTGGCCCCAACTTAATTACTGGGTTAAACACCCCACTACAACTGACTATGCTGACCACTCTAGGGTGGTCTAATAACCCTTTGACCCACATAACACATACAGGGCCGACCCCCACTAGGGAAGTCTAATAACTCAAGTTACCACAATCCGACGGAGGAATAAACATCTCTAGATATACAATAAGATCTTCACGGAGGAATGAAACATCTCCGGAATAATAAAGTACAAATATAATATTCTTAGAAGTTACAATATCTCAACATCTTATAGGCTTTTCAATTTCTGTTATGCATCTCTAAATTTTAATTGACTCAAAATGGTGTTTAACAAAATCAATATTTTTCTTAGTAGTCTTATATTACCATTCAAAAGTCATAGTTTGCTTGGGAAATTTCTCTTAGTATCATGTGAGACTACCTTTTTGAATTCCTCATTAGTTTTTCAGGAGCTCATTCAAATCCTATGTTGTATTAGTTGCATCTGATTATTCTTTTCTTATGGGCTTAAATTACTAATCATGGTCCATGATGATTAGTAGAATTATAGATCTCTAAAGTGTTCTATTTTGTGGTTGGGGTTAGCGTAAGAGTTAGATATAACAAAGTTTCTAACCCTACTATTGGTTTCGGTAAGTTGATTTGTTTCCTCAATATTATGTTTGAGCCCTAACTTCACTACTCAAAATATAAATTAAAAAATTAAGTCCGCAATTAAAAATTTATCCTTTCATATGGAATTAATAGGTGTTGGAAAAGCCATTTAATTATTTTTCCAAAACCTACAAAATGAATCAGGAGTATGCCACCATATATAACTGGAATTTATTTTTATAATTGATTATGCAAGAATGCATAAATTCACAAACACAAACACACTAAAAAGTCAAGGTAGAGATTTGAGAGAATTAAGTTACCATTAATAAATTTTAGTACATTATATAGTAACGAAGTCATTGAGAGTGCACCCCTAGCAAATTATTAATGGTAATAATCCCAATGGAAGGAAAGCTTGGTTCAAGAATGAAATAGTTAATACATCCCAATGGAAGCTAAGACTTGATGGTAATGAGGATACAGAAGAAGGAAATAGTAATGGTACGATGGTCTGTTGTCCATTTTTTCCCCAAAGGTGCATGATTTCTAATATAAATATTCTAAATCATTCCATTAGCTTGTAAAATAGATGATGTTCATGTGTTTTGAATTCTCATACCCCTGTTTGATTTTTGGTTTCTGCGGGGCATTCCTTAGTTTGTCTCTTTCATATTCTTAAATAACTCGCATGATTTTGCTTCTTACTCCATTAACTTTGATTCTTTTATTTAAGGGTGCTAGCTCAATAGAATAGAACTTTCCTTAAAGGAAATAGGTTGGTGGTTCAATTCCTCTGTGCCCTATATACACAAATCAATGACTAATTAAATGACCAGTTAACAACAATCAACGACTAAATAAATAGCCAGTTAACAACAATCAATGACTACAAAAATGACCAATTAACTATAGTTAATGACTAGTTAACCACAATCAATTACTAAATAAATGACCAATTAACAACAATAAATGACTACTACAAACGATAAATTTGTGACTAAAATTAGAATATAAACGACTATTAGTATCTAGTTTCCACTATCTTATAGCTCGACTAACTTAGTCATATTTATTTTAGTCATTAATAGTTTCCTTAGTTAGTAGTATATTTGGTCATTGATTTAGTCATTAATTATGGCAATTAATGACTAAATCACTGACCAAATATACGACTAAATAAGGCATCTATTAATGACTAAAATAAATACAACTAAGTTAGTCGAGCTATAAGATAGTGGAAATTAGCTACTATTAGTCGCCAACTAAAAAATAGTCATTTATATGTGAATTTTAGTCATTTTTTTAGTCACTAATTTCTCATTTTGTACTAGTACTAGCCAATGGTATGATTCCAATGAAGGTAATATTGTTGCAATGTCGATGGATGAATTTCCTACAAGTAAGATAAAATAAGAGAGGGGATATTGATCAAGTCTATAGTTTATTTTTTGTGCATCTTCCTGCTTGTTATTCCAAGTATGCAAGCCATTGCTTGTTTCAATGTCCACTAGATGAGGTTCCTCGATGGTTGTTTGAAAATATGTACTTTCTTCATCTAGTTTCCTGATGCCACCTTTTTTCTTTGCTAGGGAGGCTATAATGTTGAGATCCCCTTATCCAATGCTGATTTTCTATGCTTGATTGGATTTTCTTTAGATAACTGAGCATGGCTATTTTTTCAGGAAGTAGTTGTGGTCCATAAACATTTTTTAGGTATCCTGTTATCAAAGTCCCTGTGAGATGAAACTTGGTTGATGTGGTGTATGGATTTGATATCACTAGTAGAAAATGGGTAATAAGTGACTAAAAATCAGAGATAAATGACTAAACTTGGTCACTTGATCGCTGGTGACAAATTAGTAGTCACTTATCTCTCGACCAAATTGGTAGTTTATCACTTGGACATAAATTTCTTGAATTGCTTCAGGAGTTGGTCATATATTTAGTCATTTATTTGGTCGTTAATTGTCTCTATTTGGTCATTTATTTGGTCAATAATTGTTGCTATTTGGTCATTTATTATTGTTGTTTGGTAGTACAATTATTCGTTTATTTAGTCATTGATTGTTGTTAACTAGTCATTTATTTAGTCATTGATTGTTGTTAACTAGTCATTTAATTATTCATTGATTTATGTAGATAGGGAACGGAGGAATCGAACCACCAACCTCCTGCATATAAGGAAAGTGCTCTTCCAATGAGCTAGCACCCTTAATTAGAATCAAATTTCACACTAAAAAAAATCTTAACACGTAAATTTAGCATACAATAGGGCTATATAACATTAACTAAACTAAACTATATTCAATAAGATTCCCTCATTTTAACCCTATATACCAACCTCATGCCAATTAACAATAAGTTGCATGATACAATTCAGTTTATCATGAAAATCCTTCCCCGCTATAAAGATGGATGAACACGGGAATAAAGCTACAGTTCTACAACATAATAATAGTTTACTGTAAACATAATAAGGTTTTTGTTTGAAAGATATATTGATTTGATGGTAATTGATAAAATGGGGTGAGGAAATTCTCCCATCAAACTTTAAATTTTTCATAGATCACTTTTTTATGGAAAAAATTAGTAAGTGGACAAAGTTACAAACTCAATCCTTTTCATAAGAAAATTCTCTCCATTCTAATCAAATTTTTGTTGGAACTAGAACTTTGACCATAGAATTCTATCCTTTAGAAAAAAGGGTTTTGGCTCATTTAAGACAATCCATATCATCAAAATTTCAAAAAATGACTTCGCCCAAAAATATGGACTCACTCAAGTTGAAATTGTCCACTTATTAACTTCACTATGAAGTGTCACCATTATTTCCCAAGCAAATATGTTGTTTCTCAAAATTGAGGCCAATGTCAAGTGCAAAGTAAATTTCGAAAAATAGATACCCACACTTAACTTCCTCCCATTCCCACACATAACCCGTGAATATAATATACCCCACCCCACCAACTCTTAACCAAAAAGATCTTTCCAAAGTGTTGGCTACAATTCGGTATTAATCCTCCCATATTGGAAAGAGGCATGTTTACTAGACAAAGATATTTAAAAACATCTTATATTAAATAAAGAATATTGTGTGAATTTGTGTGTACTATTAGGGAATCATCTACTCCAATTAGTTGTTTCCTTTGAAAAAAAGTGAAACCCTACACTATCCATAGCTTGTTTGTCCTAACAACATAAATAACCACAAAATAAAACAATGTTTGTTCATGACTACCACTGTCCACATCCATAAAGTATGGTTGTGGAGGATTCCCAATTGAAATAGTAACATAATACAGCCTGCAATTCCACCATATTCATTTGCATATTCTGAAACAAACCACAAATTATAACTGAGAATAAAATTCTGATATTCTACATTACCCACATGGAACAAATTTCCCCTTGATAGCAAAGATGGAAGATTGGTAATCCATTCAGATAAATTGATACCCATCATAGGTGTGTTACCATCTTCTTTATCACCAACCTCATATAGCTAGAGGAATACATACAACACATAAGAATATTGACACAAATTTTTATAGTCACTAACATTAGAGAATATCTTTCTCAAAAATAATATTTGAAAACCACTTATGCAAAATTTTATAGCTAAAATGAAAAAGTCTAACACTTACATTAGAGAATATTGATCTAAATAACTACATAGTTGCAAGGGTTTTGGGAAGATCATTGACCTCAATAGGAGGTAAACTAATGCACATGGAAACCATTAAGGCATTAGTTGTAATCAGTAGGAGAAAGATAAGATTTAGAATTGTCAATTTCCAAGTAAGAAGTTCCTACGGAAGCTAGAAGTAAAGTATGACTGGAAAGCACCATTCCTATGATTCCAGACTTAAATTAATGTGGGAATATTATCTTCAGTTGCAGTAATGGGTAAAAAGCAGACAACTCGCTTCAGGTACAAATTATAATTAGAAAGTAAAAATTTTTGTGCTTCTACTTCGTCTTAACACACAAAAAATGCATTACAAAATTACCAAGAAACCTAACATTCTATTCAACTAAATGATACATTTTTTGAAGGTTAAAACTGCCATGAACCAACAATACTAGTTTGGAAATATAAGCTTCTCAACTTAATTTGAAATCAATCTAAACACTAGCATTATCAAGTGGAATATGGAATCTTGACACAATAAAGGGAAGAACAACATTGGGATCCACATAGGATAACATGGAATATGCAATAGAAACAACTCTAGCAAGTGATTCATTCTTGTTGTACTGACCACGCTCAATCCATTTCAAAATAGATCTCACAAAGGATTCTCTTTCTAAGCTTCCAATGAAGTTTTGAACCATGCATGTTCCTAGCACTCGTCTTCTATAGAGAATGTCAAAAAATACATACACACATAAATACATGTTACAATAATTAACCATCCCATCTAGACCTTAGTGTATTTTTTTATGCTTCCTACGTGTTTAGACCTTGTTTAGTTAGGTTCTTAGTGCATAACTTGACCACCTAGTTATAGTTTGTCACCCATAGCGCCCTCTTTCGGCTTTTAAAGTAATGTTTCTGAGTTAGAGTGCACTGGCAGCTTTTATTCTGATGTATCTTGCCTTTCTGAGTTAAAGCCATCCTTTTACTACTTTTCTCATGGATAAGGATAAGGTAGGGGCACTAGGTTGCTTTTGGCAAGTTTTCCTCTTTTTGGCCACCACATCCTCCATGATTTTATCCTGAAAAGCCTCCAACTTTATTCCTTTTGGTCACTCATGGCCTACATAAGCCAACTTAGCTAATTCGTGACCACTTGCTATGATTTGGAGTCTGAAATTGCCATAGATGGGGGATTTTGTCTAATTCAATCCTACCACTTGTGAGTAATTTGAATGCCTCCATAGGATTTCGATTTTATATCATTGTAATATATTTGGACAACCAACACATTTGCAAGGGTTGGATGTATAATAATTGTTCAATAGAAGTTTGATTCAACTATCATTTCTATCATCTTTTTCTCTATTATGCACATCTTTGAAAATTAATTGAGGAAGTTTATGTTAACTAGATCCTAACTGTGATAAAAATTTCACATGGTATTAGAGCTATATGAATTCAATTTTACTCAGATACTTCCATTGAGCACTAGAAGCAGTGGAATTACCACAAAAATCCTGAGGAAATTGGCTTGATTCATTTGGTTTACCATTGGGGTCTACCCAGGTGTGAGGCACTCCCGAAAGTGCTCAGTGTCAAAGTAGAATTTCATTGAGCTAACATATTTTTCCTTGTAAGTGTTTTCTTGTGCAGTTACAACAACATTATGGATTTGAATGCAATTCCTCTTCTTACTCCATTCACAAGCTATTCAAAGTGGAAATTGAAACTGATTACATCTCTAAAGAGACAAGGTCTCTATGAAATATTTATTGAAGTTGTTGATGAGCCACGATCCTATGATGAGAAGTGCGATTGGCTTAATGATTATGATAGAGAATATGGAACTATTTGTTAGGCCATGTCTTCGGATATGCATTACCTCATAGATTTTGTTGAGTATCCATTTGACCTTTGGAGAAATATGAATACATATTTTGGTGTGCAGAAAGGAGCAGTTAATGCCTGGAGCGAATCTAGCACCTCGTCAAGTTCTCTCCCTCCTAATGTCTCAGATTCATGCATTTCTCAAAAATTTGTTCAAGAAGAGAAAGAAGAAGTTGCAGATTCAACACATTCAGTTCATGTTGTTATCATTCTCTTTGATTCCAATGCTTCCTCTACATGTCAAGAAGTAGATATTGAAGGGACATCTTCTTCTGTGGTGCTATAAGAATCGTAGGAGAACATGAGAGAGGAATGGATGTCTATCTCTTCAACAATATCATCTCCATTAGTCACTTCTTCTTCATCATCAACATCTTAAGGGTTGGATGTACAACAGTTGTTCAATAGAAGTTTGGTTCAGCTATCATTTCTATCATATTTTTCTCTATTTTGCACATCTAATTGTGAGTAATTTTATGTTAACTAGATCCTAACTGTGATAAATGTTTCACATGGTATTAGATCTAGCTAAATTCAATCTTACTTAAATACTTCCATTGAGCACCAGAAGTAGTGGAGTTACCACAAAAGTCCTGTGGCAATTGCCTTGATCCCTTTAGTTTACCATTGGGGTCTACCCAGGAGTGAGGCACTCCTGAATGTGCTCAGTGTCAAAGTAGATTTTGATTGAGCTAACATATTTTTCCTTCTAACTGTTTTCTTTTGCAGGTACAACAACATTATGGATTCAAATGCAGCTCCTCTTCTTAATCCATCCACAAGATATTCAGAGTGGAAATTGAGGTTCATTACATCTCTAAAGAGGAAAGGTATATATGAGATATCTATTGGATATGTTGATGAGACAGAATCCTATGATGAGAACTGTGATTGGCTTAATGAATGAGATAGAGAATATGGAGCTATGTGATTGGCCATGTCTTCGAATATGCATTCCCTCATAGATTCTACTAAGTATTCATTTGAGGTCTGAAGCAATATGAATAGATATTTTGGTGTGCAGAAAGAAGTAGTTAATTCCTGGAGCGAATCTAGCACCTCCTCAAGTTATCTCCCTCCTAATGTCTGGATTCATGCATTTCTCAAGAATTTGTTCAAGAAGAGAAAGAAGAAGTTGTAGATTCAACACATCTAATTCATGTTGCTAGCATTCTCTTTGATTCGAATGATTCCTCTACATGTCAAGAAGTAGATATTGAAGAGACATATTCTTGTGTGGTGCTAGAAGAATCATAGGAGAACATGAGAGAGGAATGGATGTATATCTCTTTAACAATAGAATCTCCATTAGTCTCTTCTTCTTCTTCATCAACATATTAAGGGTTGGATGCACAACAATTTTTCAATAAAAGTTTGATTCGGCTATCATTCCTGTCATCTTTTTCTCTATTTTGCACATCTTTGAAAACTAATTGTGAGGAAGCTTATGTTAACTAGATCCTAACTGTGATAAAATTTTCACATGGTATTAGATCTAGCTAAATTAAATCTTACTCAGATACTTCCATTGAGCACCATAAGCAGTGGAGTTACCAAAACAATCATGAGGCAATTGCCTTGATTCCTTTAGTTTACCATTGGGGTCTACCTAGGTGTGAGGCACTCCTGAATGTGCTCAGTGTCGAAGTACGGTTTGATTGAGATAACATATTTTTCCTTCTAAGTGTTTTCTTGTGCATGTACAACAACATTATGGATTCGAATGTAGTTCCTCTTCTTACTCCATTCACAAGCTATCCAGAGTGGAAATTGAAGCTGATTACATCTCTAAAGAGATAAGGTCTCTATGAGATATCTATTGGAGCTGTTGATGAGCCAAAATCCTATGATGAGAAGTGTGATTGGCTTAATGACTATGATAGAGTGTATGGCGTTATGTGCTTGGCCATGCCTCTAAATATGCATTACCTCATAGATTATGTTGATTATCCATTTGAGCTCTAGAGAAATCTGTATAGAGCTTTTGGTGTGCAAAAAGAAGAAGTAAATTCCTGGAGTGAATCTAACACCTCCTCGAGTTCTATCCATCCTAATGTCCTGTACTCATACATTTCTCAAGAAGTTGTTCAAGAAGAGAAAGAAGAAGTTGTAGATTCAACACATCCAGTTCTTGTTTCTAGCATTCTCTTTGATTTGAATGCTTCCTCTACATGTGAAGAAGTAGATATTGAAGATATGTCTTCTTCTGTGGCACTAGAAGATGAAGATGATCTTGCATCCTTACCTTTCTATGATGATGATGATGAAGAATAAGTGATTAATGGAGCTGCTATTGTTGAAGAGATAGACATCCATTCCTCTCTCATGTTCTCCTATGATTCTTCTATTTTGAATTCTGAGCAAAGTAAACCAATTATTACTCTAGAAGTTGAAGAGGAATTTGATTCCTCTCTTTCACATGAGTCTAATGGTGTGTAGAATGGTGATCTATTGGATTTTTTGGAAGATAGATCAAAGTTTGTAGGTGATGCATTCACTCTCCTTGGTCCTATGCTTCATATGGATTCCTACTTGATTGCTAGCACATATTCCCATAGTTGCACTGAAGATGGAGAACCTCATGCATTTTCCATCACATTGGAAAAATTGGAAATCATGTTCCACATTCTTGGAGATGATCTAACTTCCTTTGGGTTGAAGTTTAAGTTTCAAGAGAATCAAGACTCTTTTGGACTTCATCTTGGTTCAATGTTCAAGGCTGAAGAACATTCACATTTACTTGGGTTTAACTCACATGGTTCCAAGTCTCAAGCACATCAACGTTCATTTGGATATACTCTCACCTCTACTGGTTCGAAGTTCAAGGATCCTTATGACATTGTCATCATGTTGGAATACACTTTTGGAGCTACTCATGGTTCAATTTGAAAGTTTCAAGATCATCATTGGCACATTTGGGAGAAAATACCTCTTCCTACAAAGAGGAAAGTACCTCCTGATATTTGAACTGCCAATCATTGGCCTCATATGCCTTCTTTGGACTATTATGTTCAATTTTATAGTCTAAAGTAAATATTTTGGATTCTCTTTCGTGTCCATTCTAGAGGGGAGGTTTTGTTCCCAAGTGGTTTTCTTCTTTTACCTTAGCTTACATGGACAAATAAAATTGTAAAGGGTGACCATTGGCCCTAGTTTCTTAGGCCCTCATAATAATTCTCATACTCACATAAGTCAGGATTAAGGGGGGGTGTTAGAATAATTAACCATCCCATCTAGACCTTTGTGTTTAGACCTTGGTTAGTTAGGTTCTTAGTGTATAACTTGACAACCTAATGATAGTTTGTCACCCATAGTTCCCTCTTTCTTCTTTTAAAGCAACTTTTTTGAGTTAGAGTGCACTAGCAACTTTTATTCTACTTTATCCTTCCTTCGTGAGTTAAATCCATCCTTTTACTACTTTTTTCATGGATAAGGATAAGGTAGGGGTGCTAGGTTTCTTTTGGAAAGTTTTCTTCTTTTTGGCCACCACCTTCTCCACGGTTTTCTACTGAAAAGTCTCTAATTTGTTGCCTATTGGTCACTCATGGCCTACCTAAGTCAACTTAGCTAATGTGTGAACACTTGCTATGATTTGGAGTCTAATGTTTCCATAGATGGGGGATTTTGTCTAATTCTAAGCTTGCCACTTGTGAGTAATTCTAATTCCTCCATAGGATTTCAATTTTTGTCATTGTAATATATTTGGACAGCCAACACACTTGCAAGGGTTGGATGTACACCACTTTTTCAATAGAAGTTTGATTCAACTATCATTGCTATCATCTTTTTCTCTATTATGCACATCTTTGAAAACTAATTGTGAGGAATTTTATGTTAACTAGATCCTAACTGTGATATATATATATATATCAGAGAAGAATATTCTTTTTATCTACTTGCAATTAAAAATTATTTTATTTCATTACATTTGGCATTGAAAAAGATTCAAGGTGTTGAATTTTGTTATCAACAATCATGTAGAACCACAGACATACAATCAATACCATCAAATAACTCTAAATGATAGCATAGCACATTAATACTGATAAAAAATTAATACCATGGCGCACGATTTATAGGATTCATATCAGCAACAACCTCTAAAGAGTTACTCCGTCGACCCCCATTAGATGGATAGTAATATCTAAAAATTAGGTGTAATGCAAAAGTACCCCTCTCAGTCAACCCTAAGGTAGAGGGATGCTAGTTTTGAGATTTGTTCCTAGATTGTCATGGATTCTTCAAGTTCCAAATGACATAGTCAAAACAAGAATCCCAGATGTTTTATGTGGTGACGCCCTCAGATCGTCTCAGGATGCGTTATCCATCCTCTTTTGGTGTTTTTTCGTACTCTGGGATTTAGGGCTTGGGGTTATCCCTTATATGCTTCCTATAGCCCTGTGTTCATCGATAATGTTTGATGATGAACTCTTCCAATTTTCATTTGGACAAAACCGAGTCCGATTGGCCCTTTGAGTGTCTATCAAAGTTTCGGCAAGCATGATTTTTTGTGTCGTGACACCTAAAAAATCACCAAGTTTGCATCCACTATTAATTGGTCATTTGCGCTACGTCTAGTCTTATCATCACATCTAATCTTGAAAAGTTAAAATCGCCCCCTTTGGAATCTCCTCGCAAAAAATTCGCCAATATTCCTTATTTATTACACCCCGCTTTAATTTTCCTTAGTCTCCTTTTGTCCCCTAAAGTTCCATAATAAATCTTATTCAATCTTTTAATCTTCCTAACTCCTTGCTTAGCATAGACCCTTTTCCATTATATTATTATATGTTACCCCTTTTACATTCCCTTATCCCCTTTGCCTATGCTCATTTTCTATTTTCTCAATAATCATGTTCACTTTTATTCTCCTAAACTCACCTCCCTCAATAGCAGTAGTTAGTAGTTGTTACCCTCCCCATTTCACTGTAAAAAATACTCCCAAGTCCCTAACACTTTCCCTAATCCCTTATTTTCATTAACACGTTTTCCAGTTCCAATTAAAAAGGGGAACATTAGGTAACTTTACATTCCCTCTATTTAAAACATTATTATTATTAAAACAAAAAGGGACGCCGAATCCCTAAGAAGTTCATTTTGTGAAGCCTCTCTCTATCAATGTAATAAATAAGAAGTTCATTTTGTGAAGCCTCTCTCTATCAATGTAATGAATGTATCTTTTTAAATTAAAAGTTCCCTTCTCGTCAAGGCTAGTAATCGAAGGCTTTAAAGAGGAAGAAAGAGAGAACATGACTCCCTATGACTAGTGAACAAGAGTGGAAGGGATGGCACTTCTAACATGTAGAGAACACAGGTGGGAAACCAGTTGCAGACAAATAGAAGAAATGAAACGCAAAAAAACCACCACGAGTAGGGTATCTGTAGTTTGCAATGAATGTGGTGGCCAGAAAAACAGAAACTAATAATAAAAAACTACACCAGGCAGACATGGAATACCATCGTTACGCTGCGACCAACGAGGGACACGAGAATGTGGCAGGTCACTGCTGCACTATTAAAAACCGTTACACTCATATACTCGAGAGCACAGGCGAAAGGGAACTGAATGGGCACGGTCCATGCAAACACAGTGAGGACCAAGGGGCAACTAGACCATTGCATGGAGAGAGATCCTCCACACAACACCAATCTAGGAATCACCACTAATAACCGCCTATCAAAGTAGAGGGAGGATCGTTGGCTCATTATAGAAGCACAACACCAACTCCATTGGTTGAGAATAGTAAACAAGGCATAAAAGAATAATGGAGCATTGGACAGACATGCCAGAGGACTATTTTAACGTAGAGCAACGAAAAATCCCATGCTCAGAACGTCTAACACGTAGGAAAAAGGAATAATGGGGTTGTGGCAAAGAAAAAATGCCAGTTCAAAGAAAGAACCCGCATGCATGGCAGGAAAAGAAAAAATGTAACAGTGTCCTCCTTTTTCCTTGCATGCAATCTTAGTTCCCCGCCACGTGAAAACTTCGAAGATGTGAAGGGGTGAACATCTCTGGGTTTCGATGGTCAGCCTTTCATTGCACCCGATAACATAGTTACATACATTCATATAATCCCATTTTGAATTTTGAGGACAACGAACGTACAAAACAAGTCATGCGGAAAGAATGACTTGATGGCGACGGGGCTATGGTTTTCCTTGAAAATGGTGCATCGAGTAACATAGAAAGGGGTTGACAACCCCAGTATTGGTCCATGAATCGACCTCATGCACATAGCATAGGAAGTTACAACAACCAACGAAAGCATTGTAGCTTGGAGAGGGCTGCTGGTCAGTATCCTGTGGAATCTCAAGTTTAATGGCAGTCTCCTTGTTGACATTATTTTTGGTCGAAATCCTGCCAACATTGAATATTATGCCTAGATTGTTTCAACACATGTAAAGCATATTCAATCATTGGAATGATTTTTTCAAATAAGCAGTTAGCAATATTGGAAGGAAGTGATAGTATTCTATTGTTTTAACTGCTTTCAAACCCCATGGAAGGTAAGCAAAGGCTGAGACCAATATTTGCTGCAAATTACAGTTTCAAACCTGTATAGTGAACAACTACATAAATTTGAACGGATTTATATGCATGAATAGTCACAGAACCTATGACCAAGAGAGCCAAGGCCAATGACAGAGTTGTCACATCTTGGGCCGAAGTTAATGTTTCCTTCATATATGCAAGATGACATTACTGGTATTGTCTCCTAAACATGTTTGATTGAATTGTGAGTTTGAGAGCAAGATTAAGCAAAGACTCGGGATATTTCTTAACCATACATGGGGACAAAGTTTTCAACACTCAAAAAAACCTTATCTATTTTTGTACTGACTAAAGCTTCATGTATATATAAACCAAAACCAAGAGAGAGAGATCAATACATTGAATCGAAATAAGAAAACTGCACAATATTTTGTGGGATTCGAATTGAATAAAGAAATACATTGCTTTTGAAGCTGGTGAAGGTTATATGCTTTCGATCAAGACTTTGATGGGGTGATGTTTCTAGTCCAATTCTTTGAGGAGGAGTTTGTGCAAGTAGCAATGGGGTTCTTCAACTATATCGTTATCATGGGAACAAACCATGGAGTCTGATAAAGATATGAAAATGTATACTTACTCACCCTATATTGAATTGAATACATGGGATATTACATACCAGCAATTTTGATGTTAGCGAGGAGAAACTGAGTATGGTCTTCTCAGGAAATGCGAAGGATTTGGGGTTTGTGAGAAGGGTCAATGTATCACCTGCCCTCAAGTTCATGGATTTAAAGTCTGGTCTACTAACTTACCCTAGTTTCTTCTCAAATTGATGATTCCATGAGTCTGAAACCACTGCATGGGATCTCCACTTAATCAAAACAACTCCTGCACTTGCTCATTAACACAATAAGATTCAATTTAATGATCACTTTTGATTTATTTTCTCATTTTTGTACTCTCAATTTCATTTTTAAATTTACCCATTTTCATGCTCATTTTCTTTTTCCATGTTCCCTCTTTGTATTTATTTTCCCTATCTTTTTATTCAATATATTATTTTTATTTAATTTATTAATATTAATATATTACATATAATAACTATATATTATATTAATATATTCACTCTACTATATATTAATAACTATATTATATTATATAGTATATTAATATATTAACCTATGTACTATATATTAACTTATATATAATATATTATATACTATATATTAAAGTTTTTACTAGTCTAGCTTATATCGCATGGAAAGTATCTAGGTGCTGATCTACAATCAAGTCAATGGAGCAGCTCTAAAATCTAATAATAGATAGATTGACAAAATAGAACAATGGATAATTGCAATTTTGACAATGAAACTTTACAATTTCGTAAATTTTAACATTGTGGATGGATTCCGAAAGTGCATCTATAAAATTTACAAACTTGTAAAGTAAAAAAAAAACATTACAATTTGGTAATTTTAATGTTGCAGAGAGATCCCTAAAGAGATCCATGAATCCATCTACATCATTTAAATTTATAAAATTGTAATATTACAAACTAATTAAGTCTATTATAATTGCAATATTGACATATCTAGAGACATATAGAAAAATGTTATATATAATAATAAAATCATATATTATATTATATATAGACACTTTTCTATGTAATGTATATAAGGAAATATTTAATTATGACATTTTATATAATTATCAACTTGAACTATTTAGTCATAAATTTTTATTTCATGATTAAATTAATCACCATTTTTTATACATTTATTTTCGCCACCAACTTTTTTGCTCCTAATTTGTGCTAAGTATTAAGTATAAGCTAGTACCCACGCATTTAATTTCCTCTATCATTATTATATAATTTGTTTCTTCCTTGATCTTTTTCCTCATAATCCTCTATTTTCTTTTTCCATTGATGCTTCGTAGATTCAAGGTGATGATTTTCATAATAAATTTTGGGAGGGGTGGAATTTTTTCGTTAGTTACGGATATAGTCTTGAGTTGATTAGATGTCCTCCCAATTCTTTGATTTGTTGACTTAATATTCTTCTACCTCATTTTTTTACTTCCTTTGTTGCTTTTTTGGAGTCTTTTTGTACTCCTATTTTCACTCCCAATGATATTGATATTTTACGAGTGTTTCAGAGGAATTGCTTTCCGTTCCCATTTGTGGTAGGAATCTTTGATTCCTTGAAGGTCCGAGTCTCTTATGTCTTGAAAGTCTCCTTCCTCTAACTATATAGTGTCTTCTTCTTCCTTTAAGGGAAGGTTCCTGTAAATACTTAAGGAGGGGTGAAGAAGGGTTTGCTAGGAGGAGGATTCACAATGGGAGGTAGCTCCTCCTCCATTTGGACCAGGTTAAGGGTTGGGGAAAAGTATAAGGAGGAGAGATTAAAGGAAGAGTTGAAACGAAAGGTTCAAAATGGTTATTAAAGCAGCAGTTGACATGTTGGGGAGGCAAGGGGGGTTTCATGTCATTTCTCCTCTCATAGTAGCTTTGGTGAAGCCATTGGGGGATTCGATAGAGGGGAGACAGACAAGGTTTTTTCTTGATTTAGAGGACAAACATGAAATAGATGCATGTGCTCATGGTATCTGCGAAAATGGAAGGGAACATGCTCATAGTGGAGGGTTTTCTCCCATTCAGATTCTTGAAAGTTTAGATAAATCAATTATGAGAGGGGTTTGGAGACATTAAGGAAGACACACATTCTTTCATAGCAGGTGTATCATCCCTATTTGGTTGCTTATGATATTTTTACATAGTATCCCAGGATATTTCCTATGCCTGCAAGCGTGTTTTCTTGCTAGAATTCTTGGGATATGGAGTACATTCTTATCCATATTGAGCCTATGGTGAATTCCTCATGTTCTAGGTTGAATTTCTCTTTCTAGGGTCTGAGAAAGAGTCATGCTGAGTTAAATAAGTAGGGTCATCCATCGAAGAATCTCTTCATGTCTTCTAGACTTGAGAAGATTGCTATGAAGAACCCTTTGGCACCCAATTTGAGGGCAATTTGTCATTTAGGTTTCTATTTTGTTGTTATCCATTGGCTTAGGGATTTATCTGCTGGTTAGAGGCCCATGAATTTGCAAATGATTCCATAATCTTGCATGAATTGAATATATCAATGTGGGGCGAATATATTTCAAACCTGGGAATCTCCTTAGATTTCAGGATGCATGTCCCTTTGGTCTTGTGTGTCGTGCTTCCTATTGTTCTTGGAGATTTTATCCCTCGATCTGGTTTCCTAATGGGTGCTTTCCCTATGCCTCCCTTCCCGGCTCTAGCTTCTATTTCCCCGAATTGGAATTGCCTTGCATAAATTGATTGAGGTTGGGCGTGCTGGACGATGAAGAAGCTGAGACGATTTCCTTATAGGAGGGAGTTGAAATACCTCCTTCATGAGATTCCATGGCGGACTAGTTAGTTATGCTTCTAGGTCAATGGAGACTAGCTTATTTGTAGAGCTCCCCTATCATTCATCCCTTTTTATTGTGAAATACATTTATAATTAATTAATTAATGTAACGTTTTCCTATTTATTGGATTTATGTGTTATTATTTACAATTCACGATTCTAAATTGTAATAGTTGGTGCTTGGACAATTAAAATGGAAAATATAGATCATGTATTGTTAAGTTAATAATAAAACAATGAATTAGATACTAGTTTTATAATAATTTCAAATTAATAAATAATTGGGTAAATTGCAAGTATTTTACTTCATAGTTAATTAATGAATGCAACTTTTGCCTATTTGTAGGATTTATGTGTATTTATGTGTTACCATTTACAACATGATTCTAAATTGGAATAGTTAGACATGATTATTTAATGTTAAGTAAATGATAAAACAATGAATTAGATATTAGTTTTGGGTAAATAACTATTTTAATTCATAATTAATTAATTAATGAAACTTTTACCTATTTGTAGGATTTGTATTATTATTTACAACACGGTTCCAAATGGATGATTATAATGGAAAATATATTTTATTATGTATTATTAAATTAATACTAGAAGAATGAGTTAGATATTAGTTTTGTGATAGTTGAGATTAATCCATTGCTTACACTAAGGGGCATCTATGGTCTATTAATCTATGTCTTTATATGGAGAATGTCATTATGATCTAATATCCCTCTAATTTGAAATCCATGCATTGGGAAATGCCATATGATCTAATAGTATTGTTAAGGTGCATTTATTTTGGTGATATTACATTTTGTATCATATCATTCTTGCATTGCTTCGATTTCAGACATGTTTAAGTTTTTAGTATTGTTAAGATGCATTGCTTACAATGTGGGACATTATGATCTCTTGATCTATGCATTTAAATGGATATTTGTGTCATTAATTTCAATGATATTACATTTGTATGATATCATTTAATTAAATAGTCAAAGCAGTAATGTGATTTACTTAGTTGAGTAGAATGACATCTATGATCTATTCATAGGTCATTGTTAGAACAAAAAATCCAACCCTAATTTGATTAATTTACAACCGTTAGTAGAGTAGACCCTAATTTGACTATATATTGGTACGTGGTATTTTAATGTGGGGATTTAGTAATCTAAGTTTGTTGTATTACTTTGATTCCATGAATATTCTTTCTTAGTAGTGTTCAAATGCATTGCTCACACTAAGGGACATCTATAGTCTATTGATCTATATCATTAAATGGAGATTTGCATTATGATCTAACATTCATCTAATTTGAAATTTGTGGATTGGAAAATGCAATATGATATAATAGTATTGTTAAGATGCATTAATTTCACTATAATACATTTTGTATGATATCATTAAGTTAAATATACATGTAATTCATTATTAAATTTGTTACAACAATATCTGGAATTAAAAGTAAATGATTATAAAACCACCACTCACTATTGAAACATTAAAATAATAAAGTAGTGGAACATTAATAAAATTGTTATTAAAACATTAAAATAATAAAGTAGTAGAACATTAATAAAGTTGTTTTCTTAATGGATGATTTGTTTTTAAATATTATAATAATAAAGTAGTGGAGCATTAATATAATGTTTTTCTTTATAAATAAATTCTTTTCAAAGCAAAATAATTTGGCATTTTTTTTTATAAATAATATAATTTGTTTTGAAAGCAAAATAATTTGGTAAAACACTTGCCACACTCCATTTCTTCATGGAATGTACCTCCACAACAAAAGCAAACACTCCATTTCTGCATGGAATGTACCTCACAACAAAAGCAAACACTCCATTTCTGCATGGACTGTACCTCCACAACAAAATCAAACACCATTGTGGAGCCTTACAAACCCCACTTCAATCAATTTTTTAATAACCTGTGCCAAAAAAAAAAAACTTTTCGAGCTTGCAATGCATGCGTGTGGGCTCCTGCTTTGATGAAGCAAGAATATATCATCAATTTATCTGAGTGCGTGGCGCATCATATGGACTCTTTCACTTGGTTTTCTATTTTATAAAAAATAAACCACATGTATTCGAAATGTTTAAAATTTTCAAAGCATTGGGTGAGAAACAGTCCAGAAAACCTTTGAAATGGTTTAGATGTGATAGTGGGGTGAATACATCTTAAATGTTATTAAAATTTCTATTCAAAGGAAGGGATGACGCTGAGTATAATGTTTTCTATTCACCAGAACAGAATGGTGTTGCAGAAAGAAAGGAGAACTCTCGTTGAAAGTGCAACATGCTTAAGAGTAATGGATTATCTAATGTTTTTTTGGGGGGGCTGAGGCAGTCTCCACAGCTGCCTATGCACAAAATAGGTTGTCAACTATTCCATTGCAAAATGAATCATGGTTGTGGCAAGGTTTTATAGATTTTTGGCTGCTTAGCATATGCACACATACCAGATGAAGAACTGCAAAGAAAGCTAGATGACGACAGCAAGAAACGGATAATGATTGGATACAGCTTGGACTCAAAGAAATACTGATTTTATGATCCTATAACACATAAAATTCTACTAAGAAGAAGAGACGTCAATTCATTTCTGCACAAATCAGCAGAGATTAAAAATGTTTAGTATTCGGAAACTAGGTTTTATGCTCTCATATCTGAAGAAGATTCTGAGCATGAGGATTCTATTCTTGCAAGACCAATATAATTTGCAGCCATACAATAATGCACAGGAAATGTATAAGGAGGGCCGCAGTGTCGAAGATCAACAAGACCTCGGAAGCCTACTCAAAAGGCATTGAATTCATATGCACTTTGTGTAGAAAATGATGGACCAAACAGCGTTTGAGAAGCACTTGAAAGTGATTATGCATCAGATTGGAGGCATGCAATGGATGTTGAATATGAGTCGTTCATAAAAAGTCAAATTTAGGACCTTACAAATCTTCCACCCTGAAGAACAGTAGTTGAGTGTAAGTGGTTGTTTAAACAAAACTGTAAGTCAGATGGATCAATAGACCACTACAAGACTCATTTGGTTACATCCAAATAGTAGGTTTGGATTATCATGACACCTGTCTCACCTGAGTTAAGATAGCATCCATTAAAGTTCTGTTAGACATTGTGGCAGCCTTAGAACTTCATGTACATAAGCTAGATATAAAAAACAACATTTTAAAATAGGTTTTAAAAGGAAGTATATATGGAACACCCAGAAGGCCACATACAAAAAGGGAAGGAGTAGACAATATGCAACTTTAGAAGACATTGTATGGACTTAAAACACAGTCCACCAGAACATGGTATGAGCATATTGATGGGTTTCTCCAAAATGAAGGATACATGAGTTGTAATACTGAATCAAATGTTTACATCGAGCATTTTTTAGCTTTATATGTTAATGATACTATCATTAGGTGTAATGATCTTAAAATGTTAGACCTATTTAAGTCTTAGTTAGCTGCAAAAATTGAGTTGAGCCATTATGGTTAGATTCATTATTGCTTGGAAATTCAAATTTTAAGAGATAGGGAGAAGAGACAAACCCATCTTAATCAAGAGAGGTTCATTAGGAACATTATCTGAAACTTGGGATGGAAATTGAAAATCAATAACTACTCTAATGGAAGCAGGTAAGAAGTTTTGGCCGGAAATGTGTCTCAAGATGCAAGAAGAAGTAGATTTTACTAGTACAGTGCCAGAATGTTGTTGGAAGCCTAATGTATGCCATGGTTTTTAGCAGACTTTATATTGCACATGAAGCAGATTATACGAGTACAGTTCCAGAACGTTGTTAGGAGCCTAATGCATGCTATGGTTTTTAGCAGACTTTATATCGCACACGCTGTAAGCATTGTGAGCCAATTTTCCAGCAATCCTGGACCACAGCATTGGGCAGCAGTCAAAAAGATTTCCATATATCTTTAAAGAACATCTAAGCACGAAATTACATTCGGAGGGAGTTTGGAAGAATTTCTGAAGCTTACAGTTTATTGTGATGTAGATTAGGCAGGGGACATTGATAACAAGAGATCAACTTCAAGGTACTGTTTTATCCTTTGTGGAGATGCAGTTTCAGGGCAAGCAAGAAACAACCGAGAGTTTCTCTTTCCAGTGTAGAAGCATAATACATAGCAGCATGTCAAATCGCAAAGGAAATCATATGGTCGCGATGATAATTGCAGGACATTAAAGTTACTCAAACCCAATGAACAGTAGTGGAGTGTGACCTCGAAAGTTGTATTGCCATGACAAAGCATTCGAGGTACCATGGGAAAGTTAAATATAGCGGGATACAATACCATTCCATTCGTGAACAAATCAATAGGAGCATTGCATAGATGGAGTACTGTAAAACTGAAATGATGGT
Source organism: Larix kaempferi (assembly GCA_027924585.1). Classification (NCBI taxonomy): domain Eukaryota; kingdom Viridiplantae; phylum Streptophyta; class Pinopsida; order Pinales; family Pinaceae; genus Larix; species Larix kaempferi. The sequence continues at coordinate 11,783,370 of BSBM01000487.1, forward strand.
GGTAGATGCATTGACAAAGGCATTACCAAGAATCAAGTTTGAGTTTAGTAAAGCAGGTTTAATGAACAAAACCCTGGTTGAGAAATATTTAGCCAAGTGGGAGTGTTAGACGTGCAGAAAATATAGCCAATATTTGGGTGATTTTAGTTAATAGCAATTTAGGGTTTTCCGTATTAATAATAGACAGCAGATCAGATAATACATGGCACATGTACAGTGCTGTTATAGTAGTCTGGCTGAGTAAATGTAGTGTTGTTGAAGTTGTAGAGTTTAGGGCGAACAATAACCAATCTACAGTAACCTAATTATGCTGTATAGACTGGTATATATACAGTTGGATCTGAAACATTTCAAATCCAACAACAGTATATATTCTATACAGTATCTATTAGCATTTATTAGGCTGCTGCAGATTGGCCGAGTTTTAGGACTCTGTTTCACCGATTTTTATATAATGCATCTCTGTTTATTAGGAGGTTGAATAAAAGTTAGAAGTACTTTTTTAATGTGAATGCCCTGTTCTGTCTCTTTTTGTTTAATTTATTAAGTAGCTATCAGTTTTTAGTTTCAAAACTACCTACACTGTAGCTTGGAATCAGGAGTCATAAATGGACCATTATTCAACTTGGCCTTGTCGTATTCATCAAAGTTTCTGTGCGGAAGGAGTGAAACCATGCACATGGCAGGTTGAAATCCAAACTGTGAATGGATGACAGTGCCAATATGCTTATGAATTGCAATAAGATAATTGCACTCTCAAGTTGAATCACAAAAACCGAGATACATGGCATGACATAGAGTAAATACCTTTAAGATTACAGATATTGCCACTAATTTTAATATCACACATGACATCATCAACAACAATTATGCCTATTGTTTTATTTTTTCATAATCAGGAAGCCTGGCACTCTATTATGGATATGATTATTATGGATGCTGTGAGAGTTGATCACTTCTTCCTGGATTTCTAGGACAGGAAAGGGGCACCGGCGTTCATGTCACTGCAGTATAGACATGGATGCTGCGAGTACCCCTGTTCCACAAGCAATTTTCTCGCACCCAAAACCAATTCTCCGTTGCTAATGGGAGCCTTCCCATGTTGTTCCAAAATTGTCTGAATAGCGTTACTGAATGCTCCATATGCTTTATTCTGATCCCCTGTAGGGCAGGCATCAGCAGATGTCTCGTCAGTTTGGCACCCGCTCAAAAGAATACCCATATCCGGATGTATACTCTGCTTCCCCTGCTGCAGCTCCTCGTGATCAAATTCTAAACGGCGGCCTTTTATATGTATTTCCATTTCCTCCAGTACAGAGCACCCAGTGTCAACAAGCCTATGAATTCTGGAGGTAGCCTTTTCACCGAAAAGATGAAATAGAGCGATTTTAAGTTTATCAGATTCGGTTTCAGCCTCGCCGGTTCTTTCTCTTAAGATTTCCAATAACGACTCCAATGGTATGAACTTGCTCTTTGAAGAACGCTGCCGTGGCTTTTCTGGGTTTGTTAATGATCTATTAGTGGTATGAACAGGTCCGATTTGTTCCTTCTCTTTGTCAATTAGGCCTCCGCTGTGACAGGAGTCTGAAACCATGGTGAATGTTGTCCCCAGAGGCACCTCATTCACGATCAATCGGAAGTCTTCATCTGCATAGATTGCAATCAAGATCTGATTTTTTTTAATCTATGCCTGTGCTTCATAGATCTGATGTTAAAATAAATCGGGCCTCAGATAGATCTATGCTAGTATATACCAATTTAGTATAAATTCAACAAAACTAAAGTTAAAAGAGCCGGGCGACTGGGCGAGTAGTACCTGTAATGAGCTTGAAATCACAGGGAACTATACATTCATCATTGCCAGTAGAGTTACTCCTGGGAAACAGTGTGCCGTGGCCGCTGTAGTGAAAGAGGAGGACGTCTCCGGCGTTGGCGCGGCGAATCATAGCGAGGAGAGCCGCACGAATGTTTTCGCCAGTGGGCTTTGTATATGCCTCATCCGTGTCGATAAGGAGATGAATGTCATCTTTGGCAAAGCCAAAGCGATGAAGGAGCGTGCTTTGCGCCCTCAAAACATCGTTTACGCATCCGTGAAGTTCAAATTTGGAGTTGGGATAATTGCAACCCACCAACAGAGCGTATTTTCGTTTGGCCATGCTTTTAATTCTGTACCGATCGGACAATCAGTCTGATTGAAAATCCCCAGCAGCAAGAAATTAAGGGCTCTTAATTCTGATCTGATTGAAAGCTAGAGCAAGAAATTAAGGGCTCTTAATTCTGATCTGATGGAAAGCTAGGCTGGGCGGGGCAATTACTGTAGTGTAAAGCACGTTGACCTTCAAAAACAAGTAAACTATCGCATGCGTAATTTTGACACCTTTGCACATGGACCATGTCCTGCTGTCGCCATGATTCCCGTTGTTTGCCTTAAAAAAAACATTGAAGTGAACAACATAACCCTCACTCAAGGCCCATCGCGAATGATTCCCTAACCAAGTGATATAATACTAATATCACACGCATTTCGTGGGCAAATTAACTTCCAAGCTTTTCTCTACATGTGGTGCACATTTTGTGTGTTATCATGATCAGTTCCGAAATAGCAAAAAGTCAATTTTAATAAGCAAAAAAGTCGGTTATGAAAAACCAAAAGGTAAGTTTTGAATATAGGTATTATTCAGAACAGTCGCAAATGGACTCCAAGCTTTGGCTTTCTGCGTTTGTTTGAACTCCAAGATTTCAGGATGTTTATAAGGGTTCAAAAACCATTTCTCATTAATTCAGAGTGTATACCACAAGTTCCCCTTTTTTTTGGCATTCAATTGTTACAACAAACTCCTATATCGTATCAACATGTCTCATAAAATGATCTGACTTCCATGCATAGAAGATTAGTATGCCAATCAAACAAGAAAAAACATTCATATATTGTGTAATAAACTTATTGAGATAAATAGATTAGTTAAGGATGCATGGTTAAATCTATTTCTAGAAAAACACACCTAAAACAATCCAACAAACTGTTACACCAAAAACAATCATAAGAATACAAGATAGATCCTAAATGTCGTCTAGATTTAACTTACAAGGCTTGGTGCAGCACATGTCACACCAAAAACAATCATAAGAATACAAGATAGATCCCAAAGGTTGTCTAAATTTAACTTACAAGGATTAGTGCGGCACACGAGGCTGAACTATTAGGTTAATATCAAGATAGGTCCACCAAACATTAATATAGTAGGTTGTACTGCACTTCAGATCTTAACATAACAAAATCTACTTTACACGCCATTGAGATTTATCCTCAATAAAACAAACTAATAGATTTCAAAGTACCTTATCTGATTCTAGATCACTGTTACTATGATATTTTCAATAATTACCGATTGATACCGAGCTTCCACATGTTGATGGGACCTAGATTCTCCTAACGGACCAGTTGATCATTGTTACTATACTAATTTCAATAATTACAAAATGATACCAAACTTTTTCAATGCCGATGGGACGTAGATTCTCCTAACTGACTAGTTGATCTACTAAGGTTTTATCTCAACGTCGTAGACTTTGATGCTCTATCCCATAGATTCAACTTATCATAAGAGCACCATATTACTATGATGATAAACTGCACTAGACTTTCATATTCAACTTAAGATAAGAGAGTACTTAAAATTCAACTGTAACATAATGCAAAGCTTTGTCACTAATGATGAAGATATGAAATTCAAGAAAACCAACATAGGGATTTAGTTCACTCTTACTGGGATTAACCAGTATATGCAAATTGTAGCATTAATGGGATTTTTCTTAATATGGCTTAGACATATCAAAAAGACATAAAATCGATTAGGTTGAATTCCTTAATATGTATCAGAAGAAGAAAAGACTCATGCATAGTAATGAAACACCATTTTTTGGATTTTGCGTTTCCAAATCAATATTGTAGATGACTGGTTTTTGTTAAGTCCCAACAAGTTTCTTCTAATCAATACACATGGACAGTACATCAAATCGAGAGTACATCAATCAAAACAATAGAGAAGATGAGATGGATCCAATACACTACATTAGTATATGATAATGTTTGCCAACATTGTTTTAACAATCGACCCTCGAGGCTTTGTCTATGAAAAGAAGAAAAACATAGTATACTTTATTTCGTTACAATGATTTGCATAATTAAGCTACAGTAACAAAAAACCAATTCCTAGAGGGTAAAGATGATGATGATGATCTGACAACAATAATCATATTTAGATATATTTGTCAAGAAAAATGGCCCCACATAAAATTTCAAAAATGCTTCATTTTCGTGATGAAGTCATCAACTTGAGATGTTCATTTTGTCTCACTTGGGGTTGGTAGTCAGTGTCTAGATTTAAGATTTACCATTACAAACATAAACATAAAAGCAAAAACCTTAAATATTTAATATTCTTCTATCCTGAGCATCTCTCCAAATTTCATATACCCTTATCCCATTCCACCATCGATGAATCAAGCCATGTTAGTGACACTCACATCAAGGCATCTAATGCAACCAATGATATTTTTTTTTCTTCGTACATCCTTTATTGTGTTTTGTCTTGAGAACCCTCTATCACATGCCACTGGACTTGTAGGCCCATAGTAAGTATTGCCTACCATAAATTTGACATATTAAGAAAATTTGTACGTAACTTTGACACAAAAAACCCTCCAAGCATCTTTCATGGATGATCTCTCACAAGATCTCTCACAATTAACACGAAGAGTATCAACAAATGCATGTAAATCTTTTAAACATGCTTCAAAATCAAATGTTGTTTTGTTTTCCTCCCTCTCACATAAACTATGTTGCAAGTTTTGATTTTTTTTCAAGTCACCTCTTTGAATTTTGTTCTCTACCACAAAAATCCTATAAATAATGATAAGGAATAAACAACCTTGTAGAGTTGAAAAAAACAAGATTAGGGAATATTCCATTCAAACTCTCTACAAGAGCTTGAACACAATATTTTGCAAGTTGTTTGCAACTCTCTACTGAACCTTCAATGTAAGGTTTCCATGATTGATTTTGTGTGTCAACATGATCATCATATGTCACTGCAAGAATGGCTTTGCAAGAAAAAATTCAAATTTCTTTATGTTGTGAACCTGTACAACCACAACGACCATAGATTTCCATGGCCTTCCGAAACTAGAACATAATGTCCACATCTTATCGGCATTATAGGTGCTGATTAAAAAATGGACAAAATTCAAAACACTATGTAACTCTACTATTAAAGTTTTATCTTGGTATGAAAGAACCCGAATACACAGAAAAAGCCAAAAACCAATAAATTTAATGAAAACTTTTAAATAGAAATTAAAATTTACACTCATCGAAGCAAGGGAATAAGAGGTCTATTGACATTTAATACAAATATTACAGAGGAAACAAGCTTACCAAAGGGTTAGGAGGCTTATCATGGCTTCCACTCTCCAAGGGTTTTAGACCTTGAGAGTCTGAATAACTTTGTATCATTAGAAGAAAAAGAACATTGTTAGAAAACGGTAGGTTAGAAAAGAGTAACACAAAAAGACTATAAAAAAATAAAACATAAGAACATTACTCTACAACCACTCGTATATAATAATAGAACCATGAAATATGAAAAAAATTATATGATAAGCAACAGGTGCACAAACTGACACTGAAAATAGAGACCATCACAACAAAAAAAAGGCTCATTAAGAGGAAATGCAATTGACCTTACCATATCTAAATTATCAACCAGGGTAGATCTGGAAATTGTCAAGGAAGGTTAGCCATAAACACTTCGAAAACTCAGGAGGATAGAGTAATGGGCCTAGCAACATGTCATAGAACCCAAAGCCTCAAATTTTCTTGCACCTCTTAATATATAAACTACACTAATATACATTCTGAGGCAAAATGAAATATGTAAGGTAGCAGGAAAATATACAATCTGTTGTTCTGATTTAAAAGACTAAGAGGATTACCGTATGAAATGATGTGAATTAAACCCAAACATGATGGCAGTCGACTTGTATTATATGCCTAACATTTGAATCTAGAATTATTATTCATGAACAATTGGTAATTTGGTAGCTCCACCTACAACATCTGGCTCCACTCCGCAGTCTCTGCTACACCTAGCGAGCATTAATGTTCATCCGACCAACTCCGTAGCCAAAATAAAATTGATTGTCAGTGATCAACTCGAATTAATGGAAATACAACCAACTCCACAACAGTCACAATAAAATTTAAATACATGCAAATTTTAGGTGTGCCCGTCAAATTAAAAACCCCCTAAATAAATTAAACTTCACCATTGATGTGTTTATTCCACATCCATATGTATTTGATGAGTAACCTTGGTTCTGAACCAAAAGTTACATAGCAAGAGAATGAAAATGAGAAAAATACCATTTATTTATTTTAAATAATATATCATTTTTATAATATCTTGTTAACATCATATAGCTTTATATCTAAAAAAAAATGATTTCTCAATTGTTTTAGATGCTATTTTAATTTTGCAACATAATTTATTGGATGCTTCCAATATGTAATACTTTTGAACTCAATAAAACTAGAGTTAAATTTGCTATAAACTTTATTTTTTGTGTTGAGTAATATTTTCATATCTCACTTTTTGATGATTGTTGTAATGATAATCGCGTTCTGTTGTACTGAAACCCAAACCTCAAAACTATCCTGCTCTAAAACATTATGTGAACATTCCCTGCCCTTGCTATGCCCTATGCAGCTCAATGGCTTGTCTAGAGCAGGGGGTGGGGGAGGTCGCCCCCCAAAAAACCTTGATGTAATCATTTCTTCAACACCTATTGTGAACCCAGATGAAACGACAAGAAAATAAGCACCGTAGAGAGGCAAGAAGGAAGAATAAATTATCACTCCGCCATTAGTAGACTCTGTCCCAGACGGAAATCAAACCAATAGCACGTGCATAACCAAATTGAATGCTCGACCGCACATCGAACTCCCTCCATAAAGGATCAACACTAGAATTCAGTTCATGAAATACCACACACTCATCTGCAAATTCTTTGGCATGTGGCCTACGGAAAAAGATATGATGGGATGGATCACATCAAAATGGTATCCCAAAGCCCACTTTGACGTCCAGCTTGGATCCAAGGGATTTTTCACAATCATCTTCTCAAGGATTGAATACAAAACCAAGTTAATGGATGGAGGTTCGTACTTCCTCAACTCAGCTGGCCTATTCATTCGCAACTGGGTTGAAAGGTTTAACCCAAACACTGAGGATTTTTCATGGGATTCAGTTTGGATTCACTTGTACTCTATCCCACAAGAGTACTGGGACGAGGAAACCCTGCAAGAAATATGAATCTCTCTAGGATAATTTGTAAAGATAGCCGACCAAACCCAGAGTGAACAAGTACACTTCATATGCAAGAATTTGTGTCTACATGCACATAGCAAGAGCTTTTCCAGACTCGATTTGTCTAGTGCATGAAGATCTTGAATGGATCCAACCAATTGATTATGAACATGTCCCTTTCTGGTGCTGTAAGTTCCATGAACATGGTCATCTCTACAGAGAATGCCCTCAAAATAGGCCTGCACCAAACCTTGGGAAATCACAAGCCACGTATGAGGAAGGCTTCAAAAAACTTCTAGCTGGGCACCACCAAAATCGTAAGAACCCTACGATCAACAAAACGACCACCACAACCACCAGCAATAGTTTCGATATCCTCACCGATCAGTAGGAAGATCCAAAAATCCTACATGCAGAGGATCAACAAGCCACAAAAAGAAGCACATGGAACCAATTATTGAGCATATTCTGGACTCACAAGATCCTTCTTCCTCAACAAAAGTTTTCCTTCCTAAGATCCCGCCAGTAACACCAAATTTGGATCCAAATGTGGTCATAGATGAGGATATGAGCGATATAAATCTAGGGGATTTAGATCTCTTAGGGCTGGAGGAATCATGTCACTAAAAATCCTACAATGTTATTCCCTCTAAGCAGATACATCTACTAAAAGAAGCGTTAGCCAAAGCCAGATCTAAATCCAAACCAGGTATTCAAAACATCATGAAAAAATATCAAAAGAAAACTACAAAGGCCCCCAAAAAACAAGGAAGGAAAACGGATCTATAGCACCTCAATACCCTTGGCCCCAATCTGGTTGAATCAGGGAAATATGCCCAACTCACTAAGTTCTTTCCCTCCAACTCTCCAAGTTCTCAATGAAGATAATCTCCTGGAACGTAAGAGGCATCAACGGTCTTACCAAACACATAATGATGTGCAGGAAACTTCTCCAGGAAAAGCCTTCTATGATCCTAATTCAAGAAACCAAATGTAACAACAATAATCTAGAGACCCTCATGGTGCATCTCTGGAAAGGTTGTAAAGTAGTGGAAGTAGATGCAAATGGAGCCTTTGGAGGCCTTGCACTTTCCTGGATCCCTCAAGAGGTAAACATGTATGATTTTCTTGTCACAAGGAACTTAATCTTAGCTTGTCTTCATGTTTTCGGAACCAATTTTCATGGGAACCTTTCCAATGTCTATGGAACCCAATCCACGGAGCAGGAAATCAGTCTTCTAAATTAGTTGGAATGGCACAGGCTCACCTACCCCATTCATCCTTGGTTAATAGCTATGGATTTCAACATGATCACCAACCTTAAATAGAAAAAAGGAGGATGCAGAACCCTATCTCAGGAATATGTAAGATTCAAGGCCTTCATAGAGAATAACAAGCTGGTAGAATATGAAACAACTACTTCACATGGAACAATAGAAGAGGAGGTGCCAACCAAATTGCCTCGAAACTGGATCGCTTCTTGATCTCAGAGGACATAATAGATCGGGGAATGAACATGGTTGCAACGGTTCTCCCCTCTGCAGTCTCATACCATTGGCTCATCTACCTAAGATGGCATGGAAAAAAAATCACCGGAGAAGTCCCTTCCACTTTGAAAAGTTTTGGATCTCCCATCCAGAATTTCAAGAAACAATAAAAAACTAGTGGACGGGCTTCAAGATCTCGGGTGCCTTCAAGATGTATAGGCTTCAACAAAAACTAAAATTCCTAAAGAAGAACCTGAAAATTTGAAATAAGAGCACTTTTGGTAACATCTTCACTGCCAAATCCGTCCTAGACCAAGAAATGGTCTCTCTCCAGCAATAAATGATCAATGAAGGCCACAAAAAGGAAAGGAGCAAAAGAGAGGCATATATTCAAGCTTAAATAAAGGAGCGCTACAATCAGGAGAAGACCCTATGGAGACAAAAATCTCAAATCATGTGGTTGAAGGAGGGAGAGCGTAACACGACTTTCTTTAATCGCTCCACCATTCAACATAGAATGCATAATAGAATCAGTAACATTAAAAAATCAGATGGTTCTAGAGTGGAAAGGCATGAGGAGATTGAGCAGGAGCTGGTGACCTTCTACAAGGACCTACCAACTGAAGACACTCCAGACAGAAGCAGGGCCACAGACCGAATTTACACTCACATCCCTTCAATCATTATGCGTCCCATAAACCCTTTGGAGGTGGATACAACTATTCAACAAATGACTTAAGGAAAAGCTTTGGGTCCTGATGACTTCACTATCAATTTATTTCACCATTATTGAAGTTTGGGAGATAGTAGAAGAATCACGCAGAAAATAGTGGGTACTTCTAGCGTTCAATGCCACCTTCTTCATGCTCATCCCAAAGGAGGAGCTTCACCAAGTAAGTACAAACCCATAGCTCTTTGCAATGCCATTTACAAAATCATTTCAAATTTTATTACCAATCTCCTTAAACCACTCCTTCCCCTCCTTATCTCCCCGGAACAAACTGGCTATGGGGAAGGTAGACAGATCCTTGACGGAATCATTCTAGCACATGTGGTCATCCATTCTCTAAAAAAAACCAAAAATCCTGGCATGCTTCTCAAGATGTATCTTTCCAAGGATTTTGACAAAATAAATTGGGCTTACATCGAAAGTGTTGGTAACCCTATATGTCAATTAATTACAACTAACACACAAGATGCTCAATATAAATTGTCAAACCCAGGGAGGTCTTTTATTTCAATGGAAATAAGCACAATCTATGCATAAACATTTCCAGTAATCGATCAAGTGAATAGAGATACTAATCCTACCTATCTACTCAGCCAAACTCATTCCATAAAGAAAAATAATCTAACTCATACATGTAGGAACTCAAAGTGCAGCTACCTTCCTAAGAAATCAACCTAACAGTTACTGATCTAAGAATATAAATGAACTAGATTAATTTTGCAAGAAGTTAAATCCTATAATTATCAAACTACAGTATTCAGTCTTTACCAAAATGATTCATCCAACAACTACTGTAACTCAACTATAATCTGCGTAATCTATGAATTCAATTAAAGATACAACAACAACCAAAATTAGAAAATAAACTTGAACTCTAAATTGATAATCATTGGAAATCCTAGGACGCATAAATAATTAAAAGGAATGGAAGATGAGCTTGGATGTAACAGCTATTGAACACACATGCATTAATCAAACTAACCTACACAGTCGACTGTCACACCACACAGTTGTAGCTATTCGTAATGCAAGGAATAAACTACCAATAAAGAATGAAATCATAAATCTCTGTTTCAGCTATCAGAAATATGCCTAATGCAATTCCACAACACACAACAAGAAATGAATTAATATAACTACCTACTTAACTCAGCAATCTCTGTGAGAAGGCGGGCCCTGGCCTTCTAACAGAGATGCCGTGAACTACCACGAATTAAGACACAATAATGGAAGTAACTCTACTCTTCATTAAATATGGTAATTCACAGTCTCAGTTCTCTGTTACAGCCCGTACAAAATGATAATTATCCAACCCCAGACTTTGAAAGCCTTCCCATAATTATACATGCAAAATACAGTTTGTGATCCACTAATTTCGTGCAGCAATGAAGATCTCTGATCTTCGTGCTGCAGAGTTACAACTAAACTGTTACATCCATAATGAATGAGGTCGTTAATCATGAAGGATACTGTTACACTGGCATTCAATGGATCAACGGTTTAACAAATTGGGAGGCATCCTGTCTGTCACAGCTATGTTATGTTCCAGCGACTTGTTACAGCTTCACGTGGAGAGATGCGCAGTCCATTGAAATATGAGGAATCAAATTAGAAGAGTAACAGCTGGCACCATGTATGATTATTTTCCAAGGCATTGCGACTGATACACCTGTGCTTTGATCTTAACTTAATGAAATTATCAACACAAGTTAGCATAAATCGAAGGCTGGAATCCATAACCATAACAATCTTAGGCATTTAATTAAATGAAACAATAATGATGTATACCTTGTCAAGAATGCTGATTAATATGGAAAAATGCATGTATATCGTTTAGGAAAGTATGGTGTAACTGGGAAAAATGATGAAATAGGTATGGTCAGAAAGGGGCATTTCCAGGGCCCAACATCTCCCCCCAACTATCCAATTGCATGTCCTCATGCAACAGCCGATTAGTTAGATCCTGACTCTGATCCTCGTTCATATTATGCAAGTGATTTGAAGGAATCAATTTTGACAATTAGCCATTGGAAACGCTGGTTCTTGTGTGACGGCCTCTCCTTACCCTTAGCAGCTTCGTCTTATATTGGAACTCACCATATTTTCAATTGTGTTGGTCCTTCTGAAACAATATCTTTTCCTTATGTCTCCGTTTCAGAATCTTTTTCTTGAGTTGTAATTCCAACAAAAAGAAATTTTGAGGGCGTTGGTTCTTATGTAACAATGTCCTATTTCTTGATTCTTTTGGCTTGTTGAATCGGTTCAATGTTCTTGAAACAATGAGGCTATGCCATGGGATAATTCCTTTGATTGTCTTGCTCCTGAGGGTTTATGTAATGCTAGGTCCACTACTGTAACTTTATGCCTTTCCATATTAAAAATATCTCCACATTCTGGGCATATCATTTCTGGTTGTCCTTTATTCCCCTGAATGGACGATAAATTCCCCAATTGGTCTATAGCTTCCACCATTGAACTCGCATATTTCTTTGCCTGTTTCTAGCATGTCTCCTTCCATTTTTCTAGTTCTGCACGAAGCACTTGCACCTCCTCCTTTAACAGCTCATTTTCAAACAAAAGATTCTCTATTTGAGGTTCTTCTACAATAGGTTCTTGTGTATCAGTAGGTGGTTAGGGTTTTAAGATGGGAATCCCGATTTCTCCCCCAATAAATTGACCTACTTCTGCTGTAGTAGCCGTTTTGATTTTTCTCCTTTCGTTGGGCTAGATGTCTGGCCTTTGCTTATTAGCCATTCTTTTCTCTTCTGTGGCAGAAAAAATCCTGTCGCCTTAAAAATAGGGCCAAATCCTTCCTTTCAAATTAAAGTTCTTCTTATTTTTGGGAAGGTCTCCACATTCAGAGCTTCTAGACCACTTTCTGCTACTGCTTTCTCCTGACGTTCCTCTTCTACTGTTGCGATTTTAGCTGCCTCAGTTTCAATCTCCTCTTCATCTATCTCCTCTTCATCCTCCAACCAAACTTCTGATGTTCCAGTCCTCCCCCCAATTGAGTTTGAGGAACTCTAGTCCTCATCCACTATCTTTGAAAAGAATTCAGGAGGTGCTCCTGGACGAACCAAAAGTTTCCCTCATGTCAGCTTGTTATATGCTAGGGCCCGTGAGATCAATAATTTAATTAGCCCAAGGTTTGAGAGGGATCATAAGGGGTGTTGAGCTCTTTTAGCATAATAAGCCATGCATTGCAAGGATCTAAGAAGATAGTATGGCATATTTAGCAGCTTACGATAACGTAAATGTGATAGGAGGAAAAATTCATAAATGTAAACAACACTGTACCTCCCTTCACATGTAATATATTTCTTTAAGAAGAGTGCAACTTGGTCCCAAGGACTCGGAAGAGTCTCCAACGTTGTTCCTCTGCCCCATGGTCGAACACTCTCCCCTGCTGCCAGGAAATACTCAGTTGCAGTCGGGTGATGGCGTTTCCGACTAAACCAGCGCTGCCCGATTCTAGGAAGTCCCGTTACCTTTTCCAGGATTACCTCTGAAACATCTACCCTTATGCCTCGAACCTCTGAATGAGTGCTCGTCAAGTTTTGAGCAAATTCAAGGATTGTTTCCCCATGAAAACCATTCAAGCGTTGAAAATAGTCTGTCCACCCCGCTTCTTGAAAGATAGAAAAGACATCTATGTTCTTATACAAAGATTCTTTTGTTAAAGGCTCATACCTCACAGGGATACCCATACCACTGAGATTTTTGTGAAATATTGTAACGAATACACCAGTTACAGTTTCGAACATCGAACTGACTACATGTAGACATGGTTGATGGATAGTCGAATTTTGAATTGAGAATTTTTGGAAAGGTGGCACAGTTAATTTTGGGATAAAACCTGTGGTAGGATTATCGCACAAGTCAGGTAGAACAACAGTCAAATCATAAGTACGAGTAACAACTTTAAACATGATTTTGGTTTAGTTGATTTGTTGTGGATCAATGATAGGGGTAAATAACAAGTATAACCATTATTGCTTGCGATGTCAATAGATGCCTAATCATGATTATAGTTAGAACCCGTACCTTCAAAATCAATGCTCAAGACACCACTTTGTTGTGGCATGATATTTCACAGTCGCATCTCTGGTAGAATACGCATGTGCCAAGATGAGTTGGACACCGCCAACCAAGCTGATAAGTACATTCACACTGATAGGAAAACAAGACGGCCCAATAATTTCCTTCATTCTTGGCAGACTGTCATTCGAGCTGTAGAGTCATCATTTAAATTCGAGCCAGGTCAGATCATTAACGGCGAGACTGTTCCAAAAGGCAAACAATCTAGCGGAGTTGCAGACAATGAATAAGAATGAAGACTTGAGCAGAGTTCGGTGAAATATGGCAGAGTTCCAGCTGCAAAAATTTGGAGAAAAGGAAAAAATAGTGGAATAGCAGCTGCTAGACTTGGCGGAATGGGAAAAAGTGGTGGAATTGCAGCTGCTAGTAAAAAGCGAAAAATGAAATGGGAATGGCGGAGTCGCAGCTGATAGACTTGGCGGAATAGGAAAAAAGTAGCAGAGTCGCAGCTACTGGCAAAGGCAAAAATGAAATGGAAATAGCGGAGTCGTAGTTGCTAGACTTGGCGGAATAGGAAAAAATAGCGGTGTCGCAGCTGCTAGAAAAAGTGAAGGGGATAAAGATAAAGGAGTTGCAACTGCGAAACTTGGAAAAATAAGCAAAAGTAGCGGAGTTGCAGCTGCTGGAAAAGTTAAGTGAATGGAAAATAGCGGGATTACAGCTGCGAAAATTGGAAGAATGAGTAAGGTAGGGAGTCGCAGCTATGCAAAATGAGTAATAGGTGGATTTTTAGATGGCTGATGAAAACTAACAATTCATCCATCTTCTTCAAAAGAGATTTATTAGATCAGGAAACAATGTAAGGTGCCTGCAATTGTCTGGCCCAGTCACAACTATTGTTCCTCCAATTAATTCCTGCACACAATTCTTCAAAACAAACCTGATCAAGTGTAAAATGAAAATTAGATAAAATACAGAATGAAAAATAAATTATTTATGTACAAATTATGTGGATATTGCAGTTCTTCAAAATTCATGGGGATTGAGAAAAATATGTCCCCTGGCGTTAATTGATATTCTGGATCAGCTGCAACATGTGAAACGAAAGCATCCTTTGAGATCGGTTTGTGATGCAGTCGTCACCGATGACTATTTGCGAATAATGGTGTCTTTTTTTCATCAATGGTGATCAACCAGACTGTTCCATTGTCAAATACTCGATCTATTTTATAAGATCCCAACCAACAAGTGCCTAGCTTTCCCTTGAAATCCCTCTTAAACTGTGAATCATATCACAGAGCCCAGTCTCCTTCCTGGAAGACTTTCTTTTTTATGAATCTATCATGCCATTTAGAGCACTGTTGTTGGATTAAAGTTGTATGATTTACTGATGATGTGCGCTTTTCATCCAATTCATTAAGCTGATTCAATCGGTTCCTCTGTGCTTCTGATAAATCCAGATTTGCTTCTACAGCTATTTTCAAAGTCCTGATTTCAAATTCAATTGGGAAAACAACATTCTTACCATACACCAATTCATAGGGGGAAAACTAGTAGTGTTATGCCATGTAGTGCGATAGGCCCATAGTCCCTTTGGAAGTCTCTTAGCCTAATCTTTACGATGGCTTTTCACTATCTTTGTCAAAATAGCCTCGATTACCTTGTTTGAACTCTCCACTTGGCCATTGGCCTGTGGATGATATGGCGAGGCTATTCTGTGTTGAACATGAAATTTTTGTAACAACGCTTCCAGTTTATGAGACACAAACTGCGGTCCACCATCTGTGATAATTTCCTTGGGTACTCCGAACTAAGTAAAAATTTCTTCATCAATCACAACCTGATCTTTAGCATTAACCAAGGCCACAACCTCCACCCATTTGCTCATGTAATCTGTGCAAACCAAGATGTGAACTTTCTGTTTTCAGGGAGGTTTGATAGGCCCTACGAAATGCAGATCCCATCTATCAAATGGTTCAACCACGAGATGTGGTTGTAAAGGAATTTCATCTAATCTGTTGGGTTGGCCAATCCTTTGGCAGCTATCACATGCCTGAACATACTTCTTTGCATCCCTGAACAATGTGGGCCATGAATAACCCATTCTCAAGACCTTATGACCCGTCCTTTTGTCAGCAAAGTGTCCCCCACAGGGCTCATCATGGCAAGCTTTAAGGATACTAAAAACTTCATCTTCTCTAACACATCTTCTGATTTCTAAATCAAGCCCTGTGTAGAAAAGATGTCCATCAATCCAGCAATACCTAACACTTTGTTGTATGATTTTTCTTTTTTCTCTCTTCGACAGATGTGCTGGGAGCTTACCTGCAACCAAAAAGTTAGCAAAAATATGCATACCATGGGGAATGAGCTGATACTACAAACAAATGTTCATCAGGAAAGGAATCTTTGACTAGTAAATTGTCATCAATGTTAGTAAGTTGAGATAATAAATATGCAACAACGTTTTGCTTGCCTGGTCTATCAATAATTGTGATGTCAAATTCCTGTAACAATAACAACCATCTAGTAACTCTAGCATTCATGATTGGTTTATTCATTAAATATTTGATGGCAGAATGATCAGTGTGCACAAAAGTGGAATATCCAATAATGTAGTGTCTAAATTTGTTGATGGCATAAACTATGGAAAGGAATTCTTTCTCGGTGATAGTATAGTTGAGTTCAGTAGGAGATAAGTTCTTACTAATGTAATAAATTGCATAAGGAGCATTACCTTCCTGCTGTCCTAAAACTGCTCCAATGGCAGTGTATGAAGCATCTGAAGAAATATGAAAAGGTAGAGCCCAGTTGGGCCCTCGTAAGATGGGTGTTGTAGACAGCCTTTTCTTTAGCTCAGTAAATGCTGCTTGGCATGCATCATTACAAACAAAATGTGCATCCTTCATCAACAAAGTGAACAAAAGAAGAAGCTAGTTTGGAAAATTTTTCTATGAACCTTCTATAATAGCCAGCATGCCCCAAGAAGCTACGTACATCTTTTTGTGTTCCAGGAGTTGGTATATTTTCAATTACCTTGATTTTGGATGGATCTACCTGGATACCATCAGAAGAGATGAAGTGCCCCAGAACTATGCCCTCGCTCATCATCATATGGCACTTTTCAGTGCTTAAAGAGAGTTGGATTTGTTCACAACGTTTCAAGACATTTTCTACAATTTTCAGTGCTTCTTCATAACTATCACCATATGGAGTAAACTCATCCATAAAAATATCCATGCAATCATTTACCATCTCTGAAAAGATTCCAATCATTGTTCTTTGAAATGTGGCTGGTGCATTACACAACCCAAAATGAAGTACCCGGTATGCAAAAGTACCCCAGGGACAGGTGAAAGTTGTTTTGTCTTGGTCTTCTGGAGCAATCTAGATTTGGTTATAGCCACTAAATCCATCCAAAAAGAATAAATACTTCTTCCCAGACAAGGTATCAAGGACTTGATCGATAAAAGTTAAGGGAAAGTGGTCCTTCTGCGTTTCCTTGTTCAATTCTCTGTAATCCACGTAGACCCTCCATTTCCCATTTTTCTTTGGCACAATCACGAGTGGAGAAACCCACTCACTGTCTGAAATCGGGTATATAAATCATTCTTCCAAAAGTTTTTGGATCTCCTCTTTCACTATGTCTCTTAGGTTCAGGTTCATCCTACGTTGTGGTTGACACACAGGCCTGGAGTCGCTCTTAATATAAATGTGATGGGTGCACAGATTAGAAGGAATACCTTTCATGTCTGTGTACTCCCAAGCAAAATCTCCTCTTCATTGTTCCAGCTCACTAAGCGCAAGGTTTGGATTGATGTTCAATGTTTTCCCTGGCTCGATTTCTACTGGAACACTTTTCAAATTTTTGAGTACTGGAATTATACTGGCATCACTGAATAGAGTTTCTTCTGTAATATTTTCTTGTTCTTTCTCATCAAATGTACTGTCGAGAATCTGGTAAACATGCTTATTGACGGACGTGGGCTCACTGATGAAACTGTTAATGGTATTGTCTTTTGTTTCATCTTTAAACGTTAAGGCTCTCCCTATCATTAATAACGTCTGAACACCTTCCTCCTCTCCAAATCTACCCAAAGTGGAGTTTCAGCTTCTATGCTTGGTCGAGCAGGAGGGTATAAGGTTAGGCTTTTGATCTCAATCCCGTCTGAGATGGTCATAAATCCTGATCGATAGCTGATACAGGCATCTGCTGTCGCCAACCACGTTCTTCCCAGGATCAGTGGATGTGCCCCCAACTGAGACTTCGACTGTAACACCAAGAAGTCCGTAGGGTATTCCCATGAGTCAACAGAGATTACTAGGTCGTCTAAGATCCCCTTAGGCTTGATTGTTGATCTGTCAGCAAGTTCCAAAATGGTAGGGGTAGGCCGAAGGTTAGTGAGTCCAAGTTTCTTCATAGTTTCTATGGTCATAACGTTAATAGCCACACCTAAGTCTACCAAGACATTGGGGATTTGTTTGTTTCCTATGTGAACTGTCATAGTAGGATTCCCAGGGTCATCGTATTTTGCCACAGGAGTCTTCCCCGTTATCAATTTGGAAAGTTTTCCCAATACGTGGACAGTGGGAGGATCCCTGGGATTTCTTCCTAGTTTCGTGACACACAAATCTCTAACAATCTTAGTATAAATGGGTACGTCATGGATGGATTGTAACAGTGGAATCTTGACATACAAATTTTTCAATTCCCCTAAGAGATTGAATCGGGGTTGTTCCACTGTTTTCTGCAGGGCCAATCATTCAAGCTATGGCGGTTCTCTCATCAATTGTGTAGGTTGTACTTCATCATGTGTTACTTCCTGAGTTTCAACCACTGTTTCGGTAGGAATATCAGCATCCTAAATAATGGGGATTGCTTAATGAAGCATATTCTCATAGTGCTGATTCACTCCAGTTTCAGTCACTAGGGATGGAAAATCCCTAGTGATGATGGGTTCCAGTACCCTCCCTGATCGTAATTGTATATCATTGCAAGGAAATTGGGAAATGGAATACACAGGCATGTTGGTAGTCTCAAATTGATGGACTGCTTTATTGTTCGGGTTTGGGTTAGGTTGTGCAGGTAGTTGTGGTCAAAGTGGCGCATTCGTAGGTGCGACATTGTTTTGGAATTGCAGCAGTGGCTGTTGGTATTGTTGGTGAGGATACTGTTGAGGAGGGTACTGTTGATACTGAATCTGGTGATGGGGAAAGTTATTTCCTTGGCAAGAATTTCTCCAGTTGGAATTCCAAGGAGCTTGATTGTTTGACTGCTGTGACTATGGTGTCCAAGAATTAGGATTTTGCATTAGGTTCTGAGATGGATGCCACTTATTATTAGAATAATGTGAAGGGAATTGTGTATTCATATTATTCATCCCATTCATATTATTCAAAAAAATGATGGGTCCTGATTCATACCTTGATTGCAAGGATACCATGGTTTCTTCTGTGCAATGAAGTAAGCTTGTTCCACATCTGAAGTGGATGCCTACATAACTACTTTGACCTTAGGTAGTTAGGGACATTCCTTGGTGTCATGCTCCAATGCACATATTCTACATATTTCTGCTTTGTCCAGCAGGCATTCCTTTAGTGGGTGCTTTTTCCTACATTTGGGACAGAATACACCAAGTGTAATATCTTCTACTACTTGCCTCTGTTTTGCTCTCAAGACATCTAACTCTAAGGAAATGGAGCTCATCATATCAGTTTTAAAATTCTCCAGCAAGTTTCCTATCTTTGCTCAAGTGGCTCCTCCACTAGCTGACTTCTGTGTCCTAGTGAAGACATCCTGATCTCGATCCTTCTCTCGTTTGTTAGTTCTAGAGGATCCCCTTGAGTACCTTCGACATAATTCAATGATCTTCTCAAAGGGTTCTTTTGAGATGTCCCCTTTCCCCAACAAATTCAACATATCAAGGCAATATTCCTAATTCCTCGAAGCAAAATAATCTTAAGTACATATTTTCCAATCTCAGTGTGTCCAGACCTTTGTAAATTGTACAACAATCTTTCCACAAAGTCTTCCAAGCTCTCCTCTTCCTTTTGAACCATTTTAAACAACTCTTCCTTTCTACCCTGGTTCTACAATATTCTTGATATTTAGAAAGAAAGGTGTGTTTCATTTGGTCCCAAGTAGTAATGGTCTCACGACCTAGACTCATGAACCAGCGCAGAGCATTTCCTTTCAAGGTGGTTGGGAATAGTTTCAGCTTTTGAGCACTAGAGGTATAGTCATAGTTGCGAAAAAGGATATCAAACTCAAAAAGAAATTCATCAGGATCTTCAGAAGACTTACCATGGAAATTCAGGAGAACTACTGGTGAGATGTTTTTCATGGGAGCTGCTTCAGGTGTCTGGAGGATAGGTAATTCTGATGTAGCCACAATGTTACCAGGCTAAATATCTTCCACTTCTTCTTCCTGTTTTTCCCTATGTTCATTCTCTCCTTCCTGTTCTCTATTATCCATGTCGATAGTCCAAAATTTAATGGCTTCCTTTATGCATTCCTCCTCTTCCCTTGCTTCTTCTTCTCTCCTCCTCTCTTCTTCTCGCCTTCTCTCTTCCTCTACTTCTTGGTGAGTCTCCAACCACACTTCTTTAGTAACTCTGGTTTCGTTGATATGATAAATCTCCTCTCTATCTGGTACATCCATGACGATTCCCTTGTCTTCATGAGGTTTCTTTTCTGCAATGGGAGTGGATGGTCCCGTTGTATTCTCCACAGTTGATGCTGAATTCTCAAGATTGGGAGGAAAATAATTTCCTCTTCCTGTAGACAACCACGGTGGTCTGGTAGAAGAATCAGCCAAAATGTTGGTCACCCTATATGTCAATTAATTACAACTAACACACAGGATTCTCAATATAAATTTTCAAACCCGGGGAGGTCTTTTATTTCAATGGCAATAAGCACAATCTATGCATAAACATTTCTAGTAGTTGATCAAGTGAATAAAGATAATAATCCTACCTATCTGCTTAGCCAAACTCATTCCATAACGAAAACTAATCTAACTCATACATCTAGGAATTCAAAGTGTAGCTACCTTCCTACAGAAATAAACCTAGCAGTTACTGATCTAAGAATAGAAATGAACTAGATTACTTTTGCAAGAAGTTAAATCCAATAATTATCAAACTACAATATTCAATCTTTACCAAAATTATTCATCCAGCAACTATTGTAACTCAACTATAATCTGCCTAATCTATGAATTCAATTAAAGATACAACAACAACCAGACTTAGAAAATAAACTTGAACTCTAAATTGATAATCATTGGAAATCCTAGGAAGCATAAATAACTGAAAGGAATGGAAGATGAGCTTGGCTGTAACAGCTATTGAACACACATGCATTAATCAAACTAACCTACACATTCTACTGTCACACCACATAGTTGCAGCTATTCGTAATGCAAGGAATAAACTACCAATAAAGAATGCAATCATAAATCTCTGTTGCAACTATCGGAAATATGCCTAATGCAATTCCACAACACACAACAAGAAATGAATTAATCTAACTACCTAACAGAGATGCCCTGGCCTTCTAACAGAGACGCCGTGAACTACCATGAATTAAGACACATAAATGGAAGTAACTCTGCTCTTCATTAAAGATGGTAATTCACAGTCTCAGTTCTCTGTTACAGCCCTTACAAAATGATAATCATCCAACCCCAGACTTTGAAAGCCTTCCCATATTTATACATGCAAATCACAGTTCGTGATCCACTAATTTCATGCAGCAATGAAGATATCTGATCTTCGTGCTGCAGAGTTACAGCTAAACTGTTACAGCCATAATGAATGAGGCCATTAATCATGAAGGATTCTGTTACACTGGAAGTCAATGGATCAACTATTTAACAAATTGGGAGGCGTCCTATCTGTCACAACTATGTTCTGTTCCAGCGACCTGTTATAGCTTCACGTGGAGAGATGCGTTGTCCCTTGAAGTATGAGGAATCAAATTAGAAGAGTAACAGCTGGCACCACATATGATTCTTTCCCAAGGCATTGCGACTGATACACCCGTGCTTTGATCTTAACTTAGTGAAATCAACACAAGTTAGCATAAATCGAAGGATAGAATCCATAACCATAACAATATTAGGCATTTAATTAAATGAAATAATAATGATGTATACCTTGTCAGGACTGCTGATTAATCTAGAAAAATCCATGTATATGATTTATGAAAGTAGGGTGTAACTGGGAAAAATGATGAAATAGGTATGGTAAAAAAGGGGCATTTCCAAATCCCAACATAAAGAATCCTTCATGCCTTTGGATTCACCCCTTCATGGACCAAATGGGTGTTATCTTTGATCTCCACCCCTTTTCTCTCCATTCTTGTCAATGACGCTCCATCAACCACCTTTACCCCCTCTAAAGGAATTCTTCAAGGGGACCTCGTCTCCCTTTCTTTATTCATCCTCATGGCAGATGGCTTGGGACACATGATTAAGGACAAGTGTTCATTGGGCCATCTCAAAGGTCTTATTTTGAATGAAAATCCCCCACTCACACACCAACAATTCGTTGATGACAACCTCTTAATGGGTCACCCCTCTGTTTAAGAAGCATGAACCTTGCACCACATTCTTCAAGTCTTTTCAAAAGCCTCGGGAACCACAATGAACCTTGAAAAATCCCACATCTTCTTTTTTGATACTCCAATCATTAATCAGAGGAATATTGCTAGAATCCTTAGTTTTACCATAGACTCCCTCCCCTCCAAATACTTGGGAGCCCCATTAATAGACACAACCATTAAAAAATCTTCTTAGCAGGAACTTCTTGACAAACTTGATCAAAAGCTGTCTTTTTGGACATTCAGATCCCTAAATCTAGCAAGGCGCCTTGTCCTCTTAAAATATATCCTTCAAGCTATGCCTCTCTACCTCTTCTCCATCCTTGCAGCTCTAAAATGGGTCCTAAAAGCTATTAAGAAACTACAATGTACATTTCTTTGGGGAGGTGACAAAAACTACCTCAAATGGCCTCTTTTTAAATGGGACACAATCTATACACTCAAATCAGAAGGAGGCTTGGGTCTGAATTATCTGTCCAAAAGCAATGAAGTGCTAAGCGCCAAAATCTAGTGGAATTGGGTAACACAGAATTCAACTCCTTGGGCCCAACTATGGAACAAAAAATATGCCCCTACTTGGGACCCTCAGGAAATAATTCGCTTCAATTCCTCAACTCATGGTTCTCTCATCTGGAATGCCACAAACTCTCAAAGGTATCTAGTTCAACAACATAGTCTTTGGGAGGTTAGAAATGGAGCCTCTTCCCACTTCTGGATGGACTCCTGGAAACAAATTTGCATCCTAGAATGTATCCTACAGGCGCCCTCCATCTTAGATTCTATTCAAACATCTGAAAGTAACCATGTAAAATACTTTTGGACTAATAACGATATGAATGATTTAAGGACCTGGAAGCATCCTAGGGACTAGGGGGATACCCATCAATAATAATGATATGGATAGAATTTGGCAGGATCTTCATGTGATATTTTGGAGGTTAGACCACTCAGCTATAGCAGACCTCACTAAACTCACTCAATAAGTGCAGAAAGAAGAAGAAGAAATGTTGATTCAATAATCACTCATACACAAGAAAATGACAAAAACCATTGTATCATACATCAACTGTAAGTTGGCACTCTGAATAGTGAATAATAGCTGAATACAATCAAATGAATTCGAAATGCCTCCTAAGGTCATTCAAATTATCCTCAATGTGTGGCTTGGATGAAATTGGAGACATCATCCAATCAGTAATAGTGGTCACAAGTGGTCAAACATCAGTCAAATGAGTCTAATTGAGTCTAACTGGTGCATGTGGCACAAATGTAGGGAATCAGACTCCAATGTGGGCGCATGAAGAGTTGTCTGTAGTCAATATAGATGATCTAGTATCTATGGAGGTCTATCTAAGTGGTTCAGTTAGTTAAACTAGTAATAAGTCCTCAAATCAAGGAACATATCCACTAATCATGGAACTAACTGAAGAATCTCCTAAATAGGTGGAAGAGGGTGCACTTGTACTCCAGTGATGCAAACAAGGGTGCATTTGTGGCTAGGAGGGCTAGAACTGAGCATAAACAAGCTCCTGGGGTAGAAAAACTAGGGACCAGGTGCTGGGAGACTACCATACTAATGAATGGATGCATGCATGATGACTGGATGCACACAAGTATGCAAATATAAAAATGATAGTGAGAATATTCCAACACCCCCCCCACAAGCCAAACTATCAGGAACAATTGAAATAATTAATGGTAGGGCCCTAGTAACTAAAACCAAAGGTCACCCTGTACAACAATCTAAATAAATAAAGTGAGGAAATAGGGAAAACCTAGTGGGAAGAAATGCCCCCCTCAAGATAGACTATGGTAGGATAATTAATCATGTACATCACTCACCCCACGAAGAGATCTAAGGTAAGTCTACTTCTTCACTGAGAATGTCTTAGTGAAGATATCTGCAATCTTCTCTTCTATCGGAAGGTAGAGCAGTGATATGGTACAATCATGCACCAATCCTTGGATGCAATGCATGTGTATCTCGACGTGTTTGGTTTTTTGTCTCAGAACCAGATCTGTAGAAATCTTGATAGCACTCTGATTGTCACAATAGATGACTAGTGGAGTACTGAATCGAATCCCAAACTCTGACAAGATGCCCCGCAACCAGATGCACTGTGTGGCCTCTGCACCTATATACTCAGCTTCTGCTGAAGAAAGAGCTAAGGTAGTCTACTTTTTGCTCGACCAACAGATGGGTCCAGATCCAATCATGAAAACAAAACTAGATGTTGAATTTCGATCTGAGCTGTCTCCAGCCCAATCTGAGTCAGTATAGCCAACAAGGTTCAGAGGAGACCCAGCTGCATAGTGAAGACCATAGGTATTTATCCCTTGCAAGTAATGAAATATCTTATTTTCTTCCTTCCAGTGAATCTCATGAGGCTCCTGCATGTATCTGGAGACAACACTGATTGCATAGGAAAGATCAGGTCGAGTGTGTGTAAGAAACAATAGACTTCCAATCAACTGCCGATACAATGTACTATCCACATGGAAGAACCATATTCAAGTATGATCCTTGAAAGAAAAGGAAATGCTGCTGGTTTGCATTCACTCAAATGGAACCTGTCAAGAAAATATGAAACATACTTGGACTACGTAACCTTGATTCCTGAATCACTCTGAGTGACTTCAAAACCAAGAAACTGTCTCAACAATCCAATATATGACATGGAGAAAGAGTCATGAAAATATTTTTTTATAGATCTGACGCATGAAGTGTTGCTCCCTGTAATCAATAGATCATCAACATATAGAACAATCAAAAGTAGAGAGTCACCTTCATGTCTCATATAGACATTCGAATCATATTTGCATCTCATGAAATTTTGTGATAGAAGGAAGGAGTCCATTTTTGCATACCAAGCTCGGGGAGCTTGCTTGAATCCATAAAAGGACTTCCTCAATATGCATACCGATGAAGAGTCTTCAACATACCCCTCAGGTTGCTTCATGTATATCTCCTCCTCTAGATCTCCATGAAGGAAATCACTCTTGACATCCATGTGATGCACTTCCCAGTGCTTGGATGCAGTAAGATCAAGAACAAGACGGATGGAATCCATCTTAGCAACAAGAGTGAATGTCTCTGAGTAGTCAATCCCATGGACTTGGGAGTAACCGTTTGCAACCAGTCAAGCCTTGTATTTTCCAGTGACCCCATCAGAGTCCATCTTAGTTCTCTAAACCCACTTTCATTGAACAAGGTTCCTCCCAGGAGGGAGAGAAACAAGC
The DNA here is from genome assembly GCA_027924585.1 of Larix kaempferi. Lineage (NCBI taxonomy): Eukaryota > Viridiplantae > Streptophyta > Pinopsida > Pinales > Pinaceae > Larix > Larix kaempferi. Next base: position 11,808,840 of record BSBM01000487.1, read on the forward strand.
TCCCAAGTTTCATTTCTTTGAAGAGAATCATACTCTTCATCCATAGCTACTACCCATCTTGGATCTTGGTAGGCTTCAAAGAATGTCTTTGGATCTGATCAAATCATAAGAAAGCATCTCTCAGCTAGAAATGGATCTGTGTGAGAGGGAAGATCAGATCTGGTTGTTCTTGAAGATGGTGGATCTCCAATAAGATCACTAGTGGATGCAGTAGTAGTGGTGGCCCATTTTGCAATAGGAGTTCGAACCTTAGGTGCTAGATCTTCGGGTTCTTATGGATCTGTATATAGCATTCACTGTACCTTCTGAATCTTCTTTTTCTCAACCTTCTTTGTTGGATCTTTTCCATTCAAGCAACATTTGCAGGTGCCTTGGGAAAACTTGATATTGGGAAGCCCTTGAACCATATCTTTAGTATGCATGTCTTGCAAGTATTGATAGTTGATATGCCCAAATATTTCATGCCATAGCCTACTCTCTTCATTTGCATGAGTGTGAAGAGAAGACTGTTTAGAGAGAGGTAGGAAATGGGATAACTCATAGAGTTTCGACTTGTGGTTTGCAACACCTTTTGCAATGGTATATCCTGATACCATGTATTGAATTTCGACCTCATTTGGAGAGAAGATCACCCTATTTGGCTCTCCAGTATGGGTCATCTGGTAGACTGGAAGTAGATTTTTAGTGAGTATAGGGAAATAGAGCACATATGAGAAGTACCCATGATAAAGTTTGATTCTTCCAATCCCCTCAGAGGAGACCTCAGAATCATTTCCCAACATGATGGATTGTCCAACAGTGGATTCGAAACCAGTGAAGAGATCTTTAGAGGAAGACATGTGTCTTGATGCTCCTGAATCTATGCTGAAGGAGGACTGTGTTTTTGCACCTACCATGAGGGCATGGCATCTCTCTTTATCCTTTGATCTTGATGGTTCACCTTCTTTCTTTCTAGCACATGCAGGCACTGGAAGATTATTTTTTCAAGAAGTGAATCCATGAGATCTATGGTATTCTTCATACATGAACTCTCAGGATGGAATCCTCTGTTGCAGTATGTGCATTTGGATTTCCCCTTCTGAGTTTGCTTGTCTTTCTTAGGATTTGAAACTGCATCTGACCAATTTGGAGCCTCCTTCTGCTTTTGGTCATTCGACCTCCTTTCAGAAACTTTTTGTTTCCCTTTACCATTCACTCTTCTCATCTCAATGGCTGCAAGAGCTGAATCCAATTTGGTTTTTATCACTCCCATGTGCACTAGCTTCTCCTCCTCAAGTGTGAGGGATTGGATGAAATCTTCAAGAGAAGGGAAATTCCATCTTGGAATGGTAAACTTTGCTGACTGGAAGGTCGAAACAAACACTGAATAATCAGGGCCTAGCTTCGACAGTATGGCAAGGATGATTTGTTTTTCTTCCTTCTCAATCCCATACCTTTTCAACTATGAAATCAAGTTCTTGAACTTATTGAGAAACCCAGTGATAGTTTCAAATTTGCTTGGGCTCAAGGTGATGAGCTCATTTTCTAAATTATGACCCTTCAAGTCATCCTTCTAACTAAGAAGAGATTCGAGCTTGTCCCAAACCTCCTTTGGAGTTTTCAAATCGATAACATGAAAGTGTAGGTCTTCAAAAATGCTAAATAGCAGTAGTCCTACTGCTTCATCAAGCTTGTCTAAGTACTTGGATTTCTCTACTACACCAGTGGGCGCAATTGTAGATCCATTCACCACTCTAGAAATTCTCTTCGACTTCAAGAAGATGTCCATCTTTTCCTTTCATTCGAATTATTTGAATGAATTAAACTTGAGATCCATGATACTGAAGAATTCGAAGTTGAAGAGGGGATAGTCCTGCAATACAAATGAGAGTTATGAAATGGAGATCTGTTGCAATTCGAATTGAACACTGCCTTAGGACACTGAGCACATGTGACTGGGTCCTTCACACCTAGCTAGACCTCACCAGATTGCTCCAGTGAATTCAAGTAAATAGCACCAGGATTTGCTGTGGAAACCCAGAAGCTTCTGGTGCTCAATGAAAGACAGTTGCTCAAAGAATTGCTGCAACTACTACTGTTGCAATTCGAATAGCTTCTTCCAGCTCTGATACCATGTGATATTTTGGAGGTTAGATGACTCAGCTGTAGTAGACCTCACTAAAACTCACTCAAGAAGTGCAGAAAGAAGAATAAATGTTGATTCAATAATCACTCATACACAAGAAAATGACAAAATCTATTGTATCATACATCATCTATAAGCTGGAACTCTGAATAGTGAATAATAACTAAATACAATCAAATGAATTCGAAATGCCTCCTAAGGCCATTCGAATTATCCTCAATGTGTGGCTTGGATGACATTGGAGACATCATCCAATCAGTAATAGTGGTCACAAGTGGTCAAACATCAGTCAAATGAGTCTAACTGAGTCTAACTGGAGCATGTGGCACAAACGTAGGGAAGCAGACTCCAATGTGTGCGGATGAGGAACTGTTAGTAGTCAGTAAAGCTGATCTAGTCTCTATGGAGGTCTATCTAAGTGGTTTAGTCAGTTAAACTAGTCATCAGTCCTCAAATCAAGGAACATATCCACTAATCATGGAACTAACAGAAGAATCTCCTAAATAGGTGGAAGAGGGTGCACTTGTACTCCAGTGATGAAAACAAGGTGCATATGTGGCTAGGAGGGCTAGAACTGAGCAGAAACAGGTTCATGGGGCTGAAAAAATGGGGCTAGGTGTTGGGAGACTACCATACTGATGATTGGATGCATGCATGATGAATGGATGCATGCAGACATGCAAATATAAAAAATCATGGTGAGAATATTCCAACACTGCAATAACGGAGGATCTAGAATCAATAGGAACCAAATATTATTATGTGGGGTCACAATTCGGTTGGCATGTTTACAGTCAAAGAGCCTTATCAATTGCACACTCAACATAACATAGAACAAAATGATCCCATTTGGTACAAAATCCGGAACATGAAAACATGGCCATAAGTCATAATTTTTCTATGGTTGGTCTTCCATAAATGCTTTCTCTCATGGGGCAATCTCATAAAGCGAGGATTCTATGGACCGTCCAAATGTGTACTTTGCCAAAACCAAGAAGAAACAATGGAGAATATGCTGGACACTTTCCCTTTCTCCAGTGATCTATGGGATAAAATAACTCTGTTATATAGAAGAACTAATCGAGTAAATGGGAATTTGGTGCAGAACATCAAGAACTAGAATGATAAGCCTTCCCAAAATGCTATCTTGAATCGTTTATGGACCTTAATTCTAGGATTCGTTGTTTGGTAAATTTGGAAGGAGCGTAACCAAAGGATTTTTTAAAATAAGACCATGAATGAGGACACAGTGTGGGCCATGTGTAAAAACCACATCCTTGATACTCTTTTCCTCAATAAATGGGCAGAATAAGATTTCCAAGCCAATCAAATGGAAACCAAAATAATGCAAAACTGGGGTCTTACCATACAACCTCAGAAAATTCTCACTACTTCCAGATCTAGGGCAACTTTGAGCCCTAACAAATGGATTTGTCCACCCACGATCTTCTTCAAGCTCAATTTCGACAGCGCCTCCAAAGGAAATCTAGGGCCGGTTGGGTTTGGTGGAGTTTTTCAGGATAACTCACGGAAAATCACTCACCTCTACTATGGGAATCTCGACCATGATAGCAATAATGCAGCTGAACTAGCATCGCTCATATATGGGATCCATATTGCTACAAAATGGTCTCTCCTTCCTTTGGTGATGGAGGGGGACTCTTAGATAATATATCACTAGCTAGAAAAATACAATGCAGAGCTCAAATAAGCAAACTCTAACCAAGTTGGAGGCTTGGCTATGGTCTCTCCCAACTAACTGATTCCTTACCCACCTTAGGATAAGTTACGCTTTATCATGTCAAGAGGAAAGAAAACGTAGTGGCTGCTCAACTAGTGAACGAAGGGGTCTCCTGTAACTTAGGCCTTCGTGACATGGATTTGGAAATACTAAATGAAACAATGCTTAAAATAGATTGCCTCAATCTATCCAAGCAAGATTGCCACTCCCCAGATGTGGGTGATCTTGTGGAGTACAATGAGTCAGGCCGAGAAGCCACCACTCCCCACCACATGGCTCCTTCTCGACCGAACCACCATGCAATTTAAAGCTTTCCCAAATCGATGCTCTCGGCTTTTATGAGGTTAATCTCCCAAGTGAGTTGCAAAGTTGGCCCCAATACTATGACAATCATTCCATTTTAGTGCGAATATATGGTAGGAAGGAATGTCGTATCCAGGCTATTTGATAGCATTTGGTACAATATTTTGAGGTTGTGCAGTAGAAATTCAGGTAGTGTTTCTCTTGTTTGTTTGGTTGGTTGGTCGCTCATTGCTTGTCTCAACCTCATCGTCTTAGGATTCTGGTTTCTCCAAGCTCCTTTTTTATGGGGATAAATCCCACTTCTCCGTGGTTCTGTTCTGCATTTTGAAAAGGATTCGAGCTCCCTAGCCTGAGATTCATTATGTCTCGACAACCCAGAGCCAACCCTCGTCATGGTGGAAAAGGCCGTGGGCACTCTGGAAATCATGGACGCAGAGGTTCGATTGATTTTTTCTATGACATCTTTGTTCCAGTGCATCTAAGAACCATGTTAGATGACTGGGAGGAGGAATTGGTGTTCAACAAATGATGATTCAAAGGGAAAGGATTAGACACATACACTACTGGCTAGTGAAGAATTCACTCGCTCAGATTCTCATGCACTCACAGGATTTCAATCAAGAGAATAATTCCTCACCCCCTCCATCCCCAACTCCAGTTCCTCACATGACATCCTCTCTGGTCTCCTCTTAGGTTTCCAAACTTGTGGTGCATCTTGACGCTCAACAAGGAAAGGAACCCTCGACAATAGGCAACAAAACTAACATTGCTTCGACGAGCGGCCATAAATGCAAGCATGTGGAGTGAAAGAGCTTGGTGGTACCTTCCCTTTAGAGGAAATATGATCTGCTTCCTGCAAAGATGCCCCTCGATTGCACATCTAGTGTTGAGAATTATTGATGCCCCATTCTAAAAGAAAGGCCTGAGGGTGTAGACACTACTAGTAGCCTCAAGTAACTATGTGGTCTTCCTTTTTACTCTTTTTGTTAGCAGTTTAGAATGTGTCATAAGAGCTTGGCTCATGAGACTGATATTTTCTCTATTTCTCGTTTAAACTGTTCACACCAATTGCCATATGAGGCGTTATTTTTGTGTCAAGCACTCAGATGTCGAACCTAAACTACTGTCTTGTTTTTTTCTGTTAAGGGAAACACTCTCTTATATGCTCGCTCTGAAATTTGATGCCTGGGAAGAATTTTAACGGTTTTTAAATTACTTTTTGGTCCAGTGAGAAGCCTATGTTGGATGTCATACCTTAAAACTTTCCTGTGCGTGTACTATTTTTTTTGTATATTAATATAATTTCTCTATGAAACTTACAAAAAATATATATATATTTTCATATCTCAAATTTCTTTTTTTAATTTAACAATTGTTTTAAAGTAATATTATTTGCTTATTGATATATAATGATTTTGTATTAAATGAAATATACATATTTTTAATGCAAGAAAATATATTATTTCATAATTACTATGGTATCTAGTTATAATTTTTTAATTATTTAATTTTAGAAAATATTATAAAAAAATATTTATATTTTATAAAAAAGTATTCTCAATAAAATAATTTTATTTATAATTTGTTATTGTGTTAATCCATTTAAAAGAACTTTGAAAAGTTAGTTTTAAAATATTAATTATAAAATAATATTATATATTAATGTACATACTTTTATTTTTTATAATGATAGTGCCTTGAACAGTTGATTTTACAACTGCATTGTATTTATTGTTTGGAAATTTTTTTCTATAAAAACATTATGCACATAGGTGATTTCATAGTAACCAGAAAAGACACATCAAGAATCAATGCAAGCAAGCTTGACAATGTGGAAGAATGATGACCTATACGATAAGTAGATATATCAGTTCATTTCTCTTGGTATAGTATTATTTCCCTCGCCTTGTTAGTTGTGTCAAGCTTTGTATCAATACTCTTTGACATGTATAGGGGAGAGATGTCATATGTGGGGAAGGTACCAAATGTGGTGAGATTTGTGGTCACCTCACATATCCATTAACATAATCTAATGCATCTAAATAAATAACATAAAACAATTATTTAAATTATATAAAATGTCCAAAAAATTTGCAAAAGGTGGCCATAATATAAATAGGCCCACATCTGATCAGTATCTAGCTTTCTATGACAAATTGTGCAAGTCTAAAAGATATGCCTTACAAGAAACCCTATCCCAATCACATCCTAGACCAATCTTCCTTGCAAAACATCTTATCACTGCTACATCTTGTAGTGATATAACACACAAGATCAATCAAACATTAAAACCTCTTGCCAAAGTCAATGTAAAGATTACAACAACACCATATAATCAAACCCAATGAATGACCAAAAGAGACATATGTTTGAGCATCAAGGCTACCATGAGACCAAAATGGAATAGCACCTGCACAACAAAGGGAGATGAGATGTTCAACTTCACTTGCTTCATTTATCACCAACCCATTTTTCACCAACACACCCTGCATTTAACATGCAATGCATTAGCTACGAACCAACACAATCAAATCAACAATGCACACATAATATCAACCATCATTCTGCTGGAAAGCACAAAGATCAAGCACAAACATCACCAGGACGAGAGTCATAGCCATAAGATCATACTCCAATTGATCCCAACTACACAATCATAAACAAAAGACTTCAATCCATGCCAATTCAAAGAACCAATCGAAACCAACTCACAATTCTATAAATAAACCACAAGTATCCACCATTTTCACTTTACTCACTCAACAATCACTTGAAGGGATCACTGAGAAGAGGTCTCACATAGCACACAACAAACAACACCAGCCACATTATCAAACAGTTCTACTATACCAGGAACATTAACACACATGTATACTATATTAATGCTATAGCTAAGCTTAATTACTTGATTGTGTTGATTTTCCATAAACCTTATGTTCTTTTTTTCATGTTGAATCCCTTCCCGATTCCCTAATATGGGAAACTGTCCATGCACATTAACAATCCCATTCCTATAGATCAAAATACCCTTGACAAAAGACCTTTTTGAACCCAAAACAGAGATCTGTATTCGCGTTTACATTACAAACACAATACAACTACATATTCCAACCCTTGAAAGTATTCAAGTTAACTTGCACATAACAGGTTGTTCATCATGTGGGTTATTACCATTGGAATTGTTGGGAACTGTAATTCTACCATTTGTCTGATTTGAGGAAATAGAACCACCCTAAACCTATTTAATCCTCATTTCATGAATGCAACAAAGCTACATAAGAAGTCATGAAAATCACATACAAATACCTATGGTGAACATGTGCTCAATCATGTAGAAACCTCTTAGTACTCTAGAAATGAGCTAGTGAAAGACATCCTACTGAATGAATGTTGCCAAAGAAACAGGTTAAGAGCACCAACTATTCATTTTCACTCTTGGTGGAATTTTCTAAATGCCAAGTAAAAATTTATGGTTGATATCAACAGCTTAGTGCAATGATGATATAGAATTAGTTGATCTAAAATAGTGCACACCAAAACCACTCTAGGAGGAAGCATATACAGTCTTTCTACCCTTTATATTCAGTTGAAAATTCCTTCGCTGCTAGACTTATAGATGACTAGCCTATTGGTTGTTGCTAGACTTAAGTCAAGAGTGCCAACACAAACCTCTCTAGTGATTCAGTGGAGAGTTAGATAGTAAAACTATTTGTTCTTATGGATGCCAAAAGAAATAGACTCCTATGAACACCACTGAAACAAATACAGAACATAGCATAGAAACAACAAAGGTAACACCGATAACAAAGATATAACATAGAAACAACTAATACATAACGCTACTTGTTGATCCTCAAAGAAAATAAAGAGTTGCCAAGTATTGTAGGGAAGAGCAGAACAAGTGTCTGTAAACAATCATATTTATATGGATTTGAATATATACAAAAACTAAGATCATGTATAGATTGGATACTATCAAAGAACCCTACTAGCTCTATTATTGAAGGATAGACTTAGATTTATACAAATGTACATGCATCTAATAGATAGATGGTTATGGATGTCACTGTAATACAGGTTTATATAGTCATGGCAAGAGGGAACCATGTTGAACAAGCAAGGAGGGCACGAAGACGATCAACTAGGGGCACACAACTATGGCAGACTGTATCAGATGAAGAAATAGACCACAATGCCAATGCAAATGCACTTGATGTTGGTCAACCATCAAACACAATTCAAGGAAAATCCAATATAGATGCTGAGAACTGTTAACACCCAAAAAGTGCTCACTAGCTCATTTCCTTATTCACATGACCCATTTGTCCACTTTTCCACCATTTGAGCCTCTAAAGCCATCAAAAGGTCACCAAAAGACCATAATACACCCATTTTCCCCCTCAAATTGAATATTTTTCCTCAAAAAGGGTCCAGAATTCCCAAAAAATATTAAAAGGGAATAAAAATATTCAAAATATTCAAAAAAGAAAAAAGAAGGGAAAAAGGTACCTAAACCATGTTGGTCAATACCATTGGTTTCCTCAAAACCATAATGGTATTCCCCACCACCAAAAACTATAAAAAGGTGGTAGGGGCTCCTCACTTTCTATCCATGCATTATCTTATCCTCACGCTGTCAAAATCTCCCCTGAGACTTTTGGCCATTTTCAACATCTTGGAGAAGAGACCATTGGAGCTTGGAGCTACTCACCCTTGGAGTTGCTCAACATCATATCCTCACCATTTGAGGTATCTTAATACAAAACATCTATTCTTTAATTTCTTGTTCTTTCCATGAATCGTTTTTAAATTTATTTGTTATATGCACATGTTAGTTTAGATTTAGGTTTAATTCATAATCGTTTTTGCTGTCTATATTGAAACTGCTATCACATTGTTGATAGGTGCCCATTACACAAAGCTTGGTTGCAAAACCAAGCTAACAGTTTTTGGCGACTCCGCTGGCTTCGAATTCTTAGATCTTGGTTTTTTGCTTTAGATCTTAGTTTTTGTTAGTTTTAATCATTTTAATTCACAGATCTGCCATCCTACATAGCAGATCCATTACTGTTCTAGATCTTGTCCCTTTCTGTTGCCATTAAAAACCTGAAATTTCCATTTTCGGTTTCGTTTTTCGGCGTCCATTTTTTGGCTTTTGCCTCGTGGCTTTTCGCCCGATAGTCGTGTGGCTCATCGCAACCTCGCGGCATTTTTCTGCGTGGCACGTCGTGGCTTTGCGGGGATTTTATGCGCTGCACATCATGGCTCCACGGCCATTTTTCGCGCTGCGCATCGTGACTGTGTGACCGAAACCCGCGCTGCACATCGCGTCTTCACGGCCATTTTTCGCGCTCTACATCGCGACTGCACGGCCATAACCCGCGCTGCACATCGCGGCAGTTTTCCCAAAACCCACGATGCTGTTATTTTGAATTTGGCCAATTTTTTAGAAAAAAATTTGCTTTATTTTTTGCCCATTTAGCCTATTTTACAGCATTATTTTTTCTGCATTTTTATAGCCATACTAAATCTTTTTCTATTTATATATGCTCCATAAAAGTCTTTTTAAAAATTTTCAGTAATTGAAAGAAAGATTTTCTGCATTCTATTTAGATCAAAGGTTTTACTGTTTATTTGCTCAATAGTTTGCCCAAGCAATTTTTTAAGAGATCCATTTATTTCTTGAAATATTTATGTTATTTGCTTCCTTTTAAATTATTTCAAAGATCCATTATTTTTTAATAGTTTTTTCAAGCATTTACATTTCAAAAAGTGCCTTTATTATTTTCAAACTAGAAGCGTCTTTTCTTTCATTTGTAATCAATCGCCCAAGCGAGGCAAATCAATTTCAGTTCAATAATCACACGTGCACCCACTCTACCACATTATTTAAACTGAGCCTTAAAATTTACTTTAACTCAACAAACTTTTTAACCCCACTTGGGGAGCACTTAAAAGAATCTTGTACTTAGGTAGAATTGAGGGGATAGGTGTTCCAATAACACCCCTCAATTATTTACATTTGAGACATAGTGGTTTTCCTTTACGGTACCAAAATCCCTTATAATTTTGACATGGTTATCAACCAATTTATCGGGAAGGCCTCTCCCTTAGGAGGGTTGAAGTAGCCAGACTGGTTCCGGAAGTCTGAGTGGAATACCGCAATCCATTCATTAACCGAAGGATACCTTTCGAAGTTCTCAGTGTACACCCGTATGGGGGTACAACGGCGATAGAACCAAACTGCAGATTCACCCAACCGAACGTGTCATGAACGAGGTATCCTAGTTGCCACTCTTTAGGATTGTCTACCCGGTGTCCCTCCTGGTAGGGGGATATCTAGCCGTTGATTCAACACTCTATATTGTCTGACTTGGATTTCATCACCTTGCAGAGAATATCGTTTGTTGACTCACAATACTTCTAGTTAAGTGTTTGCATGATACAATACCCACCTTTGGTCTAGTGAGCACCACTTTTTTCTAGGAACTGTTTGACTTTTGGTATTTTGACCACTTTGTTGGATCCCTCCACTTATTATAGCACAACTATTATAATAAGTGCTTTTGAGGTTGGTTGTTGGCCTGAGAGACTTTATTTTTTCACTCCCCTCTTGCACTCATTGTTGCATTAGGGTTTCGAGTTTTTTACATTACCACCTTCCACTGAAATTTTTAAATATTTCTCACCATTGAGAATTTAAGACAATCTCGCTATCTTCAGGGTGAACCCCCTCAGTTCGGTACACTTGCCTCTACACGTCATAGATGTAGATCCTTATCCCTTGACTCGACACGTCATCGGGCAAGAACACAGTCATCTGATTCTGACGTGCCTCACTTCACATCTGATTCTGAGGCTGAATTCGAACACCCTACTGAAATATCACCAACCAGCCCCATGGCTGGATCACAATACGACCCCCTCTTAACCAGTGCTATTGGAGATACATCGATAAACCCTTCGACTACTGTGCCACCCATGGTAACAAAAACCCCTTTAGGCATGCCTAATATGGGGGCCACTCCACCTTTAGGTATGCCCAAAACAGGACTACCTCCCATTATGGGTATGCCCAACATAGGAATCACACCCCCTCTCATTACCACAACCCAGATCCCAGGAATTCCTGGCACTATTCCTAACCCCTCTGCAACCCATGTTGCACTTGGGAGCGCTGGCCCATCCCACACCACAACAGTTGGAGGACACATACCTTCAATACCTAGCATACCCTTAGGGGCCAATGGACCACTACATAATGCCACCATTAACAGTTATGTCCCAGTCACTACACCACACCCATCTACTAGTTTAACATACATGGCTAGTCTGAACTTACCAGACCTAGCCAGGTTAACCAATGATCCTATCAGGCACAACCCTACATGGCCACCCATGCCTACAAAGCTCCCCTCAGACATCCCCAAGTTTGAAGGAAAACCTGGGGAGGATCCCCAAAACCACATAATGTCATTTCACCTATGGTGTTCATCTAACTCCATAGTGGATGACTCCATTAGACTAAGACTGTTGAAACGAACGTTCATTGGCTCTGCAGCCAAGTGGTACATTGAACAACCACATGGGACCCACCATACATCTACATCCCTCGCCTCCACTTTCCTTCAGTTTTTTTAGCTACCTGTACGCTATGATGCAGGAGTTGAAATACTGTTGTCTTGCAGACAAAACACAGCTACCCACATCACCGACCATATCCATGAGTGGTGCAAGCATCATAGCCTCTGCAAGATAAAACTGGATGACCGTATATTTTTGGATTGGTTTCTCAAATCACTCCTACCCCTCATAGCCAAAGACATAGCTTCCGAACGACCCCAGTCAGAAGAAGAAGCTATCTTAAAAGCTCAATAGTTCGACCTGATTTATGCCTAGTCAGGCTATCTCTACACCATCATACCAGACGCCCCACGAGGGGATTCTTCACGCGGTGATGCTCCGGGGCATCACATGTCGCTGATGGTATTATCGGCCAAGTCACGGCACAAAATAAACCTTTTAGCATGGTGAGCACCATAAATACCCCAGACCTTTCTAGGGCTACATCTAATTCTGGAGCGACGACTTCATACGCTCCAACGAATCAGACTCATCACACTCATGGACCCTCTTGTCCACAACATTGCTATGGGAAAGCGCCATCGACATATGTACCACCCACATACTATAACCAACCGGCCACCCAGAACCCAATTCACTTACCGGCCCAACCAATGTATTACCCTCAGCAAGCTACACCAGCTAACCCAACACTTCCAATAGCTCAGGGTTACCAATAACCCCAGCAGAAAACTGGACCTCCTCCAGCCCCACCAGCTTCTTATCCACCACAACCTGCTCCCGCACCTGGAGCACCCCAAAATCCTCCCACTACTCAAGGGAAAGTGTACACGCAACACAATCACCCCAACACCAAAATAACCAACGCAACCAGGGCAGACAACAAAAACGTGGAAGAGGACGTAACGGCGGTAACAACCAACAACATAATCAAGGTCCACCACCTCCCAATCCTCCAAATAATAACAACGTTGCTCCCCCCAACTAGAATCCTGATCGTCATCCCAAGCAGGAAAAAAACAATAACCTGAGAATAAACCATCCATGTTCTATATGTGGAGTCTATGGCCACCACACTCTCAACTGCCCCCATTTAGAGAAAGCACGTAATCTTTCAGATGACGATGCCCAACGCCAGGGCCACGCTGGACAACCAGCTCCACTTAATCAACCGCAACCCATGATATTGCAAAACCCATTGCCAAACCAGGGAGTAGTAAATGCTCGCCCAATGGATCCCCCACAAGGATCTGCTGCACCTCAACCGCAAATCAGCTATGCCGCAACTGATTATCAGCATACGGATTCAGGTACACACCATTTATTAATGATGTCATCCAATGACATCAACCTCCAGACTCACAGGAATCAGTACGGTCCACCCCCAGAAACTCCTCCCACTGACGCATCCACCTCCCTTCCATCTGATCAACAACTACGCATACCAAATATGTTGTTGGATGGAGGACCTAAAATCCCTCGCATCCCTTTGCGAAGGATTAACAACAATCCTAATGCTCGCGTAGCATCCAACTATAACGTCATGGAAGATTTAGCACAATCCCCCACTGCCATGTCTGCTTTAGAAGTATTGAAATCATGCCCTGCACAACGAAAAATACTACTAACCACCATCAGAGGAGTAGACCCTGACGATACACATATGATGGCTTTCGACTTAGACCAATCCGAACCTCGATTGCCATCAAATTTGGCCTTCCAAGTATCCGTAAACATTTGAAACCTTGTTGTGCATCGATGCATCATCGATGAAGGAGCTTCAACCTGTGTTATGTCCACTCTTGTGTGGTAGAAACTTGGATCCCCCAATTTACAGCCATCCACCACAGCATTACGAGCTTATGACGGGCGCTCAGCTCAACCACAAGGCCTCTTAGCAAACGTACCCATAGAACTAGGTGGCAAATTAGTTCTCATCGACATCGAAGTGATCAATGCCCAGCTCGACTACAACCTCCTTCTTGGACGTAGCTATATGTACAAAATGAAAGTCGTCGCTTCATCTGTGTTCCGCCTCATGATGTTCCCACATGAAGGATGTGTTATCAAGATTGATCAACTCACATATTATGATCCTAATGCCCCCGCATCCCCTCAAAATGTGCTACCAATGATTGAACAAACCGTTCAAACTGCACCGACATCATTTGTCTCATCAATTGGTCCTGGAATCTACACCAAGTCACCTATGACTTCCACATTTCCATCGATCCCACCACCTTTACCGATAAAAAAAAATCCAATTTGTGCACCCTGTTGCACAACACACAGCAGCCTTCGTCACTACCACAAACACCCACAGTGCCTACTCATATTGGAACAACGCCAATTCATACTATCCCGTTCTTGTTCCCATTTTTTGGAGTTGTCAGTTCGCCAGTAATGGCTACACTCAACTTTCCTGGTTTAACATTAGGGATTCCTGTATGGTACTTACTTGCTCCGAGCCCCCCGCTGACTCCAACTATTATTTTACAACTGGTACAACCTATCCCTACTACCAACCACCGACCCCCTCCTATCACTCATTTGCAAAACATACCACCCCCAATAGTGACTACGGCATCAACGTCTAGAAACGCCCCACCTCCATTACGAAACACAGGGGGCAGAGGCCCACAAAATTATAACACTGGACCCATAACTCGCACCCCCCCAACAACCCCCAAGGTAGCCAAGAACCCCCCAACTATTTGCATTCCCCTAAGTGCTCGTTGTGCGACGACGTAGGCCATGCCACTCATCAATGTCCACAATTACCTACACTCCAAGAACACATGAATATGTTGGATGACAACACCGGAATTCCAGTTATAAGACTTGAGCCACCTCCTCAACCTCGCGACAAAACGCTTCGCACTAACCACCCTTGTGCGATATGCGACATTTATGGCCATTATTCACACCACTGCCCTGATCTCCCAGATTATAGAGCAGCTTTATACGAGATGAACAATGCCGACTTAGAGATATCTCCTCCACTCATCGAGGAGATCTACCCTCCGAAATCATCTTCTTCAGAAGAAATCAATACCATCTATATAATTTCAACCACATACAAACCCAAACCCATTGATTTATGGTCTAATTACTTTCGTATTGATGAGCAAATTCTAGAAACACTCACTGCACCGGACTACCCTTAGGACGATATGCACGATCGATCATACTTCCTCCCTGAGGCGTATAAATCCACCGCGGAAAACCAACTATCAGTCGAATCAAAAGATTTTCTACCAACTAAGGTTGATTGGTTTAAAGACCCCATCCCAACACTAGATGCCTTTGAAGAGGGGAATATGTCCAACATTTCCCCTATTATACAAATCGACATTTCCACCACACCTGGAAAACTTGAGCTCATCTCGCTAGGTGCATCATGCACTCAAGCGGATACTCAGGCATATAAGAAACTCTTCCAAGAGTTTCATGATGTCTTCGCCTGGTCTTACACCGAAATGCCTACCCTCGATCCTAACATTGTGGAACATCACATCGACACTTGGCCCAATGTGCCTCCTGTCCGACAGAAACAACGCCCAATTCACATGTCTAAGCTCCCAGCTGTTAAGGCTGAGATTGAGAAACTCCAAAAAGCAGGATTCATATATCCTATTGCCTACACCACCTGGGTTTCAAACCCAGTGCCAGTAAACAAAAAAGTGGGCACCATACGTGTTTGTACTGATTTCCGAGACCTCAACCTCGCTTGTCCCAAATGCAACTTCCCCACACCATTCATTGACCAACTAATCGATGAATGTGCGGAGCATGAGGTCCTTTCTTTTATGGACGGTTTCTTCGAATATAACCAAATCAAAATCCGTAAAGAAGATCAATACAAGACAACTTTCACTACCCCATGGGGCACCTTCGCCTATCGCGTCATGCCTTTCAGTCTCAAGAATGCTGGAGCCACTTTCCAACGTGCCATGACTTATTGCTTCCACGATTTACATAGAATCATAAAAGTTTATCTAGACGACCTTACCGCTCGATCTAAGAAACGATCTGACCATTTAGATGACCTTCGACAAGTTTTCTTGCGTTGCCAAAAATACAACATCCACTTGAACCCACTCAAGTGTGTCTTTTGTGTTACAGCAGGTCACCTACTGGGGTTTGTCATTTCAGAAAAAGGCATCACTGTAGACCCCTTGAAAGTCCAAGCCATTGTAGACTTACCGTCACCCCACACATTAAGACAACTTCAAAGCCTTCAAGGGAGGTCCAACTTCCTCCGCCGCTTTGTCCCTGACTATGCCACGATGGTCCACAGTTTCCTTCGACTACTACGTCTACATACCCATTTCATATGGGACCAACAAGCATAATCAACTTTCACTGACTTAAAGAAAGCACTCATGAACGCCTCGTTGATCTCTCCTCCAGATTTCACCCTCTATGTTTCAACATCCGAATATGCCGTATCTGGAGTTCTTGTCCAAGAAGATACTGCTCGCCAAGAGCATGTCATCTACTATGTGAGCCAGACCTTGTCAGGCCCACCCCTCCGCTACCCACATGAAGAGAAGATGGCCCTCGCCATTGTCTTTTCAGTACAAAATCTGCGACACTACATTATCCTCAGCCACACCACAGTTGTAGCCAATTCCAATCCAATGGTTTACCTATTGACATGTCGCCTCCTTCAAGGCCGCATAGCTAAATGGGTGATTATCCTGCAAGAATACGACCTAACTTTCAAAACCCCAAAGAGCACCAAGGCCCTAGCACTCGCTCAACTCATCACAGATCTTCCATCCTCTTCGTCATCATCCGCTATCCAAACGGACCTCGTTGATGACCACATTTTCATCATTTACTCTAACGACCCATGGTACGGTGACATCTTAATCTACCTCCGCACACAAAAATTTTGACCCAACATTGATCATGACGGACGCCGTTGTATATGACACCACGCCCCCTGATATCTCCTATTAGGCGATGTACTTTATCGACGCGGCGTCGATACCATCTTACGACGCTGCCTATCTCATGACTAAGCAAAACAAGTCCTTAATGACTGCCATAGCGGTGCCTGCAGAGACCATTTCTCTGGCATGGCCACCGCCCAAAATATCATCTGCACAGGTTACTTTTGGCCTTCATTATTTACTAATTGCATCACCGTAGTCAAACATTGTAAAAAATTTCAACTTTTTTCCCCCAAGGCAAGAACCCCACCCGCCCCCTTCATCTAGTCGTCACTGTAGCACCATTCTGCAAATGGGCCATCGACTGCCTAGATTGCAATCCCATGTTAGCCGGCGGTCATAAACACATCATTGTGGCCATAGATTATTTCACCAAATGGGTGGAAGCCATGCCAACTTACATATGCAAAGCCAACACCGCAACACGTTTTTTCCTCAACCATGTTATCGCTCGTTTTGGAGTGCCAAAGCAACTAGTCTCAGACCACGGCTCTCACTTTGAAGATGCCGTTTGGAGAGAATTATCAACCCTACTGAAATTTGAACACCATTTCTCCTCCGCCTACTACCCCCAAGGGAATGGCCAAGTCGAAGCGATTAACAAGATTTTGAAGACCATCCTCTAGCGCACTGTTGACAAACACAAATCAAATTGGCATCACATGCTCTTCCCGGCACTATGGGCATACCGCACGTCAACCAAAACCACCACTGGTTTTACCCCTTTCCATCTAGTTCACGGTATCGAATCCATCCTCCCCATTGAGTGCTAGATTCCAGCCCTACATATGGCCGTTGAACTCCTACTGGACACTTCCCCAATTGAGCAACGCTTACTACTTCTGGAGCAAGCCGATGAAGATCGACGCACAGCCCTCCAAACCATGGAAGCAACCAAGAACCGATCCAAACTGAGTTACGACAAACATGTCCACCCAAGAACCTTTACTGAAGGGGACCTTGTCCTCGCCTATGATCAAGCTCATGATAAAATCGAAAAGGAAAGTTTGTGTCCATGTGGCAAGGCCGATACATTATACACACCTGCCTTGGACAGGGGGCATACATTATGACCAATTCAAAAGGAAACCCCCTACGCAACCCATGCAACGGGTTGTACCTCAAGCAATTTTACCCATAGAAAATCTGATGGACACCACCGTCCATAATTGTACAGTCTTATTTTGTTTGTTACAAAAAATACAAGAACCTAAAAATTTGTTTTTCCTACATGACCACAGATAGATCCTCTTCCACTTTGCTACGTTGGTTTCGCTGATGGTGCAAGCTGTTGGTCCCCCAATCTTTCCTCCGCGGCTTGGGTAATATATTCCCCTTCACATGAGTTGATCCACATCGACGGAGTGTGCATAGGTGCCGCCACCAACAACCAAGCTGAATACGATGCCGTGACCAGCCTCCTGGCCGCTACTCTCCAAATGAGCATAAGTCACCTTAACGTTTTCTTGGACTCACAGCTCCTTGTTTCCCAGCTCAACAATGATTACCAGGTATGCGATCCCTATCTTTTCAGAAAATTCCTGCGCACTAAACAAATGGTTCGACAATTTGAATCCATTTCATTCACACTGTGAGTATTTTGATCACAGAAGATCGAGGAGCTATGGAGAACCTCACAAAATCGAATTAGTTTGCAAAAACTGTGGAAAAACTTGAAAAAAGAGATAAATTTACACACAATGTATGCTCAAATCTTTGATTAACTGACTGTCTAACATGTGAAAATGTTAGTAACAGGTTTTTATTACATCCATGAGAAAATCGAGAGCATTAGGTGGCTCAAGCTGAGTGTACAAGTCATCAATGCCAAATTGGCCTCAATCCCCCCTAGGTGGGTCCAACTCAATCCCAATCACCCCAAACAGCTACGAATTCTGGTGTGGAGGTGGCTGAAGCATGCTGAGTCATTAATTAGCTCAAGGCAGGCGTGGGTGAGCAAATAGAGGAGGTTTGGGGGCCCAAGGGAGCATTAAATGCTCCAAATCTAGCCAAAAGTGGGCAAAAATCCACCCTAGCGCCCTTGGTCAACTAAATTCCCCAAAACAAGGAGAGAGGGCGCACCAGCAATAAATGAGGGCGCACTTGTGGACAAAACTGGAGGCTGGGTGAACTGGTTTGCTCAGAAGTGGGTGTGAACACTCTCAAAGTGGGTTTTTGACCAACTATAGTCACTTAATCCAAAACATGGTTTAATTAAGCACATGGATAATTAAAATTTATGGATTATGGTACTAAGTGTGGTTACTGTTCTAACACCCCCCCTTAACCATAACTTTGTACATCTCATGAAAGATAAGTGGGAGGCCTTGGCAACAAAGGCTCAAGTCACCTCAATACAAACAGAAATTTTATTTGTCCATATGAACCGAGGAAAAGAAGTAAAACCTCATGGGATAAAAACTTCCCTCAAAAATGGACATGGGGCTGAACCTGCAATTAAATTGCAGCAATCACCATCCATCACTCACTCCAAGCAAAGATCTCAAGTAAGTGAAGGTCTTCTCTGTAAAGCACTTGGTGAAAATATCAGCAGTTTGCTCGGTGGATGGGCAATACTGCAGTGAAATCACCCTGTCATGCACCAAGCCCCGAATGTAATGCATGTGGATCTCAATGTGCTTTGTTCTTTGCCTCTGTACTGTATCAGTAGATATCTTGATGGCACTTTGATTATCCACCCAAATATTGGTTGGAGAATCAATAGCAACACCAAACTCCCGAAGAATGCCTTGCAACCAAACACACTGTGTGGCTGCGTTCACTGCTGCCCTGTACTCGGCCTCTGCTGATGAAAGAGAAATTGTATGCTGTTTCTTACTTGACCAGAAAATAGGACCTTCAGCAAACATAAACACAAAACCTGAAGTGGACTTTCTATCGATGGGATCTCCCGCCCAATCGGAATCAGAAAATCCAGCTAGTTGAAGTGAAGAACCAGCTGCATAGTGTACCCCGAAGCTCTTAGTTCCTTGGACATAATGAAGGATTCTTTTGGCTGCCTTCCAATGGATCTCATGTGGCTGCTGCATATACCTTGCTACAGCACTTACAGCATAAGACAAATCAGGTCTTGTATGTGTAAGGTACAGCAAACTTCCAACTAGCTTCCTATAGAGTGTGCAATCCACCACCGGAGAGTCTTCAAATTCACCTAGTTTTATGCCTGAAAGGAATGGGCACTTGGCTGCCTTACATTCAGCCATTTTGAACTTGAATAACAGGTCTGAAGCATACTTAGATTGACTCAGCAAAATACCTCTCTCAGAT
Source organism: Larix kaempferi (assembly GCA_027924585.1). Lineage (NCBI taxonomy): Eukaryota > Viridiplantae > Streptophyta > Pinopsida > Pinales > Pinaceae > Larix > Larix kaempferi. The sequence goes on from BSBM01000487.1 coordinate 11,828,842, forward strand.
TGCTCAATTTCCAAACCCAAAAATTGCCTTAGCAATCCTAGGTCGCTCATGGCAAATTCACTGTGCAAAGAAGCTTTAATTGAGCCAATTTGTTTGGTGCAGCTCCCTGTAATTAAGAGATCATCAACATACAGTACAATGACCTGCAAATTACCATCACAATGCTGCAAATAAACATTTGGATCAGACTTGCATCGACAGAAACCAATTGAGAGCAAAAAAGCATCCATTTTGGCATACCAAGCCCTGGGGGCTTGCTTGAGTCCATAGAGTGACTTCTTCAACCTGAATACAAGTGTGGGATCCTCTTGGAATCCTTCAGGCTGCTGCATATATATCTCTTCCTGTAGCTCACCATGCAAGAATGCACTTTTGACATCCATGTGGTGAACTTCCCAACCTTTACTAGCTGCCATGGCTAGAGCTAGTCTAATTGAGTCCATCTTTGCAACCGGTGCAAAGGTCTCTGTATAATCCACACCATGGATTTGTGAGTAGCCCTTAGCCACTAACCTAGCCTTATATTTCAGATCAGAACCATCAGCAACAGGTTTGGTTCGAAAAATCCACTTACATTGCACTAGTTTCCTCTTGGGAGGAAGAGGCACCAAATCCCATGTTTTGTTCTCTTGCAGAGATTGGAATTCTTCTTGCATTGCTGCCCTCCACCTTGGATCATGATGAGCTTCCTGATATGATGTTGGATCAGATCCAATCATCATATAACAGTGATCAGCAAGCTCACTCTCATTTGCAAAGGAAGCATTGATTGTTTGGGATCTAGTCTTCCTAGGCTCTTGGGGATTGCCTGCCAATTCACCTGCAGCTTCTATGATTTTTTCAGCCCACTTGGGCCTTGATGGTGACTCATGTACAGCAATGTCATCTTCAGCTATGTCATCTTCAGCAATATCAGAAAAATCAGAGGAAGAATCATCACTAATCTCATTGAGGTGTGGAGGAGAGGAGCTTTCCCCCGGTGCAAGCTCAAAATCTGGAATTGGTTCTTCTTCGAATTGCACACTTCTCTCAATGAAAGTTTTAAGTGTGGATGTGTCAAAGAGCTTATAGCCCTTTGTGTCCTCACCATAACCAACCATGATACATTCCCTGCTCTGTGGCTCCAAAGCCTTCCTCTTTTCTGATGGAATTCGAGCCCATGCTCTAGACCCAAAAATCCTGAAATTTGACACATTTGGTTTTTGGCCAAACCATGCCTCATAGGGGGTTTTTCCTTTGACTGATTTGTGAAAGGCTCTGTTCTGAATATGAGCAGCACAATTGATGGCTTCAGCCCATATCTTAGGGCTTAGATCCCTAGCTTCAATCATGCAAGTAGCCATCTCCTTGAGAGATCTATTCTTCCTCTCTGCCACACCATTTTGTTGAGGTGTGTAGGGGATTGAATGTTGCATTTGGATGCCACATTCCTCACAAAGGTGCTGAATGTTATTATTCACATATTCCTTTCCATTATCAGTCCTAAGGATCTTTATCTTATGACCACTATGGTTCTCCACTAGGGCTTTCCAAATCTTCAGTTTCTCAAACACTTCTGACTTCAATTTAAGGAAGTAAACCCAGCAGAATCGAGAGTAGTCATCTATGAATGTAAGTACATACCTTGATCCACCATATGATGGAGTGGGAAGAGGACCAATGAGGTCTGAATGTACCAATACAAGTGGTTGAGTGGCTCTCCTTGCCATTCCCTTCTCATAGCTGCGCTCAGGATGCTTTCCAACTACACACCCAATGCATGCACCATTCGATGATTTGATTTCTGGAAGCCCTTCCACCATCTCGTCCTTGTGCAATTGCTGGAGGTATTTGTAGTTCATGTGGCCAAATCTTTCATGCCATAACTTGGAGGTCTCGTTGGCATGAGAGACAAGAGCATGGTCACTAGAATTTGGAATGAAATTTGAGAATTTGTACATTCTCTCATCATGATCTGCATATCCTACAGCCACAACTTGATTTGAGGAAATTTCTGAGATTTCTACCAAATCTGGAGTGAATGTCACTCTCTTGGCTTCTCCTGTATGAGTCATTTGATAGACTGATAGCAAATTTGCAGCCAATGAAGGTACATAGAGCACATCACTGAAATAGCCATGCTCCATGTCAATCCTTCAAATCCCCTTGGTTTGGAGTTCTGAATCATCTCCCATTCGAACTGTTGGGCCACCATTCGAATGCAAAGAGGAGAAGAGCTCTCTGGATGAAACCATATGTCTGGAAGCTCCTGAATCAATGATGAAGGAAGAGGGATTCGAAGTACCTGCTACCAAAGCATGACACTTCTCCTTATTGTCAGGGTTTGAGGTGCTTTCTTTCTTCCTTGCGCCCTCAGGGACTGGGATGTTGTTCTTCTCCAGCAGCTGCGCCATTGAGTCAATGGTTTTCTTCATACATGAGCTCTCTGGATGCCATCCCCTATGACAATAGGTGCATTTGGTCTTTTCCTTTCCCTTCTTGTCCTTCTCCTTTGACAGATTCGAACCCCCATCTGCAGACTTGGTCTTGTCAAACTTCCTCTTCTCTTGCTGCTTCGAATTCTTGGCTTTCTGCTTTCCTTTGCTTGCATTTGAAACACCCATTGCCAATGCTTGGTCCTTTGATTTTATGGTGCCCATCTGAACTAGTTTGTCCTGCTCCTGAGTGAGACACTCCATGAAGGTAGCTAGTGATGGCATTTTCCAATTTCGAAGGGTCATTTTGGCTGAGTGAAATGTGCTAACAAATACTGAAAACTCTGGGCCTAGCTTCGAAAGGATGGACAGAATCAGTTGTTCCTCCTTCTTAACAATTCCACATTGTTGCAGTTGAAGCACCAGTGACTTGAATTTCGTGAAGAACTCCTGGATGGTTTCAAAATGCGCTGGGCTCAAGCTAATGAGCTCATTTTCAAGCTGGTGGCCTCTCAGTTCATCAGTTTTCCCAAAGAGTGATTCTAGCTTCACCCATACTTCATTGGGAGTTGTCAAACTGTCTGTATGAAACAAGAGTTCCCTTGAAATGCTCAGGCATAGCAATCCATAAGCTTCATCAAGTCGATTGTAGTACTTTGCTTTCTCCACAGCAGAATTTGGCTCCACTTCTGTGCCCATGGTCACTCTATAGAGACCCTTAGATCTCAGCTTGATGACCATCTCAGCCTTCCAATCGAAAAAATTGAAGGGTGTGAGCAACATTTGGTTTGCTTCCATGACTGCTGCGTTAATGGTGAGAAAACTACTGAAACACCTGCAAAAAACACTCAATTTTTGTCTGGAAATCCTCTCTAGAATGCAGTTCAACGCTCAATGTTGGCCTGCAACTCACTAACTCCACGATGGCTCTGATACCATGTGAGTATTTTGATCACAGAAGATCGAGGAGCTATGGAGAACCTCACAAAATCGAATTAGTTTGCAAAAACTTGAAAAAAGAGATAAATTTACACACAATGTATGCTCAAATCTTTGATTAACTGACTGTCTAACATGTGAAAATGTTAGTAACAGGTTTTTATTACATCCATGAGAAAATCGAGAGCATTAGGTGGCTCAAGCTGAGTGTACAAGTCATCAATGCCAAATTGGCCTCAATCCCCCCTAGGTGGGTCCAACTCAATCCCAATCACCCCAAACAGCTACGAATTCTGGTGTGGAGGTGGCTGAAGCATGCTGAGTCATTAATTAGCTCAAGGCAGGCGTGGGTGAGCAAATAGAGGAGGTTTGGGGGCCCAAGGGAGCATTAAATGCTCCAAATCTAGCCAAAAGTGGGCAAAAATCCACCCTAGCGCCCTTGGTCAACTAAATTCCCCAAAACAAGGAGAGAGGGCGCACCAGCAATAAATGAGGGCGCACTTGTGGACAAAACTGGAGGCTGGGTGAACTGGTTTGCTCAGAAGTGGGTGTGAACACTCTCAAAGTGGGTTTTTGACCAACTATAGTCACTTAATCCAAAACATGGTTTAATTAAGCACATGGATAATTAAAATTTATGGATTATGGTACTAAGTGTGGTTACTGTTCTAACACCCCCCCTTAACCATAACTTTGTACATCTCATGAAAGATAAGTGGGAGGCCTTGGCAACAAAGGCTCAAGTCACCTCAATACAAACAGAAATTTTATTTGTCCATATGAACCGAGGAAAAGAAGTAAAACCTCATGGGATAAAAACTTCCCTCAAAAATGGACATGGGGCTGAACCTGCAATTAAATTGCAGCAATCACCATCCATCACTCACTCCAAGCAAAGATCTCAAGTAAGTGAAGGTCTTCTCTGTAAAGCACTTGGTGAAAATATCAGCAGTTTGCTCGGTGGATGGGCAATACTGCAGTGAAATCACCCTGTCATGCACCAAGCCCCGAATGTAATGCATGTGGATCTCAATGTGCTTTGTTCTTTGCCTCTGTACTGTATCAGTAGATATCTTGATGGCACTTTGATTATCCACCCAAATATTGGTTGGAGAATCAATAGCAACACCAAACTCCCGAAGAATGCCTTGCAACCAAACACACTGTGTGGCTGCGTTCACTGCTGCCCTGTACTCGGCCTCTGCTGATGAAAGAGAAATTGTATGCTGTTTCTTACTTGACCAGCAAATAGGACCTTCAGCAAACATAAACACAAAACCTGAAGTGGACTTTCTATCGATGGGATCTCCCGCCCAATCGGAATCAGAAAATCCAGCTAGTTGAAGTGAAGAACCAGCTGCATAGTGTACCCCGAAGCTCTTAGTTCCTTGGACATAATGAAGGATTCTTTTGGCTGCCTTCCAATGGATCTCATGTGGCTGCTGCATATACCTTGCTACAGCACTTACAGCATAAGACAAATCAGGTCTTGTATGTGTAAGGTACAGCAAACTTCCAACTAGCTTCCTATAGAGTGTGCAATCCACCACCGGAGAGTCTTCAAATTCACCTAGTTTTATGCCTGAAAGGAATGGGCACTTGGCTGCCTTACATTCAGCCATTTTGAACTTGAATAACAGGTCTGAAGCATACTTAGATTGACTCAGCAAAATACCTCTCTCAGATTGCTCAATTTCCAAACCCAAAAATTGCCTTAGCAATCCTAGGTCGCTCATGGCAAATTCACTGTGCAAAGAAGCTTTAATTGAGCCAATTTGTTTGGTGCAGCTCCCTGTAATTAAGAGATCATCAACATACAGTACAATGACCTGCAAATTACCATCACAATGCTGCAAATAAACATTTGGATCAGACTTGCATCGACAGAAACCAATTGAGAGCAAAAAAGCATCCATTTTGGCATACCAAGCCCTGGGGGCTTGCTTGAGTCCATAGAGTGACTTCTTCAACCTGAATACAAGTGTGGGATCCTCTTGGAATCCTTCAGGCTGCTGCATATATATCTCTTCCTGTAGCTCACCATGCAAGAATGCACTTTTGACATCCATGTGGTGAACTTCCCAACCTTTACTAGCTGCCATGGCTAGAGCTAGTCTAATTGAGTCCATCTTTGCAACCGGTGCAAAGGTCTCTGTATAATCCACACCATGGATTTGTGAGTAGCCCTTAGCCACTAACCTAGCCTTATATTTCAGATCAGAACCATCAGCAACAGGTTTGGTTCGAAAAATCCACTTACATTGCACTAGTTTCCTCTTGGGAGGAAGAGGCACCAAATCCCATGTTTTGTTCTCTTGCAGAGATTGGAATTCTTCTTGCATTGCTGCCCTCCACCTTGGATCATGATGAGCTTCCTGATATGATGTTGGATCAGATCCAATCATCATATAACAGTGATCAGCAAGCTCACTCTCATTTGCAAAGGAAGCATTGATTGTTTGGGATCTAGTCTTCCTAGGCTCTTGGGGATTGCCTGCCAATTCACCTGCAGCTTCTATGATTTTTTCAGCCCACTTGGGCCTTGATGGTGACTCATGTACAGCAATGTCATCTTCAGCTATGTCATCTTCAGCAATATCAGAAAAATCAGAGGAAGAATCATCACTAATCTCATTGAGGTGTGGAGGAGAGGAGCTTTCCCCCGGTGCAAGCTCAAAATCTGGAATTGGTTCTTCTTCGAATTGCACACTTCTCTCAATGAAAGTTTTAAGTGTGGATGTGTCAAAGAGCTTATAGCCCTTTGTTTCCTCACCATAACCAACCATGATACATTCCCTGCTCTGTGGCTCCAAAGCCTTCCTCTTTTCTGATGGAATTCGAGCCCATGCTCTAGACCCAAAAATCCTGAAATTTGACACATTTGGTTTTTGGCCAAACCATGCCTCATAGGGGGTTTTTCCTTTGACTGATTTGTGAAAGGCTCTGTTCTGAATATGAGCAGCACAATTGATGGCTTCAGCCCATATCTTAGGGCTTAGATCCCTAGCTTCAATCATGCAAGTAGCCATCTCCTTGAGAGATCTATTCTTCCTCTCTGCCACACCATTTTGTTGAGGTGTGTAGGGGATTGAATGTTGCATTTGGATGCCACATTCCTCACAAAGGTGCTGAATGTTATTATTCACATATTCCTTTCCATTATCAGTCCTAAGGATCTTTATCTTATGACCACTATGGTTCTCCACTAGGGCTTTCCAAATCTTCAGTTTCTCAAACACTTCTGACTTCAATTTAAGGAAGTAAACCCAGCAGAATCGAGAGTAGTCATCTATGAATGTAAGTACATACCTTGATCCACCATATGATGGAGTGGGAAGAGGACCAATGAGGTCTGAATGTACCAATACAAGTGGTTGAGTGGCTCTCCTTGCCATTCCCTTCTCATAGCTGCGCTCAGGATGCTTTCCAACTACACACCCAATGCATGCACCATTCGATGATTTGATTTCTGGAAGCCCTTCCACCATCTCGTCCTTGTGCAATTGCTGGAGGTATTTGTAGTTCATGTGGCCAAATCTTTCATGCCATAACTTGGAGGTCTCGTTGGCATGAGAGACAAGAGCATGGTCACTAGAATTTGGAATGAAATTTGAGAATTTGTACATTCTCTCATCATGATCTGCATATCCTACAGCCACAACTTGATTTGAGGAAATTTCTGAGATTTCTACCAAATCTGGAGTGAATGTCACTCTCTTGGCTTCTCCTGTATGAGTCATTTGATAGACTGATAGCAAATTTGCAGCCAATGAAGGTACATAGAGCACATCACTGAAATAGCCATGCTCCATGTCAATCCTTCAAATCCCCTTGGTTTGGAGTTCTGAATCATCTCCCATTCGAACTGTTGGGCCACCATTCGAATGCAAAGAGGAGAAGAGCTCTCTGGATGAAACCATATGTCTGGAAGCTCCTGAATCAATGATGAAGGAAGAGGGATTCGAAGTACCTGCTACCAAAGCATGACACTTCTCCTTATTGTCAGGGTTTGAGGTGCTTTCTTTCTTCCTTGCGCCCTCAGGGACTGGGATGTTGTTCTTCTCCAGCAGCTGCGCCATTGAGTCAATGGTTTTCTTCATACATGAGCTCTCTGGATGCCATCCCCTATGACAATAGGTGCATTTGGTCTTTTCCTTTCCCTTCTTGTCCTTCTCCTTTGACAGATTCGAACCCCCATCTGCAGACTTGGTCTTGTCAAACTTCCTCTTCTCTTGCTGCTTCGAATTCTTGGCTTTCTGCTTTCCTTTGCTTGCATTTGAAACACCCATTGCCAATGCTTGGTCCTTTGATTTTATGGTGCCCATCTGAACTAGTTTGTCCTGCTCCTGAGTGAGACACTCCATGAAGGTAGCTAGTGATGGCATTTTCCAATTTCGAAGGGTCATTTTGGCTGAGTGAAATGTGCTAACAAATACTGAAAACTCTGGGCCTAGCTTCGAAAGGATGGACAGAATCAGTTGTTCCTCCTTCTTAACAATTCCACATTGTTGCAGTTGAAGCACCAGTGACTTGAATTTCGTGAAGAACTCCTGGATGGTTTCAAAATGCGCTGGGCTCAAGCTAATGAGCTCATTTTCAAGCTGGTGGCCTCTCAGTTCATCAGTTTTCCCAAAGAGTGATTCTAGCTTCACCCATACTTCATTGGGAGTTGTCAAACTGTCTGTATGAAACAAGAGTTCCCTTGAAATGCTCAGGCATAGCAATCCATAAGCTTCATCAAGTCGATTGTAGTACTTTGCTTTCTCCACAGCAGAATTTGGCTCCACTTCTGTGCCCATGGTCACTCTATAGAGACCCTTAGATCTCAGCTTGATGACCATCTCAGCCTTCCAATCGAAAAAATTGAAGGGTGTGAGCAACATTTGGTTTGCTTCCATGACTGCTGCGTTAATGGTGAGAAAACTACTGAAACACCTGCAAAAAACACTCAATTTTTGTCTGGAAATCCTCTCTAGAATGCAGTTCAACGCTCAATGTTGGCCTGCAACTCACTAACTCCACGATGGCTCTGATACCATGTGAGTATTTTGATCACAGAAGATCGAGGAGCTATGGAGAACCTCACAAAATCGAATTAGTTTGCAAAAACTTGAAAAAAGAGATAAATTTACACACAATGTATGCTCAAATCTTTGATTAACTGACTGTCTAACATGTGAAAATGTTAGTAACAGGTTTTTATTACATCCATGAGAAAATCGAGAGCATTAGGTGGCTCAAGCTGAGTGTACAAGTCATCAATGCCAAATTGGCCTCAATCCCCCCTAGGTGGGTCCAACTCAATCCCAATCACCCCAAACAGCTACGAATTCTGGTGTGGAGGTGGCTGAAGCATGCTGAGTCATTAATTAGCTCAAGGCAGGCGTGGGTGAGCAAATAGAGGAGGTTTGGGGGCCCAAGGGAGCATTAAATGCTCCAAATCTAGCCAAAAGTGGGCAAAAATCCACCCTAGCGCCCTTGGTCAACTAAATTCCCCAAAACAAGGAGAGAGGGCGCACCAGCAATAAATGAGGGCGCACTTGTGGACAAAACTGGAGGCTGGGTGAACTGGTTTGCTCAGAAGTGGGTGTGAACACTCTCAAAGTGGGTTTTTGACCAACTATAGTCACTTAATCCAAAACATGGTTTAATTAAGCACATGGATAATTAAAATTTATGGATTATGGTACTAAGTGTGGTTACTGTTCTAACACACACATGTCCCAAGGAATCTCAACAGTGTAGCAAACCATATGGCCAACAACATTCTTGATTGGCACACCAATCCAACCATGTAGTAAATACAAAAGGTGCATCCACGTGCATAACATGTGCCTCCACGGGCATATACAAAATTAAAAAAACCACATCCATGTGCATAACATGTGCCTCCACAGGCATAAACAAAAAGTGCATCCACGTGCATAACATGTGCCTCCACGGGAACAAACAAAAAGTGCATCCACGTGCATAACATGTGCCTCCATGGGCATATACAAAATTAAAAAACTGCATCCATGTGCATAATATGTGCCTCCACGGGCATATACAAAAGTAAAATATTGCATCCACGTGCATAACATGTGCCTCCATGGGCATACAGAAAATCAGACATGCCTCCACGGGCAAACAAATAGACAATAAATGCTTCCATTTGCATACACGACTATATACCAAAACATATATATATATATATATATATATAGTCAACATGTCATAGGTGCCCTCAACACCCAATATACAAAAATACATAAGCCGTACAAAAAGGTACTTCCCCATATGCTCATCAGCATTTAGGGGCAGATACAAGATCATCTAATCATCATGCTCACCGGGCTCCTCTGGCGCCACCTCCGCTAGCCCCGCCGGATCATGCCAAGCCCGAACCCTCCTCTCTGCCGGCCCCACTGGATCATCCCGCACCCGATCCCTCCTCTCCACCGGCCCCATTGGATAATCCCACACCTGAATCCTCCCCTCCATCGGCCCTGCTGGATCATGCCGAGCCCCATCCCTCCACTCAGTCATCACCAATGTTGCTCTGAGTAGAATAGATCGCCACTGACGAGGTGCATCGAAACAACGCTCGATGATGTCTCAATCCAAAACCCTCCACCCATCCTCTAGCGCTCATGCCAGGATCATGTCCAGTGTCTCTCGTACGACCTCAATGGCATCATCTCGAGGCCCAGCTCCTCGACCGCGAGGCCCAACTCCTCGAGCATGAGGAGGCAGTACCGCTACAGGAGGCGGAACGACCACCATCACCCGTCCCCTACGAACCACATGATTAGCTAGTGGTACAGGACCAACATCTGCACAATCACGCAAGTGAACCATCATATAAATATCTCTAACTATACTCATAACAAAAACATCTAAAAAACACATGATATAGTAGAGAACCAAACACAAAAACATACCATCTAAACCCCGAGCCTATCCCTAGGCTCGAGGCATCTCCGGATCTCCTCGATAATCCATACCAGCATATGGATAGTCATCAATCAGCAGGGGGATCTGCTCCCACTGCTCATACATATCCTGTGAAAAGAACCCGCCACCACCGCGGGGCATCATCTGCCCCCACCGCACCATGCGCGGCTCAATCACCAACCCGTCTCGAACCGGCACTCGTGGCCGCAAGGTCGGTACCCTCTCAAAGAAGAAACAACATAGGAAGGTGGCATAGAAGAACTCTCCCCCCTCCTGGATGACCTTGCCCAGATCTCTCCAGACACCAGCCAAAAACATCTGACCCCACACATAGTAGATCCTCTCAGCACAGAATCCACCATCATCGTTTGTCCCCCAGACAAATGATGTGGCGTCATGGCACCCAACACCCACAGAACACAAGCCCCAATAGCCTGCATATCCCACTCCCGCAGAGATCTCAGGCTCAAGGCACTGTTCTCCACAATAGCCCCCGGAACATAGAATGTCTCGAGCAAATCCTCGATATCCAAACCTACTGGGATCCTCGGCAGAAGATCCCCTACCTCCCCTAAGCGAGGCAACCCAGTAAGAAAGTAAACATCAGTGAGGGTGATCTCTAACCTCTCACCCCCAACAATGAAAGCACCCTCTGCCGTACCCAGAGACCCACCAATTTGTTCAGCAGCGGTCCTACTAAATGCATCGGTGGAATTTGAGCGAAATTCAGGAGCCCGCTCATAGGCAGAGTCTGTTGGACACCCTGATCGGTCTGAATCCGAATCGTCAAGTCCTCCTCCATCTCCTGCTCCTGCCATGATACCAATGGTCTCCTCAACATCCTGCCAAAAAACAAAGAAAATTTTTTATAAACAGAATTTTTTTTCAAAAAATTTCATCGCGGATTTTCCATCAAAAGCCGCGATGATCATTACGGCTTTCATCAGTGAACCCGCGATGAACATCGTGGGTATTGACCCCACATTCGCGATGAGCATCACGACTGTCAGCATCACAGTCATGATGAACATCGTGACAATCAGCCCTGCAGTCATGATGAACATCGCGACTTTCAGCCCGATAGCCGCGATGAACATCGCGATTGTCGGCCCCAAACCCACGATGTTCATTGCGGAAAATGATGCGAAACCCACGATATTCCACGTTGGAAGGCCCACATGGAATTTCGCGGCCTTCAGGGGCCCGCCGCTAACCAAAAAAGACATAATTCAAAAGGCTAAGGCGAATAGGGTTACCTAAAACTCACGGAATCGAAAGCCAATGGTCGAATCTCCCAGAAATCAAGAAAGAGCTCTGATTGCTTTGCCAAAGTCGCACGTAACAATGACATGTCATATTGGCCCCACACCCTATTTATAGATATTTGACCATTTTTCAAACAACCATTGCGGTATCATACGACGTCCATTCCTCAAACCGTTGGAGTCAGCACAGCGAGAACTTCATGATAGTCCTTTCCTTTTCCTATTTTCACCAAGTCCATTTTTGACCATTTTTTGACACCCTCGTCGCCTCAGTTTGCATGCCACATCGACCGTTCTCCGTTTTTGACGAGTCTTATATCGCCAGATTCAGTTTTTCGCACTCGTGATGACGCTTAAGATCATTTCTCGCTCTCACACCCAGATTTTTTGGACATCTTTCACATGCCACCTCGTTGCCTCGGTTTGCATGCCACATCGACCGTCGTCTGTTTTTAATGAATCTTATATCACCGGATTCAGTTTTCCGCGCTCGTGATGATGCTTGAGATCATTTCTTGCTCTCACGCTCAGATTGTTTGGGCATTTTTCCCATGCCCCCTCATTGCCTCGGTTTGCGTGCCACATCTGTCGTTGTCCGTTTCTAATGAATCTTATACCACCGGATTCAGTTTTCCGCACTCATGATGATGCTCGAGATCATTTCTTGCTCTCACCCCCATAAGTTTTGGGCATTTTTTCAAAATGCCACTCATCACCTCGGTTTGCGTGCCACATTGGTCATTGCCCATTTTTTACAATCTTTATGTCACCAAAATCAGTGTTCCGCACTCATGACGATGCTTGAGACCATTTCTCACTCTCATCAATACCTTTTTGTTCGGTATAGTTTTACCCCTTTTTCGGGCCAAGCAATTCCTTTTACGAAAACGACACTTAGGGAGTTTCTGTTAAGCTCTTTTCTAACTCCTAAAACAATGAAAAGATCGCCGAGCAATCTTTCTTCCTTTCATGCTCGCTAAACGTATCTGAAAGGGCATCTACCTGGTATAATTTTACCCCTTTTCCAGACTTTGTAGACTAATTACGAAAAAGGAATACTCTAGTCACATCGGCTAGAAGAATTCTCCATTTGCATCATTTTATGCTTTTTCGGGCCTTGGAGACTAACTTACGAAAAAGAACACCAATGGAGTCCACTTACCGCTTTCAGACTCTCTAAACATGAAAGCGACCACGAGCAATCACCATCCTGGGCTTGTAAAAACCCACAGGACGACACTCCACCACCACTACATAGTCTTCATATCGTTTTCAGACTCCTTAAAAATGAAAGCACCCATGAGCACGAGCAGTCTTGGGCTCACAAAATCCATAGGACAGTACCATTTCAGAGCATACTTTTATCCCTTCTTAGAGCTCATTAAAACTACAAAGAAGGACCTAATGGTGCTTCTCGGTGCCACAACATATCATGTCTACTCATATGGCAGCTTCCCCATTTTGGTCACCTTTGTTTAGAGTATTTTGCAGTATGTCACCCTGAGAATCCCTCGATAGCACCCATCAGCTCGTCCCCCCCCAAGAGTTAATACATACCCTTCAGTCCTTAAAATATATGACCCCTGCACCTACAAGTTAGTTCCCTACGCTGCCAGGTCAACCATGTCATCATGCTTTGAACAAAGGAAGTCTAAGTCCACCCAATCTATGACCCTAGTTACTTCCCATCCCCATAAGTATGTCAGTCCTACCATTAGTACCACCACACTTCAGTTCTACACCTCGCGCTCCTATCAAGGAAACATCATTGCCTTGTTAGTTGCTAGTCTCCCTCTGTCGACAACAACCAAATTTATTACAGAGGATAGACCTAGAGGTCCTTGTGTCTTGGACTCATCACCATTTATGATGAGTGCCTACGAATCATTTCGAGAAGAGTCCTCAGTGCCTCTCCAAATGGTTGTTTCTCACATGCTCGACTTCAACACCTTGATCGCATCATTGAGACTCACACAGGGTATTGGTCCTTTCAGTTATTTGTTGAAGACCCCAGATACCACCTGACTCTTCCACATTTGAGAGTCCACTTATGGAAACAACCAATTACATTTTCCTATAGATATCTGGGTTGCGCATGGCGACCATATTCATATGTACCCCAGTTTTATACTCCCTCAAGTATACAGTTACATATACTCCTCAGAGTTGACTCAAATTCACTGAGTCCCTACAGATGTTGGGCACCTTCAGATTCAGTAGTTCATCAACCCTTCTGAGACCTTGTTTAGAATGATTGTCACTTTATTCCAGTGTATCAGTTATTGAGATCAGCCATATTATGATCATGAGTACATCCCAAAATAGTGTCCCCTTTGGACCATTATGATATACTAGCAGATTTTTTATGTCCCCCTTCTTGGGAATAATTATTATGTATATGTCTTGATACAAGCATGGGTATGCCCACCTCGTCCATTATCAGAGATTATTCCTCATTCATATTGAGGCCATGTAATATTTTTTGTTTTTGCAGCTTCTAAGGGTTGTTGATCCAGTTTCCAACCGGTCTCTTCTCTTCCCCAAACTCCAGGAAAAAGACAAAAGAACTATGATGTCTATCGGCCATACGATGAGCTCCTGCCCTCACACATCAGGGGGCAATATGTTAACCCCCCAAAAGTGCTCACTAGCTCATTTCCTTATTCACATGACCCATTTGTCCACTTTTCCACCATTTGAGCCTCTAAAGCCATCAAAAGGTCACCAAAAGACCATAATACACCCCTGTTTCCCCTCAAAATGAATATTTTTCCTCAAAAAGCATAAAAAACCCTAAAAAAGGGTCCAGAATTCCCAAAAAATATTAAAAGGGAATAAAAACATTAAAAATATTCAAAAAAGGAAAAGGAGGGAAAAAGGTACCTAAACCATGTTGGTCAATACCATTGGTTTCCTAAAAACCATAATGGTATTCCCCACCACCAAAAACCATAAAAAGGTGGTAGGGGCTCCTCACTTTCTATCCAGCCATCATCCTATCCTCACGCTGTCAAAATCTCCCCTGATACTTTTGGCCATTTTTAGCATCTTGGAGAAGAGACCATTGGAGCTTGGAGCTACTCACCCTTGGAGTTGCTCAACATCATATCCTCACCATTTGAGGTATCTTAATACAAAACATCTATTATTTAATTTCTTGTTCTTTCCATGAATCGTTTTTAAATTTATTTGTTATATGCACATGTTAGTTTAGATTTAGATTTAATTCATAATCATTTTTTCTTTCTATATTGCAACTGCTATCACATTGTTGATAGGTGCCCATTGCACAAAGCTTGGTTGCAAAACTAAACTAACAAGAACCAACCCCAGTCAAAGTCAGTCAATGCCTCTACACCACTAACCAAAGTGCATGGAGCTGGTTCAAGCAATAAGATCAGTGCTAATAGGGGATGGACAAAAGAGGACACGTTGAAAGCGATTAATGATGTAGAATTCAATGGGTATTCAATGAAAGCAGCTACAAGGAAATTTGGGATTGGACCTACGTCTTTGTATTATTGGTTGAATGGTCTGACTCATACAAAGAGGAGAGGGCCTCTTATAGTGTTGAATGAATAGGAGGAAGAGGAAATGGTTGTTTGGTGTAAGGAGATGGCCGAAATGGGCCATGGGTTGAAGTTGATACAACTTAAATCGAATGTGGTGCAAATATTCTAGTAAAGGACAAATCCATTTAGAGATGGGTTTCCTGGGAAATCTTGGTGGACAGGTTTCAAGGGAAGACACCTAGAACTTGTCTTGCGAATAACATAGGGCCTAGACAGAGACAGAGCTTTGAATTTGAGGCCTACAGTTGTGGCCAAGTTCTATGACATGATGTTGTGCACATATGACAAACACTCCTATGGTCCTGTCCGTATTGGAAATGTGATGAAATGGGATTACAAGCAAGCAAGAATTGTGGCATGCAGGTAGTGGCCAATAGATGTAGTATGAATGTGCCCAAAATTATACCTAAGAGAAGTGAGTGGATTACTATTTTGTGTTGCGTAAATGCAATCAGATCATTGATCCTTAGATTCTAATTATTCAAGGGAAAGACCCAATTGAAGAACTACATCAAGAAGTGTGATCCAGGAGCATGCATGGATGTTGATTCCAATGCATGTATGACCAAAGAACTATTCATGAATTGGATTTTCCATTTTGCTGCACCTATTCCAAGTGGTGTATCTCCTGAGAATAGACACCTACTGATTTTTTATGGCCATGGAAACAACATATCTCTACAAACCATTCAGGAGGAAAACATGATGGGAATTGACTTGTTGACTCTACCAACACATACCACTAATAGGTTGCAGCCACTTGACATGAGTGTGTTCGATTCATTTAAGTGTTTCTTCAGGACCGAGAAAGTGTCATGGATGGCCAAGATTAACCTTGCAATAGAGGTAAAAAGGGATGAATTGGAAGAACTTGCAAGTAATGCTTTTAAAAGGGCATTGACACCCTCAAATAACAAGGCTGGCTTTAAGCGAACTAGAATATGGCCACTAGATTATGATGCTCTCATCAATTACATGGCTTGTATCCGAGCATTGGAAGGTGTAGATGATGTAAAATATGCAACAGTCGTGGACAACATATTATCCCTCTCACAAGGATAGGGACAACCATTTCGTGATGAACAAGTCAATGAAACTCAATATGGAGGTCACATCAATGCTACTGATGCATTTGATGAAGCAGTTGAATCAATCATGGGAGTTGGAACACACCAAACTAAAATTGAACATGCAGGGATACTACATGCTAACTCTATTGGATTGGATATGCTTGAAGGATGTGAATAAAAAAAATTATCAAAGAGGAGTTGACATTTCCAAGCTAGGTACCACAACCAAGTGGTTAGCAGATGCAATGATGAATATGAATAGACAAGTTGTTACTAGCACCAATGAAGAAATCCTTGGCATGCCTTCACTACCAACATACCTGAACAATGAAGTTGTCCACTATTATGTGGATGCAGTTGGTGTAGAAGGAGACACTGCATGGGATGAAGAATAAGATGTAGACGGCGCAAATGAAGCAGAAATCCTTGCTAATACTAAAAACCAGCCTAGTGGCTCCCCGAGTCCCCATTGCTTGGAAATTTCCTAAGGTTTCCACTGGAGAAAGTGAGCAGAAAGGAAAGGGAAGGAACAACATGTTTTCTTCGATTAAGAAGAAGTTCACAACTACTTACATTAGATGACTACATCACACATCTGGATGAATCTGAACTAAAGAAAAAGAAGATGAGGGAAATGGCACCGAAGAAGAAGGAACTTGCAAAGGAAAGTAGGGCAGTAATAATTGTTCAGGCAGAATCACGAAATCATAAAAGGATGAAAAGAGAGAAGCAAATGCAGGAAAGGGAATACCATAAGAAACTAGCCAGGCACGAAAGTGAACAAAGAAAGTTCCAACAAATACGACACAAGGAGAATGTGGGAAGGGAAGAGGTGGACACAACTGTGGAGGATATCGTGATGAGGAGGATGGCCTCATTTGGTAAAATTGCAGACAATACACGTCTCTTACAAGACATTATAAACATACGGGTCCCCCAGTTTCCTCCAACTGGTCTACTTAAACCTCAACATCATCCACCTGGTCCACCTCCCCCTTTTCTCACAACCGCTTCAGATGCCAATCCGAGATGGGTTTTTCCAACACCTCCAAACAACTCAAGTGTATTAGGCACAAGCCAGGGTATGGGTTTTCAATTCCTCCTTGGTTGCAAGCAACAACATGGCATCAAGCAACTACAGGACGCTCAACTCAACCTAATCAAGAAAATGTAGGTACCTCAAACAACTGGGCTTAGGAAAATGTAGGCACCTCAAACAATTGGGCTCATCCAAATGTAGGAAGCTCAACAAGTTTGGGAAATGAGGAAACTCAGCCTCCTGAAGCATAAGTGCAGAAACGTTTTTTGCCTAACCATAAGGGTAGGAAATTTTTTGTTAAGGGCAGGTTGAATTTTTGTCAAGGGAAGGAAAAGCTTTGAAAAGGTTTCTGCATTACCATTAATATCCTTCCATTAAGCAGAAGTACACAATTGTTTTTTGATAAGTTTGCTAGTGGTTTCTATTTAGCTATTAGTATATTCTTTAAAATATTCATGGATGAACATTTGAATAGTGTATGGTGTAATACCCTTCTAGATTCATGGAGGAACAAATTCCTTTTTTTATAAGTCTGCTAGTGGTTTCTATTTAGCTATGGGATTTGAAGCATGCATTTAGATTCACATGGATAGAGGAGAGGGTTTCCATGGATAATGAAGAGGGAACAATGAACAGTAGTGAACATATCATCATTGACGAAGATATAGGTACAGTGAACAATGGGCATCTCTTAAGACAAATCTTCTTCAATCTTCGAAGGGTATTAGTCTTAAATCCTCCTAAACGTTGGATAAGCTCATGGTTTTTCAGATTTTTATTTTCCTTTTTATTGAGCATGGACATATCAAATAGGTCCTTGCTTTATAGCAAAGAATTTAAGATTGGTTTCTTAATACCAAATTTAGAAGTTAAATTTAATTCTTATGTGATGTCTCATTGGAAATATCTTGATAAGATTGCACTTTGAAATGCATTATAGAGTTATTTTATTCATTACAGAGTTGTAATTTCAGGACCTGAACACTTACAAAATCAGGCTACCTCAAAATAATGCTACCTCAAAACAGTGTTGAGAGAAGTGAAAGATTCATATCCCCTAAATGCAAAGGAAAGTTTGGAATCCTTAAAAGAGTGCTACCTTAACAAATTCTTAACAAAATCAGTGCTACTTTAAAACCCAATTGTATGATGGATATGACTAAACCCTCATGAAATAAACAAAGTCTTCCCCCCATGTAACGATTATAAAGCAACACTTTTGGGATTTTTTAGGCCCTTTTCCATGCTTGCTTCATAAACCTCTCCATGCTCTATGTTATTTTGAATGGGGTTGATGGGTGACACTGAAGATATAGGATCTAATGAACACTATCAGACAGATCAGAACTACGATAAGCCCTACAAAGTTCAACGCACACTTCTATTCAAAGATGGGGATTAAATGGAAGAAAGATTCATATTAAATATATCATGAGTAGGATTTGATTTCGAAAGATCTTGATAGGGTGAAATTCCCTCTTCAACAATGAGGTTCTCTCTAATCTCAAGTATCAAATGTGATTTTATACTATATGCAAATCGTAAGTATATTCTAAGGCTTTCTAGCTAAGAGAGATTAACTAGAGATGTAATCCAATCACCAAACATATAACTACTAGCTTTAGCAAGAAAAAAAAAACATATAAGCACAACACCAAACATAAATATAAATATCAATATGTGTAGTCTAGGAAAAAAACAACTAATTACAATACCATACTTACTTCTCTAGACACATTAAGAGAAAAACATAAGCAAGAATGCACTATTTAGACATGGGAATAATCAACATTGTAGGGAAATGTTCTTACTACAACTTCAATGCTCAACAAACTAACAAAAGAAATTCAACAGGCTCACAACATCAAACTCAAATTCCGGACCTCTAAAAAGAGCTTGGCCAAAATGATTTCTCTTCTGATTAAAGTCCTAGAAATAAGTTTTACAAAACAATGAAACAAGCAACAATCCCTTTCTTTCGCATCTCATCCTATTTATAAGTACTCAAGCAAGATTCAATTCTAAAAGTTCAACAGTTTCATTAATAACAATAACACGAGGGAACGCATGCTACTGCACTAGAATACTAAGTAAGGTGAGGTTTCACTTTAACTTTTCATTTTTTTTTCCAATTTTCTAGCCAAAGTTTCAATTAATTCCATTTTCTTAGTTGGAGTCTCTACATGTTTGGAGTCTCTGCATGTGCTATGAGTCACATCTCAATTTTCCATCTATTGGGTGACTTAGATTGAATTTGTAACTTTTGTTGATCAATCGTCCATTAATGGATTTTAGTATAGACATTAACAAACTCGCAATAGAAATGTTGCAAGCTCTGAGCTATGCCATACAAAATTATTAACACAACATTTAATTCATTCTCCAATTCATATGTACATGCTTCAAGCTCAGTTGGATTACCCATAGTTGCCTTATAATATTCTACCTGATTCTTCGGGAGGTCTACTCTATTCTTACTTTCAACAAACCATTTCTTTGGTTCCTAGACATCAGACAAGGTAACCTATGACAATAGAAAACACAAAATTCAGGTGCAAGTTTGGACCCTAAAATCCTAGCATAACACTTGGACCCTGGAACCCGGTTATAAAACCCTAGCATAACACTGTTAATTTTCGAGCATTAATTCAATATACTCTAGGATATTTACTGAGAGAATAACATGTACAGTATATCAATGCATATCAATCATAGCAAGCATATCAATCATCACAAGATGCAAACATAAGAGACAATAGACACACAGAGTTTCCGTGGGAAAAACCCTAAGGTGAAAAATCCCACAACTTCCTTAGAGATAGATAGAGAAATAATACAACCAAAGTACAACCCAAGTACACAGAGATAGTCTTCTCCTAGCAGTTGATCCTCCTCCTCACATGTGCACCACATTATGAGTGATGTAGAGTGAGATAATGAGATGATCAAAATAGAGATCTCCCGATCTCTATTTATACTTGTCCTGATTGACCAATAAACTTATGGGGCCGACTTGTCTAGCTTAGCATAATGACCCATGGTTAACTTAATCAGGGCCGACCCCACACATGGTGGTCTAATAACCCATCGGAAAGTTACGACACTTGTGACAGTTGTCAATACAAATGACGACACTTCCTTATAGAGGAATAACACATCTCTATAGGAGTACAATATACATAAATGAAATACATAGGTGAAATACATTCTGAAGTTACATATACATCAACACTCCCTCTTAACTAGGAAGGTATTTCTTGACACAGATCTGCTAACACAAGTCTTCTTCTCTGGATCATCATCAACGAATCATCGTTCTAGAATCTTCATCATCATCACTGCTGTTTCTATCTCAATCAATCTTTGAATCTACTCGTCATAGGAAGTTCTACAGAGCCAGTTCTTTTTCATACTGGATGCAGGCCCACCACCTACAGGTCTTCATCATCACTGGCCATACTGTGGAATCCTCAGGACTTATTACGTGCATCCCAAGACTTATTACGGGCACACAGCCCAACCTATCGGATCTCCCAGGGAGCTATTACATGTGACCCCACCACAAAACCTCGAAAGAGAATCTTGGGATTGATTATGAGCACACAGCTCAACCTATCGGATCTCCCAGAGCGCTATTATATGTGGTCATGGAAAAACCTCGAAAGAGCATCCCAGGACTTATTACAGGAACACATCCCAACCTATTGGATCTCCCAGGGCACTATTATATGCCATAGAACAAAACCTCGAAAGAGCATTTGCCAGATCTCCCAGGGAGCTATTATATGCCAGCAGAAAAACCTAGCAAGAGAATCTGTAAACCTCCAAGGGCACTATTATATGTCCTCCCAAAGTAAAACCTCGAAAGAGCATTTTCCAAATCTCCCAGGGAGCTATTATATGCCAGCAGCAAAACCTAGCAAGAGAATCTGCAAACCTCCCAGGGCGCTATTCTATGCTTATCTACACAACCTGTCCATGGCCACAGAGTATCAACCTGATACTCACCATACATCATCTTGATGTACACATGATCATCCTGATCATCATCATTGCATCATCTTGACACATGTCATCTAGAGCAACATCCTGAAGCTCATCATCCATGATCATCCTGATCATACAATGCATCCACCTGATGCATACACAGTATCTGCCTGATACATATCATCATACATGATCTACCTGATCATACAATGTATCCACCTGATACATATACAAATACATGATCCACCTGATCATACTTGATACATATCAACATACATGATCTACCTGATCATACAATGTATCCACCTGATACATATACAAATACATACACATGATCCAACTGATCATATCCAGCATCCAACATGATGCATACATACATATAAATGATCCAACTGATCATATCCAGCATCCAACATGATGCGTACATACATATAAATGATCCAACTGATCATATCCAACATCCAACATGGTGCATACATACATATAAATGATCTAACTGAACATATCCAGCATCCAACATGATGCATACATACATATAAATGATCCAACTGATCATATCCAGCATCCAACATGATGCATATATCGAGCAGTTACTAGAGTATCATCCTGATGCTCATCATCCAACGCTTACATCCATAGCCATGGAAGAATCCTCCTCTCACCATGCTTGGAATGGCTTCAGCAAACGTCTCCATCACTTCTTCCTCAAAGTGTCGTCAATCTGAAGAACACCAAGCCTCTCTCTGAAGTACTCGAACTTCACTCTGGCTAGTGGTTTTGTTAGTACATCTGCAACCTACTCATCCATCGCAATATACAGGAGCTTCCTTACTCCTCTCTGCACCATATCCCTGATATAGTGATATTTGATCTCGATGTGCTTCAACCTGTCGTGGAACACCGGGTTCTCAGACAGCTTCACACAACTCTGGTTGTCACAAAAGATACCAGTAGCCTCCAACAAGAGATCAAATAACTCTAACAGTAGCTTCCGGAGCCATACTGCCTCACAAATGGCCGAACAAGATGCAACATACTCTGCTTCGGCTGTAATCAATGATACGCAGGACCGATTCTCGCTAAACGAAGAGATCATACCTGATCCCATACTGAAGCAGCACCCGGAAGTGCTCTTCCAATCTGCAACACTGCCTGCCCAATCTGAATCAACATAACCCTCCAGATGAAACTTTTGATTCGCATCATACTTGATCCCATAGTCAACCGTACCCTTCAGGTACCTCAGAATATGCTTTACAGCAACCAAGTGAACACTCCTCGGATCCGTTAGGAACTGGCTCAATGTGTTCACCGCAAAGCAAATATCTGGTCTCGTGTTCATCGGGTACATCAAGGACCTAATCATATGACGATACATAGTTACATCAACCGGATCAGATGGAGCATCACACAGAAGCTTCAGGTTCGATGCCATAGGTGTGGCCATGGCCTTGCATTCCATCATCCCAAACCTCTTCAAGATCTCTACTGCATACTTCCCTTGTCCAAGGAAGATTCCATCTGCACTCTGCCACACCTCCATACGTAGAAAGTAGTGCATCATCCCCAAGTCCTTCGCCTCAAATTCAGCAGCAAGCTTCCTCTTGGTATCAGCAATCAAACTATCATTACCTATAACAAACAAGTCATCCACATACAGGATTAGTATCACAGGATTGCCTTCCTCAACCTTGTAATAAAGGTTGGAATCCGCTTTACTCTTGGTAAATCCCAAACTAGATAGGAAACTGTCCATCCTAGCATACCAAGTCCTAGGAGCTTGCTTCAAGCCATACAAGGCTTTCTTCAACCTGCACACATATGACTTCCTATCATGTGTCTCAAAACCAAGTGGCTGCTCCACATACACTTCCTCCTCGACTACACCATTCAAGAAAGCAGTCTTGACATCCATCTGGTGTATCTTCCATTTCATCACTGCAGCCAGAGCAAGTACTGATCTAATGGAAGTGTATCTGGCTACATGAGAAAAAGTTTCTTCATAGTCGATTCCTTCTTTCTGTGAGAAGCCACGAGCTACAAATCTCGCTTTGTATTTCTCTATGCTGCCATATGCAGCATGCTTGATCTTGTAGATCCAATTGGAAGTCACAACAAACTTCCCTTTAGGTCTTGGGAAAACATCCCAAACATCATTTTTCATTATTGATTGGTATTCCTTGACCATGGCATCCTTCCATTCTTTCTTTTCCATTGCCTCTTCATAACTGGAAGTTTCTTTGTTCATAATATCACAAAGTAAAGCAACATAGCTGGTATGTGATCTAGTTCTCTTCTTTTCTCTGTGTTCTTCTTCTGGAATGCCATACCTTTCTGCATCTTGAATGAGCTCTCTAGCCCATCCAGGTTTCCTCTTGTGAGAGTCCTTCTCACAAGGTGGATCTATAGGTTCTTGCGGATCTTCAATTTCACGATCAACATCTGGAATTGCTTCAGTCATAGTAGTGTCTTGAAATCTGGTTTCCTTTGGTTCTTCATGATCTTCAACATGTGTCTTCCTTGATTTGATGAATGCTGAATCTTCATCAAATGTTACATCCCTGCTGACATCAATCTTCTTGAACCCTGGAAAGTATATTCTGTAAGCCTTCGATCTTTCACTGTAACCCACAAAGATACCCTTCTTTCCTGAAGGATCTAGCTTAGTCCTCTTTTCCTTTGGGACATGAGTGTATACTGGACAACCAAATATTCTGAGATGGCTAACTTCAGGTTTCTTACCAGAGAAGACCTCTTCTGGTGTCTTGTTGTCCAATATCTTGTGGGGTGTTATGTTCTGTACATATACAACTATCCTAGCTGCTTCTACCCATAGATGCATAGGCAGATCTTGGTCATGCAACATTGCCCGTGCTGCTTCCATGATTGTTCTATTCTTTCTTTCTGCAACTCCATTCTGTTGTGGAATGTAGGGAGCAATCAACTCCCTCTTAATACCTGAATCACTGCATAGTTTCTTGAAATCACCTGAAGTGAATTCTCTGCCATTGTCAGATCTGAATGTCTTGATCCTTTTATCAGTTTGATTTTCCATCAATGCTTTGAATTCCTTGAACTTATCAAATACTTCATCTTTGTTCTTCAAGAAGTAAATCCAAGTTTTTCTAGAGAAATCATCAATGAAAGAGACATAGTAAACATACCCACTCAGAGAACTAGATGACATCGGACCGCATACATCAGAGTGGATGATTTCCAAGATTCCTTTTGCCTTGCTTTCACTGCTTGGAAATGCCTTCTTTATGTTCTTTCCTTTTGCACATCCTTTGCAAACACCTTCATGCTTTGTCTTGATTTCAAGAATACCTTCTACAGCTTTACTTGCAATTGGTAGTGCTCTGTAGTGCACATGTGCAAGTCTTCTATGCCAAAGTTCACTTGGCTCCATGGATTCATGTACCATGGCATGTTCAGGTTGTCCCTTCAATTTGTACAATCCTCCCTCTTGCTCTCCAATCACAACTGCATCATCTATGGTCTTACCTTTTGACCACATTAGTACTTGGCCATCTACAAATGCAACCCTCATGCCTTTTGCATCCAATGCATATATGGAGAGTAGGTTCTTCTTGAGCCCAGGTACAAATAATACATCTTTCATCTTCAAGGACTTTCCAGAGTCTAGGTTGAAGGAGGCTTCACCACTTCCTTTGATAGGATATTGGTAGTCATCCCCAAGTTTCACCTTATGGGGTGACTCATGTTCAGATAGATTAGCAAAGGATTCTTTGAACCCAGTCATGTGCTTTGAAGCCCCACTGTCAATAAGCCAATCATTACAACCATGAGAGATAGTACCCATGAGAGCAGAGATTAGAACATATTCATCTTCACTTGATGAGTCATCCTCATCACTTTTTGCTCTAGCCTTCTTCTTGGGAGGTTCATCATCCTCAACGGCATGAGCATGATATCTTCTTTTGTTGTTCTTGTTGTTGTTGTTGAAGTTGTAGTTGTTGTCTTTCTTCTTCTTGGGACAATCTGCAGCAAAGTGTCCCTTCTCATTGCATGTGAAGCACCTGAGATCTTTCTTATCTTTATGGTAATGGTGGTGTGAAGATATTTTGTTATGAGATGGCTCTCTCTTAGGTTTTCTTCTTTTGGTGTGAGCTGCGAGAGCTTGGTCTTCATTTCCCATCTTTTCTTCTCAAGCTACAAGCCTAGCCTCTTCTTGTGAACACTCCTCCCACAGTCTACTGAAGGAGATCAATTTCTTTCTTGCATAGATCCCTTGAATAGAGGAATCCCATGACCTAGGTAGGCCCTTCAGAGTGGTCATAGCAACTTCACCATTTTCCACTACTTCATCCACAGCTTCGAGTTTTTCCTTGATTTGAGAGAACTTGGAGAAATAAGATTGAATGGTCTCTCCATTCAACAGCTTGACCCCTTTCAATTGATTCCGCAGAGTCATCTTCCGATTTATGTTCTTCCCTTCAAATAGCTTGGTCAAGGAGTCAAACATCTCCTTGGGTGTCTTTAGAGATGACACATGTGGTATGAGATGGTCTTTAATAGAATCAACAATGATCCTCTTTTCCTTGACCAAGTTCTTCTTATGCAATGCCTTAGCCTCTTCATCCTCTGGGATAGGGACCTCAGAGCTCATGTAGGTGTCCAATTCATTTTCTTCCAGGATTAACCCAATCCTATACTTCCAGGATCAGAAGTTATCATCTCCTTCAAGATTATCCTCAAGCTTGGTGTGGTGAGGCATCTTAAAGAGTACGTCAAATGGAAATAGAAAAGATTTAGGTCTTACCACTTGATTTGCTGAAAACTGGATCTGGTCCTGGATTAGGGTTTGTCAGAGAAACCCTAAAAATTCAAAATGTGAATTTCAACTTTCTGAAAGGATAGAAAGATGCGCCTTGATGAGCTGATCAGCCTGGTATACTCAAAATTTGAAAACTGCAAAGTTTCACCCTTCATAAATGCTTTTCAATCTCCTGGATTCTCTGGGAGGACCCTGAATTAGGGTTTGAGTTTCCTTGAGATTTACCCAGCCAAAAATCTCGATCCAAAGCTCTAAACTTCAATTTTTCCAAGGAGCTTCTAGCTATGTCTTCAAATTTCAGAAATTCCTATTTTTGTGGAAACCCTAATTTTTAGGGCCAAAACTAAAAGTGCTCAGAATTGAATTCTGATTGGATAGAAATATTCACCTTCCTGAGGAGAGTCAATCTATCATATTGCATTTCCAAACTCTATGGAGAGAAACCCAAAAACAATAAGCCCTAGCTTCCGTAACTGCATAGTGTCTTCTTCTTAGGTTAGCTCTGATACCATGTTAATTTTCGAGCA
The DNA here is from genome assembly GCA_027924585.1 of Larix kaempferi. Lineage (NCBI taxonomy): Eukaryota > Viridiplantae > Streptophyta > Pinopsida > Pinales > Pinaceae > Larix > Larix kaempferi. The sequence goes on from BSBM01000487.1 coordinate 11,855,389, forward strand.
TTAATTCAATATACTCTAGGATCTTTACTGAGAGAATAACATGTACAATATATCAATGCATATCAATCACAACAATCATATCAATCATCACAAGATGCAAACATAAGAGACAATAGACACACATAGTTTCCGTGGGGAAAACCCTAAGGTGAAAAACCCCACAACTTCCACAGAGATAGATAGAGCAATAATACAACCAAAGTACAACCCAAGTACACAGAGATAGTCTCCTTCTAGCATCTGATCCTCCTCCTCACATGTGCGCCACTTTCCGAGTGATGTAGAGTGAGATAATGAGATGATCAAAATAGAGATCTCCCGATCTCTATTTATACTTGTCCTGACTGCCCAATAAAATTATGGGGCCAACTTGTCTAGCTTAGCATAATGACCCATGGTTAACTTAATCAGGGCTGACCCCACACATGGTGGTCTAATAACCCATCGGCAAGTTACGACACTTGCGACACTTGTCAATACAAATGACAACACTTCCTTATAGAGGAATAACACATCTCTATAGGAGTACAATATACATAAATGAAATACATAGGTGAAATACATTCCGAAGTTACATATACATCAACAAACACTTGGAAATTTAAATTGAATGCCAAGCAGATTTAGATTCGGAATGCTAACCCCAAATCCATACACAAAAAACTAATATAAAACCTTAGAGAAAACTATGATAATTTATTTAGTAAACCCTAGGTCATAAAGAAAAAACCCATCTAAAACCCTAGAGAAAATCATGATAATTTATTTATTATCCATGAAAACAACATAATCGAGCCATCATATTCGCAACTTGTAAATTCCATGAAATTCATACCATGAATATGCCAAACAAATTCAGATTCAGAATGCCAAACCATGAGCCATGAAATTCACACCATGGAAGAATGCCAAACCCCAAGCCACAGTACAAAAAATACTCACAAATCACATGCATACGATTCAATTAAATTGGGCATGCCCACTAAGCCACAACTACCTCATCAAACTCATCCGAAAACCTTAGCATATTGTTTCAATTTATTTATATGCCATGAAATTAACATATCGAAATTAGAAATTCGCACCCTGAATACACAGTGAAATGCACAGAGTGAATATGACATGAAACTCATACATTGAACCATAAAATTCACACAAGAACATCGTTCAATTCGAACCCAAAACCATTTCAATTCATTGCAGAAACATTACATTACAATGTGTAGAGAACCCATCATAAACCCTTACAATGTAACATTGCAATCGAATGTGCAGAGACCCCAACCCTTACAGAACCCTTACAACACCCATTAAATGTTCATAGAACCCATCAACAAAAACGTGACAAAACCCTTCCAGCACCCATAAAATGTGCAGAGAACCCATCAACCAAAACATGACAAAAACCTTACAACACCCATAAATTGAGTAGAGAACCCATAAAAATAATTGAGCAAGAACACCTTGAACAGCCTGAAAAAACATTCCAAGACATCCAAATGAGTGTGTTAACAAACATGGGCAAGTGAAGTTGGTAGGAATGAAGCCCTACCAGGAGGGGGAGCGAAGTCGACCGTCGTCTGAGTGCGAAGCACCCACTACTGCACAAGGGGGTGTTTTGAGACAATAGTTTAAGACGAAATTATAATTTCGTCTCAAACACTCCTTGGGTTCCCCTCCTTTTTAGTTGACTGAATTTGAATTTTCTCTTGTTCTATATTGAAACACTTAGTGGTGCTTGGTGCTTATTATTTACGGTTATTTAAACCAAATAATGGGTAGAAAAAAAATATATTTTAATCATCCCAAGTCGAGAGTGAGCGCTATGTTGTAGGGTTTGAAGTTATATGCTTACAAAGATGCCATCCTTCCAAACGACAGGGGTTTTCAACACCAATGCTCCCACTGCTGAATAACAAGGATTTTCAAGGACTCCCTGCCAAATAAAAGGGGTTTTCAACACCGGCACTGCCATTGCTGAATAATAGGTGTTTACAAGCCCGCCCTTGACGCTGCCACTCCTGAATAACAGGCGTTTTCAACACTGTCACTGCCACTGATGAATAATAGGGATTTTCAACACCTATGGTGGAGGATTCCGATGTGGTATCTTCTTATTGTCATTCTAGTTTTTTTTTTAATTTTAACATTGGAGCAATGATTTGAGGAAGTAGTATTTAATCTTCATTTTTGTCTGTAAATCATTCTTGTTCCCTTATATTGTCTATAGTATGCACTGTTACATGGGCATAAGAAGAGACTCGATGGATCACTCTGTCCATGAGGGATCTACCAAAGCCCCACACAAACTATAGAATGCACCTCTCTTCTCTCTTGATGCAATTAAAGTTTGGATCCCCTATGGGTTTGCTTTGATTTAGATAAGAAAGTTGGATGAATTTGGATAAATTTTGCATACCTGTGCAAATACATTTTTTTATCTCTCTGGTCCAATCACCCAAGGTACGAATATGTAGACTCAATTAATCATCTCCTGGAGCTGATGTTATAGAGAAAGGATGCCTGTAATCATTAATTCCATCCAAGGTAATAACAATTTTTTTTTCTTTATTTCGAATATGTCGTGTCTTAATCGATGCAGATAATTACCATTCAAATGAGGATACTATAGGGCAATTGAAAAACATGTATTTCCCACTCTTATACTTGAAACCTTGTGGTTTTGACACGTGAAGAGCCAAAAAATTTCTCGGATAAATGGATACTTATACCAATAGAAACTATGTTTGTTAGTGTACTGCTAAAGTCAATCTGATCAAGACTTGATTAATGCAAAACTAAGATACACGATAAGAATGATTAGTAATACCTTGAGGAGTTTAACGGATTTGTAACATGATCTGAGAGATCTTAGAATCCGTTCTCCACCATAAAGCAACATTGGAACTACAAGGTACATACATGTCTGCTAAATAGAATTGGATGTAAGAGGCTTAGCCATTGTTCAATGAATATATCATGTGATGACTTGAGAGATTTGGGCCAAGGTAAATAAGGTAAGGTCAATAAGAAAAAAAATTCCATAATTAAAGATAGAAATTGTTGGATTCATCACTATTTTCTTGTACCATTTGTGGCTGAGGTACAAACATATTCCATGGACTAACAACAGTGCATAGACGATTAAAAATAACTGGTGTGAATATCAGAAAGCATTAAATCCTGAAATCATTTTCAATGGATTTGGAAGATTAAGTTTATTCCTTCTGAACCATGGAGTGGCCAAAACGAATGCAATTTTCATCAAAACCACAATGATAATTCTTGTAACGACCTCAACTCCTTTAACAAACCACCAATATTTGGGAGGCATTGTTTCTCCAAAGAACGATTTCATTGGATCATATGCCTTATCTGATGCATGGATAAGATAGGGTAAATCACATGTTAAATGAGCTCCTGCATGAAGCCCCACTCCTATTGGTATTTCCATAGCAATTACCTGCTCAATTACCCTAACAAAAAATAAGTTTAACATACATTTCTTCATATCTAGGATGGTGCCAAACATCCATTAGTATTTAAGTTCTACTAATGCCTCCCTTAGTTAATATCAGAACATGTATTTCATTTTTATAATGAAGCATTTGGGTCATACCTTGTGGAAGTTGAGATTATCATCAAATGGAACTACCACACCAAGCTTGGTATTTATTGCGTATCTAGGAAACAAAATCAATACCATGTTAAATTTGAGTGTCTCTGCAGCTCCCTTAGTTGTGCACATGAAATAACCCATCACATGGTATACTTCTATGTTCTTGTATTGTATGAATTTCCACGTAAATATCCCTGCAAGTATAGAAATCCATAGTAGTAGAACCCATATACATTTCTAGTTGTATTCCACAAAATGTTTTGTCTTTTGCCACCATCTTTCAATTGGATTGATTATCTTGGTGGGTACCATATTTTGGCTTATCATTTGGCTCAAATTAAGGCTGGTGTTTGTATGTTTTGCATTCTCGAATGGAACCTCCAGCAACAACATATCCATATTTTGTATCTGTGAAATTTACAAAATATATATAGTTAGGACTAGCAAAACTTTTATAACCATGAGAAACCCATCTAAACCTTATTTATGCACTAAGAGGTTGCAGGAGCCATCTAATCTTGTAGCAAACTTCCCTCTAGTCATTGGAATCCAGCAGTACAAAAATACAGAGTTCCCATTGATCCATAACTCAAATCAAATTTTTGACAATCTGCGTGGATTCAGATTTGGGAACACCCCCAAGGACACTGTTTCACTATGCATGGATCTTGGATCATGGTAGAAATTTGCTCATTCCTGAAATTTGCACTGGATTCTTGTCTGATTTGCGACCAAAAAGAGGGTCGCTTTGCTACAAGATTAGCTTACACCTGAGGTCCCTTTCCAACATTTTATACCTTGGCCATTTGTGTGAATCTTAGATACTCGAGCTTCATAACTAGCATATCATACCTAGCTTTATATATGTCTGGGTTTATAATGAGCATATCAAAATTAGCTTTAGATGCGTTTGGAATACACCAATGTGTCCATATTCATTCCAAAAACAACACCATCTAGGTTCAAATTTTCAATACAAGTGTGCAGGCTAAATAGTTCCATATTTGAGAATTGTTTTTAGAGTTATACCTCAATGTATCCGAAATGATTAGGGTCTAATTCTTCCATGATGAGTGTTGCATACTCTTTTTCTTGTTCTTTTAACTTGGAAATATTGTTTGCAGATGCACTGAGCATGATAACATGTTAGAGAAGACCACAATTAACCATTTTGCACAACATAATTGAAAATTCACATCTAAAGATTAATAGCGAAAAACAAAGCAATAGAAATACCCACTTCTTTGATTTCTTCTTCTGTGATTTGGCCATCAACATTCTTGTCGACCTTGCATACGTTCAATTTGTTATGCTTGGAATTCTGAATTGTGGAAGACAATAATTGAATCAAATAGAAACTTTACACAATTTATAGCAATATTGGGGTTCAATTAAACCCAATGCGCCATCACATACACATGTAATGTAGAATCTGTGATGAGTAAAACACCCATTAATAGCTCTGTTAAAAATGATCCACAATAATACTAACTGGACCAACTAGGAAAATCAGGATAATATTGAAGATGGACTATGGGTGCTTATAACAAATATCTTAGATCATAAGACCTCAATAAATATCAATTTTTTTTACATCAATTCTCCTTTCTTTTTTTCCTGGGTAAGACTACGACCTCAAAAAATAAACCAATGGGATGAGTGTTTTTTTCTCTGTTTTTAAAAGCAACTCTCCTTTCTTTTTGGCCTAAGTAGGACTAGGGACTCAATAGATAAACAAATGGGATAATTTTTTTTTATATACAGTAACTCTCCTTTCTCTCCTTTATCTCCTTTGCTTTGTCCTGAGTAGAGGTATATTTCCCACGGGACCCATACTAAAGGTTGCAAATCTCAATAAAAGTGGAAATTGCAAAGCTAAGTACTAACTTGCATGAGCTGCATAGCAAAATAGTAGATGGACTATCTAGAGAACTCCCTTGGGAAAAATGATCTGTAAGCTATGTAACTCAACTCTTGGGACATGTCACTATGAGGACCCCCAAGTAGATTCCATATGCCCCGGTTAACTCTTGAAACATGTCACTATGAAGATTCCAAACTTGATTCCATAAGCACTGTCTAGTGTCTGCTGGGAATGGAACTTGAATTGCCACTGCAGCATAGCTCAACCAACAATTTGGTCATATTTATTAATAGGCTCACATGGAAATTCTTGGTCGGTGTGACTGCTTATTTAGAAAATTTAAAAACAGTAAAACTATATGACAGGTTAACGTTGTTATGGAAGTTAACAAGGCCAAACACGGGTCCCTTTGGCTGCCATCTCGCTGTAGATCAGGTTTACTACAGCCAAACATATCCCAGGAATTTTGATCTTGCTTCTACCAAAAATTATACTGCTTCGGTAAAACAAAAGAAAAAAAGGCTAACAGAAGGAATATTCTACTAGAGATCAAACACCAACTATATCACTAACTTCTTCTCAACCTCAAATTCTAGGAGTGGAGATGCGCTAGGCATTCCCATTGCTTATTATTTCCATGTTCTTTTTTAATCCCTATTACCTACTTTTGCATACCAGTGCACATTAATATATAGATTAAATTAGTGTTCACCATCAGAGCACATTATCAAAAAATTCAAAGGGCTTAATCATTGTCTTTGTCTTCAAATGATTCATCAATTAAGGAGGCTAGAGAATCTACATACATGTCAAAAAATGTTTGAAGCCTAGAGCCAAAGCTATGATAAAAAATATGCTTCCAAAATTCCTTTAGCTCAGCCTTTGTAATGCTTGTGCTTGATATGCCTCTCCTACTTGCAAGTGCATCATAGATTTCACCAGCAAACTATTTGGAGTCTTTCATCCCTACATGATTACAGAGTAACAATTCAACCACCTAGAACCATGGAAATTCATTAACAATTCAATTGAATTCCTGTAATACCCCATTTTTCCCTTGATGATTATTGGCTTCAATGTAAATACTATGTATATGCAGTGTGTGTATTATCCCTAGTGTGGAGATCAAGGCCAAAGCCCCACTGGTGGATGTCTAAGGTTATTGTGTAGGAAAGTATTTGACAGTTTGATTATTCATGGACTATTAAGCCATGAAGAAATGTAAATGATGTAATTATTACTAATGAATAAAATAACCAAGAAGCTAGCTAAGGAAGCAACCAATGAGAAAGTTCCATGTGTATCCACTAGGGATAGTTGAGGGGGTTATGGGATTGGTACACATGTTCAGCTGTGAACCTGTTTGACCTCCTTGCTAACATTAATTCAGTTGCAGAGGGTGGTCGAGAATCTGGTTTCTGAATCCGATGGAGTATGGAGCATGACTGTGATTTCATATGGCAAGGCATGGCTCTGGTTTCTTGTCCTGGAAGATACTCAATCACCTGGGAACTCAGATAACCTATTTTGACTACTCAAGGGGGAAGGGAATGGGGTGGTATTTAGTCATTGCTCATCATCCATCCATTCATCAGGGAAGGAAACTCATTGAGACATTCACGCATACACCATTCATCATCCATCGATTGATCAAGAGAGAACTCGTTCAAACATCCCTGCATACACAGAGCCAGCCGTGAGGAAGCTTGAAGATAATCGCATTCCCTGAGAATTACCATAGAGTCTAGGACCATGGAAAGGGTATGTACGAACCCGGTCTACTCACGATGGGAGTGGTAATAACCCCGAGAGGAATTACAAATCCGGAACAATAAAAAGAAACTGTGAGAACCTGGGAATGGATCGCAGAGAGTAGGTTGCGGAACAGAGCCCTGTCCGCAAGTCCAAAAGGAATCAACTTGTTGTACTGTGTTAGAATGTTGAGATTGCTGGATAAACCCAGTGAAGCCTGAAATCTCATAGAACTAGCGGCTGGACCTTTCTATGCCCATCCTAAATAACACTGGAAGGGAAGAGGCCTTGAGGGACTGTGCAACAGAGAAGAGGGTCTTCCTTGTGTTGGGTGAGTTAGGTAATGTGGGTTCCATGTTTGATGAGTGTTGATATGCCTGCAGCTCTATGGTTAAGCTCACTAGCTTACCACTACCTTCCTTGTTATGCTTGTATGCATGATAAACCCACTGCAGGTTGGATTAGCATGATCAGCTTGCCTGGTATGCTTGATAAACCCAACTGCAGGCTAGATTGGCATGATTGTGTTGCTTGGTGTGCCTGATAAACCCAACTGCAGGTTGGATTAGCATGATCAACTCCCCTAGTATGCTTGATAAACCCAACTGCAGGCTGGCTTGGCATGATTGTGTTGTTTGGTATGCTTGATAAACCCAACTGGAAGTTGGCTTAGCATGACCGGTATATCCCTATATGATTGATAAACCCATTGTAGGTTGTCGCTTAGCATGGGTAGATGCCCTGGAATGCTTGATAAACCCAACTATAGATTGGCTTAGCATTGGGATGGAACCTTGTCTGTGAGAGAACCTGATAGCCCTCCTTAGTGGATACACAACCCAACTCAGGGGTGATCTCTCAGCTGAAAGAGTACAAGTTGGATAGATATCGAAGGTTGAGTGGAACGTTTCTCTCACTTAGCCAGTTGCTTGGAAGCTTCATAAAGCTAAAAGATAAGTACTTCTTTGCTATGTCAAATGATGATGTTCCATTGCTATGATATGGTTACTTATGTGCAAGTTATGGAATGTTTGTTTATATGAATTTGGTTGATAAGAAGTTTAATGTGCATGCCTGAGTAGAGGGATAAGTCCATTGTTATTTACCTCATTGTATTTCCTGCGTTTTAATGCATTATAAGTCCTACATGTGATAGATGTAATTGTTAGATCTAACTTATGCACCTTACATATTGTGATATGTTTGATTAACCCTATGAATGAGTTGTATGACTACACTTGATCTTGGAGGGGAGGGGAATACCCTGATGTGTTTCATAAACCCCTCTGTGGGTCAAGTGAAGGGGAAAGTCATGGCCAGAAGAAGGTTAAAGTCTTTTAAGTGGATTTATGCACAAATTTACATTTGGAGAAATTATGGGGTTATAAATCTCGGTTTGGAGTGGAAGTTGCACCATTGGATAGAGCTCTCCAAGAGCTTTCCAACGGTACCTTCCTTGTCTCATTTGGTTAAGGGACGAGGAAGTTATGGCTCTCCGAAGTTTGCATTTATGAGCTGCAGGAGCAAAGATGGTGATTCCGCAGTTCCGCATCTGCATTGTGGATTGAGGATTGCGGAAGGGGAAGTTTTCTGGAAAGTTGAAGTGGGACTTCCGTAATTTTGACTCCCGCAATGCGGATTGTGGGTTGCAGAAGGGGAATTTTTCCTGATGGTTGAAGTTGGATTTCTGCAATTCTGACTTCTGCAATGTAGATTGCAGCTTACGGATTGCAAAAAGGTAAGTTTTCCAACGTGAATTTTCGCACTTCCGCATCCGCAGTTGTGGATTGTGGATTGCGGGTTTTGGATTCGTGGTTGTGGATTGGGGATTGCGGAAAGGTAAGTTTCCAATGTGAATTTTCGCACTTACGCATCCGTAGTTGTGGATTGTGGGTTGCAGATTCGCAGATGTGGATTGCGGATCCGAGTTGTTTCGACTGGGTGTGTGTATTCAGTCGGTTTTGGAAGAAAAAAATTGTATTAGGGTCTCCCCTGACCTCTAGAGGCCATGGGGACGTTATAGAGTGGTATCAGATCTTCAGTTGCAACATTGGAAGCTCTTTGGGACGGATCGTGCATGGATTTTTGGTCAAGAGATGCACCCATGGCATGGTTTTGATGAACTTATTTTATTAATCAGTTGTTCAATGAATAATTCTAGGTTTGAATGGGTATAATAGAGTTTAATTGCATGATTTTGATATCTAATAGATGTCTCTGATATGCATAGTGATCGCAGCAGCTATAAGACGAATCGTATAACAGGACAATGCATAGAAAGGCGCAAGAATGGTCACCTTAAATGATGCGCAAGATCCATTTCAACCAGAAGACGAGTTGCTGGGTAGGAATGTGCAAGAAGCACATACAGGGACCAAGTCTAATGGAATAAGGGAGCAAGTAACGCCCCCAAAATTGGATAAGACTATGGTAAGATTTAACGAGCGGATGATGAAAGCGCAAGAAGAACAACATCAACTTAATGCAGCCATTTTGCAGAGTCTCACAGACATACAACAAAGAATAAATGGTGGGTCTAACCCAAGAAACGAAGGCCGAGAGGAAACAAATGCAGAAAGTCATTCTAGGGTTCGTTGTAAAAGAAGAACTCCAAGCCCTAGAAGAGGTTCTGTGAGCAGAAGGTACAAGACAGCCTCTCCTAGGTTTTCCTCTAGTAGGTCAGATGATTCTGAGAGTTCGCAGGGGATCCCAAGACACACTTCCAGCAAGAGTAAGGGAAAAAAGAAGCACAGAGGTATTCCACAGGGTGAGTTTAGGAAGGCAAGGCCTCCCACTTTTGATGGTGAAAGTAAAGAAGGTCAAGAAGCAGAGGCATGGATTCTTGGAATAAAGAAGTACTTCAGAATGCATGAGTATTGAGAGAATGAAAAGGCTAGGGTTTCCATCTATAACCTTAGTGTAAGAGCTTCAATCTGGTGGGAACACCTGATGCAAGTGAAAGGAATCAATGAAAGAAGGGTCAGCTGGGAAAGGTTTAAAAGATACTTCCAGGAGAAGTACCTATCAGCTAGGTATTATGATAGAAAAATAAAAGAGTTCAACAAACCCAGATTAGGATAGAATACCATGGATGGGCATATCCATAGGCTTCTAGAGATGCTGAGGTATGTAGACTACATCAAGGATGAAAGAGTGAAGATCCAATGCTTCCTTGGTAGTCTACCACGAAACTACAGAGATAGAATAGTGTTTGTAAATCCACCAATCTTGGATGAAGCCATTAGAATGGCAGAGCATTTCTATGAGCATAGTAAAGGTAAAGAAGAGGTGCAGCTAGCATGGAAAGGTAAAACCAAGGGAAGGGTTGAACAGAGGAAAGGTGAGTTCAAACCACCATTCAGAAATCATCCTAGAATATTTCCACAGAGCCAACAAGCAAGAAGAGAATTCAAGCCAGGTGTAGTAGCAGATAGAACATCAAAGGGGCCACTTCAGTGTTGGGGTTGTGGAGGAAACCACATGCTTAGAGACTACCCGACTGAAAGGAAGAACCCCTAGAACTTGCACAACATTAAGGGAGAAGATATAGTAGGGGATATGGCAAGATAAATAACTAGGATTTATGCAGCACTGGATTATCACCAAGCAAACCATCAATCGACAGTGGTGGAGGTTGCAGGTGAGATTACTGAGCAGTCTATTTGTGTTTTGATTGATCTAGGGTCTACTCATAGTTATGTGTCTCCTAAGGTAGTTTAAAGTTTTTCTCTTGGTAAAGTAAAGCATGATAAGCTTTGCTAGTTCAATTAGCCACCGGTACCAAGAGGAAGGTAAGTGAAGTAGTGAAGGAGTGCCCTATAGAACTAAATGGACTACTCACACATGCAGAATTAATTGTCTTACCATTAGGATCATATGATTCCCTACTTGGCATGAATTGATTGGAAGGACATAGAACCAAGGTGGAATGTTATGAGAAAACACTGGAATGTCTTGATGATGATGGAATATCCAAGTTAGTAAAAGGAATTATGAAGCATGTTTCAGTGAGGCAGATTTCAGCCCTGCAGCTGAGGAAATTTTATAAAAAGGGTTGTCAACTATATGTTGTGCATATATCAGATTTAGCAGAAGATAAAGGACCTAGGATAGGAGACTTCCATACATTGCAAGAATTTCAGGATGTATTTCCAGATGAAATTCCAGGGATGCCACCCAAGAGAGACATTGACTTTTCCATTAATCTTATTCCAGGGGCAACACCCATATCCAAAGCTCCTTATAGAATGAGCACACCAGAACTGGTAGAATTGAAGATGCAGCTGCAGGAATTAATGGACAAGGAATATATCAGATCGAGTGTATCCCCATGGGGTGCACCAGTGTTATTTGTTAAGAAGAAGGATGGAACATTGAGGCTGTGTATTGATTACATGAAGCTCAATAAAGTGACAATTAAGAACAAGTATCCCTTGCAAGGATTGATGACTTGTTTGACCAAATGAAGGAAGCTAGAGTGTTTTCAAAGATCGACTTAAGGTTTGGGTACCATCAAGTGAGGATAAAGGAAGAAGACATTCATAAGACAGCCTTCAAGACTAGGTATGACCATTATGAATTTACAGTGGTGCCATTTGGTCTTACCAATGCACCTTATACATTCATGTGTCTCATGAATAGTGTCTTCAGTAAATATTTGGATAAGTTTGTGATTCAGTTCTTGGATGACATCCTAGTGTATTCCAAGAATGAAGAAGAACATAATGATCATCTGCGAATGGTATTGCAAGTCCTTAGGGAGAACTAGCTGTATGCTAAGCTGGGGTAAATGTAACTTTTATCAACAGGAGGTACAATATTTGGGTCATATTATATAGGCAGAAGGCATTGCAGTGGATCCAAAAAATATTGAGGCTATCATGGATTGGCCTACTCCAAGGAATGTAGCAGATGTTATATCTTTTATGGCCTTGCTGGTTACTACATGAAGTTCATTGAAGGCTTCTCCAAGATAGCCCATCCAATAACTTCATTGCAGAGGAAGGACATCAAATTCACATGGTCTGAAGAATCTGAGAGAAGTTTCCAATAGTTAAAGGAGTTACTTACCAGTGCACCTGTCTTGAAGATTGCAGATCCAAGTAAGGATTTTGTAGTATGCACAGATGCTTGCATTGAGGGACTCAGTGGAGTGCTAATGCAAGAAAGGTCTGTAATTTGTTATGAGTCAAGGAAGCTGAAGGAGCATGAAAGGAACTACGCCACCCATGAATTAGAGCTATCATCCATAGTACACACTCTCAATAGATGGAGACACTACATCTTGGGAAGGAGATTTGAGCTCGGAACAGATCACATGAGTTTAAAATACTTATTTGACTAGCCAAATTTGAATGCTAGAAAAACTAGATGGATTGAGTTTCTTTGCGAGTTTTATTTGGAAATTAAGCATGTCAAGGGTAAGGAGAATAAATTTGATGATGCACTCAGCAAAAATTTTCATATGTAGCAATTAGTAAGTGCGAATCAGACTTGAAGGAAAGGATTCTAGAGGCTCAATATAGTGATGAGGTCTACCTTCAGATCAAAGAGAAATTACAGCAGGGTGTTATGGATGAAAGCATGCAAGATATCAGCTGGGTGAGGGTAAGGTTCTCATTTATCAAAACACCAAAATGTACATTCCAAACAATGCATATTTGAAGAATTTGGTGATGGATGAGATACATCAAAGACCATACTCAGGACATCCAGGATATCAGAAGACTATAACAGCAGCAAGGAAACAATACTTTTGGCATGGTATGAAGAAAGATGTAGCTGTGTACATTGCTAGGTGTCAAAAGTGTCAATAGGTCAAGGCAGAGCATCAACATCTAGCAGGATTGTTGCAGCCATTTCCCATTCCATAATGGAAGTGGGAAGTGATCTCTATGTATTTTATAACGGGTCTGCCAATGACAGTGAATAAACATGATTCAATCATGGTGGTGGTGGACAAGCTATCAAATGTATCTCATTTCATTCCAGTCAAGTCCACCCACAAGGCCAATGACATTACAGATATATTCATGAGAGAGATATTCAGATTGCATGTATTTCCCAAGGAAATAATATCAGACCATGACACAAAGTTCACATCTATTTTTGGAAAGGATTGTTGCAGGAGTTAGGAACTTAGTTGAATTTTAACACAACCTATTATCCTCAAATGGATGGTCAAACTGAGAGAGTAAATCAAATTCTTGAAGACATGTTAAGGATGTACGTGATGGAAAAACCATCCAAGTGGGAAGACTATTTACACTTAATGGAATTTTCTTACAATAATTGTCACATACCCCAATTTTGCAAAAATAATGTAATTATTTTATTATATTCCTGAGACATTATGTTAAATTTAATGCTAAGTAGGAATTGATGACTCAGCAGAGTCACCAGAAATGGAATGTAATTCTGAATATTTTATTATTTATAAATAAATTATGGAGACAACAGCATGGGAGAGCTGTTAAAAGAGGTTACTGGTCTAACTGGTGGAGGGAACTAGGTGGACAGGCAAAAGACAAGTGGCAGCATCCTCAAACACTTCCTAAGTTGCAAGTGGCAACTTCCCTATATTTTGGGGTCATGATTCCCCAAGAAAGTGGAGTATGAGCAGGTGGCTCATTAATGACAGTTAACCCAACTAAGACCTAGGCAATCTTTTAAATAGTACTCAATGAACTGAGCTGGTGGTTCCACATTGTTCTGAAGGGAGAATACATTCAGGTGAATGCTATTCTGGAGTCCCATTGAGGAAGAGGGAATTACAGTAAGGAAATTTGTTTGAGTGGGATGTTGCAGTAACTTGGTTCCAGTTTAGCTGTTTTGGCTGAGTGAATTGTTTTGCTGCACCTAGATCTAGCCAGGGAGACCAGAGCAAACTCGGGGGTCCTGAGAAGTGCTGTATGGGCACTCTCCAGGAGTTGGTAGGGAGGAACAGCCTCCCATTGCTGTTGTTATCCATAGTTTGAAACAGGTTCTGCTACTTATCCTTGTTGTTTTATTTAGTATAAATGACTGTATGATATGTTTATCTTCATTCTGTCTGAGTAGTAATTAATTTAGTAAAAATTTGCAATCCCTGAATATCAGTAGTAGTTTTAATACAGAGTTACTGTGTTTCAGCTTTCTTTCCTATTATTACTATTTTACGGATAAAATGTTCACAATGCATACTGTAGAGTAGATATACTGTAAGCGATATTTAATTCCTGTAAATTTTTTTAACCGTAGTTTTCTTCTCTTATTTTTTTTTAATTCGTTAAATAACCAAAGGAACAGTAATAAACATAGTCATTTAAATCACTGTATTAATATCAAAATTATCAATGCCTTTCGGGTTAGTTATAACTAATGCTAGAGACAACATCTAAAAATATTAACTATTAAACCAAACCGTCATACAGAGAATCTAACAGAAGATCGACATAGGTATTTATCTACAGTTAACAAAATTATATGGTTAAACATAGGTTAGATAACAGAAATCAAGAATAGCTCGACATTGAGTTTAATTGTTTCAACAGAGTCCTATATTAACAATAGAATAAACATCTAATTCAAAATCGTATCTACAGAGTTATCATTTGAATCAAACCATTGTTGTCATTTCGGAATCAAACCCTACCACTCTAGTTATTAACAATAAGAAATTTATTTCAGTTGTTTAAACTTTGAACAGTAATATAATGACTCTACCACAGCCGCAGCTCTTTTATACTTCCTAATAGAATGTTAAAAAAAGAATCTATAACAAGCAACTAAACCAAAATACGAAGGTGTGTTCATTCGAACCCCTTTTATTCCCGGTTTATAACAAAAAGAATTTTAGCAGCAGGCGAAACCCTAGATTAAATTTAAACAACCAAACGAAACAAGCAGAATTCTTTTCCAGCTCATTATCGAGATTTCTTTATTACTACATTATTTTTCATTTGTTCTACAAACTATCAACAAAAGATTATCATAGCGACAGGGTCAACTTTTAGACCAACCCATCACTGTAGTTTTCGGATTTTGTTTCATACTTTCTGACTTTACTTGTAAAAGAAATAGTAAGAACAAATAAACCACGAATTCACAACGACCGTAATTCTTATCACTACATATAGTTTATAAAAACGCAGAATCCTTATATATATATATATATATAGCCAAGAAAACCGAAGGAACAAGACTACTATTCCCAAGTTATATTCAAAAAAAAAAATCTGGGAGAAACCCTGTAGATTTTAATCAGAACAGTAAAACAATTCAAGGAAATAAAACAAGATTTCATCAGTTTAATACCAAAACGTATTTAGCAAACCCTGAGTACATTGTTGAAGCCATGTATTAAAAACTACGAGGCCATAATGTCATTTACAGGCCGGCTCCAAAGTTTTCTTACCGAGCTTCTGTTTTCTTTTTACACAGTATTACTCCACAGGAGTTTTCAACACAAAAATAAAACTAGAATTACAATTAGAACCATGGACGTAACAGTATTTCCAACCCAGGAGCTAAGCCCTTAACTTTTCTTAAAAACACATCACAAATGCTGCTGTAAACCCTATATCACTTCATGCAACACAGACCCTAAGACCTACAACCAAGGAGGAAGGCCATGGCTATCGACCAGGCTTACCCGGAGAAGCCACCGATTAAGGAAACGCCCAGTACATCAGCACGAGCAGACAGGTCCTGCGTTAACATTTGAACACCAGTTAATAAACATATTTATACAAAATCTAAATTTTTAAACCATAAAGACAAGGGTGAAGACCTGTAAGTTACCACTTTCAAGAAGCAAGTGTAGCACTGTATCCGGCATGTAAAATGCAAGCAAAGGAAGTGTAAGAACCCCAACTCTCGTCAACAAATGCCACGAGCTGGCAGAAATAAGACAGCTATCACATTGACAGCTTTATCAGGACCAAACCGAGAGCATGGCATCGCAATACCAGGACTGAATCTTGACATGAAAAGGATAAATTGCTGGGATTTCACCAACTACAGTCACATTCAACCAAAAACATATTAACTCTCTGGTAATGAGGTGGCTAAGCACGAAAGATTTAGAGTTGCAACAAAGCTGCGTTCTTTCACCTCTCAGTAGGGTTCGGATTCAGACAGGAGGGTTTCAACAGGAGGATCAGGCCCGAAGGAAAAGGAAGAATGCCGGGTTAGGGTTGATTTAACACTTAAATATCTTAAACACTAGGCGTAGAGACTTCCACGTCGCCTTTTAATATTTTCTCATGCAGTGGGTTACGTCCTATAGTCCCTTGATGTGCTACAATCCATTGTTAATCAATTAAAAATCATAGAGGAGATGCACGTTGATCATGGTTTGGATATTCCCTTATGGTCATGGTACCATAGTGAAAGTTTGCACTATACCTCCCATTGCAAAACTATGCCCTCGAACACGAATAGGCAAACCATAACATATATTACCCTACAAACATTAAAATCAGGCCTCGTCAATAAAGTGCAAGGGTAATGAGACCCTCATCATCGTTTGATGAAATCAAATCATAGTATGAGTAATATAGATGTTGTTTGGCTATTCTTCAGATTTACAATAACATAGATACATGTTATCTTTTATAATAACACCTTATGATAATATTTTTTTTAACCTAGCATTTTCTAATTTAAATAATGAATTATTATTTTATGCAATTGATTGTTGAAAAACTCAGTTATGAGGTAATCTAGTTATGGAGAAAACAATTACATTATAAAAGTTATATGAAATGAAAGTCTTTAAATAGTATAGAACAACCTATCATTATTTACGTCTTAAACTAGCCTCATGAGAATCAGCAAGGGGTATATCAAAATCTTTGAATCTACAAAATATTAAAGTTGAAGACAAGTACTATGACATACAACTCTACTATACCATTGTCAGTTAAGATAGCTGATAGCCTTGTTTGTTTTATTTCTAGAAATAGGAATAGTGGTGTCATCGAAACAACCCTAAAGGAATACCATAAGAAGATATGAACTGACAGAATCTTATACAAGTGCAAGTAATAAGTTATTTATACATTGCAAAACTTCTAGATCTTTGTAAGTGTAATCATACATCACACAGTAACAACAGATAAGCAAAATAGTTTAAATTCCATTTGCCCGTGACATTTCATGATGCGAGATAAGAGATATTATTGTGACACAATAATAATAGCAAGAACAATACTCCATGAGGGTAAGTAAGACAGTCTGAAAAAGAACAATACCTATCATATTATCATACAGAAATGGTCAACTCTCTAACATTAAGAATATATGAATATTACAGGAATAAAACTTCTACCTTTTTCATTTGACAACTTGCCTCGCATGTTTAAATTTTACTGGGCATTTTGGTACAACGAAAGGAATTAAAATGCTTTTAAAAATTATTTGTAGCAACCGTGCTTTACCTGTATACCTGTAAATGAAAGACATTTGGATGCATTAGCTCGGGATCTAAGTAAGACCAGTCGACAATGACAACTCCCCCTTGTGGTTGAAAACAGAAAAACAATCAGCAACAATTAAGAAACTCATAATAATATTTAAGTACAACAAAGGCCATTTAGACATCCGTACAATCACATAAGTTTAACATATAGTTAATTGACTTCATTTAATAACATTTAATGCTATCTTAAAAATTTTAAATTTTCTGAAATTTTTGGGTTTTGACATGTGGTATCAGAGCATGGTTCATACACTAGGCCTGGAGATGGCTCCACTAGTTTTCGCAGAACAGTACCAATAAAAAAGAAAATTTTATATATCTGTATAACGTTACTAACTTGTATTTTCTGTTTCATCAAACAGAGCAGAAAATTTTCCTTTTTCTGAATCTAACAGGCAGGTATGGATAAGCTTGGAGAATATGCTGAGGAGGAATCTCCAAACACTGCGACAAGACAGATGTCAAGAGAACCTGTGACAGAGGAGGTAATTGCTCACTCCTCGGAACTGATGCAGACCATAAAAGGTTTAAGGACGGAAATAGAGACAGTCAAGAAGGATAATGAAAGAATTCTGAAAACTCAAGAGCAACTAAATCAATTATTAATAGAAAAATTTCAGACGGAAGGAAAAAGCAAAAGAGCTGAATTTGAAGAAGCTAGTCATCAAAGAGGGTCAAAAAGGATGAAACCAGCTAAATCTGACAGCAGTTCCTCATCTAAATAAATAAGGGAACAACACAGTTATCACACTACTAGTGACAGCAGTGAGGGTGAGTTGTATGACAGAAAGAAGAAATTCAGACCTTACGAAGAGATTTCCGGGGAGTTTAAGAAAATAAAACCCCCAACTTTTAATGGAGAATCTGAGACAGGAGAAGAAGCAGAATCCTGGTTATCCGGGATGCAAAAATATTTCCAGATTTATAACTATTCAAATCAGTTGAAAGCACATATGGCTATCTACAACCTTTCTGGAAAGGCGGATATATGGTGGCAAGACCTGAAAAGGGTCAAGGGGATCAAAGAAAAAGAAGTCAATTGGAGTACCTTTAAAAGGTACTTCAAAAAGAAATTTCTGTTCGAACAGTATTATGAGGAGAGGGCCAAGGAATTTTATGAATTAAAGCTAGGATCTATGATGATGAAGGACTTAAACAGTAAGTTCTTAAGTCTGTTAAGGTATGTGCCGTATTTTGTCGAAGAGAAACCAAAAATACAGTGGTTTCTTAGCTGTCTGCCCTGTCATATCAAGGACAGAATTGAATATGATAACCCCAAAACGATGGAAGAGGCTATGCGAAAGGCAAATTTTTGTTATGAACAGAATAAAAAGAAAGAAGGGATAGCCAGCTGGAAAGCTAAAAAGAACAGCAATCAGCCTGAGTACAGGAAAAAGGAGTTTGTACCCCAGAAAAGTTTCAAAAATAACAAGAACAGAACCCTGTTCAATGGTAAAAACTTCCAAGGAAACAAAAATGGAACCGCCAATCATTCCAACAATTTCAAGGGCAGCAAGGAGGTTCCTAACAATCACGGAAATTACACTAAGAACTTTGAACGGAAGGAGCCTGTTAAGTGCTGGGAGTGTAATGGCCCACATTATGCTTCAGTTTGCCCAAATCAGAAGAAGCCAATCAACAATATTCATACTTTACAAGATGAAATGACTGTTGGAGACTTTGCAAGAACTATGCCTCGAATCAATGCAGCATTGGAGAACCGCCAAGCTGACTATCAAACTTCCATGGTGGAAGTAGGAGGTATGATTAACAAAACCCCTATAGCTATTTTAATAGATCGAGGTGCTAGCCTTAGTTACATTTCACCACATATAGTAGAAAAATGTAATCTGACTGTTGAAAGATTTGATAATTCTTGGTCTGTACAACTAGCTACTGGAGCAAAAAGGAAAGTAAACTGTTATGTTAAGGAATGTGTCCTAGATATGGATGATTTTAAGACTACAGTTAAATTAAATGTTTTGCCACTTGGCTCTTATGACATACTTATCGGGATGGATTGGTTAGAACAGCATAGGGTAGTTTTAAACTGTTTTGACAAAACTTTCTGGTGTGTAAACAGTAATGGACAGCCTGTAAGTGTTAGGGGTATTCCTAGGAAAACAGTAGTCAAGCAGATTTCTGCTCTACAACTTAAAAGGGCAGTCAGAAAAGGGTGCAAAGCCTATGCTGCAACTATTACAGATGAGACCGATAAGTCTGAAAGCAGCAAGATAACAGTAGAGGATATCCCTGTAGTAAAAGAATTTATTGATGTTTTTCCTGAGGAAATCCCAGAATTACCTCCCAAGAGAGAACTGGATTTTACAATTGAGCTGGTACCAGGTGCTGTACCCAGTTCAAAAGCCCCGTATCGTATGAATATTTTGGAGCTTAAAAAATTGAAAACTCAGTTAAAGGAATTAATAGACAAGAATTACATTCGACCCAGTGTATCCCCTTGGGGAGCACCAGTAATTTTTGTTAAAAAGAAGGACGGAACTATGCGACTTTGCATAGATTACCGTCAACTAAACAAGATGACGGTTAAAAACAGATATCCGTTGCCTCGCATAGATGATCTGTTTGATCAGCTACGTGGAGCTACGGTGTTCTCTAAGATAGACCTGAGATCGGGTTATCATCAGGTGAGGATTAAAGAATAAGACATTTTCAAAACAGCTTTCAGAACAAGGTATGGACATTACGAATTTGTCGTAATGCCATTTGGGCTTACTAATGCCCCAGCTGTCTTTATGTGCTTAATGAACAACATAATGCATAAATACTTAGATAAATTTGTTGTCGTATTCATCGATGACATTTTAATTTATTCTAAGAATGAAGAGGAGCATAAAGAACACTTACAGATAGTCTTACAAGAACTAAGAGAGCAGCAGCTCTTTGCGAAGTTCAGTAAGTGTGACTTCTTCAAAGACGAAATCCAGTACTTAGGACATGTAGTCACCAAGGAAGGGATTTCAGTTGATCGTGAAAACATCCGGGCAATTGAAGAGTGGCCAGTACCTAAAGATGTAACATATGTTAGATCCTTCATGGGAATTACCGGTTATTACCGAAGATTCATAGAAGGCTTTTCAAAAATAGCCAACCCAATCACTTCCTTGCAAAAGAAAGGAAAGAAGTTTGATTGGAACTTGAAGTGTGAGGAAAGTTTTAAGAAGTTAAAAACTTTATTAACAACTGTGCCTATTCTAAGAATAGCAGATCCTAATAAGGATTTCTTGGTTTGCACCGATGCTTGTAATGGCGGTCTAGGTGGAGTGTTGACTCAGGATGGACATGTCATTGCCTATGAGTCTAGGAAGCTGAAAATTCATGAAAAGAATTATGCCACTTATGACTTAGAATTAGCTGTTGTTATCCATGCTTTAAAGATGTGGCGACACCACTTAATAGGCAGAAAATTTACCTTAATGACTGATAATAAAGGTCTGAAATACCTTTTAGATCAGCCTAATTTAAATGCAAGACAAGCCAGGTGGTTGGCCTTCTTAAGTGAATATGATTTCGAAATTCAGCACATAGAAGGAAAGGAAAATAAGGTGGCTGATGCTTTGAGTAGAAATGCAAGGCTGAATTTTGTATCAGCTAGCAGCACTTATACCACCGATTTGAATGAACAGTTGGCTGAAGGGATAAAATCAGATGAAAATTATCAAAAGTTACAAGTTACAGCTAAAGATGAACCTACAGAAAGTTTAATAAAGGGTTATAGCCTAAACAAAGAGGGATTTTTGTTGTTTAAGGACAGGTTGTATATTCCAAATGTACCTAAAGTTAAATTGTTAATTCTAGACGAAGTTCATAAAACCCCATACTCAGGGCATCCAGGCTACCAGAAGACTGTCACCATGTTGAGAAAAGAATATTTTTGGCCTAACATGAAATCTGAAACAGCTGAGTATATAGCTAGATGTTTGGACTGCCAACAAGTGAAAACAGAACACCAATATCCAGCTGGGTTACTGCAACCTTTGCCTATTCCTAGTTGGAAATGGGAGATAATTAGTTTAGATTTCATTATGGGATTACCCAAAAATCAGCATCAGAATGATTCAATTATGGTGGTAGTAGATAAATTAAGTAAATCTGCACACTTTATTCCTGTTAAAACCACTTACAAGGCTGCAAACATAGCTAATATTTTTCTGAAACAGATTTTTCGGTTACATGGTGTACCAAAAGTTATTATATCAGACAGGGATCCTAAATTCACAGGGAATTTTTGGAAATCCTTGTTTAAAGGATTAAATACCACACTGAATTTCAACACTTCCTTCCATCCTCAGACGGACGGGAAAACTGAAAGAGTTAATCAGGTACTGGAAGATCTGTTAAGAATGTATGTTAAAGATCAACCAGGTAAGTGGGAGGATTATTTGCATTTAGCATAATTTGCATACAATAACAACTATCAATCGTCAGCTAAGTTTAGTCCTTTTGAAATCCTATATGGACGTAAATGTAACACTCCTATCTCTTGGGTTTTGACAATAATGGACATCAAGCATCATTGAAAATGAGCCCTTTTGAAGTGTTGTATGGAAAAGGATGCCGAACTCCAATGAGTTGGGACGGCCCAGTGAACAGAGTAGTTCTTGGACCATAAATGATTAAGGAGATGGAGCAAGAGATTGTGAATATCAGGAAGAATTTGAAGGCAACACGGGATAGGCAGAAGAGTTATGCAGATCTGAAAAGAATGCATAAGTAATTTCAGATTGGGGATCATGTCTACTTCAGAGTGAAACCTAGGAAGAGTTCCATGAAGTTGGGAAGTTGTGCCAAGTTGGCACCAAGATATTGTGGACCGTTCGAAGTCCTTGATAGGATAGGGCCAGTTGCATACAGGATTGCATTGCCTACTAACATGAAAGCTCATAATGTTTTCCATGTATCTTTGCTTAAGAAATATGTACACGATCCTAATCACATCACTGATTAGCATGTGATATAGGTGGAGCCGGAGGGAGAGTTCTAGGTGGAGCCTATATGCATCCTCGACAGGAAAGTCACCTTGATCTGGAACAAAGCCATCAGAAAGGTAAAGGTGCAATGGAGACTCCTTAGTCCAGAAGAGGCCACGTGGGAGCTGGAGGATGCCATGAAAAAGGCATTCCCATTTTTGTTTGGCTTGAGAACACCGAGGACGATGTCTTTTTAAGGGAGAGGGAGTTGTAATACCCCATTTTTCCCTTGATGATTATTGGCTTCAATGTAACTACTGTGTATATGCAGTGTGTGTATTCTCCCTAGTGTGAAGCTCAAGGCCAAGGCCCCACTAGTGGATGTCTAAGGTTATTGCGTAAGCAAATATTTGACAAGTTGATTATTCATGGGCTGTTAAGCCATGAAGAAATGTAAATGATGTAATTATTATTAATGAATAAAATAACCAAGAAGATGGATAAGGAAGCAACCAATGAGAAAGGTCCATGTATATCCACTAGGAAGAGGTGAGGGGGTTATGGGATTGGTGCCCATATTGCCACATGTCCAGATATGAACCCGTTTGACCTCCCTTCTGACATTAATTCAATTGCAAAGGGTGGTTGAGAAGCCGGTTACTGAAGCCGATGGAGTATGGATCATGCCTACGATTTCGTATGGCAGGGCATGGCTCTGGTTTCTTGTCCTAGAAGACACCCAATCGCCTGGGAACTCGTAAAACCTATTTTGACTACCCAGTGGGGAAGGGAACGAGGGGAGGGGGGTATTCACTCGTTGTTCATCATCCATCCATTCATTAGGGAAGGAAAATCATTGAGATATTCATGCACACACCATTCATCATCCATCGATTAATCGAGAGAGAACCCGTTCATACATCCCTGCATACGTAGATCCAGCTGTGAGGAAGCTTGAAGATAATCATGTTCCCTGGGAATTAGCATAGAGTCTAGGACCATGGAAAGGGTATGTGCAAACCTAGTCTACTCGCGATGGGAGTGGTAAGGACCCCAAGAGGAATTCCAAAGCCGAAACAATACAGAGAAACTGTGAGAGCTCGGGAATGGATCGCAGAGAGTAGGTTGCAGAATAAAGCCCTGTCCACAAGTCCGAAAGGAATCAGCTTGTTGTACTGTGGTAGAATGTTGGGATTGCTTGATAAACCCAGTGAAGGATGAAATCTCATAGAATTAGCAACTGGACCTTTCTATGCCCGTCCTGAATAGCACTGGAAGGGAAGAGGCCTTGAGGGAATGTGTAGCAAAGAAGAGAGTCTTCCTTGTGTTGGGTGAGGTAGGTAATGTGGGTGCCATGTTTCCTTGTTATCGTTGTATTCTTGATAAGCCCACTGCAGGTCGGATTAGCATGATCATCTTGCCTGGTATGATTGATAAACCCAACTACAGGCTGACTTGGCATGATTTTGTTTCTTGGTGTGCCTGATAAACCCAACTGTAGGTTGGCTTAGCATGATCAGCTCGCCTGGTATGCTTGATAAACCCAACTACATGATAGCTTGGCATGATTGTGTTGTTTAGTATGTTTGATAAACCCAACTGGAAGTTGGTTTAGCATGACCAGTATATCCCTATATGCTTGATAAACCCACTATGGGTTGGCTTAGCATGGGTAGATTCCCTCGAATGCTTGATAAACCCAACTACATATTGGATTAGCATTAGGATGGAAACTTGAATGTGAGAGAACCTAATAGCCCTCCTTAGTGGATACACAACCCAGCTCTGGGGTGATCTCTCAACTGAAAGAGTACAGGCTGGATAGAGATCTAAGGTTGGGTGGAATGTTGCTCTCACTTAGCTAGTTGCTTGGCAGCTTCAAAAAGTTAAAAGACAATTAATTATTTGCTATGTTAAATGATGATGTTCCATTGCTATGATATGGTTACTTATGTGCAAGTTATGAAATGTTTGTTTATATGAATTTGGTGGATAAGAAGTTTAATGAACAGGCCTGAGTAGAGGGTTGAGTCCATTGTTATGTACCTCATTGTATTGCCCGAGTTTTAATGCATTATAAGTCCTACATGTGATAGATGTAATGGTTAGATCTAACTTATACACCTTACATGTTGTGATATGTTTGATTAACCTTGTGAATGAGTTGTATGACTACACCTGATCTTGGAAGGGAGGGGAATACCCTGATGTGTTTCAGAAACCCCTCTGTGGGTCAGGTGAAGGGGAAAGTCATGGCAGGAAGAAGGATAAAGTATTTTTAGTGGAGTTATGCACACATTTTCAGTTGGTTAAATGATGGGGTTAGAAACCTCGGTTCGGAAAGGAAGTTCACCTTTGGATAGAGCTCTCCAAGAGCTTTCCAACGGTACCTTCCTTGTCTCATTTGGTTAAGGGATGAGGAAGTTATGCCTCTTCGAAGTTTTCATTGGTGAGCTGCATGAGTAGAGATGGTGCTTCCGTAGTTCCGCATCTGCATTGTGGATTGAGGATTGCGGATTGCGGAAGTGGAAGTTTTCGGGAAAGTTGAAGTGGGACTTCCGCAATTCGGATTGCAGGTTGTGGAAGGGGAAGTTTTCCTGATGGTTGAAGTTGGATTTCCACAATTCTGACTTCCGCAATGCGGATTGCAGATTGCAGAAAGGTAAGTTTTCTGACGTGAAGTTTCGCACTTTCGCTTCCACAGTTGCGGATTGCGGATTGCGGGTTGCGGATTGGCGGTTGCGGATTGCGGAAAGGTAAGTTTCCGATGTGAAATTTCGCACTTCCGCATCCATAGTTGTATATTGTGGGTTGTGGATTTGCGGTTGCGGATTGCGGATTGCAGATTGCGGATTTCGGAAAGGTAAGTTTCTAATGTGAATTTTCGCACTTCTGCATCCGCAGTTGCGGATTGCAGATTCCGGGTTGCGGATTCTCAGATGTGGATTGCGGATCCGAGCTATTTCAACTGGGTGTGTGTATTTAGTCGGTTTTGGAAGAAAAAAAAATGTATCAAGGTCTCCCATGACCTCTGGAGGCCATGCAGACGTTACAATTCCAATGGCATAACTACCCTGTACTAGATAAACTTTTAGTGCCTATATAAATTGCAGTTAGATATCAAAGTTAAGATAGCTCAAGGAAAGAGCCGGATCTTTCGTATAGTATTTTTTTTGGGTTCGAAACTAGTTTTGAACTTTTTATGCAACTCAACATTCTTTTATATTCATAGGTCACATATCTAAGACCAATTTACCCTTCTAACATGTATTCAAAAATTGATCCTTATAAGCCATTTGGGAGAATCCTCAACCAAGGTTCAGATGTAGAAAGCATCGAATTTCATCTTATGTAATGGACTACTCTATTAAGTGATCCTACATTTCATTTTCCAGAAGTCTATACTCTATTAAGCTAGTCAAGTTTGTTTCTTAATTTAATGTTTTGTTTGAATGTATTGTAATGGTGAAATAATTTGTAAGCATAGTTAACAATATGAGTATTTTCAATTGAAACAGTTGTTCGTGATATTGTAATTTGGGAAGTGGGATCATGTTAAAAGTTACCTCATAGGTCATTCAAAGTTTGGGATTCCTTAAATTGCACAATGGATGCACAAGTGTAACTATTGTATTTAGTTTTCATTTTAAGTGATTTGGGTTAATGTAAATATTTTATGTTTTATTTGGTTGCAATATAAGTGCTTTAAATAAGGTGATTCTTAGCAACACAGAAATTTGGATGACTCACATTTTTTGTTATACTTGTTTAGGTGGCTCTTAAGAAAGAATCAACCATGTTAATGAACAAGTGTATTTGGAACCCAAATGGAGTATTGGTTGGAATGTCAATATTTCTTTAAGGCGTCAATGTTACATTTCATGAAAAAATATTCATCTAGTATACAGATGAAGCCATTATTAATATAACAATGTTCAAGACAATTACTTCATATGGTATACAGATGAATCTATTATTACTATAACAATAAATTTATGGGATATATTGTTCACTATTATAGCAATAAATTTATGGGATATATTGTTCACTAATATAATCTGATTTGCAGGACTGGCATTGTCCAAGCATATTGTTCACATCTATTCTTATATTTCCACATGCCATTTGAGGTAATAACTTTAGGTCTATATTAAATCGCAAAGAAGGGTTTCATTTTGTGGTAGTTTCCTTTTATGATACATGGCTACAGTGACAATACTAATACAAATTTGCATATTGGTGGTGTGAATGAGATTTCCTTTGTATACCCTAACAAACAACTATGTGTTGTAACTTGTGGGGATGATATGACCATCAAGGTAATTTTAGTACATGCTTGTTTACTTATTAATTTTATGCATTCCCAATGATCACTTAGTGCTATCAAAATTAGCCAAGTTGAACTTATTTTACTATCATGCATGTTCTTCAGTTTGATCATTTTCTAAATGGACTTGTTATCTATTTTGTAGGTATGTGATGCAAAAACAAGTCATAAATAATATACATTTGAGGGTCGCAAAGCACCTATATATCGCATTTCGCTTAATCATAAAGAGAATATCTAGGTACTTGATTTCTCAAGTCTTATGTTAATCAGTAGTTATAGTAGTATGAAGATCAATGGCAATATTTTTCCAAGGGGGTTGAATTTCACAAGAAGTTGGAATTTAGGTAGTATGAGGATTACTTGTAACTATTTTTTCTATAAAGATGTAACTTGTAAGACTCAAGTAGCATTAAAATGTACTATTTGAAATTTTTTGACATTTCTAATAATATTAATTCATTGCTTTAATATATATGTGCCTAAATAGATTATAGGATTACATATTTGTGAAGATACAATGATTTGTGATGACATGCAAAGAGGGATCTCTAATGGGAAAATAAAGTGTGTCACAACTAGTATGTGTGCTAATCATATTGAAAATTGTTTAGAATAAACTAGACATGTGTATGTAAGTATATATATGGTTAACATGCACAAAAATCATTACAGTTTTAAAATAATTCTTAAAATATTCATTTTGAAGGGGAGATGATTGTTGGACCCACCAAAAATATCTTCATTGATGAGATATCAACAAGACTTGAAAACTCTATCACATATCATATAGGTAAATGCTTGTATTAGTTTAATTGGATGCAACAATTCTCACGTCTTTATTGCAGCCAACACCAGAAGCATAGTGATCTTTTTGATGACATAATATTCTTACCCGGATGCGCCAATTATCACGTCTTTATTGCAGCCAACACCAGAAGCATTTGATCTCTTTGATGACATATTATTAATATTAGGTTACAGGTTACTCTTATGAGGTTACATTATAGTTGGATTTCCTGGTCAATCTTCCATGGTTATAGGTTCCATTTGAGAAGGATCAAGAACAATACTAGGAAAACAATAGATGGCCTTATGGCTATGCACATGTCAAGGAATTTGTTTTTAGATTCAAGTCCTGTAACACAATTTTGGATTTGGAAAATGAGTTATCAATCCATTATAGGAAGAACATAAATCTCTAAGAGGATTTGGTGTTCAATGGCAGCCATGTCCCCAAAAGAGAGACCGTCAATGCCTCTTTTGAAAAATAATGGTGTCTTGTCAAGTGGGATTTCTTTGTTTACATTTTCAAAACTGTACATGTGAGATGTCTTAGTCTCTGATTCTGTAAAGGGTACTACTAAATGGTAGAGAATTTGCAAAGTAGAAGGTTGGTGGTTCAATTCCATTGTGCCCTGCTACAAGTCAATACAATATAGGATGTATTTTATTTTTAATAAAGTAGACTTGAGTTGATTTTGGTCATTGATTAAATATTTTTTATACATTGTTTTATATGTTGTCTCTAGAGAGACAAAATTGAATCGTCTCTAGAAAGACAATATTTGAGACAATATAGAGCCCTTTGCTTGTCTCAAATTGAGACAATATGGTCTATTATTTACTTTTTCTATATTGTCTTTATAGAGACAATAATTTAAGACAATACTTTAAGACACTCGTTTAAAGACAATACACAACTTTTTTTTGTCTCAAGTTGAGACAATTTACACAAATATTGTCTCAATTTTTGTCTTAAAACCCCCCTCTATGTAGTAGTGACCTCCACTCGAGCCGCCACCCTACAACCTGTTGAAATATTGTAACTTCTAAGAATATTATATTTGTACTTTATTATTTTGGAGATGTTTCATTCCTCCATGAAGACCTTATTGTATATTCGGAGATGTTTTATTCCTCCGTGGAGAATATGGTAACTTGGGTTATTAGACTTTCCCAGTGGAATTCGGACCTGTATGAGTCATGTGGGTTAAAGGGGTTATTATACCACCCTAGTGGGGTCATCCCTGCCACATTATGTTAAGAGATTAAGTTGGGGCCGACTTAGTTAATGTAAAAGACAAGTCAGAGATGTGTATAAATAGAGGAGGTGTGTTCCTCATTTAACACACATTCACTCACTTTTGATTATCGCATAAGTGAGAGGGAGATTTGTTGTGGAGGAGAAGGAGCTCATGGTTTTGGTTTACATATTTGTATTTGCTGGTCATATATATTGAGGAAGCTTTGCTGGGTTTTTCTACCCCATGAGGGATTCCCAGGATAAATCTGTGTCTCTTGTGTTTATGTTGTGCTTGTTGTTCTTTCAGTGATCCTGTATATGCTATTGTTGTGAAATAGAATGAAATGATGATATTTTATGTCTTAGCATATTGAATCTTAACATGGTATCAGAGCTAACCTGAAGGAAAGCAATGTAAGGCACTTACGACACTTGCTTCACTTGCGACAATTTGAAGGTTAGGGTTTTATATAGCAAAAACCAGTCTTCGTGGAACTTTCGCTATAAATACAATTTGGAGAAGGTTCAGAATCTGAAACCTTTACATGTTGTAGATAAAATCCCCTTGTACCTTGTGTTCAACGGATAGCCTCATATTCGTTGTACTTTGTTAGTTATGATAAGTACAAGTTAGGGTTTCTGCCTCTTCCAGATCTCAGTCATAAACAGGTGACCTAGGAAAAAAGGTCACAACTTGGGCTAGGAAGCTCCAAATGAAATTTCGTAAAAAGTGACAGGTAGATCACAGACTTTAGTTTCTGAGGTAAGTTTTTTCAGAGGCCAAAGTTAAACCATTGACACACGGCATGCCTTACAAGTTTGCTCTTTTGTTTTATCCCATAAACAAGTCATGTTGCGACACTTGGCATAACTCTCTCTTAGAGAATCCAATTGAGGTCAGACGTATGGGGTTGGAAAGATGACAAATCGGGATACCACAGGAAGAAGTTTCAGACCCTGTGGATTCGTAATTTCATAGATGCACCAGAAACAATCAGGTGCATAATTCTGTCAAAACAGAATTGGATTTTGAGCACCTTCATTCCTGGCTTATGACTGCTGCGGGAATTTAGGGATTTGGAGAAAGTTGGAATTTTTGGAATCGGAATCCACGGCTGAATTCTCCTCATCAAAATCGAAATTTAGAGACCAAGATCGAATTTTTTGGTTGGGCAGAAGGCCAGGCTTGATCAAACCCTAGTTCGGGATTTTGATCGGAAAGGTGGAAAATTAGGGCTTCTGCAAAAGTTGGAACTTTTGAAGTCTGTGACCACGGCTGGAAGCTCCTCAGAAAAATCAAAGTTTAGATATTTGGTTCGAACCTTTTGATTGGGCAGAAGGGTGGGATTTATCAAACCCTAGTTTGGGGTCCTATCCAGTGAATCCAGAACTTTCAAAGGCAATTTTGAGGGGTTAAATTTTGCAGTTTTCAAAATTGAAGTATACCAGCTTGATCAGCTCAGCAAGCCACATCTTTCCATCCATTCAGAAGTTTAAAATTCAAAATTTGAATTTTTAGGGTTTCTCTGACAAAACCTATTCCAGCTCCAGATCCAGTTTGAGGGGGAGATGAGGCTAAGGCCTTACATAGGAAGACTACAAGAAATCTCGACATGTATGTGTTGAAATTTGTTCATGATTAAGTTTATGATATGATTGTCTTCATGTTATTGAGGTTAGTACAATTATGATTGTTTGATAATGAATGCATGTGAATAATATAAGGCATTCATTGATTAAGGTTATGACACTTATGATTGTACTAATGCACTTGTGGTGTTGTATGAGGCTAATGTTGTCTGCTAACAAGATACAGGTACATCAAGAAAGACAAATCAAGTTCTATGACCATGATGACATAAGGACAAATATTCATCCATAGTCTTCGACCACATAGAAGATCTAGTTACGAGGTATGTATGACCTTGTTCTACTATGCTTAACCCATGAGATATGCAGGTTCTAGCACAAGGTCTCTAAATCATTGAAGAGAACAAAGAAGATATTGTTTGGGTATGTTAAGACATAACCAAACTTGATAATCCATGTATGTTTTCCTATATCAGTTAGAATCCTACTTTGTGTTAGGATCTTAGGTAAGTATACCTGTGTATGAAATGATCATGACCATACATAATGTTTTGATAGTATTAAGACTATACTAATGAATGTATGATTATGTATGAGATCATGATGATGACACTAGTGCACACTTAAGCATGCATAATGGTCCAGGATGGATAGAAGTTCAAAATAGAGATCAAGCGGGAGGCAACCATAAAAGATAAGTATTTGAGTTGTTATTTGAATCTCTAAAATAGTAAATGATATTGCTTGTAATAGATGTATGCATATTTATATTCCTAAAATATATCAAGCATAGTGTGAGCATTCATATAGCATTGAACAGTATACTACTAATATGCATATGATGGGTAAGTTGGACAAACATTCCATTGTTGTTTATCTAGAATGAAACCTCTTTGCTGACATGCTGAGAGCTGTGCATGCTCTTGACAGTATGTTCTGGTAGAGATGGAAGGCATCTAGATAGCCACTCTATGCATACAAAATATGGAAAAGTGTTGTGACAAAACATTGGTCAAGATAGTTTCATGACTATGTGAATCATGTCTGTATGCATAATAAGTTATCATGTCAACATGATTTGATGATTATGAAGTATTACTAATCATGTAATTAACTTTGATTTGTAGGAAAGATCATGTGATATGATCCGCAAAAGAAGGATGATGAACACTAAACAAGTGATGGATGTTCAACAAGAAGACTTACAAATCAAACATACTATAGAAGGCTTGTGGCTAGAAGATTCTCTTAGAAAGAGAAAGAGGATCATGACGAGATGTTTTCTCCAAGTGGCTAGATAAGACCATTCTCTTAATGGTGTAATTGAAGAACAAGTGTGAATTGAGAAAACTCCTAGGATTCAATTGAAGAAAGCTCTGTACGGGTACCCATAATCGATAGTCATTTGATGAGCTTAATGATCACCATGGGTGATGCGGATTTCAACCTTTGCTACAAAGTTGACGATGGTGTCCATATATAGATGGAATTCTTCTCTTAGATGGATGCAAGAAGGAACTCACCAAAAAGTTCAAATAATCTTGAGGATCATATCAGTAGACCCATCTGACGAGAGATGGCATGGATAGATATGCAGAAGAACACTCAATGCAGAGTGTGAATGATGTTCAGTCATAGAGGGAGAGATGATAGCCTCTTCACAAGCTTGGGATTTACCAAAAGTAAAACTGATCCTAACCCTTACCTTAAGGTTATGGATGATGAACCTGTCATATTATATGTGGATGATCTCTTTCTGACAGGGAATGAGATATAGATCATGGAAAGCAAGAAGCAGCTACAGAATTTGAGATGAAAGATCTCGGATTGATGCATTACTTCCTAGGTCTGGAAGTATGGCAAGGCTCAGAAGGAATCTTTCTCAACCAGGGAAAGTATGCTGTGGAAATATTGAAAAGATTTGATATGTTGGAATGTAAAGCCATGGCCACTCCCATGGATTCCAACTTGAAGTTGTTAGCTAATGACTCATCAGAGTTTGTGGATATAACTCTGTACAAACGGATTATTGGGTCATTGATGTATTTGACAAATACCAGACCAGATATATGCTTTTCCATGAATACCTTGAGTCAGTATCTAGTGGAACCTAGATGAGTTCACTTGATAGCTGCAAAGCATGTGATGAGGTACCTAAAGGGTACGATAGACTTTGGTCTATGTTATCTTGGAGATCATGACTTCAGATTGTATGGCTACAAAGATGTTGTTTGGGCAGGAAGTGTATCAGAAAGGAAGAGCACATCGGGTGGATTTTATTGTCTGGGATTTGTCATGATCTCGTGGTTTAGCAGGAAGCAGTCTAGTGTGGCTCTTAGGACAGCTAAAGCGGAATAGATAGTTGCTTGCTTTGCTAATTGTGAAGCGTTATGGCTTCGGAAGCTATTATCGGGATTGTTTGACTTAGAGATGGACCCTACTGTGATCCTGTGTGACAACCAGAGTTGTATCAGGATGACAGAGAATCTAGTGTTCCATGATAAGTCAAAGCACATAGAGATCCGATATTTCTATATATGGGATATGGTGCAGAAATGAGCTATCAAGCTCGAGTATGTAAGCACTGACAAACAAGTTGCTGATATATTGACCAAACCTTTGTCTCAAGTAAAGTTTGAGTATTTCTGAGACAAGCTTGGTGTAGTTCAGAAGGACCCTCCTCGAAAGGGGGAGTGATGTGGTCACTAATGATGATATTGCCTGCATCAACAGTGAGGTCGATGATGTGATACCTGTATTGGTGATACCGATAGTGAGGTCGGTGAATGGTCCTTAGAATGGGTCTAAGTTGACAAAGGGATTGCATCATCCTTGGACTTTAGTCCCCTAAATTGATCCATAGACATATGTCTCTGAGAAAGAAGTCCCTAGTGGACAAGAGGGATTGCATCATCCCTAGACTTCAGTCCCCTGAATTGATCCGTAGACATATGTATCCGAGAAAGAAGTCCCTAGTGGATGAGAGGGATTGCATCATCCCTGGACTTTGGTCCCCTGAATTGATCCGTAGACATATTTCTCCAAGAAAGAAGTCCCTAGTGGATGAGAGGGATTGCATCATCCCTGGACTTCGATCCCCTGAATAGACCCATAGACATCTGTCTCTGAAAATTGATGATAGGACTGCATCATCCCTGAGCTTTTAGTTCAAAATCTACGTGATAAATCCTAGATCTGATCTAGGTCACATCCAGTATGAAAAAGGACTGGCTCTGTGGTGGTAAATCCTAGATCTAATCTTGGTCACATCCAGTATGAAAAAGGACTGGCTCTGTGGTGGTAAATCCTAGATCTAATCAAGGTCACATCCAGTATGAAAAAGGACTGGCTCTGTGGTGGTAAATCCTAGATCTAATCTAGGTCACATCCAGTATGAAAAAGGACTGGCACTGTGGTCAGGACTGCATCGTCCCTAGACATGGATTTGTCTTAAATGGATCAAGGACTGCATCATCTCTAGACATGGATTTGTCTTAAATGGATCAAGGACTACATCGTCCCTAGACATGGATTTGTCTTAAATGGATCAAGGACTGCATCGTCCCTAGACATGGATTTGTCTTAAATGGATCAAGGACTGCATCATCCCTAGACATGGATTTGTATTAAATGGTTCAAGGACTGCATCATCCCTAGTTATGGATTTTCCTTAAATGGATCAAGGACTGCATCGTCCCTAGACATAGATTTGTCTTAAATGGATCAAGGACTGCATCTTCCCTAGACATGGATTTGTCTTAAATGGATCAAGGACTGCACCATCCCTAGACATGGATTTGTCTTAAAAGGATCAAGATTGATCATCCTGTAAGTAGATCTGTATTGCATCATCCATAGACATGAGAGGTGTCTTAAAGTGAGAGGGATTGATCATCCCGTAATTGGATCATGTGTGTTGCAGATGATCCAGATGCTGTAGATCGAGATGATCCAGTTGTTGTAGATTGAGATGATCCAAATGCTGTAGATCGAGATGATCCAGATGCTGTAGATCAAGATGATCCAGATGCTGTAGATCGAGATGATCCAGATGCTGATGATCGTGATGGTCTAGATGACGATGTTGTTGATCGTGATGGTCTAGATGATGATGCTGCTGATCGTGATGGTCTAGATGATGATGTTGTTGATCGTGATGATGATGATGTTGATAAGAGGATCCAGTTGATGAGGTGATGTTGTTGATCGAGAGGATCCAGTTGATGCTATTATGATGATGATCAGTAGATCCAGATGATGAGGCTATTGATCGAGTGATCCAGATGATGACGATGTTGTAGCTGATTGAGTGTTGCAGAAGGTGAAGACTCAATACTGACGATGCTAATACTCCAGTATTAAAGACCTGAAGATATTCCAGTAGCTGGTTGAGTTTCTGATGATGTTGAGAAAGCTTCCAATGATTTATAGATGTATCATGTATGATGTTGATGACTCCTTGCTCCTGCAGATGTTGTTATAATATCTTTCTCGTTAAGGGGGGGTGTTGAAATATTGTAACTTGAAAGAATATTATATTTGTTTTATTATTTCGGAGATGTTTCATTCCTCCGTGAAGACCTTATTGTATATCCGGAGATGTTTTATTCCTCCATGGAGAATGTGGTAACTTGGGTTATTAGACTTTCCTAATGGGGGTCGGCCTTGTATGAGTCATTTGGGTTAAGGGGTTATTAGACCACCCTAGTGGGGTCGGCCCTACCACATTATGTTAAGAGATTAAGTTGGGGCCGACGTAGTTAATGTAAAAGACAAGTTGGAGATGTGTATAAATAGAGGAGGTGTGTTCCTCATTTAACACACATTCACTCACTTGTGATTATCGCATAAGTGAGAGAGAGATCTGCTGTGGAGGAGAAGGAGCTCATGGTTGTGGTTTACATCTTTGTATTTGCTGGTCATCTATATTGAGGAAGCTTTGCTGGGTTTTTCTACCCCATGAGGGTTTCCCAGGAGAAATCTGTGTCTCTTGTGTTTATGTTGTGCTTGTTGTTCTTTCAGTGATCCTGTATATGCTATTGTTGTGAAATGGAATGAAATGCTGATATTTTATGTCTTAGCATATTGAATCTTAACACAACCTGTGCAAGAACCCACATCCAATGAGATGCAGGAAAAAACCGCATGAAAAAGTGAAACCACACAAAGATGCAGAGGAAGGGCCAAGTTCTTACCTTCAACCGCTTGTCCCACTCGCCACCAACACTGGTCGCTCGTCGGAGGAGCGTTGGAACAAACATGAGCCACAACCATTCCATAAGGGCAATACAAACCAGAAATCGAGCTCGCAACATGGGAGAGAACTACCACCATATCCACTGCATAAGGTCACCCAACTAAAACTAGGAGAACAACAACCATAACACCGGGTCATCACAAGAAACTTGCCAATGAAATCACCAGAGTTCATAGGAACAACATAAAGCAACGACGAGGCCATCAATAGACAGTAGGAGCAGACGAGCACAAAGACGAGGGTGCGCCACAAACCCGGGGGGTTGAGCGCTCACCCATCGACCCTAGTAAAAATAACACAGAGCATGGAGAGGGTTCTGAAACATGCATGGAAAAGGGTCTGCAAAAGCCCAAAAGTGTTCCTTTATAATCGTTGAATGAGGGGGAGACGTGGCGGGTCCAGGTGGAAGCTTGACGTACGCCAATTGGACCCCTCCACGTGGAGATGTGGGCCCTACTTGGTTGGGTGTGACACTTTGGCATCTCTCTCCTACCCATAATTCACTCATACTCATCTATACTTATACTATTTTTTAATAAAAATTATGTTATTTTAATCTTACCCTTTATATATGTGCCTTTATAAATCAAATTTAGCATTAACGCAAATTTATAAATCAAATTTAACATTAAAGCCAATCTTAATCTTACTCAAAGTTAGCATGAGATGAATCAAATTTATGAATTAAAGCAACTTGGAATTGCATATGTGCCTTTTTTAAGTCAATAATAAAGCTTGGTGGCATACTTTGTAGAATATGCATTCCATTTTTTCAGTCGAAGCCACAACCCTAAAAAATGAGGTAGTTGAAGGCGAAAGACAACCAAAACGCCCCGCTTTTCTGGCGCTTTTGGGACACAAAATGGTTAAAATTCTTGCTGGAAATTGCTATTTTTGCATTTTTGTAATTTCAGCGATTGGGATTGCCTGTTCTTGAGCATAATTAACACTTTTGTTTTCTTTTAATCTGCAATCCCTTTCAAAATGACCATACCTTTGACAATGGTAACACTGGATGTTTCTCTTATCAAATCTTCCTCCACCTCTTCCTATGAAACCACCTCTTCTTCCTCTATTTCCTCTTGAAAATTTTTGATTCAAACCTTTCCCTTGTGCTTGGTTTCTTTTGGAGCTAGAACTGGCATCTTCATTCTTTGTAGTATGTAGCTTTGTGGAAAAAGCATTCTCATCACTTTCTGCAAATTAATCTCTCACTCTCTCTTCATGAGAAATAAGAGATCCAACTAGGTGATCAGAATGAAGGTTAGTCAAATCCTTGCTTTCTTCAATGACTATAGCAACATGGTTCCATCTTGGTGTTAGAGACCTCAACATTTTTTCAATCACAACTTGTTTATCAATAGTTTCTCCTAGAGTAGCCAATTTATTGACAACATCCTTTACTCTTACACAATAATCAATCACCTTCTCACCTTCTTTCATCTTCAAACTCTCAAATTCTTTCCTCAATGCCTGCAACTTGACAACTTTAACTTGTTCATTGCCTTGGTAAGCTTCATGTAGAGTCTTCCAGGCATTCTGAGCTGAATTTACTCCTGTAATTCTTGGAAATAAGCTCTTATCTATATCTATTTGAATATGAAATAAAGCTTGGGCATTCTTCTTCTTGGATTCTCTCATATCTATTCTATCATTGCCTGTAAGGGTGTTCCAATCAGCTGGCTCTTCATAACTAGATTCTACAATCTCCCACAAATATTTTCCTATCAAAAAAAAATTCATCCTGATGCACCAATAATCATAATCACTTCCATCAAATTCTGGAATGGGAAAAGAGTTAGAATTTGACATTATGAACTCAATCCAAACAAAAATACCTGCTATGATACCAAATGAAGATGATGAAAGAGCCAAACTTACAATCGCATAAGGGAAACAACACAGAAAACAAGAGAGACAATTTTATTCAACATAAGAAAAGAAAACCTTTTATTATTTATCTCCCGTTGATCAAAAGGTTACAAATCACTTTTTTATATACTGATTACATTGCATAGAAGAGTAATTATAGTATTCAATCTTTACATGCTGTAAAGTTAGCTAAAGTATTCAATCTTTACATGCCGTAAATTTAGCCATAGATTTATGGAGAATTCTGCAAATTTATTTTATTCTTCACATGCATTAGCATGTAGTGAAGTTTGCTAATAATTATTTAACAAACACATGCAACCTAAAAATAAAATAAATACTGTCAACAATTTTGCACAACATCGGTTATCAACATAAATTGTGTTGTTGTGCTCCTAAATGGAAAGAGTTACTGATCTTTTAGTTTCCACAACAGAGTGGTACCATGTTCCTATTGAAAAGCAATTAGCGCATTTCATGACTATCATTAGGTGTCATCGTTGTATCTTCCAACTCAATAACATGTTCAACTTCAACAACTTTGAACAAAAGGAAGGGAAGAAGGGCTGCAACGCAATGTTGTTGGGCATGTTTTTACATCATCTAATGTGCCTGATGCAGTAAGTAATTCTCAACAGACTTTAAAAGCACATCAACTACTCTATATAAATATCTCACAACCTTTTATCCTTAAAGTGATAGTCACATGTTTGTGTCACATATGGATTTCAAGAATCACTCAGTTAGCTTAGATTCATTGATAAACAATGGATTTTGATAGAATTCAGTCCATAATAAAGGGATTTCTCCACTTCCAAAACCACAACACTGGGTTATAACTACAGTGGTTATGCTTTCATGGAATTTTAACATATGTATTCTATCGAGAAAATGATAGGTGACCCCAGGCGGAATCAATGATTAGTAATCCAATAACGTCGATCAACGCCACCTCTATAATTATGATTCAGTGGATTATAATGAGGGAGAATGTTGCAGTTAACTTATTGATCGCCCAAGGCACTCTTGGGAATTTAGGAATCGAGTATCTAGGATATTGAGTGATTGGGGATCATCTCAAATTGAATTCACCGGCCTCTAGAGAAGGGTAAACTTAGCATTGAGGATTTGACAGACATGTATTTTTAGGCCGTCAACATACACTTTGTTAATAAGAGAGACCGTGATCTAAGTCTCGATTCAATCCCTTAATTGACAGTAGTTGAGTGCAAACAACAATAAGTCAGATCAACTCAATGATCCGACTTATGCCATGTATCTCTGTCACCACAATCATTTAATTGAGATTTTTCTATAATCGAATACCATGGATAATTTATGAAACTATGAAACGTGGTTTTTATTAAAGTAATGGATTGAAAATTTCTAGCAGTTTAGTTTACCATGACTAGTGCCCATCAAAGAAGCACTCTAAGATATGTTTGAAAGAATTGTCACAATGGTTATTGTAGATTATGTAAATTTTTCTTTTCAGTGTTCAAAATTTCATCTTCAGAATGTAGACGACGGAGAAGACTGTTATGGTATAGTGGAAGACAAAGAAACAATCAAGAGTCATGAGGAAATGAGAGAACAACAATGGATTAGCTCTCCCTTTGATCATTATGAACTAATGCCATTCTTCATGTAAGCGATGCCAATGAAAGGACATGAATTCCATAGTCCTTTGAAGAGGTTCAAAGTGAATCATTTTTTTTTGTATTCACCAGCATATTTATATATACAATTGAAAGTCAATCTTTTTGAAATTTGAAACATAAAATTGAACCACAGTTTTTAATTCAATGACATACCATGGTCTTTTACTTTAAGCATATAACAATAGTTTAACCTAGTGTTCACTGCAGGTCTTTAATTCATGGCCAACCTGTTGACTACATATCTAGCTAATTCTTTTTGAATTAAGACCAGCAAGGAAAGATCGACTGTCTTTAAACGATAATTCATAACAGCACAGTGACTTTATTTCCTTCGATCCAGACTTCATCAAAACTGGTGTAATAACACTTGATAACCCACAGACCTATCTCATTCCTTTGAAACATGACCAGTGCATTATTGATTTTTTTTAAATCTAATGGCTGTTATACTCGACTTCTAAATCCCTTACAACACAACACACAATTCATTCTAAAATAAAACAACGGGGGTTTTCTTTTTCTTTATACACTATCGAAAAAGCAGTGCATGCATAGTTCTTAGAACCATTGAAAATATCTTATAATGGTTCGACAATACAATAGATCTTGATAATTTAAATTCAACAACTTCGCAGATCTAGAATTAAAGCAATAAATCATCATCTTCTTTAAAACTCAAATACAGTTTGTCAACAAAATCAACCACAACTCTTTTTAATTCAATAGAAACACAACCACACAATTCATCGAATGACAGATCTATAACAAAGGAAAATATATGTTTACTAATTCCCCCTTTTAACTCGTAAAGAGGACAAGCAAACGACCAACCCTTAGGTCTAAGCATTTGAGACATGCTCTGATACCAAATGTAGGGACCCTCTAGGGACCTTGTTGAACCCACTAAATAACCATGCAAATATTCAAAATAACATATCTAGAAATAAACCAGCAAGATTTTTTTTCTTTTGAATCATCCATGGATCCATGATCAAAGCAATAACATTTTAAATCAAATTACATATCAAACATAAAACAACCATACAATCATTATTTAACCAACCAAAATAAATAAATAAACCATAAATAACATTATGCTAACCTGTAACCTTTGTCGCGAAGTGTTGAAGACTGAGGAAGGTTGTCAAAGATCCACTACGAGTCCATGATTCGATTGAAAAATGTCAGATGTCCACCAAAAACCACTCTATCACTCGCAATGGGTACTCTTCTTCCCCTAGGACCCCCGAGCCACAATTGGGATGGATGTAAGAAAAATTCTAGCATAGTCAAGGTATGTAGATCTCACTAAAGGGCTCCCAACCTTAGTTGTACAATGATGAACCAAACTCTCAACAATCGTTGTGTGACTCTGACATGTTCTATGCCATGCAACAATATGGAAAAATATATGAGTCTCATGCTCTCTCCGTCTCTTTATAGCTTTCTGAAACTTTCATTCATCTCACACATGAACATGCATAATTAAAAATTATCAATTTACTTTTTATTTTATTATTCACCCCCCAAGTGTCACTTTTATCATATTTGTGTCTATGCATGGTGTTACTATTTTTTGAAATAATTTAATTTCTTTCTTTTCTTTATTCACAGTTAATTCTTATTTTCATTTAATAAATTGTTTTCTCCTAGCTTTGTGTGTCTGCATGATGTTTGCTAATTTTTGCAATAATTTAATTCCTTTAAAAATACTCATTCTTACCCCCGTTAGTATTTTTATCGTTGCGTTGCATTGCACCAAGCATATAAAGGGTGCCATGTTTCCTGCATGCCCTTCAAATATCGCTCAAGTATATTAAGGGTGGCATGCTTCCCGCATGCCCTTAAAATATCCCTCTTTCGTGATGGGGACCGATGCAATGACTAAGACTCGTTAACTTAGTCTGGTCGACCTTGTTGAGAGACTCATGCTTCCTAAGGAATAAGGTTGAGTCCTTATTGCGTATCCCCTTGTATAATCCTCATGAGTGACCGAATCCACATGGACTACCCTCACGACAACATGCATCTTATGAGAAAAAGCCTCTCTCTCCTTTTCCCGACTTGTCACATAGAATAATCACTAGTCTTACTGCCTTCCTTCCCATTCAACCCCATTACATGATATGGACTGGTTGGCAATTGTGATCCTGTACCTACACATGAAACACCATGTGCATCAAATATTTCAAATAAAAACACTTAATTTACATCAAGTTAGCATCACCTTTCATGGATATTCGAGTCAATCTATAATCTACGCGATATCGACGCAACCTTACATCACATGTACCTGTCTTTCCCACACTTGTCAACCTGTCAAAAGTACATGATATACATAACATAACTATATTCAAATAATCATGAAAACATAAATATTTTTTCATCATCATATTCATCATCTCATAATATATAGATCTAACAACATTTAACTTAATCATCAAAGTACTAGTTTACATACATAGCCAGGTCATTCAAAACCCAATGCCCTCAAAATAACACAACATACTAGAGAAAATTTGGGGTCTAAAATGGGCCTCATAAGAATACGATCCACCTTGTAAGAAAATGATCCACCACATAAGAAAAGAGCCATTGAATTCAAGAACTAATAGAATTTCAAGAATATAGTCAACCATAATGGTTGACATGGCATATTTGACATTAAAAAACGACCTTTTTAACTCGTATTTTCAACATATATCCCTGTCATTTTCCTCAAATTTCGAGCAGGAGCACTCGTTGGATGAAGAATTAAATTCCACATCCAACAAGTACCCA
Source organism: Larix kaempferi (assembly GCA_027924585.1). Lineage (NCBI taxonomy): Eukaryota > Viridiplantae > Streptophyta > Pinopsida > Pinales > Pinaceae > Larix > Larix kaempferi. Next base: position 11,897,531 of record BSBM01000487.1, read on the forward strand.
CATTGCATACTTTTGAGTTACCCACCCCACAAAAAATGAGAAATACATTAAAAAACGTGTTACTTGAAAGTAACACGTTTTTTTCCAGTCATGAGCATTGGTGAAACGGTTGATGATGATGATCTCATACAAACTGTTTTCGATACTATTCCATCTTCATGGGAGACATTCTTGGCTATAGTAAATGGTTGAGAAGCGCAACCAAATATTGAAATATTGTGGCATGATTTCCTACCAGAAGAAGGACAAATTCAGATCAAATGATACTTCCTCCAAAGAAGAGAACCTTGCTCTTGTGGAATGGATGAAGAGAGGAAATAAATCATTTCCTCATCAAAAGGAAAATGATTACATCAATAAATTTGATAATTATAAATTTAAATGCTTCAATTGCAATAAGAAGGGTCACTTTGCAAGAGACTGTCGTGCAAAGCAAAGAGGAAAGTTCAAGGGTAGGTTTCATGCTTCTACTACTACTACAAAAGATGAACCTACAAGAAATAATTATTACAATGATTAGGAGATAAAGAAGGAGTACTATCTTGTCTCATCCCTATCTGGATCCATTAACATTAGTGTTGAGACATGGCTGGTGGATAGTGGTGCATCCAAGCACATGACTGGATTTAGGAGCGCTATCTAAGATCCAAAGGAAAGGAAGTTCCCCTGTCAGGTGGAGCCAGAAGATAATACCACCTATTCGATTCAAGGAGTATGATCCACTTCATTTTAATTGAATTTAGGTGATATACTCCATGTTTATGATATTTTTTATGTTCTTGATCTAAATAAAAACCTCCTGTCTATTTCAGTTTTAGAAGATAAAATTTTTCGAGTAATCTTTATGGACAATAAAGCGCTCTTGTGGCCTAAGAATTCAAACTTGAATTCTATAGACATGATTGGAGTTAGAGAGGGAGGTCTCTACAAAGTTCCTGGAAAGTTCATTAAAGAGATGATCCATGACACCAATAGTCCTTTTTAACTATGGCATAGGAGGCTTGGTCATCTTCATTTCAAAGCATTACCGGGATTACATAAGATGGTAAAAGGTATGCCTATATTTCAATTTGATAATGATGTTATTTTTAGGGGGTTTTCTCTTGGTAAGAACATCAATAAAATATTTCCAAACAATACTAAAATATATAAAAGGATCATGGACTTTGTAATGTCCCCAATTTGAAATTTTTCCCAATTTGGCAAATTTTCGAACCTTGGACTAGTGAAGCTCCAAACTGTCCCCAAATGATCCCAAATGGTTTCTAATTATGTCCATAGTGGATTGAGGTGTATTAGGAAACTCGAATACAGCTATTATATGCTTGTACACCTTATAATTACTTCAGCAACTTGCATTTACGATAAGAAAATGAAAGGAAAAATACCTAGGAAAATCGATGTTGAAACCCTCAAGGGTAGATGGCTCCAAAAGACTCCTAAGGACTTCAAATTGCAACTGAGAGTTTTTGAATTATATTAGGAAATAAAAATGAACCTAATGGGTTCTTATACACTATCAAAATACTTCTGCAACCTTCATTTACGTTCAAGAGAAAATAGGAAATTTTGCTAGTAAATTCGAGGTTCAAATCCCCCAAGGGTAGAGGTCATTAATGGCTTCCCAAATGAAATACGAACCTCCTAACTTTCAGAACAAAGACATGGATTAGTTATATTACTTCAATGGGAACCCAAATTCATCATTAATCAGTTCCTAAAGGCTGTTGCAACTCCCATAAATTAGAGATTGGCAAACATGTCTTAACATAGGGGGAAATGAGAGAAAAACTCTATAACTTGCTATCAAGTTTGTGAGACATGTTACAAGGAATTGCATAAGGTCTATGAAACTTCTTCAATATATTAATGGCTCTCCAAAAAATAATAAAACCACAGATATTTATTGATACAAGTCGATATCAAACAACTTCAAGCTCTCTCAACAAGATATATGGGAAAATGGCTCGAACATCTTCCTTGAATGTAAATATCACTTGAAATACATAATGTTTCGAGCTGCGTCTCTCATTATATGATTATTACAGATATATATATTATATAACATGTCCATTCAGTATAAATATCATTCCTTCACTAACTATGTTCAACAGCAAGTGCGCTATGCAAAAGCTATGGGGGAAATGGCACCATTCATACACAGTTTGGCATTTTTACATGGTTTTACTTGGATATTCGACCTAATATTCATATGAGAATCAAATACAGAGTTAAGAAATCATATTAAAAATAAATTGGGCCCCAAGATATCCCCCAAATAGATCAACATCTCACCAGGTGCGCCCTTCCTCCAAGAGCCAAAATATGACGAGAAATGTGAGAGAGATGTGGGAGCAAGTTGAAGAAGAGAAGATCACAAGTAGACCTGTAGCTTCAACATGAAACAAATGAATCCATTGTAGCTACAAATGAAAGCTCTGAATAGCCTCTCAAATTTCCAATTATGATGGGAATCTTGCACCCTCGAAATTGGTACTAAGGAAAGTAGAGTAAACACTCCACTAGCATGGACAAGCTATGCTCTCCAATTTGCAAAATGAGAAATGATAAAAATCCCCTCTCCTTCTTTTTTCTTGTCTTTTATAAAGTTTCCAAGTCCTCCATGGTTCGAATTCCTTCCAAAAGCCTCATGCCAACTCAAGTTGGGAAGAGATTCCAATGTGTGCCACTTGTCCAACAATTCCTAGTCTCCATCTTCCCTCAATTCGAATGGGGAAGCTTCTTGGCTTCCATAAATCCCTTGTGCGCCCTCTTGGAGGCCATTTTTATCCCTGACATGTCATATATTTCATATTTCAGCAATAAGGTCTAAAATTTGTCATAAGTGTCATATAATCTTCATCATTGTTGTCATATGAGTTAGGGAATCTAGCTCGTCACAATTATTCTAAGATGCCTCTTCCTCTTCCATGGGATTTTCTCTTCCACTCCAATTCAACCTTACATGATTCATTCCATGAATAATACCTCTTCAACTCCCCCAAGTATGTTACACTTCATATTGAAATTGAATTGGTGAGAGAATAATGCCAAGTGTAGTGGGGAATCTTGCCACATGTGGGTCCCACAACGTCTTATGTGCCCTCATGATCCAATTCCAACTCAGTTTATTTTTTTATTATTTTTTTGACCCATTTAATGTGAATTTGTAAGTATAAGGTCATTTTGGGTCTTGTAGCTCCCTTATTGCAACTTTTAATGCTTCCACCCCCAACCTAGGGAACTAGTAATTTCCCTCCATGATAGTTCATTTGGATGGGTATATTACAACTTTGAATTGGGAATTTCTCTTAATGTGACCCACCTTGTCCATTTGGATCTAATTTTACATTATTACTAACTTGGACATCATTCTTGACAATTATTTGACCCTTAGCACCAATTTGACAAACTATCATGAGTATGCCCAAGTGGCTTAAGCCATTGTGACCCAATGCAAAATTTGGGGATAGGAAAAATCTGCCCCTCCCAATATTGTTTGTCCTCAAGCAATTTCAAACATGGATGTTGAAGAACCTGCTTTATTTCCAAAACTTTGCTTCCAAAACTTTCTTTCCAAAACTTTGAGTAGTGGCACTCATGTACTACAATTGTGTGTTTCCAAAAGCAAGGAGATGTGGGTTTTCTTTTCATATTGATATCCCCTGTGACATCACCACTAAACACCAAAATATTAAGTAAATCCATCAAAACAATTTTTGCACAATTACTCTTTACCTCCTTCACATTTTGGAAACCCTTTCTGATACCACTGTATAATTCTTTGAAGTTTCCACTGAGTTTCCCAACTTTGAGTCTTCAAGATCCCATGAAAATTTTAGAGAGGAACCACCATGCTTGGTTCTACACTACTCTGATTAAAATCATTTTATTAAGTGGGAACTCAATCTCCCATACTACTTGTTTCCCCAAAAAAATTGAAACCAATGAGACTAAAAATTATTCTAGGGTCCCATTGCTTGTATTGCACTCCAACAATTAGGAGTGATCTCCAACCCATACCATGAGGCAAGAGAATTCTTGGATCCCATTTCCTTGTATGCATTCTTCCAAACATCATAAGTATAAAATATATATCATCAAAGTACATAACAACATAATAAAAAAGTACATCAAGGAGGTACCTCATCAAAGAATCATGAAAGTGCTTGTACCTCCAAGTAAGTAGACTATGAAAATCCTCATAGCAAATCTAAGAGATGATGTATACCTCACAAGAGTAATTATGATTAAGCAGGAAGATAGAAGAAGAGTGGTCAATGCAGTGTAATGAGAAACTGAATAATAATATAGTAGAAATCGGATAGAAGCAAAAATACTTCACACACACTAATTAATTAATCACAATATGGACAAATAAGTAGTACAATACATGAGGATTCGAATTCCAAGGTGGTAATTCGAATTAGCCTTCATGGAGTGATCAAACGATCACTGGAGTGTCATCGGAGCACAACTAGTAGTCTATCTCATCATCAGTGGAGTCATCAATGCTCAAGTAACTGTCAACCATCAGTCAAACTGAGTCTAACTGAGTGTGGTTGGTGTAACTGAGTGTAACTGGAACTAACTGAATGAAGGAGCCTCAGTGGAGGGCACATGAGGAGCTAACTGGAGTCAGAATGGGCATTCAAGTCTCATTGGAGGTCCATCGGAGTGATATAGTCAGTTGAGAGTCGGCCTATCCTTAAATCAAGGGAAGAACTGAAGATAACTAAAGACAACTGAATGGTAGGTAAGGAAGGGCGCCTTTCTCATGCAGTAGGTGAAAGGAGGGCGCACTAAGTACTAGGAGGGTTGAAACTGAGTGGAAAGAAGCTCCAAGGACTAGCTAACTGAGGGCTAGGTGCTAGGACTGATGACTGGGATGCATGCAAATGCATGCAAACCCTAAATAATGCATGCAAACCCTAAAAGTGCATGCATGACTGAAAATGCATTGGATGGAAATGCTAGTAGGACTAGGATGGAGTATAGGAATATCCTAACACCCCCCCTTAATCCATCTTGGGCCCTGGTAACTAATTCCAAAGGTCACCCAATACAATGAATAATAACAGTCAATAAACCGAGGAAATGGGGAAAACCTCATGGGAAAAATACCCCCCCTCAAAATAGACTGTAAGGCACACACACAAAAATAAATGCTCCAAACTCAAGCGGGTGTGATGCTTGGTCATATGTCTGGAGGTATCTTCTTCTTGGGAAGAAGTGGATCATGCTCAAAAAGCATGTGCTTGTACTTGCTCTTCAGATCGAATGTGATGAGAACAAATCCAAAAGTATGAGGATGATCCTTGAACCTGTAATTCGAATCAGCTGAGGTAGGATCAAAACTATGAATGTGCAGATAGTCTTTTGTCTTCTCCTTCGAACCATCATGGGTGAGATTATGCCAAAAAGAACCATCAAACAATGATTGCTTGGAATCCAAATCAGCTCCAAGACTTGATAAATGGTTTCTTGAGATCTCCTTTGAACCAGCAGGGGTGAGATCAAAACCATCATATGCATGAGAAATTATCCCAAGTAGTGATTTCTTAGAATCCAAATTAGATCCAAGACTTGAATCATGGTTTCTTGAGATCTCCTTTGAACCAGTAGGGGTGAGATCAAAACCATGATGTGCATAAGAAATTATCCCAAGCGAATGGCAATGGCCATATTCTTCAATAACCTTCTGAAAGCATGGAATAATGATCATATAGTAGTAAATAAGAGGTGATTGCTTGAGGAGAGCAAATGCATTACCTCCAATGGCTAATTTGACCTACGAAACATTCAATAGATCATGATGCAGACCAATAGACTCCAGTGTAAGAGAGGATTTAGGACCTTCTGCAATATCTAGAGTGTGAGCGGGCACATATTTCGAAATAGAAGAAATTTGGAGCATTAGTGTAGAATCTACAAGTTCTTCTTCTTTGTGGACAACTTCAATATGAGATATGTTTGATACTGATTCATGATCAATGAGATCATCAAGGAGGGAGAATGCATCACTTTGCTTGCTCTTGAAGGGGTTTGGACCAATCCCTTCATTCTGTCTGCCAAATATTTCATCTAGGTGGGCCCATAGCTCTTTTGGAATTTCAACATCATCAAGGTATTGGTATATCATGTATTCAAGAAAGGTAAACATCATTGTTCCATAGACTCTGTCACCTTTATTTAACTAGTCAATCTCTTCTTCAAAGGATTCGAACTCTCTTTCAAAACAATGATCAAAGAGATCATTTTTCTTCAAATATGCTATCATTTTCGGTTTCCATTCATCATAGTTGACTGGAGAAAGAAGATCATAGTTGAATGGAGAAAGAGGAGGGATTTCTTTTGAATACATGGAAGCTGTAGAAGACCTGCAAAAAATAATAGAAATATCTGCAACTGCTACTGCTGCAAAAATGCAAAAACTGCTACAACTGCTGCACTCGAAATCTTGATAATAACCTGCAAAAAACTCTCAGTAATGAAGATAAACAATACTCTCAACATGCTCTGATACCATTTGAAAATACCCACAGCAGATCTAAGAGATGATGTATACCTCACAAGAGTAATTATGATTAAGTAGGAAGATAGAAGAAGAGTGGTCAATGCAGTGTAATGAGCAACAGAATAATAATACAGTAGAACTCAGATAGAAGCAAAAATAATTCACACACACTAATTAATTAATCACAATATGGAAAAATAAGTAGTACAATGCACGAGGATTCGAATGCCAAGGTGGAAATTCGAATTAGTTTTCATGGAGTGATCAAAAGATCACTGGAGTGTCATCGGAGCACAACTAGTAGTCTATCTCATCATCAGTGGAGTCATCAATGCTCAAGTAACTGTCAACCATTAGTCAAACTGAGTCTAACTGAGTGTGGTAGGTGTAACTGAGTGTAAATGGAACTAACTGAATGAAGGAGGCTCAGTGGAGGGTGCATGAGGAGCTAACTGGAGTCAGAATGGGCAGTCAAGTCTCACGGGAGGTCCATCGGAGTGATACAGTCAGTTGAGAGTCAGTCTAGCCTTAAATAAAGGAAAGAACTGAAGATAACTAAAGACAACTGAATGGTAGGTAAGGAAGGGCGTGTTTCTCATGCAGTAGGTGAAAGGAGAGCGCAATAAGTACTAGGAGGGTTGAAACTGAGTAGAAAGAAGCTCCAGGGGCTAGCTTACTGAGGGCTAGGTGCTGGGACTAATGACTGGGATGGATGCAAACCCTAAAAGTGCATGCATGACTGAAAATGCAAAGGATGAAAATGCTAGTATGACTAGGATGGAGTATAGGAATATCCTAACATATACCACCATTTTCCAAGTGCATATAAGCATCAAGTGACCAATCAAATATGATCCAATGACATAGGTGAGGATCCCATGTCCTATAATTCTGATCCAAATGGATGTAAGATGCATCAAAATAATCAGCCATGTATTCTTTCATCCAATAAGTGAATGAAGAATCTCCACTAAAATCTGAACCAAGTAGGGAGCAAGAAAAAAAATGAGCCTTCAAGGGGCTCACGGAAGTACCATTTGTGCATCCATGAATATGTGTATCATCAAGAAATAAAAAAGGATGTTGCTGCCAATAAAAATGTGCTCCAATCATATATCTCTTCACCCAAGTATTGGATGAAGTTCCTCCAACATCAATTGACCTAAGCAAGGAGCAAGGAAAATCATGAGTCTTCAAGTGACTCAAGTGAACCTCATAGGTGCATCCATGTAGATATGTATCATCAATAAATAACAAATGATTTTGCTGAAAATGTACATAATAAGGTTCTCTAGTCATGTCATCATCAAAAGGAGAGACAGGAGTTTCATACTCCTCATGTGGCACCATTAGAAAGAAACGTTTCACCCAATTTGCATCCCTAATTGATGTGGCTGAAAAAGAAGTAGGGGGTGAATAATTGTGAACCAACCTTAAATCTTTGCAACTCTTACCCATCAAAATTTTTAATTCATCTTCTCCATAATTGGTTGGTCCAACTATGGTGATATCATGTGCCTCCTCTAAGGCTCTGCAACTCTCTCCATGAGGCAACTCATAATCCCTTTGAACAAAGACAAGTGCTTTCCCTCCTTCTTGTTTGAGTGTAGCATCTTCAAGCACCTGCATATCAACATGTGCCTCATGTTCCACCATCACATGAGGTTCCTCCTTTGTAACATAAATTCCTTCATCCATTGAATGATTGTCTAATATGTAGGAGGGTGTAAAGGACATTTGCAACTTCTCTTGAAGTTGCTCAATATGCACCATATATTTTTGGAGTGTATTTTGGGTGGACTCCAACTAATTTGAGAGCTTGTCATTCTCTTCTACATCCTTCAAGGTTATTCCATGATACAAACCAACAAGATCAATTAAATAATCTCTATCAGAAAGGAAATTCAAAAAATTACCTTTGGTGTCCAACATTGCCTTCTGGATTTTATCCATGTCTTCAAGGGAAGATTTCTCCTCCACACACCAACAAAATTTCGAAACCAATGTATGTGTGTCATGGAGAGTTTTCAAGGCCACTTAAATCTTCTTTTCATCCATATTCAAGGACCCTTCAATAAAATGAGGCTCTTGCAAATGAACTTCCTTATATTCTTCCTTCTTGCTTGGACAAACTTCATGAAGCTGATCAAGTGGTGATGGGGAAGTTGATATTGGTTCTTCTTGAACTGCTACAAGGTCTTCATTTTCATTCTTAATGGAATTTTGGCTTGAAACAATACTTTCAAAAGTGATCTCTATGTCACCAACATAGAGGTGTGAGCACCCATCAGCAGGTACTCCTTCATAGTTCAAGCATCCATCAGTAGATGCTATTTGATTCATGTCCAAGGTAGAATGTGTCTCGAAATGATCTTCAATATTTTCAATAGAGTCTTATTCATGCTCATGTGATGTCTCTTCATATTTTTCAGAGTCACTTGGGAGTGCATTTCGACCCTCTTCATGTAATTCTTCTTTTGCTTTACATATTTCAGAACTAGGTGGCTCATGGGTCTCCTGCTTTTCACTCAAACATATACGATTTTATCTCCAAGGTATTTTTCAAGAAGGGAATGGACCTTTCTTCACTAACTCCACATGTTCATTTTTGGGCCTATTTTCAAACACCCAATCAGCAAAGTCTTCAAAAGGAATGGACTTTTGTATATCTCCATTCAAAGCAAGATATGCTTGATATTGTTGAGGAAAGGTTTTACATGTTGCTCTCAATATTTGTAATTCATTAATAGAATTATCCTTTGGTAGTGTGATCCACTCATCTTCATCAGATTCAAGGTCATAAGACTAACCCTCATTCATTATGAAATTTTAAGAAGTGTTGCATGATCGCACCTCTTCCTCCTACCATTCACATTCTTCTTCATATTGCTCATAAGCATTGTACTCATAGGATTCATCATAATAGTAATACATGGCTGCAAATTTTTCTTCAATGTATGATATTAATTCACAGGTGCAAGGACCATGCTCTGATACCACTAGAATGTCCCCACTTCGAAACTTTTCCCAATTTGGCCAATTTTCGAACCTTGGACGAGTGAAGCTCCAAATTGCCCCCAAATGATCCCAAATGGTTTCGAATTATGTCCAGAGTTGATTGAGGTGTATTAGGACACCCTAATACATATATTATATTCTTGGACACCTTATAAGTACTTCAACTACTTGCATTTACAATTAGAGAATGAAAGGAAAAATACCTAGGAAAATCGATGTTGAAACCCTCAAGGGTAGATGGCTCTAAAAGACTCCCAAGGAATTCGAATTGGGAATGAGAGTGTTTGACGGGTATTATTACATAAAAATGAAACTAATGGGTTCTTAGAAACTATCAAAATACTTCTGCAACCTTCATTTAAGTTCAGGATAAAATAGGTAAATTTGCTAGTAAATTCGAGGTTCAAATCCCCCAAGGGTAGAGGTCACTAATGGCTTCCCAAATGCACTACGAACCTCCCAAATTTCAGAAAAGAGACATGTATTAGTTATATTAATTCAATGGGAACCAAAATGAATCATTAATCAGTTCCTAAAGGCTGATGCAACTTCCATAAATTAGATATTGATAAACATGTCTTAACATAGGGGGAAATGAGAGAAAAACTCTATAACTTGCTATGAAGTTTGTGAGAAATTTTACAAGGACTTGCATAAGGTGTATGAAAATTATTCAGTATATTAATGGATCTCCAAAAAACAATAAAACCATAGATATTTACTGATACAAGTCGATACCAAACAACTTCAAGCTCTCTCAACCAGATATATGGGAAAATGGCTTGAATCACTTCCTTGAATGTAAATATCACTTGAAATACATAATGTTTTGAGATGTGGCTATCATGATATGATTATTACAAATATATATATATATATATCAGATAACATGTTCGTGAAGTTGAAATATCAGTCCTTCACTAACTATGTGCAACAACAAGTGCATTATGCAAAAGCTATGGGGGGGAATGGCACCATTCGTACATAGTTTGGCATTTTTACATGGTTTTACTTGGATATTCGACCTGAGTTTCATATGAGAATCAAATACAGATTTCATAAATCATATTAAAAATAAATGGGCCCCCAAGATATCCCCCAAAGAGATCAACATCTCACCAAGTGCGCCCTTCCTCCAAGAGCCAAAATATGAAGAGAAATGTGAGAGAGATGTGGGAGCAAGTTGAAGAAGAGAAGATCATGAGCATCCCTGTAGCTTCAACCTGAAACAAATGACTCCATTGTAGCTCCAAATTAAAGGTCTGAATGGCCTCTCCAATTTCCAATTAGGATGGGAATCTTGCACCCTCGAAATTGGTACTAAGGCAAGTAGAGTAAACACTCCATTAGCATGGACAAGCTATGTTCTCCAATTTGCAAAATTAGAAATGATAAAAATCCCCTTTCCTTATTTTTTCTTTTATTTTATAAAGCTCCCAAGTCCTCCATGGTTATAATTCCTTCCAAAATCCTCATGCCAGCTCAAGTTGGGAAGAGATTCCAATGTGTGCCACTTGTACAACAATTCCTTGTTTCCATCTTCCCTCAATTCGAATGGGGAAGATTCTTGGCTGCCATAAATCCCTTGTGTGCCCTCTTGGAGGCTATTTTTATCCCTGACATGTCATATATGTCATATGTTAGCAATTAGGTCTTAATTTTGTCATAAGTGTCATAGAATCTTCATCATTGTTGTCACAGGAGTTAGGGAATCTAGCTCCAAGTGTCAAAAATTCTTCTAAGATGCCTCTTCCTCTTCCATGGGAGTTTCTCTTCCACTCCAATTTGACCTTACATGATTCATGACATGAATAATACCTATTTAACTCCCCCAAGTATGTTACCCTTCATCTTGAACTCGAATTGGTGAGAGAATAATGCCAAGTGTAATGGGGAATCTTGCAACATGTGGGTCCCACAACCTCTTATGTGCCCTCATGATCCAATGCCACCTTATTTTATTTTTATTATTTGTTTTTGACCCATTTAATGTGAATTTGTAAGTATAAGGTCATTTTGGGTCTTGTAACTCCCTTATTCCAACTTTTAATGCTTCCACCCCCAACTTAGGGAACTAGTAATTTTCCTCCATGATAGTTCATTTGGATGGGTATATTACAAATTTGAATTGGGAATTTCTCTTAATGTGACCCACCTTTTCCATTTGGATCTAATTTTACATTATTACTAACTTGGACATAATTCTTGGCAATTATTTGACCCTTCGCACCAATTTGACAAACTATCATGAGTATGGCCAAGTGGCTTAGGCTATTGTGACCCAATGCAAAATTTGGGGACATGACAGAATTGATCCATTCAGATATACATGGTCCCATGTCTGCACCATCCTTGAGTGGTTATGTGTTCTATGTGATTTTCATAGATGACTTCTCTCTCATGTCATGGATCTATTTTTTGAAAGAAAAGAGTGAAACTTTCAACAAGTTTCAAGAGTTTAAAGCACTAGTTGAGAATCAAATTGAAAAGCACATTTGTTCTTTGAGATTTGATAATGGAGGAGAGTTTGAGTCTCATGAATTTAACGAATTCTGTTGAGAGGCATGAATATAATAACAACTGAGTGTACCTTACAACCCCCAACAGAATGGGGTTGCTGAAAGAAAGAGAAAAACAATCTACGAGGCTGGAAAATCCATGACGCGTGATCAAGATCTTCCTACTTCCTTATGCGTAGAAGCCTCCAGCACTGCTGTTTATATACAAAACAAAAGTTCTCATGCTATCCTAGGAGAAAATAATCTCGAAGAAGTTTTCACTGGTGAAAAACCAGATGTTGGACACTTGAATATTGTTGGTTGTCGTGTCTACATTCATGTGCCAAACGAGAAGAGGACACAGATGGAGACATCAGGAAATAAAGGCACATTTGTTGGATCAGTGAATCCTCCAAATATTATAGAATATATGTTCTAGGAGAAAGGCACATTGAATTCAACAGAGATGTAACATTTCATGAAGAGGCTTCCCTCAAGCGCTCTAAAGAACTTTAGTGTGATTAATATATGGAGGAGCATGAGACTCCCATGATAGAGGATCTAGGTTCCGGTTCTCCTCTTTCATATATTGAGATGGAGAATCCAAAAGAGTCCTTAGATACGCTTGATCTCAAAGATCTAGTAGAACTGTTTGAAAGATCACTTGATGAACCTTCTGCTAAGAGGAGATCTATCTAGTGTTGAGACATTCCGCAAGAGGCAAACAAATCATGGAGCACCACCAGGTTCATCTAGAGAACGAAAGAGACCTGAAATATTTTCAGGATATGTAGCACAGATGAGTCACATCAATGATTCGAAACCCACAACATATGAAGAGGATGCTATGCAACATGTATGGAAATATGCGATGGTGAAAGGATACAAATACATCATCAATAATGATGCATGGGAAGTGGTTCCTAAACCTGAATGGAAGTCAATAGTAACTTCCAAGTGGCTATATAAAATCAAACATGAAGCTGATGGAAGTATTGAAAAATATAAAGCAATATTTGTGGCTCATGGTTTATCAAAGAAAGAAGGAATAGAATATGATGAGACATGTGCCTAGGTACACTACTATTAAATCCATGATTTCACTTGCCTTAGTTCTGGGGTGGAAGCTTCACTAGATGGATGTGAAAACATGGTGAAGTTGAGGAAGAAGTATACATATAGAAAACTGAGGGGTTTGTAGATCATGGAAGGAGTCCCATGTATGCAAACTTAAGAAATCCTTATATGGGCTTAAGTAGGACCCAAGGGCTTGGTATTCGAGGATTGAAATCTATCTTCAGAGCTTGGGATTCTCCAAAAGTGAAGTTGACCCCAACCTATACTTCAAGGTTGTGAAGAACCAACCATTGGTCTTGGTTCTCTATGTTGATTACTTGTTCCTTACTGGAGAGGAACAACAGATAGCTCGGTGCAAGAGAGAGATCACTTTTGAGTTTGAAATGAAAGACTTGTGTCTTATGCACTAGTTTCTTGGTCTGCAAGTTTGGAAAAGGAAAGATAAGATCTTTCTTTCACAAGGAAATTACACAGTTGATGTGTTTCTCAAATTTGGTATGATGGATTGTAAATCCATGTCTATACCAATGGTTTCTAATTTGAAGAAACTACATGGGTTATATTATGGATCGGATTTAGTGGATCCTACCATGTATAGACAACTCATTAGTTCCTTGATGTATTTGATACATAGTAGACTTGACATATGTTATCACGTGAGCATCTTGAGTCAATTCATGTCCTATCCAATACATAGCCATTGGGTTGCTTCCAAGCATGTGCTTAGATACCTTCAAGGTACTATTTCTTATGGAATCAAATATGCATTCAGTGGAGGAGTGATGCTACTTGGTTATGATGACTCTGAATGGGGTGGTAGTATTACAGACTAAAAGAGTACATCTGAGTTTTGTTTTATCTTGGGATTAACTATGAATCATGATCTCTTGGTCCAGTAGGAAGTAGGGATTTATAGCTCAGAGTACTATAGAAGCAGAGTATATTGCAACTAGTATCGCCTTTCGAGAAGTTGTGTGGCTTAGGAAGCTATTTGCTGGGTTTTTCGATGAGAAGCTTGAGACTAATTTCATTCACTTTGAAAATCAAAGCTGCATCAATCTCTCAGAAAACCCTATGTTTCATGATAGATCAAAACACATTGAAATTAAATACCACTACATCAGAGACATGGTCCAGAGATGTGCCATAAGACTTTAGTACATTGCTACCAATGAGCAAATATCAGATATGTTGACTAAGCCTCTATCCTTGACGAAGTATAGGTAATTACGAGACAAAATTGGTATGGAAGAGAATGTTTCCCTCTCTAAGAGGGAGTGTTAAAGTTACAACATCACGAGTCATTCTCTAAGTCAATATTTTTTTCCAGGATTGAGCCTCGTGTGTCGAGGTAGTTCGTAGGGAGAATGAGTTGGATTCAGGAAACTTGGAGTAGATTCTTGAGTTGGACTCAGGAAACTTGGATTAGATTTTTGAGTTGGACTCAATAATGACTAAGCCTTATGTGTAAAATTTAAGCCTCATGTGTTGAGGTAAGTGTTTCTTATGTCAAAGTGATGATGTTGTACAATCTTGCTTATCAAGGCTAAGGTCTTGTATGTTGAGACAGATCCTAATGTGTTGAGGTGGTGCTTCATTTGTTGATGTAATGCTTTGCATGTCGAAGCATGAATGGTGTGTGATGTACTACTAACCATGGTTGAGCTATTAAGTCTCCTCTAGAGACTGGCCACCTCTAGAGTGAATTACTTTAGCATATGACCACTTGGAACAATAGTATAACAAGATGATCACATCATTGGAAAAATATCCTTAGTATATTTTATATGATAGATAAATTAAAGTTGGCACATGTGGATCATGCAGATAAGAAAAGAGATAAAGATAAGATGTGATAAGATATGAGATAACTCAATTTTCTCAGTAACGATAAAGAATTCAGTTAAATACGAGAGAACTCGAATTGTTAAACTTCTGTGATGTTAACAAGAAAGACTTTAGTTAATTAAAGGAGAATTCGAATTGTTCAATGCAGTGATGTTAACAAGAAGGAATTCAGTTAAAAGAGTTAACTAAGTGTTAATAAATAAGATCTAGTTGACTAAAGTGTTTTGTACATCGACACTGAAGTTGAACTAAAAGACAACACTTGAGTTACACCACTTGAGTTCGAATCCTAAATAAGTGACCTAGCATCTATATAGAGGGAAATTTCATCCTGAAGTCAAAAGATAAAAATAGAATCCGAAGCATGAGAAGAATATATATATATATATATATATATATATATAAAACTAACACACACGCATATATATATATATATATGCGTGTGTGTGTGTGTGTTATACAGGATTGATGAATTCAATGTTAGAGTGAATTCTCTTCTGTCTTGAAGGAGATGTGCTTTCTTTGTGGAGGATATTATTCTGAGTTCTATTCTTCCATCTTCTCTCTTTTTCTGTGATTGCAACAGGGATGCTTGGTATTTCTCTCTGATAATGCGCCAGGGGTGCTTGATGTAATATGCTAATTGTAAAGACATTCTCTGCTATCTATCAATATTCTAAGAAATATTTTGCTGGGTTTTCTACCTCAAGTACTAGAGGGTTTCCCCAGTGTAAATATTGTGTCTCATGTGAATGCTTATGGTTGTTGATTATTCATTTGATTTCAAGTACTACCATAATTCCACATTAAGATAAAAAAAAATTAACAATGAAAACCCTAAGGATTTCATGGTTGCATGATTCATGAGATTAATGGTGGTTCCCAAGTCAATTAATGTGTTGGGAATAACAATCTTATTGATTTGGACATTGACTATGGGTTCTCATTTGGAGCCTCTTCCTCATAATATGCTATAGTTACTAGACATGCTCACTTATTCAAGGTCTTCCCAAATCTTAACTGCATGTCCTGACATTCTAGGGAATAAATAGAGTAAGTAGGGTAAGTTGTAAACCCATTGGCATATGTCGGATTTCTTGGTCTATTATTGGGGTTAGGAATAGGTTGTCTTTGGAGTTGAGTTTGAGGAGGGGATGGATTAGGTTTCTGGAGTTGTGGTGGAGGAAAGTGATGCGTAGATTGATGTGGAAATGACTATTGACCCCCCCCAAATGGTGGGTTCCTCCACCCCTATTTCCATGGATGGTTTTGGGATGATGAAGGAATCCATTGCGGATTAGGTGGGTACCATTGCTTAGGAGGATACTACATTGAAAGTTTAGTCCAATAATAATTATAATATTGATATTGGTCCAAAGACATACCTTGAGGTCGAGGATGCCACAATTGTTTTTGTATGATGAGGAATAATTAGTCAACCTCTCCAGTTTCCTCTTGATATATTGATTTTAAACTAGGTAAGGAGGGGGGCTTGTTGGTGGGGTGTTCTTGTTCACAAATCCTATAGATTTCAATTTGGTCCAGGGGACATTCCTTCAAAGGGTGTCTTTTTCCACACTCCAGGAAAATATAGCTAAAGCTTCCTTTTCCTGCTCATGCTTCTTCTTAAAATGCAATGTGTCTAGTTGACATTTTAGTGAACTAAGAATATCGGTTTTGAAATCCTCTAGCATATTTCCAATCTCTACAAGGGTGATTCCTCGTCCAAAGGTCTTGTTAATCCTTATCATTACATCCCTTGACCCTTTCCATAGACATATGGATCTCTATAATATCTTTGACATCATTCATAGATGACCTCATAGGGTTGTTGGTATATATAACCTCCACCCATCAAGTTTAGGATGTCAATATAGTCATCTCATATCCCTCATAGAAGCATGATTCATTTAGTATATGTATCCAATAGGATATGTATCTACTGCTATAAATTATATTTGAAAGGTTCTACATAATATTCCAGGCTCTCATCCTCGTTTTGATTCATTATGAATATTTCTTCCTACAATACCTGGTCTTGTAGTAGTCTTGGTATTTTCAAGGAACTCTTTCTACATCTACTCTCATGTGGGGATATGATTTCCATTGAGTCCCATGAAATATTGGAGGGAAAAATTATTTATAGTGGCATGAAGAAGATTTAGTTTGTGGATGTCCAAGACGCAATCATAAATCCTACAAAGGACATCAACCTCAAAGAGGAATGTATCTAGGTCCTCATTAACAATGTCGTTGAAATTTGGTAGGGAAGGCTGTGGGATATTCTTCATTGGAGTCACCCCTTCCATGTTACTAATTGGGAAGTCAAAGGTGATAGTCCCCTCCTTCACATTACATCCAACTTATTTTTCTATTTCTATTATAATATGTAGGAAATTATCCTCTTTATCCTCTAGAAATGTAGTGGGAGAAGTAGGATTGACTAGCACTTCAAAATTGTGTCATGGATGTTCATCTATCATAGAGATTCTACTTCCTTCAGGGAATAATATCTCTATTTGGAATAAGGATGAGACTTCCATGGGATGGACTGGATGTGCGGATTTTATAGTACAAGCTTCTGATTTTCTCTTGGCTAGAGAGTTGGTGGTTGGTGTCTAGTAACTGGGCTAGTTGGGTCCCTCTCCTTGAATTGGCATCCCTGCAATGTTAGTTCCTTAGGGGTTTTTGAAAAAACTGACAAATCATCCTTTCAGATCCCTATTTATGTTCATGTGTTAAAACATACTATCTTTCATGGACTTTTAAAATAGAAGAAGATTAAATCATGCTTTCAAAACAATAGAAATCCAAAACACACTTCCAAAAACTCAAATCAATGCTAATAACAATATTTCTCTTTTAGCAGCTCCATGGGAACAATGCCAAAATGACAGGATTTTTAATTACCTTTCTAATTTCTCAGCATGATAATCAGAAATATTATACATTAATTATCAACTAGGGTTCATATGATACTTGTGAAATTTTGTGTACTATATGTACCATAGCAACTTGTTCCAATGATGACTTGAATTTGTGTTGTAGTTGTAAGAACGAGAATCATGATAACATAGGAGTTTTAAAATACTTGTTAACAAGGTCACTCGAATCAAATGTTGAAATGAGAAACTTATAGGAAAGAAACTTAGTTGCAATAGGGAAAAAATCAACTCAACTGGAAAGGAAAACTCTTACATACTAACTAACTGGAAATAAATGGAAATTCTATGAAATGAATTTAATTCTAACTATGAGAAATGAAGTAAAATAGATGTTGCTTGAAAAGGAATGACTGGGAAGAAATTACTATGCAAGTAAAGGAAAAGAACTATAAGGTGACCTCATTAATATGCATTTATTAAACCCTCAGATTGTAATTAGAAGAGCACTCGACTCAAAACAAATCATGACAAAATGAACTAGTTTAGAGTCCTATCCTAAACTATAGAAATATTCAATGCAATCAACTCCAATTATAACTAAGCGCTCATTTACACTTGATTTTATCAACAATTATCTAATTGAATCACATAGAATGATAGTTTGTTATCTATGAAAGTGAAGGAATGAATGCAATGATGGAACATAATTGTCAACAAAATTGAAAGACAAAAATGAACTGTAAAACAAATAAATCTTGCTAAAATACAATAGTACCTAGCTAAGGAGGGGGCACTACCTCCTTAGATGAGGCACTAGGAAAAGAAATAGTAACTGCTCTGATTAGATCTTAATTCAAGAAGAAACACAATCCCAAAACTCACAACTTTCTTTATTAAACATGAACTTATTTATAGTGTAGCATCATTACAACATACAACCTTCAATATTTATTCCTCTCCGCCTCTTGAATAAGGTAGTCTACTTATACATTTTAAAAATATCTATATTTAGAAAAAGGATTCATGGACAACCATAAGAATATAGGATCCTTAGGCTATTCCAAATGATTGACTCGAATATGTGTTCGGTCCTAACAATTGGCTAAAATTGTGACATGGTTATAATCTATGAGTATGAGGCATCCCTATCAGTTGATGATGACATTCAAAATGAACTTCAACTAGACACATGAATTATTGCAACTATTAGAAATTCCCATGGAATATACAACTGGCCCATTGAATGCGCTAGAAGATGACTGTTGCTTTCCCAAAATTGATATCATGACAGCAGAGCAACAACGTCAAAATACATTGTCCTCTATGTAATAAAAAACTGGTGTAGCAATATCGATGTGGCAGAGTTAGTGTAACAACAATGGTGTAGCAACATTGAGGTAGTTGGTGTAATGGCAATGGTGTAGCAACATTAAGGTAGTTGGTGTAATAGTAATAGTGTAGCACCAACCTGTACACACCAACCTTGGAATAATACATGTGCACCTTTCTCTTGAGTAATAATTAAAAGGCTAATTTCCCTCAATCACACTGGCATAAGTTATGGGAGAACTTATCTCGGACAAATATATCATTATAGTCAAGAATAGACTCAAAGAATGGGTGGAATGATAGACAAAGGTGACCAAAAACACAAAAGATGGGTATGAAAAAGATGGCATTTTTGGTGCCTGTCAATAACAATTTGCAAGATATTATAAGTGATTAAGAATGAACCAAAATATTTGTTGAAAGTGCAGAGTTCAATCTTTGCAGCAATTTCCTAAACATAATAAAATCCCCATTGAATGATGATTTTCTTATTTCTATTTCATGAATGTAAATGCTATGTGCTTGATTTTGTTGGTGTATTTGTGTGTCTATATATTTCAATACCATTTCCAATCATGGGTTTGAGGTATTATTGTGTTATATTGCTATTGGCAGGCAGTTTGGTAAGGAAGAATCGCAGCATCGCCGATGCTGCGACACGTCAGAAGAGGTCGCGGAAGGAAGAAGGCTCTATTATTTTATGTATTTTTTGAGTCGTTTGTACCACGGAATGCGGGTTTTTGGGTCATTGGACCATATGAGATGTAATTTCAAGCTAAGTATACCGCAATAGGTAGGTTTTTGGGTCATTTAGACCGTGTTAGTTCGATTTTGGGTCATTTGTCCAGGAGTCAGTTAGGAAGTTGTTAGTAAGTGGACAAGCATTGTAAAGGCAGAAGCCTATATATAGACAGAAAGTTGTAGGTCGTAGGGAGGAGGAAAAAGGAAGAATAAGCGAGAGCTCAGAGAGATGTTGTTGGTATGCGTTTGGTGCGCATGTTCTGAGATCCAGAGATATCGCTGAAGTCTGTGATCTGCAGAGGCATTGTATTGGGTTTTTGCAGTAATAATATGATGTGATGAAACTGTTTCTGTGCAATCCTGGTGTGTCTTTTGTCTTTTGATGGTAATGCAATGTTTCTTTGATGCAATAGTCGCTTTACTATTATAATTTGCCGCAACAATGAATGTTTCCATTAAATGATGATATGAGTACAATAATGTCAAAGTGAATGCATAGATTTATTATTGAATGTTGCAATAAGATTAAGTAGTTGATGCCGCAACATCCTCCTTCATTCAGAAGAAACATGGTTCCATCCACTCTCCCTTGATCGCCTCGGGTGAGACCTCATCTGCTCTGCAGGTGTTGCTGGGAAGGGTAAAACCTGTCTGGGATGGTGCTCAGGGAGATCGCGGTGGGTTGGTGTAAACAGTGATGGGAACCCCTGTCGACTGGGTTTGAGTCAACAAATGGTTCCGTTGCCGGGACCATGTGCAAAGTGAAAGGAGGATATGTTGTGGCACCCGACAAAACTGGAGATCCAAGAATGGTTTGACCAAAAGTTGCAGGAATTTGCTGAAGAAGAAAGCCGGAACACTCGACTGACAGTAGGTCAGTGGGTAGATAGAAATATTCACGACAGTCCACATGAATGGTTCTTCTACGAGTTCCCGGTCTTGTTGTTCGAATGGTTGGCGAAGTTGACCTTTCAAAAGAGGAACTTCCAGGGAGGAACTTCCAGGGTGGTGAGCCAATGACCTGGACCCCAGAGCCGATCCAAGAACTACATGAAGTCGATAATAAAGCATCACGGGATGTTGAAGTATGGTTCGATAGCATCCTAGAGGGTTATATCACAGAATTCGTGGTTGATACTCAGAAATCCTATAGTGAAGCCGAAAGATATTTTTTCCATGAACCCTGAGGCAGGTTTCTGCTATCGCTTCAACTGTCGATTAAGATGCTTATTTGCGAAAAGGGTATATTGAAGATGCATCTTGATCAATAGACAACCTGGTGGGCAAGGGGCGTGGGTACCGCGATAGTTGGGGGGCGGTACATGGAATGATAAGGGGTAGATGGGTGCAGGTCATGGTGAGACTGTGAGTGAAGCCGAGGAAGAAAGTGGTATTACGAGGGGAGGAGCGAGGTTCCGACAGGAAAAGAGGCAAAGGACAGGAGAAGGTCCTAGTGCGGTCGAACTGCAAGGCCATGAATGAAGACCACATGGGACAAAGCGGCCTCACAATCCTGACAAGGAAAACCAGGCTATGCCTAGGATAGAGGCAAGACCAAACCCCAGCACCAACATACCCACACCTCCGCTCACCATCTCTCAGATAGCAAGAAATACCACTTCGACACCGCCAACTTCGTCAATACCACAGAAGTTAATTGGTAGTAGTACAATGAAAGAAGGAAGGAATCCCATCATGGAGGGTGAGGATACTAAGTTACCGTTGTTCCAAGGAAGTGGAAGAGATAACCTTAAACATTACTAGTTTCTATGTGAGGCTTTATGGACCGTCAAATAGATCATTGACGATGATGCTAAAAAGGGACAATTGGCGACAACTCTTTGTGGTCGTGCCTTGGACTGGTTTATGAAATTTATGCAAGTTCCTGTCAGTGCTCTGGAAAAAACCCTGGATGAGATTCGTACAGGCCTGATCGCAGAGTTCTGGAAGCCAAAATCTGAAGCACAATATATCAGAGAGCTCAAATAGATTAAGCAGTATCCCAATGAGACTATGTGGGATTTTGATCAGTGATTTAAAACGTTGATGGCAAGGGTCAGTTTTTACATGAGTACCGTCCAACATAAGGAATGGTTTATCACGGCCTTGCTTCCGCATATTCAGCTACCACTGACACAACAAAACATTACCACACCAAGTGAAGCTTTGGAGATCACGATGCGGCTGGAGGCATCGCCTATTGGGGACAATGCAGCTGGGATGTCGCAGATCCAGACACAATTGGCTAACCTGACCATCCAGTTACAGGATCTGAAGAAAGTCAAAGAGAAACATGAAGAAGCCTGGTGTATGCGATGTCGGGGAGAAGGACATACTAAGGATAATTGCCTGGACTTCCGCAACTATCTAGTTTCGGGAGCACCAAATCCATTGAATGGTGGTAGCATGCCATGGTGTCGCGTCTACCACGTGAATGAGCATAGCCATGACAATTTCCCATACATGCAGAAAATGGTCACAACCCCGAGGAATCTTCATTGTACATTTTGCAAATCGGTGGGTCATGATGACAAGGATTGTCGTGCATATGGGTTGCTACAAGAGAGAATGTATGATGCGTTCTATGTAAAGGATGACCAATGTGTCGTACGACAGTCACAACCACCGCCGCAGGTAGCCCAGCTGCTACCTCAACCGCAGATGCAGTTTGTACCACAGTAGAAGCAATCGTCGCAGTTCATGCCACAATATGCATCGATGCCGATGGCTCCACAGCAGCCACAGTACGTACAACAACCGCAGTATGCACAACAAGGGAAAGGAATTCAACCGGAACCAATGCAGCAACAGTTCAACCAACCACAATACCAGCAGCAGGGAGGATTCCGGGGAGGATACCAAGGAGGACGTGGTGGAGGATTTGGTCATGGAGGAGGACGAGGTGGTCGTGGACCTGTTCAATGCTATCACTGTGTGGTATGGGGACACTACCAGTGAGACTGTCCACTGCTGGAGAACCAATGTACGTTCTGTTTTGTTAACGATCACACGGTTGAGAATTGTCAGTAATTGATTGCGCGATGGCAAGCAAGGAATACTCCCCAGTTGCAGAACCAGCCCCAGGTGCAACAGCTTTCCCAGAACCAAGCACAGCAACCGGTGCAGAACCAGAATATGTGGCCAAATCAGAATCAGAATGTGAACCCACCCAGGAATTCGCCGCTGAACCAGACCCAGGGTACGAATATCGTGACAATTTCTGCAGAGCAAAGACTGCAAGATGCTTCCATTGCTGTGGTCACTCGCAGAGGAAAGACAACTAGAGAGGACAACTCACTGATCTAGTTAGCCAGACAAAAGAAGGTATCATTTGACATTAATGCAGAGTGGGAGGCATTTCTTCAAGCACGTCTTGCACTAGAAAACGACCGAGGTAAATCTGTTGTGTACGACATGCCCTCTACTTTTGATACTACTTCGGAGGCTGGCCTGTCGTGGTGGTCCAGCACACTTCAAGCATTTTTGGAACATTGTTTATCCCTAGCAAGAGATCCTGACGCTCTTGCTGCGATTGAAGATTTGTTGCGACGACCGACCCAAGATTGACAAGAGCTTGCAGTTAATTCCTTACAACAACGGAAGACGGGTAAGGAGATGCGGATGAATATTCAAATTGGCAACTACGATGTTGATTCGGTTATTCTGGATCTTGGTTTGGATGTCAACATCTTGACCAAGCAGGCTTGGCAGAAGATGGGGAGTCCCCCATTGAGCTGGTCTCCTGTACAGCTCCGGTTAGCTAATCACGCTAAGGTGACACCGATTGGGAGAGTTCCACGAATGGTGGTGGACATTGAGGGAATGAAAACATATGCCGACTTTGATGTAACAGAAGTAGTTGAAGGAGGAAGCTCTTATCTCACATTACTGGGGATTGGATGGGATAATCATAGTGGAGCTGTAATCAACTTCAAGCGACGGATGATGACTTTTGAAAATCGTGATCTTGGAGTTATCACCCCGTTGGATCCAGCTGAAGGACGCCGCTACATAGAGACAGTGAAGGATGACGATCCTAGTGGATGGAACCATGCATTCAATATCTCTGAATATTATATCCATATGACTACAACTTGTGAGCTGGGATGGAGCAGTGATAGCTCTGCGTCTTTTGACTCTGATGATGCGCTAGAATATTGGGGAAAACCACTTGCACGAGATGTCGCTCTGTAAGTGTGGGTTGATCACACAGTTATTATGCTGTGTCGCAACTAAAATGGTCACACTACCAATATATGAAGGATTTCTTGGCTTATTTGACATTCTGACAGAGTTCGAGGAAAGAGTTTCCGAACCACAGCGATTGCTAACATTGAACGCAACACTGAAGGCTACTCCAGGACACTGGTGGGTGACACACAAGGCATCAATTGCAAGATGGTCGAAATGCAGAAGATTGATGATGGTATGCTTCGGTGATACCGAGGTTTACCACACTGGAAAGTATGATGGTCGGAACGATCCTGGTGGTCACTTGATGGAGTGTTAGCGGTTATGGGTATCGTGGCCAAGAGACGAGCGGGTCCATGATTTTATCCATACTTTGGATGAGATGCCACGATCATGGTATACGGCAGTGGAGTTGCGAGGAGAATTTCCTACTTGGCTAGAGCTCACAGTGTGTTTTACCCATATATTTAGTTTTGCAGATGCCGATCCAGAGGTCAATAATGCATTACAACTCATCTGTGATGTAATTCTACAGGTTGTCCTGGTGGCATATCTCGTGGATCCGCATACACACTGCAAGATGCAGTCTCTCATGGAATGCTTCAATATCAGTGGTGGACCAAAATATGGTGATGATCCGCGGAATGTGAATATCCCAGAATCAGAAGGAAGTCGTGCTGTGGTACCACCTGATGCGCTAAGCGATCCGATCAGTCAGCCATTGAAGATATGCAAGATTAAAATTGGGGCAAAGGACAATCCAAAGTTCACAAATATCGGGGATTACTGGGATGATGAGCTAATAAGCAAGGTCACTGATTTGCTCCATGAGTTTCAGGACTTATTTCCCACAACATTTTCTCACATGAAGGGGATTCTGGGCGACTTAGGGGAGATGAAGATTCCATTAAAACCAGATGCTAAGCCGATCCGGCAGCAACCCTATCGATTGAATCTGTGACATATGGAGAGGGTCAAGGTAGAATTAGATCGGATGTTGGACGGTAGTATCATTGAACCAGTTGAGGAGTCGGAATGGATTAGTCCTATGGTGGTACAAGATAAGAAGAATGACGAAGTGCGCATTTGCGTCGACCTCAAATAGCTAAATGATGCATGTTTGCATGATCCATTCCCAACCTTGTTTACTGAGGAAGTGCTCAAAGGTGTGGGTGGCTAGGAGATGTATTCTTTCACAGACGGATTCTCTGGCTACCATCAGATCTGCATTACCAAAGAAGATCACCATAAGACAACTTTTGTTACCAAATGGGGATGCTTTCAGTACACCGTGATGCCGTTGAGCTTGAAGAATGCATCTGCGATGTTTTCACTGGTTGTCATTGCTGCATTCAAAGATTTCGTTCATAAGTTTTTGCAGGTGTACATGGATGATTGGACGGTCTATGGTTTGGTCCGCGATCATCTGGAGAATCTGCGGTTGATGTTGGAGTGATGTCGACAACACCAGATATCGTTGAACTTAAAGAAATGTATCTTCTATACATTGTTTGGCATACTGTTGGGTCATATTGTGTGTAAGCAAGGATTGTTGGTCGACCCAACAAAGATTGTGCTCATTCTGAGTTTGACACCACCGACTACTGTTAAGCAGTTACAGGCGATGCTGGGCCACATGGGGTATTATCGCAAGTTCATCAAGGGTTATGCTGCGATTACTGCCCCTATGGAGAAGTTGTTGAAGAAGGATGCATTATTCCAGTGGAGCCCTAAATGTCAGGATAGCTTTGAGACACTAAAGAGGAAGATGGATTCGGTGTCGATCTTAGTATTTCCTGACTGGAGTAAGGAATTTCATGTTCATGTTGATGCCCCATCGATCGCGCTGGGAGTGGTATTGGCCCAGCCTGGAGAGGGGGATCTTGATCACTTCATTGCTTTTGCTAGCCGGAAGTTGTCATCTGCAGAAAGAAACTACACCACTATGGAGAGGGAAGGTCTAGCAATGGTTTATGCGTTGCAGAAGTTTCGCCATTACTTATTGGGAGGTCATTTCAAGATGTTCACAGATCATTATGCATTAAAATACCTGGTCAATAAGCCTATGTTGGCGGGGAAGATCTGTCGATGGCTACTTCTGCTTCAGGAGTTCGATTTTGAAGTAATTGTGAAGCAGGTGCGGTTAAATACTGGCCCGGATCATCTCTCCCAGATTGAAATAGGAGAGGAGCCAACTATCATTGAAGATGGGTTTCTTGATGCGCAATTGTTTAAAGTTGGAGTCGCTGATGGATATTTTAAAGAAATCATTCAGTTTCTGGCGACAGGTACCACACCAGAGGAATTCACCACTAGTGAGAAGAAGCAGTTGGTAGTCAAGGCTACAATCTTCCAACTAATCGCAGGAGCGCTATACAAGATGGGTGCCGATGAGATATTGCGACGGTGTGTCTTGCCACATGAGCAAGAGCAGATCCTTTCCGAAGCACATGTGGGAGTGGCTAGAGGGCACTATGGTGGCTGTGCAACGACAAGGAAGGTGCTTTGAGCAGGGCTCTGGTGGCCTACGCTGCAGAGTGATGCGACATATTATGCATGGTCCTGCGACATTTGTCAAATAATTGGGAAGCCATCCAGACGGGATGAGATGCCGTTGATGCCTCAGTTGACATTGCAGCCATTCGACAAATGGGCAATAGACTCTGTGGGACCTATCAATCCACTGGTTAAGCGCACTGGTGCTAGGTATATCATCACGACGACAGATTACTTGACAATATGGGAAGAAGCTGCACCAGTCATTGATTGTTCTGCGACCATGGCCGCACGATTTCTCTTTGACCACATTGTCACTCGCTTTGTCTGCCCCAAGATATTGTTGAGCGATCAAGGAAGACACTTTCTCAATTGCACCATCAGCGCATTGATGGAGGAGTTGCAGATACAACATAAGAAGAGTACACCCTATCATCCGTAGGTGAATGGCACAGTGGAGGCTTTCAATAAGATATTGGAGCATGCGCTGACAAAGGTGTGCAATGTGAACCACGATGATTGGGATCTAAAAATCCCAGCAGTATTGTGGGCCTATCGCACCACATGTAAAAGGCTGACAGGGAAGACACCATTCAATCTAGTGTATGGGCAAGAAGTGGTTATGCTTATGGAGTATATCATCCTAAGTCTGCGCATAGTGGCAGCAACTAGTATGGATGCTGCGGCAGCATTAGAGGAACGTCTTGCACAGTTAATATAGCTAGAGGAAGATCGCTTTATCACCAGTTTCCATTAGGGTGTAGAGAAAGATCGCCAGAAGGCTTGGCATGATCACCACATCAAGAAAAAACAATTTCAACAGGGTGATTTGGTGTTGTTGTACAACAGCAACTTTATGAAACATCCAAGAAAATTGCAGATGCATTGGCTTGGTCCGTATCGCATTAGTAGCATTACTTCAAGAGGAGCGGTACAGTTACAACAGTTGGACGGAGAGATGCTCCCAAAGTTGATTAATGGTAGCAAGTTGAAGCCCTATCGGTCGAGCTTGGAACAACGCATTAAAAAAAAAAAAATGTGTAGATTGATTAGTGGCAGGATGGCGCACCAACAGGGATGGAATTCAGAAGCAGGGAGGCTTCTGCTGCAAGTTAGGAGCAGTCTGCGACAAGTGGCAGTGTTGCGATTAGGTCACATTAGAAATCATTATGCAAATGAGACTTTTTCCTTTTGGGCAGATATGATCAGTAGTCGATTCAGATTGTGCACGTTTGGAATAAGGAATACACCGAGGCAGCATGGCCAATGGCACCTGAAGGGATGGTTTGAATTGTTGGCATGAGGCATCCACCACGGCAGCATGGCCAAAGGGATGTTTCGCACATTTTTTGCACGCAGGGAAACATGCAAAAGTACGATTGCTTTGGAGTTCGGCTAATACTCACATGGAGCAGTAGAATATTATGATTACCCTAGAGCGTGAGCAGGTGGTGCAAAGGATTTCCGAGGCAGACAAACGGCTGAATGCGATGTATAAATATAGGACCCGAGGATAGTAAGAGCATAGAGGTTGTTTCAATTACGAGGGGTTATGTTACGAGAGGATTAGGCATCTAGCTAAGTTAGGAATTCCAAGGAGGTTATGGAAATGATCCATTTTATTTCATGTGGTAGCACACCAGGTGCATCAAGGGCCCAAACCACGAGTGTCCATGAGCGTTTGGAGCAAGTTGTGCCTCAGACACTCTGGGGTTACAAGCATGAAGTCTTGTCCGAGATGTCTAGGCAGTTGGTGATGGTTCAAAGTCTCGTGGTCCATGCAACCACACAAAAGGGGGGGTTCGTCGCCCTCGGGTCCTTGTAACATGTGCTTATTGGTGCGAAACAGATGTGCCAGAACCACTGGCCTGTTTTACACCCTGGCGTTGCTCACAAAATTCCTGTCCATTTAAAATCAGTCTCTTGAGATTGGAGGATGAGTTTGCAAGGTCTGTGACAATAAGCCGGGAAAAGTCCACTTTTGGGCAAGAAGTACATGACAGCGAGCAAATGATCAATGTATCAGAAGGAGCAGGACAACACCGCGTGGTCCAGACAGCAAGAATAGTTGCAGAACTATAGTTCATGCCTAGTAGAGTGACGACCACATAATACACCATGTCCAGTTGACGTGGCTTGAGGGCGAGCCACAAGATTATGTTGGGGACCTGTTGGAAGACGGTTTGGTAAGGAAGAATCGTAGCATCGTCGATGCTGCGAAACGTCAGAAGAGGTCGCAGAAGGAAGAAGGCTTTATTATTTTATGTATTTTTTGAGTCGTTTGTACTGCGGAATGCGGGTTTTTGGGTCATTGGACCATATGAGATGTAATTTCGAGCTAATTATACCGCAATAGGCGGGTTTTTGAGTCATTTGGACCGTGTCAGTTCAATTTTGGGTCATTTGTCTAGGGGTCAGTTAGGAAGTTGTTAGTAAGTGGACAAGCATTGTAAATGCGGAAGCCTATATATAGACAGAAAGTTGTAGGTCGTAGGGAGGAGGTAAAAGGAAGAAGAAGGAGAGAGATGTTGTTCGTATGCGTTTGGTGTGCATGTTCTAAGATCCAGAGATATTACTGAAGTCTGTGATCTACAAAGGCATTGTATTGGGTTTTTGCAGTAATAATATGATGTGATGAAACTGTTTCTATGCAATCTTGGTGTGTCTTCTATCTTTTGATGGTAATGCAATGTTTCTTTGATGTAATAGTTGCTTTACTGTTATAATTTTCCGCAACAATTATTGTTTCCATTAAATGATGCTATGAGTACAATAATGTCGAAGTGAATGCATAGATTTATTATTGAATGTTGCAATAAGATTAAGTAGTTGATGCCACAACATCCTCGAAACATGGTTCCGTCCACTCTCCCTTGATCGCCTCGGGTGAGACCTCATCTGCTCTGTAGGTGTTGCTGGGCAGGGCTGGTGCTCAGGGAGATCGCGGTGGGTTGGTGTTGACAATGATGGGAACCCCTGTCGACTGGGTTTGAGTCAACAATTGCTTCACTTGCACACCCATTGTTCAATACCCTTTAATTACATTTGTTGGTGAGGTATTCACATACAACGATACTCCTTGTCTAGTGCAAATCAAGAAAACAAAACACACATAGTGATACAAAGTTAATTACAACCACATGTTTGTTTTACTCATTCACTGCTTTAGTGGTATAAATTGATGTAATATATTTTCGTTCAGTTGGATTATGCCCTAACCCATGTAATGGCTCAAGGCATCTTGTTTCCTTCCACAGTAAACTATATATGGATACCAAGAATAGAGGTAGTAATGCATGCGTTTATTTTCTAATAATACTTGGATAATTCCTTTACTTCCACCACATTTCGTTGAACAATTTTAAATCTTGTGTTAGTATAACATGGTGGCCTTAACCCACACTCATCTCCATATATATATATATATATATATATATATATGAATATGAATCACCTCCTATCTTGGTGATTACATCACACACACACACAATTTATTTGAGGTTGAATAAGTTCTTACATCTTAATTTTACCTTGGTAAATCACATGTTTGTTGAAGTTGTTAGAGAAAAAACTCACTCCATAGCAGCATTCTCCTTTCTAGTCACCTAGAACTTGACCTCATGACTCTTGAGGGCCAAACCACACTCATTTTGACCACCCCAGCCACCCTAGAGCTTCTTCTAAACTCTAATAGTCCCTAATCACCTTATCTGTCACTTAAATCAAACTCCTAATGAGCATTCTAAGCTAATCTAGGTGCATTCCTAGTTTTGGGGGTGCCTCCCTTGATTTAGGGAGTGTTTCCATAATTTTAGGAATGCTAGAGTTCATCCTTAGTTGGTAATGAGAGCTCTTTTCTAACTCAGCTTCTAACTAACCATTCATGTCCTATTTTATCCATTAATTCCTACTTTGAGGTAATCAAGCATTCATTCAGTTAACTGAGTAGTCAATCAGATAAGTAGTGATTATCAAGTCATGGGTCATTGTAACTCGGTTAAGGAGAGTTAGCATGGCTAAATAAGGGTTCTTAGGATCTAGTTAATCCTACTCATATGAAACCATTGCATGGACCATTCGAATTGTCTCTAACCCTAATTTATATTGTCTCCCATTAAATATTGTACATCACCACTCATTCAGTTACATGAAATATATCATTCTTCTTCTCTTCTATTCTAAGTTTATTGTGTAATGATCCATGTTATTCATTTGTTACATAATTTGTTATCACTGATTTGATTTTGAATATATATATTTTTAGTTTATGTACCTAGATCTATATGTTTAAATCTCATTGAATGGTATTAGAGAGTAGGGGGTACTAAACTAACTAGCGTGCTAGTGATTATTTGTCAAAAATATTACTTTTGTGGATTGAGGAAGTGCTTTTGCAGCCATGAAAGAGGGATTTAGAAGCCATGGATCTACCTTCTAATCAAATCCTAACACCCTTCAATTACTTGAATGGAAATCAAGAGTAGATATGCTCTTGAGAATGAAGGGGTTGTACCAAATCACCATGGGGATTGAGATGGAACCAATGACTCTTGTTGAAAAATCCAAGTATCTTAACTGAATGGATGAAGCACATGGGTTGCTGCTAAGTTTAACATTTCAATACAATAGTGTATATATTCCCATGGAGTGTCCATACAATATGCTTGGTTGCATTGAGCACACAAAGGATAGGAATTTTCATTTGGCACATAGTTGTAGAATGTTATGTAGACACAATTGAAGAATGTAATTTGAAATTGTGTGTGTGTGTGTGTATATATATATGTATATATATTGAGTGCAAAATAATATGTGGTACTATTGTAATGTGAAAACACAATAACCCCTTTGCATATTCTCATATATAATTATATATATGAAAATATGCAAAGGGGTTATTGTGTTTTCACATTACAACAAGAGAAATTGAAGCAAAGCTTCAAGTCCCCGCCAAGTCATATTATGGGATCGTGATATCAATCTTGGTTCCAACTTTAACCAAATCTTATAATTGCTTTAGTTGTATGGATGCAAAAAGATTTGAGTATTACAAGATGTTGACCCAAATGTTGTTGTTTTTTCTCCAAATGTGAGATTGACTACCTGCCAAAAATTATTACAATTTTCTTACTCAATGCTTGAAAATGTGACGAAACACCATTTTTCTTACTGAATGATTAAAAGAGTGATGAGAGTGATGAAGCACCACCAGGAGTAGCAATGGCAATAGTACTTGGAATGTTTTGAATGATTGAAAGAGTGATGAGAGTGATGAAGCACCACGAGGAGTAGCAATGGCAATAGTACTTGGAATGTTTGCCCCGCTTCACTGGACTTCCTTATGTCTATCAACTTATTGAATTGCTCCAGAGCTTTAATTTCAATTTGTGTCTGTCTGTAGAGAGCAATCAACGATTTTCTAGAGAGAATTTACCCATTTGCAAAAACATACTCATGAATAACAATTTGTATATTGAGCAATTGCAACCATAAATACCATAGAGATATAAAGCCTCTCTTAGAATCTTTAGTTTGTATCTTTTTTTTATTGGAATTTCGTTCAATATTTATTTCAGTTATGTTGGATAGTTAAAATTCACCCATTGTAAATATGGTTAATATTAGAAGGAATCCAAAACCTAAATCATATGTATTAATTACAAATCTTAAAAGCAATGAGATGAAACTCATCACATGTAGCAACAGATCTATGTGAGTGGAGATGAGGTGAATTGGGTGGCATAGAGTATAAAAAAATGACTCGTTTTACACAAATACTTAGTAAAGTAGCCCAATGACAAAGAACTTTGATTTATGTGCCTCTTAATTTTGCCTCGAACTATTTTTTAAGAATTTGTGTTTGCCTTGCAATTGCATGGAAACCAGGTGCTTCATCGCCTCAGTACATGATCCTCACAGAAATCAAAGAACTCATCATTGTTAGTGCTGTGTAAATAAGGTGTGTCTTTAGCATGTTATTGCACCTTGGTTCTGTGAATATGTGCTTTAACTAGCTCTGGTTCTCTCTGTTGCAACTGTAGGCTATGGATCCATAGGCTCTGCTGATGACGTCGATTATGGTGGATATTTGGATTTCTCACAAACATTAGGAGAAACTCGAAATATGTGGTTTGTTCTTATTCTTTATCAGAATTTCGATGATATTTGCAGGCGTCAAGGCTCCCCCTTCTTGTATGCTCTGCTCAACAACGGAAAATAGCTCATGATATTCGATTCCAAAATAATTGAACGCTAGACATTTGAAAGCTGGGAAACTAGAAGTGGATAGGAGGATATGCATGTCCATTATGCTAAACCATATGAGCATCGAGTCGATATTGTTCTTGTGATTAGTGGTGAATACTATGATGCGCTCCTCGCCACTGCATGACCAAATCCCTTCCGTGAAATTGAGCGAACTCGACAACGTCACGCTGCTATTGTCTTGGTCATTCGAAAATTTGATGGAATTTTTGCTCTTGGTTCATCTGGGTGTTTGAACTGGCATGAAGGGTGTCCGCGCAGTGAGATCAATATAGCCCGTGCATATGAGCCCCGTTCTTCGCCTCTACTGATACTGGAAATTTGTCTTCTTTTGATCGATGAGGCCCGGGATGCTGCTCGATTCATGCCCTGTACCCGTAAGCACGTGTTAATCATTCCACTATGTTAGTAGCTCCCTCTCCCATCTCAGCATAATCAAAGTATTGTAGGTCTTGTCAGAGCGTTTTTCTTAGATCATGACCTGCTTGTATAAAGTGGGTTCCTATGTTTCTGCTTATATGGTGCTAAATTCTAAGCATGCATGAGACTGAGACTAAAATACTTGTTATGTTGCGCACTGGAATTTGACTCTTATGTTACCATCAACTAGTCAGTCGGTGAGAAGGCCTCTTATACGTGTATACTTTGGGGTTTTGTTGAGAATGAAGGAAATTCATGTCTTATGCTATCCATCTGATGCACTTTGGATTTCGCCTCCTGCAACCGCTTGTTCTTTGGGGGACAAGTGATATCCTTTGAAATTTTTGGAAGAGGGTTGTCAGTGCCAAGGATAGAACCAACCAATATAGGGATCTGTTCCTGTAGCAGATGGAATTATTGATAGACAGAGAGAAAGGATGCACATTGCAAACACATGCACACGTTATAGCCTATCAATATAAAGGTTGGAGGCACTTAGTGAGTACTGCACCTATAATTAACAGAGTTTGCCCCTCATAAAATATCTCTATTGTGGCATCAAACAATCAAACAATGTAGAAGTAAATTTTATATCCATATAATCATCAATAAAACCACATTTCCTTGAATAAAACCACATTTCCTTGAATGAATGAATGAACATGATAATTAATTTTTCAGATCAGAATGGCATGGGAAAATTAGTATTCTAACAAAATACCATTATAAGCTGCAATCAATTTAGATGTATGTGATTTACGTGAGATTTCTAAGTCTACTTTATGATTCAAAGCATGTTGATAGATCTGACTTCCTGCGACAGAATTCAGAACCTCGGATGTGTGACCTCCAGGCTTCAGCTGATTGCTAAAGCTATGAATACAAGTTACAGTTAGCAGGAGAAAATCTGATCCTGGAATTTTCTAGATCATATTATATCCAAAAATTCTGCTTGCGATAGTTTCCAATGATACCCGCTTCAATAGGGACCAGATCTGAATTCCCAAATATGAAGCAGTAAACATCGTCCTTGTCATTATCTTCGCCATTAATGTTCTCTTTTGGTATTCGATAAAGTAGCTGGTTCCTTTCCATTTTTACTTCTACAGAATCAAACAAAAGAGTCACACGAGGAAGCAATCAAACAAAAGAGTCACACGAGGAAGCAGAGGAAACACAGCCATTTGAGGCCGACTGTAACACAAGTCCAACACTCCTTGAAACCTGAAATCCCCATTCTTGATGAATGGCACACGGCCTTGAGTCTAAAGCATGAATTCCTGTTTCAATGCCTTGTAAACAGGGCCCATGAGAAAGAAAAAAAGTGTACCAGAGTCCATCATAGTCTTCCCGGCTCCTGTGATTTCGGGCATGAATACAAACTGTGGCAATGGAAGAAGCTTGTCTCCAACCTTAATACCTTTAAGGCCAACACTGTAGGCGACTTTATTGAAATCTGGAAGTGGCTGAGAAAGACTTACCAGAGGCGTATACTGCATTGAGCTATTACAATACAACGATTGATCTCCAAAGATCAATACACCTAAAGACGACGAGGAGTTTATAGAATCTGCAATATAGTAAGAGAATTTCTTGGGGTAATTGCTTCCCAATTGCTGGACGAAAGACGAAGCTCCTCGATTCAGACCCATTAGTCTTGTGGTTAGCTGAGGATCACAAGAATTATTACTGAGAAAACTAGAGTTAATGCAACAAAAAACCGGACCTTGTATTCTGGGTTTTTTTCCCAGAGTTACATTTTCTCGCCCCATATTTCCTTCGCCACTACTGTCGCCTGCGTAGTTGATTGTGAAGTGACAGAGTTTTCCATCATCGCAATAGATTGGAGATGGCATATCTCTGGTTTCTTCGGTGCATACAAGGGAATTGTAGGGTATTTCTCTGTAGGAAGTAAATACAAATTGAAACAAGTGGAATACATGCAACAGAACATGCTGAGGCATGCAACGACACCGACACCGGAGGCATGCAACATAACAGCTGGAGGGATCTGAGCCATCGATTAGCCTCTTCTTCGAATTGAGGCTAAACAAGGCTTTTAAATTGAGGATTGGTTGATTGGGAAAAACCAGTTTAAAACTTTGGAGGTATTTGAGCCATTGATTAGCCTTTGCCTCGAATTGAGGCCAAATAAGGTTTTCAAATTGAGAATTGGTTAATTGGGAAAATCAGTTTAAAATTTTGGTAAATCTCATTGTAAATTGTGTAAGATTAATAAAAATACAACCACATATTATTTTTCATTCAAAGTTATAATAAAAGTGTTGGGTTTGAAATTTGTGAATTAAGAGTTTGCATATGTATTGGGATTTACCATTTGGATTCTTCAAGAGGCTGATCTATTGTAAGAATCGAAATAGAATTCATACATGTTTGTTGGAGAGTAGCTCGAAGAGAAGATTAATTTCTAACATAAAAATTGAAGAGTAACTCGAAAAGAAAATTACATAATTTTTTGTTTTGGGTAAGCTAGTGAAAAACCTTGTATTGAGGTATTGCCTTAAAAGAAAATGTTGTTACAAACTATTTACGGCTACCTGCCCGAAGGCCAAGTGAGGCGGAAAGGAGTGGCTATCTGCCAAATGGGCTTGAGACAATTGAATTTAGTTTATAGCGGCTCGATGTTTAGGCATGAGCTTGACACAACTAATTTCCACACTTACAGTAAAGACTTGAGATTTTAGATAAAATCATATTAAGTCAATGTTGGAACACTCCATGAAAACAAAAAAAATTAGGGTACCAAATATTTGATTAAAAATATGATAGTAATGGTCTACGACTATTACAAACAACGATCTAACGTTGACAAAACGACAACCAGAATTCAAGTACGATCACACGACCAAAGACTATTACAAACAACGATCTAACGTTGACAAAACTACAACCAGAATTCAAGTACGATCACACGACCAAAATACAATATAGGGCACACGTATTGCAATTCGATTTAAAACAGTAATCTTCCATGAAAACCTAAAATTTTGTCCCGAATAATGACTGAACATTAATCGCGCTAAGCATAGCTTCCATTAGTCGTTGCTGGAGGATTCCTCGCACAGGAAAACAGCATGGGCGTTGTTGTCACTACAGTAGAGACATGGATGCTGTGAGTACCCTTCTTCAACAAGCAATTTTCTTGCACCCAAAACCAATTCCCTGTTGCTGATGGGCTTTCCATGTTGTTCAAGAAATGTCTGAATAGCGTTGCTGAATGCTCCATAGCCTTTGTTTGGATCTTCTGTAGGGCAGGCGTCGGCACATGTCTCGTTAGTTTGACATCCACTCAGTAGAAATCCCATGTCCTCGTGTACACGCTGCCGCTGCACCTCGTGATCATCTACGCAGTGGCCTTTGTTCACTCCGATTTCCTCCAGCACAGAGCGGATAGTGGTAGCGAGCCTTTGAACTTTGGAGCAAGCTTTCTCACCGAAGAGCTCAAATAGGGCGCTTTTAATTTTATGAGCCTCCATTTCAGCTTCCCCGGTTTTTTCTTTTAAGACATCCATTACCGAGTTCAAGGGTAAGAACTTGCTCTTTGAAGTTCGGCTCGCTAGTTTTTCTGGATCTGTTAATGAGCTGTTAGAACTGTCATGAGGTCCGATTTGCTCCTTCTCTTTGTCAATTAGGCCTCCGCTGTGGCACGAGTCTGAAACCATGGTGAAACGTGTTCCCAGAGGCACCTCATTCACGATTAACCGGAAGTCCTCATCTGCATATATATGATTATAATGAATAGTTCATAATGAAATCACAATGAATGTTAAATTAAAGGATTGAATTGATCTTTATAAGATATTGGGTATATAGAAATAGGACCTGTAAGTAGGTTGAAATCGCAGGGGACTATACATTCTTCATACTCAGTGGAGTTCTGCAGTGGAACGAGGGTGCCATGGCCGCTGTAGTGAAAGAAGAGGACATCTCCGGGCTTGGCACGGCGAACCATAGCGAGTAGAGCTGCACGAATATTTTCTCCCGTGGGCTTTGTATACGCCTCGTCTGTGTCGATAAGGAGATTAATATTTTGTTTGGCAAAGCCGAAGCGATGAATGAGGCTGCTTTGCATCCTCATAACGTCGTTCACGCATCCGTGAAGTTCATTTTTTGTGTTGGGATAATTGCATCCCATCAACACAGCGTATTTCTTGTTGTTGCCGTTGGCCATTCTTTTAATTCCGATCAGACAGACTGACTGAATGTTTACTCCGATCTGATCTATGAAAAGTTCTTGACAGGAAACTATGGTACTCTGGGATGAGGCGCAGATGAATAATATTGGAGAAATATTATCCGAATAACTCACACCATGAAAGGTCGAGACGCGAAGTGATATATTTGTAGTAAGTAAGATGCGATAGGGTAAAGGATGGTTGCCTGTTAACTAAATTACTGGCCCACTGGAAGATATATTGAAGTCAATTCTCAGCTTTATTTCTAATAAAGCTAGCACGACTCAATAGTGCTGCCGTGATCTGGGGTCCAGCGCGAATGATTTCTGGTAAGTTATGATTTCTGTTAAATCCTTATTAGTCATGCGTTTGGTATGCTGGATAGACATCCAAACAAACTTTATAAGTGCCTTTTGGTTCGGGACCATCTTCCACGTTCGAGTGAAAAAGCTTGTGACGATAGTAACCTGCCACAGAAAATCGCTTTTAAATAAACTGGATATCTTGGAATTATGCGGGACTAGCGGGAGTTGTGACTGGTTGGGTTGTGGGTTTAATGTTGTGTGACTTTACTTCACAGTCACTCATTCTCTTTTATATGGGAATCCCCACACTACCCATCAGATTCTGTAAACCCTGACCAACACAAACATGAAAGGTTTTGTTTCTGAAAGTTGTAAGAATTGTGTGTTCCCATGTTTTATTGCGTAAAAAAGAAAATAGTTCATGTGAAAGGGTTAACCTTATTAATTGCATGGTTCTACGCGTGATCCTAGTCAATGCCACAATTCAGAGAAGTTTTAGATTGCACATCAAACTAATTGGATTTTACAATGAACCCATTCTCACATTGAGGTGGGGGCGAGAGCTTGCATAGGGAGGTGAAGAGTGGGGTGGGGTGATGTGGATGTGATAATGTGCATTATTTCACACTTTCATTATTTATTGTTTTTTTTCGATTGTTTTTTAGTGAAGTTGGAGTGACATTGTGTATTATAAAAATGTGAATAGGGGTTATTGTATACATTATGAAGGTTGTGTAAGTGTATGTGTAATAATGCATTCTCTTACTTCATCCCATCTTTATGAAAATGAAGTTAGTGCACATTCTCATTCTCTATCTCCATCTTTATGATGCACACTTTCACCTCACTCCCATAAAAGTGTACTTATTGCATACTTTTATCCTCCATCTCTACATTTGTGATGCACACTATTACTTTTAATCTCCACACTTGTGATGCACACTATTACTTTTAATGGGCCAAGGGGAATATGCATTATTGCACACTCCCAATAGGGGTGAGAGTGTTAATCATGGGGGTTGGGATCAAGGGTGAGTGTGTGCATCATTACACACTTTCGCCCTCCATCCCCACCCTCATGAGAGCGTGGCATTGTACATCATGAGGGTGGGGTTAGGAGTGGGGAGTTGTGTACATCAAGGGGCCTGGGTTGAGAGTGGGAAGCTTACATCCTGCATCACCACTCTTTTATGAGGGTGCCCACCTCCTTCATGAACCCCACCTAATTCATGAGAGAGTGGTAATGCAAACCCTCATCCTCCACTCCCACCCTAACCTTTATGCCAAGATGCATACTCTCATCCTCCACTTTAAGCCTCATGAGAGAGTGTGCATAACTCCACACTCTCACAGTGCCTCATGAGGGTGGGGATGAAAGGTGAGAGTGTACATTAAAACACACCTAATAAGAGAGTGCACATTATTGCACATTCACCCCTCATTAGAGAGTGTGCATTACTACACTATCTCACACTCTTTCAGGAGGGTGGGATTGAGGGGTAAGAGTGCATATTAAGACATTCTCTAGTTCTACTAAGAGAGTGCGAATTATTGCATAGCCTTACTCCATGCACATTCACTCTCTTTTGATTGTGGGGATAGGGGTGAGGGCATGCATTACTACACACTCTTTCTCCTAGCCCTTATCCTCCACCCTCTTATTGCACATTCTCACCCCCCACATTAGTGATACAGTGTCCACTGGATGGGATTGGATAAAGATAAAAGTTTTGAATTTTATTATTAGATTCAATTTCAAGTAATTTAAATTGAGCCCATTATTTGATTATTCAATCTAATTAATTAATCATTTTCCAAACATTTCTAGGCTCACCTTAGGTCAATACAATTACATACACAACACGAAATAAGTCTATTATTTACATCATTTTTTCCACAACTAACCTTACAAGTACAATGACCCTAGGTAAATACAATTATATCATGCACATAGCATAAAATAAATCCATTACATACATCATTTATTTTCAACAACTAACCCTATAAATAGGCTAACCTTGGATCAACACAATTACATCATGCACATAGCATAAAATAAATCCATTACATACATCATTTATTTTCAACAACTAATCCTATAAATAGGCTAACCTTGGATCAATACACTTTTTTTTTCATGTGGTTCACTACCCTATAACTTCAATGGAACACACCATGTTCTCAGGGGGCATCCGAAGGGGCCTCACCCTGTTGACTCCGGTTTTGGGAGCCTAACCCAAAAGGAACTAGAGAATTGAAACTCCAACCTCGACTATTCTAGTCTTGAACTCAAAAGCACCAACCAACTGAGCTACCCCTCGAAAATTTTAGGTCAATACACTTACATACACATAACACAAAATCAATCTATTACATATATATAATTTCTTTTTCACAACTAACTCTATAAATATAAACTTATTTTTTATTATAAATATTACAACTAGAAACGCCTTCCATTTTTTTGTTGTTGTGTATACTCAAAGTTGAATCTTTTTTATCATTTTAAGTGTTCATGTTATATTGAGATTAAATTGAAAACATAAATTAATAATTGAATTCTATTTTCTCTCTGGTTAAAAGAAAAAAATGATAACACTATTTAATTTTCAAATAAATAATTATTATAAATATAATGATATGTTCATAACTTATAGAATAATATAAAAATAATCATTTTAAAAATTTATTTTTAATAAAAAATGGGGTTTCATTATTTTTATTTTGTGTGAACTTGTTTTCTTGTTTTTTAAGTATGGTATGGGTTGTTTAGTTTGTCTTCTTAAACTTTTCAATCAAAACTATAATTTTTCTAAGGTGTTCATTTATTTATCATTTTTAGTTAAGTATATAATAATTTAAGATGTATATTTTTTTTAAATATATTTTTATTAAAATTATATTAATTTTTTAAAATATCTAGGGGATTTGAATTTGTCATTTTCTAATTTCAATAACTTATTACCAATTACTTTATCTTTAAGATAATACTACATTAAATTGTCATTTATATTATAAATGGTATATTTTATAGTATTGTAGTATCATTATTAATTTGATAAGTTTTTAGGCATTTCATTGTGCAAGTTATCTTTTTTGTTTAATTGTGAATATTTTCGATCTTTCAAAAATTGTTTTTATGAACTTTTTGACATTACTGTTATAATAAATTGTGATTGACTATTCTCTAACAAAATTAAAAATTCAAACATAATCATCGCAATGAGAGAAGCGAGGTGCTCTATAGCTCACTATGGGGGAGATATTGTCACTTTTTTTTAATAGAAACGAGAAGTAGTATTATATTATAAAAATAGAATACAAACACCCCCTAGGAAGCATAATTAAGAGCATCGATATGAGACTACAGTTTCAGTACAAACAAAACAAGCAAACACCTCTATCAAGTCTGAGATATTTTGGGCTATTACAAAACTGATTCTACTACTTCTTACAGAGTATATCTTAATAAAATTCACTCCTAAAATATTTCAAAAAAACTTCTAACAAGAAAAAAAAGGGAGGGGGTAAAACATCATTTCTGAACCAAATCTTCGTCTATTTCAAGCTGTATTACTTAGGCATTGTCCATTGGAGAATCTTCTGTGGGCTCATTGGCTGGCTCACTGTGTCCTCAATAAAGGACATTGACATCTGCTTGGATTTCTTTGAGAACATCTGTTAGTTGGACAAAGAGATTTTCATTTTGTTTGACAAAATTCATGCTCAGCTCCTACATGACCCTCCTGAACTTATCTGCAACCATTCCACAAACCCTGTCCAGCTTTGGCTTCAGGATTTGTTCCATTTTTGTAACGCTCCACTTTAGCTCTTCCACTTCGCCAGTCTGCACCCGAAATCCATTGATATTCTTCGATGGAAGCCATTCATGATCTCCAACGATTTCTGGTAGTGATTCATGGATTGGATCATGATCCAGGAATCTCCAAGGACGATGAATTCTTCAAGGTGTAGCTCAAACATACATTCCATACCCCGCATAAGTGCGACCCATTCTGTGTTGTTATTTGTGCGCCTTCCCAAGCCCAATGCAAAAGATTTAACTATTTGTCCTCCTGGATTAAAAACGATCCCTCTCGCACCTACCTCCCCTGGGGGGAGACATATTGTCACTTAATGTAGTGTTATGTTACCAAAAAATCCATTTTAGGTCATAAAATAAAAAATTAAAACCAACATAGGTCCATCTTAAACCTAGATCTATCAATCACCAAGAAAAATCAAATTTATGGAGATGTAATTTTTTGGATATGTAAAAATTTAAAGTTAAAAATAATTACACCTCAAGAAATTAGATCCCGACAAATGTGAATTTAAGATGAATCTATAATAGTTATATAATATTTGATGGTTTAGATTCTAACTCTTTAATTATTTCATTCATTTTTTTTGTTAAATTTAAATATCATAATTTTCCGATTTACTCTCCCATTAAAATCCTTCCTCTTAAGTTTTTAAAATTACTCACTTGTGTATTGGTTTAAGAACTATATTGTAATACATTTTAACATATAAAAAATCACAATGAGTAAAATGTGAAGTATTTATCACAAATATAAGAAAAATATATATACTAATATTATTTAATCCACGGCGAAAGTGTATTAGTTGCCGCCGAGTTTTTTTATTTTTGTATTTGTCCAAAGTTTGGACTTAGATAAATGGAACGTTAATTTGTTTTTTAATTTTATATTTGAATGATTTGTTAAATAGATATTGGATGGGGAGTGCGTGATGGAAGCCTTGTGTATCCCTTCCTAGGTTCCATTGGTGCACTTGCATCACTCACCATTTATTGTGCTTTGTTTTTTTTAAGTTCTTGTGTAGTGTAGTGCGATGTATTTATTATGTCTGTGACATTTAGTTTTCGTGTAGGTTAATTAGTTCAATTCGCAGGGTTTGCGGAGTAAATTTTTGTTGATTTTTGTAAAGTTTTCTGCATAGTTTGGATTTTAAGTATATTAAAAAATAAACAAAAACTATTTTTCTGATTATTCATTGGTATCATATTGTTGATGTTTGACGTTTTTCTGGGGCCATTGTGTCCCAGGCCCCGATGGTTGGCTCTTGTCAACTAAGTTTTAATGTAGCGTCTGTATGTGTTCAGAAAGCTAGTTAGTAAGCATTGGCCTTCCTTCTTACCAATAGTGATGTAGTGAATAGTATACACTAATCTAACACTGTGTCTTTTCACCATCCACGTATCCTCATCTTTTCGCAACTTCGACCATGTTCATCGGATCTGGTTACCAACTTCTTCATGCGTTATGCAACTCTAGCAGTGGCAATACAAACGTGTTGAGGAATCTCGACAGCTTACCGAAATCCTTTCGAACTGACAAGCCTTTCTATCCTCAAAATATACATGTATAAATCTGGGCAAATAACATAGCTGATTACGACAGGAGGTCATGGTGAAGTAAAAATATATCCTCATGTATTCATGCAGTATGTGATACAATAGTCTAAATTTCCAGCCACAAATTGTGGATGTGTTCAAATGCTTACCTAGAGCCTGGAGGACGGGTTCCTAATACGACTCGCAATCCTTGATGGCTTCATCATGTGGGCCGTGAACAAACCAAAATATGGGAAGAATGTTTTAATATCTGTTTGTATTATAACTTATTTATTAGTTGTTATCTTAAAATGTGACGGGGGTGTCTTTTTTTAGATGTTTTGGTTTGAGGGGTTTTATCTAAAGTTTGTTTTAAAAATGTTTTGGTTCTATTAGAAATATTGTTATTATGTCATAGGCGTTTCACCACGGAGGTCCATAACCTCCACGTCGGCTAGATTCCTCGCTCATGGAGCGAACGGAATCTTGCCACACGGAGGTTGCTCTCGGTCCATTGGATCAACTCCTCGCAAACCAGCCATCGATTTAGTCTTCTCCAGGTTTTTCCTGGTTTTGCTCGGTTCCCTTTGGCAGCTTGGTCTGGCTTCGAGGATTTTTGTTAGCCACACTGATGCTCGACCAAAGAGCCATGGAGTTGTCGTCGTGTTCTCCTATGATGTAGGCATACACATCTTGCGCGTTCATGTCCAGAAAACCTCCATACTTGCCCGCCGTTGCGGAAAAGATACGCGGACTTGCCCGCCTTTGCGAAAACATGAAATGGAAGGGCGAGGAATGAACGACCAAATGGTTCTGTCGTTGCGGGAAAGATACACAGACTTTCCCGCCGTTTCGGAAAAGATACATGGGCTTGCCCACCTTTGCGGAAAG
Source organism: Larix kaempferi (assembly GCA_027924585.1). Taxonomy (NCBI): domain Eukaryota; kingdom Viridiplantae; phylum Streptophyta; class Pinopsida; order Pinales; family Pinaceae; genus Larix; species Larix kaempferi. Next base: position 11,941,566 of record BSBM01000487.1, read on the forward strand.
AGAGCCCAAGTTTGCCCGCCATGGACAGGCGCAAAAGCGTAAGGCGGGAAATTTAGCCAAATGGTTCCATCGTTGCGCAAAAGATACGCAGACTTGCCCGCCTTTGCGGAAAGAGAATTCAATTTTTCCCACCGTGGACAGACGCGAAAGCGTAAAGCAGGAAATTTAGACGAGTTTTATTCACTTTTGTGGAAAAGATAAGTGAATTTTTCCGAGCCTGCGGGCGATTTTACGTAACTTAAGCGAAACAATTCATCAAAGAAGAAGGAAAGGTTCATCTACGGATAGAGAATTCAAGTTTTCCCGCCTTTGTGGAAAGATAATTCAAGTTTTCCCGTCGTGGACAGGCGCGAAAGTGTTAGGCGAAAAATTTAGCCGAGTTTTATCCGCTTTTGTTGAAAAGATAAGCGAATTTTTCTAAGCCTGCGGGCGATTTTACGTAACTTAAGCGAAACAATTCATCAGAGAAGAAGGAAAGGTTTATCTACCCTTTTGCAGAAGATTTGATCGAATATGTCAGCCTTTGCGGAAAAAATATGCGAGTTCCTCCGGGCATGTGATTCGATCCGGCGACCGAATGAACAAACCCCCCCTGCACAGAAAAATGCAGTTTTGTTTTGGTTTTTTGAGATGGGCCTCTGCATTGCTTCGATTGAATCATCCATCTCCCGTAGATCAAATACGTTTTCTATGCATTTAGTTTTCAAAAATAATCATATTCCCAGTGTAAGGCTTCGATCCATCTCTGCATGGCAAAAGCTTACCAGGTATAAATTTTCTTTTTCTAAACTTGAGAATTCAATTACAGATTGGACATGGAACAACCTTCTATAAGGTTTCCCACATCAACATTGATTTCCTTGGGTTTAATCCATCACGAAGTTATGAATATCGCTTGAGTCATACAAATCTTTTCCTATTGACGCAGACCAAAAGTTGACGGATTGGACCTGCTGTACATTGTATCTTCTGCAAATACAAGAATATATTTCAATGCAAGAATGATTAAATGTGCTCAGACACCAATGCACCACCACCTTTCCTCTTAATCCTTTATAAAATTCAATGGGTCAAGCCTCTGTGATTGTGTTGTTGTTTGCTACTGTTATTGTGACATCAGCTCACTTATTCGAATCCCCCTCAATTTACAAAGCAACGGTCCTCTTCAGGAGGCAAAGATTTTTGTTTTCTATTCAAAATCAAGGTTTTCCTCTCAAACCAAACTCATATTTGTTGTTATAACAACCAAGAAGGTTCTGCTGTATTTTTTTTTGTTTTTTTTTTCTTGAAGGTATAAGATGTTCGTGTCACTGCACTGTAATTTATTTACTTGTTCACTTGTATGTTCAACTTTTAAAATTAGAATTTAATCATGTATGTGATTTGCTTACTGGTTTCACATGAAACCGTGATTGATTGATATATATTCAGTTCCTTGTGTTTACCAATATATGTTTTTACTAACTTGGGAAAATATACTTGCATTGCAATACATTTTGTCTCCTACAAAAGTTGCCACTTTTGAAATTTTGATCTTTTATTTCTCAGAACTTTCTTGTTTCCTGGTTCTGCAATAACCTATTCATGCTACTCACCCCTTGTTGAAATTTCTTGTGGGTTCTGTTCCTTTTGTCCTATTTGCTTCAAATTTATTTTTCACATCTTCTGTTCTACACCACATATTATTTTTACCAAGATACTCTTTACTCATTCCAACTTCATTTAAACCTGCTTCTTATAACTTTCTATCATCTGGATCAAGTTGTTTTCCCACATTTGCAACTTTACCGAGATAAAAAAAACCATATATGCATTAGCTTTATATTTGCTGCAACAACAATAGGTGCTTGAACTTCTATTGAGCTGCCACTACAATAGAGTCAAAAGGTGTTGTAGTTCCTATGCACACACCCAAATTGTTCTTAGTTTCTTCAACTATGCATATGTTTTTTTCTTTCATTCTCCATTCTCAAATCATAAATATGAATATCAGATTGGATACCTACACTGCACATTAGAACATGTTTCCAAGCAGAGCATATTTTGTAACACAATATAGAATATATAAAATACATCAATTGTACATTGTTACCAGCTTACTAACAAGGCCTAGGTTCCAAGCAAAGAGCATCAAGTATTGCTCCCAAGTCACTACTCAACTGTTACTCATTTGTTTCAAAACTGCAAAGCCCCAAGAGATATCACAAAACAAGGCCTAGAAAGATATCTAGCTATAACAGCTGCCACCTTTCTATGGAAGCAGCTACCCTTCCATTTCAAGAGTGTTTACTTTCATGTTCCCCACTATCAGTTGACTTGCCATCTTGTAAAAAAAAACTGTCTTAGTGCGATACATGACCACTAGAGATTGTTCCTATCAGTCAAAGATCCTAAAAGGATCCATCTATTTCCATCAAGCAATGAAGGATACCACTACAGCCAAATTAAATACAAGGTTGATTTCCTTGCCATCAAAGTCAATTGTTCTGATTTTCTGTTCACCATACCAGGTATTCTATGTAAACTCTGTAACTCTATTTTCAAAAGATATTTGTTCTAAGAATGAAAAAGGAATTTCAAAGCATAGGTTTCCACTTCATTGATTCACAAGAGATGTGTTTGCTACATATGTATACCCTGTTTCATTTTCAGCAGATTCGTTCCAAGTTCAGTTAAAGTGCGATATTGTTAGAACAAATTGTCATAGATTTTTATATGAGAATTCCCAAGACTGTAATTCACATTCTACACCATCAAACTAATATTTCTATCTATTGTGCCCTTTTTCTTATGTTCTTAAACTGCTAACTTGAACCCAACACCTTTTTTTCTTCTTTTTACATGCCAACTACTCTTCCAACCTTCTACCAAATCTTAAGTCTTTCAATAATGTACAGTTTAAGTTTCAAAATTAACTAAATAATCTATGATGTTGTTTCTACTTGTTTCCTTATTACTCCAATAGAAACATTCATTGCTAATAGCAATCTTGCCCTTTTCCAGATTGCTTTTGTAGTGCCACTATTTTCAGTACATTGGTATGGAGACTCTATTAACTGAAAACGCTATTTCACTTTTGATGAATGGTGTTGTTGACCTCTTCCCGCTTGTACAAGTTATTGCTCTCAAAAAAGTCAACTCTCTTCACTCAACAACTGCCCGCTTCCGAATTTGTATCTCTGATGGATTTCATTGCTACAATACATTGCTTCCATCTAGCTACAAAAGCACTGTGGAAAACCACCAACTCCAAGCAGGTTCAATCTTCCAAACATGGTTCAATGGTTGAGGAGGGATTAAGAAAAACCTCAAAAGAACTTGTCAAATGGTTGTATGTTGGGTTGACTACTTTAACTGTGCCATTTGAGATAGTGTAGACTATGCCAACTTGTATTTGTTCATATAATGAGGTGGCTAGTTCATTGAAAGCAGAGATATGAATCTCATCTTTGATAGCACTAACAAGGTCAAATCCAAAGAGTTGACCAGGCCCTTTTTGATTGGTGTAGGTTTTCCATTAGAGAGATTTTGAGGTCAAAAAATGGGCCTCCTAAGAGATGTACTACAAAAATATGAGATATATTAAAATATTATGAATTTGGGGTTTTATGGGGTAGGTATATATGACAAGTCACCTCCCACACTATTTTCTATGTACAATATAAATAACCATGGTTGAGTTACTTTTCAAAATTCACTAGAAATAAAATTAATAAAATAAGTCTACATTGATGTGACTAAGATTCATTGTAAATTCCCAAAAATGTATTGTCCTTTAACATTTATTTGTCTTGAACTTGCAAATGAAATTAAATAATAAAAAACATTTTTAAGAGCTTTTTTTAAAATTTTATGTTGACTTTTTATATTTAATACTTTTCTCATGAATTTAATAATGTAATTTAATTGAGAATTTATTTACATGTAAAATGTCAATAATATTATTATAATCCACATTGCATTATTATTATTATTATTATTATTATTATTTATTAAATCTGTTATTATTCTTTATTAGTTTGACATTATGTTATTAAATAGAATGGAGTGAATATATAATTTAAAATTAAAAACATAAAAATAATAATATATTATTTTATAAAAAAATGTGAAAGGACTTTCTTTATGAATTAAGAGTACTTCACTTGAAAATGACAATAATATTATTTTATGTGAAAGTGTGAAAAGACATTCATTATGAGTACTTTACTTGAAAATGACAATAATATTATTTTATGAAAAGACTATCATTATGAGTACTTTACTTTATGACTTAAAAGTACTTACACCACTACCTTGGTTAACTATGTGTTTTCATCCACCATAGAAAATTTGACAAATAAGCATTCTTAACTCATGCAATGCCACCTCACCAAGGGGGATGATGTCATCTACTAGAATGTGATTGGTTGTATTTTATAGTACATTTTCTTTGTTTTGAGGCCCTTTTTTGACCTCAAAATTTCTCTAATGATACTAGTCTTTCCAGTAACGCAACCTTGAATCGACCAACTTTTGTTGGAAGGGTTGAGCGATGTGAATTGAAGAGAAGGTGCAATAGGGTTTGTGGTTGCGTTTTGCGAGCAAGGCATGTCAAGTGAAGGGTTTTGGGGATCAATGGTGTTCATTTCTGGAACAGATGAACTGTTAGGGGAGGTAAAGCTGGGGGTAAAGTTGAAAGGTGATGGGTCTCCAACTATTGTTGCTTCCGAAGTGACAATTTCAAATGTGTCCAATGCGACAATTCTGGCAATAAGCATTAAGCTAAGTAAGTATAAGTAAAAAAACTGTAGATTGATTGGGAGTACAATTTAAAACAAGTTAAAACAAGAGGTAGAAATCAAATCATACATGGTATTGTGCAATACGTTGCATGTACATTTGATGACTTTGATGATTGAACCTGCTTGGAGTTGGTGGTTTTCCACAGCGCTGTTGTAGCTAGTTGGAAGCAATGTATTGTGGCAATGAATTCCATCAGAAATACAAATTCGGAATCGGGCAGTTGTTGAGTGAAGAGAGTTGACTTGTTTGAGAGCAACAACTTGTACAAGCGAGCAGAGGTCAACAACACCATTCATCAAAAGTGAAATAGCGTTTTCAGTTAATAGAGTCTCCACACCAGCATACTGAAAATAGTGGCACTACAAAAGCAACTTGGAAAAGGGCAAGATTGCTATTAGCAATGAATGTTTCTATTGGAGTAATAAGGAAACAAGTAGAAACAAAATCATAGATTATTTAGTTAATTTTGAAACTTAAACTGTACATTATGGAAAGACTTAAGATTTGGTAGAAGGTTAGAAGAGTAGTTGGCATGTAAAAAGAAGAAAAAAAGGTGTTGGGTTCAAGTTAGCAGTTTAAGAACATAAGAAAAAGGGCACAATAGATAGAAATATCAGTTTGATGGTGTAGAATGTGAATTACAGTCTTGGGAATTCTCATATAAAAATCTATGGCAATTTATTCTAGCAGTATCGCACTTTAACCGAACTTGGAACGAATCTGCTGAAAATGAAACAGGGTATACATATGTAGCAAACACATCTCTTGTGAATCAATGAAGTGGAAACCTATGCTTTGAAATGCCTTTTTCATTCTTAGAACAAATATCTTTTGAAAATAGAGTTACAGATTTTACATAGAATACTTGGTATGGTGAACAGAAAATCAGAACAATTGACTTTGATGGAAAGCTAATCAAACTTGTATTTAAGTTGGTTGTAGTGCTATGCTTCATTGCTTGATGGAAATAGATGGATCCTTTTAGGATCTTTGACTGATAGGAACAATCTCTAGTGGTCATGTATCGCACTACGACAATTTTTTTTTACAAGATGGCAAGTCAACTGACAGTGGGGAACATGAAAGTAAACACTCTTGAAATGGAAGGGTAGCTGCTTCCATAGAAAAGTGGCAGTTGTTATAGCTAGATATCTTTCTAGGTCTTGTTTTGTGATATATCTTAGGGCCTTGTAGTTTTGAAACAGATGAGTAACAGTTGAGTAGTGACTTGGGAGCAATACTTGATGCTCTTTGCTTGGAACCTAGGCCTTGTTAGTAAGTTGGTAACAATGTACAATTGATGTATTTTATATATTCTATATTGTGTTACAAAATATGCTTTGCCTGGAAACATGTTCTAATGTGAAATGTAGGTATCCAATCTGATATTCATATTTATGATTTGAGAATGCGGAATGAAAGAAAAAAACATATGCATAGTTGAAGAAACTAAGAACAATCTGGGTGTGTGCATAGGAACTACAACACCTTTTGACTCTGTTGTAGTGGAAAATCAATAGAAGTTCAAGCACCTGTTGTTGTTGCAGCAAATATAAAGCTAATGCATATATGGTTTTTTTTATCTCGGTAAAGCTGCAAATGTGGGAAAACAACTTGATCCAGATGATAGGAAGTTATAAGAAGCAGGTTTAAATGAAGTTGGAACGAGTAAAGAGTATCTTGGTAAAAATAATATGTGGTGCAGAACAGAAGATGTGAAAAATAAATTTGAAGCAAACAGGACAAAAGGAAGAGAACCAACAAGGAATTTCAACAGGGGGTGAGTAGCACGAATAGGCTATTGTAGAACCAAGAAACAAGAAAATTCTGAGAAATAAAAGATCAACTTTTCAAAAGTGGCAACTTTTGTAGGAGACAAAATGTATTGTAGTGCAAGTATATTTTCCCAAGTTAGTAGAAACATATATTGGTAAACACAAGGAACTGAATATATATCAATCAAGCACGGTTGCATGTGAAACCAGTAAAAAAATCACATACATGATTAAATTCTAAATTTAAAAGTTGAACATACAAGTGAACGAGTAAATAAATTATAGTGTAGTGACACGAACATCCTATACCTTCCAGAAAAAAAAAACAAAAAAAAATATAGCAGAACCTTCTTGGTTGTTATAACAACAAATATGAGTTTGGTTTGAGAGGATAACCTTGATTTTGAATAGAAAACAAAAATCTTTGCCTCTTGAAGAGGACCGTTGCTTCGTAAATTGATGGGGATTCGAATAGTTAAGGTTCTTTTCTTGATGGAAGAGTTAAGGTTCGTTTCCCGAAAAAGCGAAGAAACTTGCCTATGTTTACCACAACAGCGAACATTTCCCATCAACCCTTCCGCAAAAGGGCAGCTAAACCTTTCCCACCTTACCCTTTTGCGCCTTTCCACAGTGGAAAAACTCTAGTTCTCTTTCCGCAAATACGAGCAATTCCACCTATCTTTTCCGCAACTGCCGAACCATTTGGCCTTATCTTTCTGTTTTGACGGTCGCATTTAATAGTGAAAGAATCGATTTGACTTGAGCTGCAACGCCGGAAGGTTTAAGACATTCTATCCGCTTTGTCGGAGGAAATAGATTAAATGTCTCCGAAATCATGGAAAGTTTCCCTTAAAGTCCTCTGCAACAACGGAGGATCTTGGGTAATTCAACCGCAACAGCCTTTCCGATGAACAAATCTTGCCCAACGGAAAAGTTAACGTTCTCTTCCCGAAATATCAGAGGAGCTCGCCTATCTTTCCTGCAACGACGGTCATTTCCAATCAACCCTTCCACAAAAGGACAGATGAACCTTTCCTTCTTCTAACATGAATTGTTTCGCTTAAGTTACATAAAATCGCCCACAACACCGACTAATTTCAGTTATCTTTTACGCCCTTGCAGAAAGAGAACCCAAGTTTTCCCGCCGTGGAAAGGCACAAAAGCGTAAGGTGGGAAATTTAGTCAACTGGTTCCGCCGTTGCGGAAAAGATATGCGGACTTGCCCACCGTTACGGAAAAGATACGCGGACTTTCCCGTCATTGCGGAAAAGATACGCGAACTTGCCCGCCTTTGCGAAAACATGAAATAGAAGAGCGAAGAAGATGACAACCAAATGGTTCCGCCGTTGCGGAAGGATACATGGACTTGCCCGCCGTTGCGGAAAAGATATGCGAGATTGCCCGCTGTTGCGGAAGAGCTACGCAGACTTGCCTGCCTTTGCAGAAAGAGAACCCAAGTTTTCCCACCGTGGACAGGCGCGAAAGCGTAAGGAGGGAAATTTAGCCAACTCATTCCACTGTTGCGGAAAAGATACGCGTACTTGCCTGCCTTGCAATCACTTTCCGCAGAGGCATTCAAATCCACCTATCTTTTCTGCAACGGCGGAACCATTTGCCCTTATTTTTTTGATGGTCGCATTTAATACTGAAAGAATCGATTTGACTTGTCTATACATCTCACTTAACCCCATTTTTAATTTTCGCATGTGCCCTATTAATGCCCCGCACGTGTCAGATCCTTTATATAGGCGATAACCCCATTGAACAATTTCATTGTTTTCATTCATTGAAGGTTTTTTTCTGTTTTCGTTTGAATTCGCGCGCACTTGCTCCATGACTTCGTTACAGTCACACCAGTCACAATTCGCGTGCACCTGCTCCAGGACTTCGGCACCGTCACACCAGTCACCATCCCCGTCTTAACAGGTTGGTACATTATTGTTTCCTGTTAGCTCTTTCATGACATCTATGCCCATAATTTTCATTTTGATTGGGTCATGCAGCGCATTGCTTTTGTTTATTCTACCAGCATGCCCTGCCTCTTCTTTTTAAGAAAGGAATTACGTTAAATTTATTTAGCCATAGATTGATATACCCCGGGGAACTAGCCCCTTTATACAGTACTTTCTCACGCAACAATGAATCTAGAATTGATACCACGGAAATAAAGCTTTTCAAAACTAGGAAGCTCAGTGATGTTGTACGTACAAAACGGGTTGTATAGATACCCAAGTTTAGATGTGGGGATTATGACTGGTGCCAAATGACTTTGCAATGGAGGTTTCTTATGCTCTCTTGCTTTAAATTTTTCAAATGTATCATCGTCTTTATTCAAAATATTTTATGCCCACAACCATTTTTCCAGCCAGAAACTTCCCGCGACCCTGTAACTTTGAGATTTGGTATTCCTGTCCAAAAGTTTGACAGCGTTACCATTGAATGAGTCGGTTGTAAAGTATATGGTTTAGTTTTTTCATCACACCTGTATATAAATAGAAGGTCCACATTCTTAAAGAATTTGAAAAGTAACCTGACCCATTTTTACTTCTTATAAAAGAATGGATATGTTCAGTATATTTGTAATGAAATTGTGTTTAGACTCAGTTCATAATCTTATAAAATTACTAATATGTTCTGAATATTCAAAATGAAAAATAAATGGTATTTATATTTCATTTATAATTTTTAAAAATGTATTGATAGGTTTCAATATTTGAATCAAAAATTGAATTGGTATTTAGATTCAGTTTATAATTCTATAAAAGTAAACATATGTTGTGCACAATTGAAATAAAAGTCAAATTGCAATTAAATTCCTTTCATAGGTTACAAGTGTATTGTTAACCGATCATATTTGATATGATTTGGAAAGTAATTACTTCAATTAATTTAATGACGCATAGGATATAAGAATGTTCTTTTTATTACGTAGTAGCTTTTACTTATTCAATCATCCTCGTAAATGATGTGAACATCCTACCTAGATGTCTCTGAAATCGCGGAAAGTTTTAACTAAAATCCTTGGCAACGACAGAGAAACTCGCATAAGTCTACCGCAATGGCGGAGAAACTCATCTAGGTATACCGCAACGGTGGACAAACTCACCTAAGTCTACCACCATGCCCTTTTTTGACGAACAAGTCAGGCACGACGGAAGAGTTAGTGTATTTTTTTCGAAACGGCCGAGGAACTCGCCAAATTTTTTCACAACAACGGAGAAACTTGCCTAAGTCTACCGCAACGCCCTTTTTGGACGAACAAGTTTGGCATGACAGAATAGTTACTGTTCTTTTTCCGAAACGGTGGAGGAACTCACCTAAGTCTACTGCAACGCCCTTTTTTGATGAACAAGTCTAGAACGATGGAATAGTTACTGTTCTTTTTCCGAAACGATGGAGGAACTTGGCAAATTTTCCCGCAACGACGGACATTTCCGATCAACTCTTCTATAAAAGGGCAGATGAACATTTCCTTCTTCTCCGATGAATTGTTACACTTAAGTTACATAAAATCACCCGTAGCCCTGCATAAATTCCCTTCTCTTTTACCCTTTCCTTTTTTATTTAATTTACAAATATATATTTAAATTATGAAAGCATATGCATAATATCCATCTTTCAGATCTTTCTATTTCTGCTTGAAATTTTGGAAACACAATTTGTTTTTATTCTTTAATTACAACGTGTTTTAAAGTGCAGCGCAGTGCAGTACCCTTGTAAAAAACAAATAACAAATTATTTTATATTCCTATTTCGTTTTCCAACACGCAGTGAAAACTCCTGGACAAAATCTTTATAACAGTCCAGAGTGGTTGACTTTAATTCATTTTTTGATATGAAACCATATGAATTGCAAACACTATTGTTCAAAGTTGATGCCTGCGTGTTTAAGAAACAATATTTTAAAGCAGAAAGCAGTTTTTAACTTTTCTATAAATATATATAGAAACACCTATGAAAATTGTTTGACATGTTTGCATGTAGGCCACTCATCTCATGTTCTAATTTCTTGTGACTGACGACGTGTATTGAGGCGGGAATACTTAAAAATGACTAAAGGTAGCAGAAAAAAGTCAAAGGGAGTTGTTACAGAATCCACTGAAGAAGTGAGGATTGAGACCATTTATCACGATACTAAATGCATCACAGGTGCACTACCAGAAGCCCAATGGAGTGACATTTACCGGATGATAAGAGACCAGGATATCCCAGACGCTCTATTAGAAGAAGGATATCTATATCAAAACATCAGAGCGTCCTTCATTTCAAAAGAAGCTACTCGCCCTGAGCTTTTTCCTTGTACATAGGTCATCGGATGGATTTTGCAACACGCAAATGCCCAAGCGCAAATTTTAACTGATAGCAAGAGAGAATCCTTCGCATCCTTTAACCCACTTTATATCCCATCAGCATACAAGTTACCTCATCCAACTCAGTACCTGAATGATGACTGGTTAGCAGAGGTCAAAATGGATAACTTGGAATTAGCAAGAAAGCTGCTCATCACAAGCAAACAGTTCAGGAAGAACGATAATGAAGAGTATAAGGTTCAAAACTTGAGACCTCCATTCAGAATGGTTGCTCTCATGTTGAGCAGAATATTTGGCAGACCTGATGGGACCATGTTTATGCTTCAATGGGTACCCATTATTCACTATGTGGCTTTCAAAGGAACTATCTTTAATTGGGATGAAATGATTTTGGAAAGCCTGGCATCAGCCATAACTACGGCCAAAGAAGGTTTATAAGTCAACAAGGCAGAGTTCTACATGCCCTCCTATTTGATAGATTGTATTGTGGTGAAGCAACTCTTCCCAAAACTACAATGCATATGGAATTAGGCAGGAGGACCGGTGTTCACCGCATACAAAATCTTCTAGCCTCAAAATTACAGGAGCAATTACAAAAAAAATTGTGAAAATTTCATCATGCCCCTCTACGAGCTGATGTTCAATAAAGAGCCCATTTTCCTATCAGAAAACGCCATGGCAGTTCTGGAAGAATATGGTGACTTCTTCTTTTCAAAGGGTGGCACTTACATAAGAATGTATGGAGGCACAAAACCCCCCTATATCCTACCAAACTACGCCATAGACTATATAGTTCATAAGGAAGCCATGCGACAAGTTTTCCTAAATGGAATTGGCAGTGTAATGAATAAAGCAAACAAAGACACATTTCCTCCTTTGCCCTTCTATTTGGGAGCTTATAAATTTTCCAAGATCGTGTCAGTAGAAGATTTTATAGCAGAGCTAACAAGTTTTCATTTTGGATAGAGAATATATCATAGAAATGACAGACGGGGCAAGGTTGCCCAGCATTGCAAAGTTGTACATGGTCATTTCAAGTATGCCCACTATTATGATTCTGAGGAAGAGTCATACCGGGGAATCAACAACATGACTGAGTTGCTAATTTTCCAAAATAGCAAAAGTGAACCTAACTCCAGTTCCAATGCTCCCAAGGGATCAAAGCATCATCAAGGTAAAGAAACCTTAGGAGCAACTGAGAATTTCTCAACAGAAAAACAAATACTTCTGCAACAAGTTGAGCAAATCAAAAAATGGACTGAGGAAAAGGTAAGGAAAGCAAAAGAAGTTAAACTTAGAGAGGAAGAAGCCCAAAAAGTTCAATAAGTTCAAGATGAACCCCGTACAATTCAACAGGAAGAAACAACTAAGCAAGAGATAGCTGCCAAGCAACAAGAAAACGAAAGATTAAGAAAGGAAGCAAAAGAAGAGGCACTGAAAAGGGCTGAGGAAGAAGCCCAGAAAGTTCAAGAAGCTAAGTATGAAGACCGTAGAATTCAGCAGGAAGAACAAACTAGGCTGCAAGAAGCTGCCAAGCAACAAGAAAACGAAAGATTGAAAAAGGAAGCAGAAGAAGAGGCACTGAAAAAGGCTAAAGAAGAGGCACTGAAAAAGGCTGAAGAAGAGAAAATACAAAAGGAAGACACTGGTTCTATGAGTCCAAGCATACAAGACCTCAACATGAACATCCCTATTGGGAATCTTCCACTTGTTCCTTTCACACCATCTAAGGGTAGCAAGGTGACCACATATGATAGGTTTGCTTTCAATAAGAAAAGGAAATCCATCATCAAGGAAACCATTACAAGTATCAAAGGGCCTTGTCAGGAAGATGTCATCACCAGGCATGAGACTACTGTCATGAAGGGTACCCAGAATGACCCTACCTTCATGGCATCTATTTCTGTGTCCATTGTTCTCGCAACCGCTGACAATGTCAATCTATTGGAAGACAAATTGATAGAAGAAAAGGAGAAAACCCGCCAACTGCAAGAAGCCTTAGTCAAGGAGCAAAATTATACAAATTTAATGATTGAAAAGAATGATGCTCTTACGTCTCAAAAGGAGGAGCTTAATAGGAAAATTCAACATCTGGAAGCTGAAAGGAGAGCTTTGTCAATCCAAGCAAGAGCATCAGAGGTAGAAAAAAGACAACTTGAAGATAAGAACCTGAAGCTGGAATCCAAGAAACTTGATTTCATCTAGCTGATTGACGAGTTAAAATAAAATATTGCAAACAACAAAGTAGGTGACATGACCCCTTTTCATGAACAAGCTTGTGAAATATTGACAAGGACCTGTGATTTCCAGACACTCATATCAGAACAAATCTACAAATTGAAAGTAATGATGGCCAGGATGAAACAAATTAGTGCCGACACCAACAAGATTAGAAAAAAACACACTCGTATTGCTGGAGATATTAACAAGCACATTGAATGGAGAAAATGGAAATCAGGATTCCCAAAAACTCTCCCCCTTAAGTCTGTTTCTGAATACATAGCAGATATATGCACTTTGACCTATTCTAAAGATTGCAAAGTAAAGTTGAACAGTGTGGCCTTACATACCTATGAACAATGTAAGAACTTGTACCTCAAAATACGAGCTACTCATGAGTCTTACAAAATGATCATGCCCCAAAGTATAGAATATTTTCCAGATAAAACACAACGCTTATCTAAGATAAGAAAAAACTTGCAAGAGGAAACTGACTATGTGAAGAAGATAGCTGCTTTAACCCCAAAGGACCCAGACCAGTTCATCAGAAGAGCCTCCATTCATGCACACCTCCTCGAAAAATGTCATCAAGCTACAATGGAAGAAATACTCATCCTTGAGGAAGAGCTTGTTAAACAAGAAGTGTCCTTCAGATTTTTGGTTCCCTTAGCTGGAAACATTATTATAAGAGATGCGAATCAATGGATAAGTTATATAGAAGAGGAAGAGAGGAAACTAGCAGCATCACAAGCCCCATTAGAAGCATAAGATGCTCCACTAATACCAGTAACTCCAATAGCCTCACTATCAGAATCGGCAATACCAGCAGCCATAGAGGTGCCTAAATCCCCAGAAGCACCAACCCAAGGATGAAGTACTTTGACCACATTTTGAAAAAGCCAACGCACCCTTCTAAGTTTCTAATTTTGATTTTATACTTTGGGACATCAATAGAACATTCTAAAGTTATTGCTCATTGTTTTGTAAATAATTCGGATATTTATCCTTTTTTGTAAAATAGCCATTTTGTAAAGCTATATATAGTTAGGTTAGCAAGAAGGACTTTTGGCAAATGAAAATAATGTTCCTCTTATGTAAAAGAACTACTTGCGCTACATGAAGGGAGAAAACAATTTTGGCTTGTGAATGCTGGTACATTCTTTTGTATGGAGTTATCATGGATGTTTTTGGAACTATTTCAGTAATTTTCATCTATATTCAATGAGATCTTTCCTATCTTATATGAATTAATTCTATGCTGTGAATCATTTCATTTTCTTTGGAAAAATTTCTATGCCTCATGAGTAATGAAATACTATAATTAAAATCAAAGTTATCAAAACTCTGCTCCTTTCAACAATAGGTTTATTTAAGTTAAATAGATTAGAACATATTGTTTAATTGCATGCATTTAGATTAAAGCACTTGCATAGCATTCTTTAATACAAAATTACATAAACATTGGATCAGCCCGCAACCGATAAAATAAACAAATCTTTAAATCTTACAAGGTGGCCGGACCATTCACCAGTCGGATTCCTCACAACAAACAATGAGCAATCTAATTGGGATTGCTTCTCGGGGAGAATCCCTTGCTGCTTGATGCTACGCATTTCGAGGCATCAACTGAACATCATCTTCTACCACAACCTATTTTCAACATAAACATAAATGCGAAAGGCAGTAGCATTAAAATACAATCAACCCTAAACCTTCATTTGACTTTCATACCTTCGGCGTTTATTTTGCTCCTCCAGGGACAAATGCTAGTTTTAACATTCCTCACAAATAGATAGTGTAATATAGAGAATTTATAAATATCATTATTTTAATATTCCTCGCCAATAATATAAGTAGATAATGTCTAAAATATATTATATCATAAAAAGAATTTATAGGTTGTATTTTTGTGTATAATTTTGATAATAGTTATTAAATGTTTTTTAAGTTAAATTTTATTAGATTGCTTGTATGGGAAAAAAGATTTATCTCATCATCTCAGATGTATGTAACTAAACTCAACTTATATCAATGCATCTTGTTGATATCCATTTCAAAGCATTCATTTTTTTATTATTTACATACTATGCCGATTCAACATATACATAAAGGAAGGATTCCATCATTTCATTTCTCTTCAATGTTCCATTTTCCCACTTCAAAAGTATGCTAGTTATTACATTTCATAATTTAATTACAAAACATATAATTTGTAATCCTAAACCTATTCACACCACAAACCAAGTCAATCTTATCTTAATATAATTACATAACTATCATAATAATAGCAATGGTCAAGAAAACAATATTACTTGTATTCTGTATTTATTTATTCATTGCCTTCCATACATTTTGCTTATTATTTTTTCATACATTTTACTTACTTTTTTAGTAAAAGTTTTTAAATTATTAAATTAGTTTACAATTCCTTTTAAAACTAAGTTAAAATTTGAATTTAAAAAAAATTGCAAAACACAATATTTTAAAATTAAAAATAAAAATGCAATATATATATATATATATATATATATATATATATATATATATTATTGAAAATTTTAATTTATTTGTTAAATGTAAATTATATATCCTTATACTTCCTAATAAGTTGTTTGTTTTGGATCATATAAATTTAATTTTATGGAGTGGATGTTTAGTGCATGCATCCCTTCACTTACCATATATATATATATATATTATTGAAAATTTTAATTTATTTGTTAAATGTAAATTATATATCCTTATACTTCCTAATAAGTTGTTTGTTTTGGATCATATAAATTTAATTTTATGGAGTGGATGTTTAGTGCATGCATCCCTTCACTTACCATCCGTGATTGATGTCTCATTTATGAATACCTAATTATTTAAAGCAAAACCAACGATAACAACTCACCAATTGTACCTAACAAGACTGAGAATATATATGGAGTAATGTCTACCACATTATTGTAAGATCAACATACAAAACTCCACTTGGTTGAAACCGCTCATGTCATGAAATTTTCAAGCAAGTTGGTTTGACCTTACCTTATGAATTGGTCAATCTCTTTTTTGGAGAAGCGTTCCCTATGGCTATTCTAGTTCTAATCTCTTTTTTGGAGAAGCGTTCCCTATGGCTATTCTAGTTCTAAGCTATAGCTCTAGTCACTCAATGTGGGATGCCACATAGGGAGGAAAGTTCACAGCAGGGAAGAGCGTTCCGTTAAGTTTGAACTAAAAGAGATAAGTATAGTTGTCATATATTTGATTAAAAAACGATAAGTCCTACTCGCTTTGGAGGTAAACTCAGGGTTATGAGATATGTAAGAGGGAGCATATCTACATTAATTAGGTTTTCAAGGTTAATCAGGCTAATTGCTTCATAAAAAATCACAATACTTAACAAATTATATTATGAAAATAATGATATTAGATAACATATGTAGGGTAAAGTTCAATTATCTAAAGGTAAAGAGCTCGCATTGCAAGAAAAAACTTTGTAATGGAAATCTATTGTCTTCCAAGTAAAAACTTTGTAAGAGGGATTTCCGAACACTCACAAATCTTTCTCCATTATAATGAAGAGATATGTAAGAGCCCACCTACCGCAAGATGCCATGTAGAACTTTAGAGGAATGGTGGATTTTGGTTGCAAACCAAGCATCTATGATCTCAATTCTTTGCTTAGTGCTCTCTGTAAAATCAAGATGGCCGGTGATGCCCATTGCTTCTATGAGGAAGTTAGGGAGTGTAAGTTTCAAAATCTCAAAGCCAATGCCAATGATTAAAGTCTAGACTATGGACAAATTTTAAAAACCTTGATAACATCCCATTAGTCGCAAGATGCCATGTAGAACTTTAGAGGAATGGTGGATTTTGGTTGCAAACCAAGCATCTATGATCTCAATTCTTTGCTTAGTACTCTCTGTAAAATCAAGATGGCCGGTGATGCCCATTGCTTCTATGAGGAAGTTAGGGAGCGTAAGGTTCAAAATCTCAAAGCCAATGCCAATGATTAAAGTCTAGACTATGGACAAATTTTAAAAACCTTGAAAACATCCCATTAGTCTAGATCCTTTATAGAGTTGAACTATTTTGACTTCTGCGTTTACCAAGTTAGCATTCTTTTGTATATTGCATGCTTCCTAGTGCTTAATGAGCTTGAGATTATGTCCCCGCATGTGTCTATTATCGGTTTCTAGAGCTAAGAACACTGTCATGCAATATGTCAAATAAACTATGTCAAGAGCAATTGTAACAAACCACAAGTAATAATGTCACGGACATTGCCACCTGGTGGCTCTTGTTTATTTAGTTTAGTTTTCTTGATGTTTATTTATAGTCGTGCAGTATACCACCTTTGGGGAGTCGGGAGCGGGTTTCGGTTATAGTTTTCGGCCACTGAAATAGTTATTGCTTTGTGTGCAAAGGGGTTTTAATGCCGATGGTTTTGTTGGACATGTGTTCAGTGTTAATTCTGGTGCAGATGTTATTAATGGCTGTCGAGAAGAGGGCGAGGCATTTTGTTTGGTGGTTTGTATTTTCTATATTTTTTTTGGTGCTCATGCGGTGATAGAAGCAGTGGTATTTGTTTGCTGGCAAGGTCTTGCTGTTGGCGTGGTGGACAGTGTTGGCTTTGTTTTTCATAGTGCTGTTGGCGTGGTGGAGAGCGTTGGCTTTGTTTTTCATAGTGCTGTTGGCGTGGTGGAGAGCGTTGGCTTTGTTAGGTGTGCTATGGAGGGATGATGTGTATTTATGTTGGTGGCTTTTGTTGGTGGGATCTCGCCTCTGCATTTGTGGATTTCCCTGTGATTGTTTGTACAAAGAAATAAGTTGTGGTTTTCTCACTTGTTGCCGGTGTGCCGAGCTATCGCAAAAGATTGGACTCTTGTTTTCCACAATTTTTGTCGTGTTGGGTGCCCAAGTATGCCATCTGAAACAAGACGAGAGTTCAGCGTAGAATGTCTGGTGTGTAATGTTTTGGTTTGGTGACAAATGATGGTGGGATTAATGCCCAAACTTATTTTATGTTGCTAGGATAAATGATCAGATGTCTCTGGGATAAATGATCATTTGTGCCTCTGTTCTCTTTTGGCCATTTGTAGTTGGGTTTTTCCCATGTGTTGTTATTATTATAGATATCGAGCAATTGCTTTTGCTCTGTGGTGTGTATAAAAGCGGTTTCGATTTTTGGTATTTTATGGCGGCCATGATTTTCTGTGTGCAATTTATGAGTATAATTTGTTCCAATGTGGTTTTAATTCTCTTAGGAAATTATTTTGCAATGTGCAACGTTTGATGGTTTCCACTACTGGTTCTGGCCCTTTATTTAGCACTTGTTTATTTTTTTCCCAGGTTTGCATAGACAGAGTTTTGAAGCCATTGATTTCGGTCTTTAAGCTAATCGCTGAGTGTTTTTTTTGCAACGACGTTTACCTAAATTTGGATTGACACCATTTTCTATGCCTATGGATAATTTATTTGATTCCAATTATAGAGAAAAAAGAGAAAATGTTGAGTACTCTAGCTCTGTTTATTCATCATATGTTTGCTTGGCAAATCCCCTGTTCACGAGGGTTTGTATAGACAGAGTTCTGACTACCTGGATTTGGATATTTGAGCTACTCAATGGTTGGTTTTCTTGCAGTGGCTTATACCTAGTTCTAGATTGTTACCATCTTTTGCGGCTGTCGATACTTTTTTTATTCAAAATATAGAAAAAAACGCAATACTAGATTGTCTGCAATTCATCATAAGTTTGGTTGGCAAGTCCCTTGTTGTTCACCAAATCCCTTGTCGATGGCCAAACCGAGGCCCAGTATCACATCAACATGTGGGATAGCGCATAGCCTTGCCGCATTTCTAGTTTGGATAGTAAGCTAGCCTTTCGTCATTGAATTAATTGTGAATGTCAGAAATTGCAAATTTCTTTTCATTAAACTATGTAGCGGATTTTGCTCTTCTCCATGTGTGTGCACATTCAGATGGTTGTTAGCGTGTTTCTATACCTCCAATTACTCTGAACAAATCATTGGCTATTTCACACTTGTTTTAGTGTCCTAGGAAGTGCTCGCTAAGGTTGATAGACTGGCAGAGTTTCAGAGTCTATCGCAAGTATTGAGTTTAATATTCTACAATTAAAGTAGATCTTCTTGGTTTTTTGCATTGGAAACAGTCGGTGTTAAATTCTAACAAATCCTCGACACATTTGTGTAAATAAGCAATTTATTTTCTTTGGTTGTGGATACACAAAGATGCATTAACACATACACATCAATAGTGTTATATTAGTAAGATTGCAAGTATGATACTCCAAACTAGGAAAAAAGAAATATACTCATGTCAAATAAAATATTGATTTCTATGTTAGAAACAACTGCCAAGTTCAATTGTTATTGGCACGAAATCTTTCCTTCTTCGATTTATTAGGAGCTTGTAGTATTTTAAGGTTGGGCACTATTCTTTTCTCTTCGGAAAAAGTATAGTCATAGTATTCTTCACACTTGGAAACTAGAGCAAAATTTATGTCAGGAGGATATAGATGTCTTTATTGTTTCATGGGTGAGTGCACAAAGTTGAGGAAACTTTTAGATGTAATGGTAGATTCAAGAAACTCATTCAAGTTATATAAAATATAATTGACCCCAAGGAATCCAGACCCTTCCAAACCTAATCCCAAGCCTACCACAGTGAAGGCCAAGTAGGAAAGTTAAACAAAATGTGTATGCGTTATGTAGTCATAAAACACATACGTGTTATGTAGTACTAAACACGTACGCATTTTGTAAAACATGTTTTATGCCCCAAAACGGGTCGCGCCCGTCATTTTCTCCACGACAATGACAAAGCAGCGGTTTCGGGTGACAAAATGGCTATTGGTGAACGTGATTTGAGTGACTAGAGCTTGGATCTTCCATCTTTGGCATCAATCTCCTAAATCTCAGGTATTTACATCAAATTATATCCTTCTAATTTCTCTATTTTCAGTCATTTGTATGCCCTAAAATGAATTGAAACCATAATTTTTTTATTTGTATGCCCTAAAATAAATTTAAACCACAAATCTAGTCATTTGAATTCCCAAAGGAAATTAAAACCGGGCAATTTACTCATAATAATCGAATCAATTTCGATAGATGCATATTTAATCAAAAACTTGTTGTATGCAACCTTGTATCCAACCAATATTCACAAATATGTAAAGTTTCTCAGGTATATAGCAAGGTTGTATACAACTATTTAAAAAATTCAAGTAGAATTCATATCTTCCGCAAAATACATAAATAAATACACTAAATGGCCTATAGAGTCCAAAAAAATTCACATCACAACAAATAATAACATATCAAAATCATTTCCAATATTGGGATGTTATTCATCAATAGCACTATTTACCCCTCTTCTAGGCTCTATCCCTTGCCTCTACTCGGAATATCAAAGTTGGTCCTCCAAGGACATTAGTCAACACCTTGTAGTTTTGATGAAACTTCCTAATCCAAGTGTTAAAATAGGGTAGAGAAGCTTCACATGCTTAATAAATGTTTTCACTTGAGTGAAGGGTGCATTTTGTTTAAGGTCAGGACAGAGGAGTTCGACAATAGGCTCTACCAACATCAAGATACATAGGGAGGTTGATGTGTTTGATTACATGCCAATCCCATACTATCATACATGGTAGAATCCAGTGGAAATATTGCAATCCTAAAAGCTTGAAAACTGTTAATTCTGTTATATTCTAGATCCCAAACCACTATACACAAATATGCAAAGTTTCTCATGTGTATATAGAAAGAGTGCATACAACTAAAATAAAATCAAGTGGAATCCATATATTCCCCAAATTAGATATAAACAAAGATGCTAAATGGCCTATAGAGTCCAAAAAAACTTCATGCTACAACAAATAATTACACCGATATCAAAATCCTTACCTATATTGGGATTTTATTCATTAATAGCACCTTGTGCCCCCTCCTCTAGGCTCTAGCCCTTGCCTCTACCCGGAATATTGGAGTTGGTTCTCCAAGGGCATTAGTCAACACCCTACAGTTTTGATGAAACTTCATAATCCAAGCCTAAATATAAGGTAGAGAATCTTCCCAATCAACATATACACATAGGACATTTAATGTATGTATCCGACAATTGAAATTAATATACATATACGACATAAATTTAGGGTGGAAAAATGTTAAATGCTTATTCTTTATTGTAAAATTAAAATTTGTTCAATTTTAAATTATAAATTATAAATAGTTCGTGTTGTTATTTGTTGTACACTAGTTTTACATTTTTCATTGATTAGAGATGTCATTATACCATGTGTATTTTTCTAATGATAACATTTTTTGTATTTATGCTTGCAGTGGCTATTATGGATCAAAATGCCGAGATATTGAGAGAGATTGTTGATTTGAGAGAGATTGGTGTGGCTTGGAGGGGTGGAGATTAAATATGCCGCTCCCTGGAAGCATCATTCAGATTCTATTTTAGACACTATGAAGCACTAGAATGATGCGTGTACCACATAGCATTGTATAGAGAAAGAAAATAGAAAGAATATGCCAAAGTCTTGAGTTATAACGATGTGAAGAAGTTAAAAATCACCAAAGAGCATATATATTCACTTTTTAGAGTGCCTGGGATAGATGTCATTCTAGACAATGGAAGAGAACATCTTTCAATTGAGTGGTGCATTTCTCAACCAATTAGAGATCACTTGATGGATATATGGTATATTTTTTTTGACATTCCCCCACACAACAACAAGGAGGTACTCCTATACTTCGTTCGGAAACTTTATGTTGAGTTTGCAATGGGAAAACATGTCAACTATTTCGATGTGTTGGGGTTCCAGGGCGGTGGTATGGTATGCCCCAAAACCATCCCAATGTTAGGCATAGAGATTCCAATCGCAATGACTTCTAGTTAGGTAAGGATATTGTTAAAACACTAATGTCGTTCAAATTATTTTTTTCCATATTGTACACATATTAAATTATTTTTAATATATACGATTTTTAATATTGTAAGAGCTTGATGCCTCTACAAGGGGTGGTAGTGTACTTGGTGTTGTTGTATCTAAGGCAGAAACAACCAAAACTAAGGTCATATTTTCAACGGGTCATTTGTTAATACATGTTAGTTCAATAATTTGTTAGATGGTATAATATTTACAATTTTTGAAGTTGCAAGCACCGCATTCTCAACAGGATGTGGGAGACATTGATTTGAGTGAATTCCACACAGGTTGCTTCTATGAGTTTTTTAAGAATTTAAGTACATGGTTAAAGAATTAATCTTGTTCAAATTATTTTTTTCTTAGTGTACTCCTTTATAGATTGCTAATATTTATAATTTTTAAACATGCAAGTGTTATCTGGCTCTGCATAGGGGCAAGAATTTGCTAGTAGCGATCCCTCCCATGGGGGAGATGTGTCCTAGGAAGAGATAAGTATTACAACATGTTATTTTTTCAATACATCTTATTTCATCCATTCATGTCCATGTCTAACTATGAAAACCCTCTGTGACTGCATGAATAAGGAAAATCACTCCACTACCACTTTGGTTTGAGTCTCCCCGCAGTCCAAATGTAGAGAAGGGTTTTTTCTACACCAGATGTCCCTCTTCTCTAAAAAGAGTGCATGTCCATGATAATGGACTTATTGATTCCATGATAATGTACAAAGCCTTTGATGATAGTTGTTGGTTAGCTTTCAATTCACTCCACAACTTGTTTTTCTTAATGTTTTTTTTTCGCATGTTTACATCATCAGGATGGAGATTCCTCCATGCCATACCTTAGTGGGGTTGTTGATGCTACCATTAATGTTGCATGTATAGTGGGAATAAGTCACACAGAGGTATCTACTTTAATATTTGTACATGCACAGTTCATTCGTATTGTGTATGCACATGCATGATGTCTAACGTTTTAGTATTTGATGAATGTAGCCTCAATCTAGTGCATATTCAACCTACGGATCCACTCACTATAGAAGAAATCCAGTCTCCTGTCCTTGAGCATATTTTTTTGGTGAGATGTTCATCAATTACAAAATTGGTTAGTACTTTATCATGCATACATGTTGATAATTGTTGAGCTAATTGACATAGGATATTTTATTCGCAGAGCACCATTAAAGAGAGGCTTTCACCAAGGAGGATGACACCACAGGAATCTATACCTTGGATGGATTCAGTGAGTGTTTTTTATAATTAATTGAGTCATATTTTAATTTTTTTAAGTTTGTTAGTGCTTCAGTATCAATTCAGTTACTTGATCAAGAATTATAATCTTTGAATTACAGTCGCCAAAGATGCACCGCAGTCATGGACAAAGGAAAGATGCATCACAATTAGGAAAAAACAAGAGGAATTTAGAGCTTTGATGTGTAGTCTAGGACATATGTAATTTTTTTTACAAGATGAAGTTAGATTTTTTATGTGTAGTTTAGGGCAGATGTACTTTTGTTTACATGTACATCATTGACCTTTTTGATACATGTACATTGATAGGCCATCTAAGGGAAGTCTATTTTTGTATTATAACTTCCATGATATAATATATATTTCAGATTGTCTCTTGACATCTTCACAGTTCAGTCTTATGTGTAATCATACATGTGTGGTCAATAACGTTTCTATGTGTAATGTTCCCAATTTTGTATAGCTTGGACGATTGCATGGAGAGATCGGTTATAATGTTGAGAAAAATACACAATGACAATAATGCACAACAATGCACATTTACAATTTTCTTTGACCACGATCCAATTGTATATACAATGTCAAATTAAAAATGTTGAATTGTATTCACAACAATGCACATTTACAACATGTTCTTGACCACAATCGAATTATATGAAATTGCATGTGAAATCATGTGAGTGATGCACCTAATCCACACAATATATTAACACACTTAACCTACAACATGATAAACTAACAACTAAGTGATGTACATAAAATCCTAACCCACATAAGAACTTAACAAGTGTGACAAACAGACATAGTCTATGCATTTAGACTTTCACACACATGATGCATGCTTGCAACCCATATAAGCAGGTTAACTTTTATTGTGATGACACTCATATAAAAAAATGAACATGGGCATGCACATAAGTTAAATGTGACACTATCCTATTAACATGACTCTTGACCCCTAAACCTTTAATCCCTTTATCATAAGCCTCATTTAAAACTCACCAACTGCACTCAAACCCTTTTTATCCTAACCCAATAACACCGTTAACCCTAACCACCTAATGCATCTCATGTTTCACCTCAATCACACAAGCACCCAATGTACTCAAGTGAAACACATAAGGAACAGACCAATCTAACTCATGCACATGAATACGTAACCTACATAAGCACCTGTTGGACATATTAAAGGATGCACATAGATGGAACACCTATGAAACACACTTATTTATCCCACATAGGTGATACTTATCTTTTACCTTGACCAACGCAACCCCTATAACACAAATCCATATAACTTCAACCCCATTTATGGCTAACCCACTGCCCCAAAACCCCCAACACATAACCTACTACTAATGATCCTAACCCTAACAACCTAAGTCACTTTGTAGCATACCTAACACACCTAAGCAATTTACCCAACTAAGTGGAACACATAAGCACATTACCCACATAAGAATCTAACAAACATAAAGGATGCAAATAGTTGACACACCTAAGTGATGTACCTGTGTGGCCCACACAAATGAAATTGGAATTTGTCATGATGAATTTCATCTTAAAAATATAAGGGATGCACATTAATCATCTACAAAAAACACACACACAGGTCATGCACGATAAACAACACATAATAAACCATGTGTATGAATAATTGTATACCCCCAAAAAATTTACAAATGACTAGAATACTTGTCCAATTCAATTGAAAGAGATTAGCAAGCTCGATAAGATATTTTTTGAAAGTCACTCCTAAGAAATCACAAGTCCCACAATTCAAGGAAAGTGACAAAGCTAGAAAGGATTAGAGAGATATCATCGATCGAACATCACCTCCATTTTTTATTTGGAACTTTGAATTCTTAAAAACAACATTAATTGCTCAAAATGAAAATATAGTGGAACACTAAGGTCATGTAAAATGATGTGGCACACTAAGAACATAGAAATCTATTAAGAGTGCAATGTGGTAGGTTTGAGTGCCACTCTTTGAATGTCTAGTTCTACAATCAAAATAAAAAAAATTCAAACTTGACCCCTTTATGCAAAAAATGCACGGACCTTTACTGAGTGAAACCCTAGATTTCAAAATCTCCCTATAAGGCGATATCTAGCAAATGGAACTAGAGGTGAGGGGTATCCCTAGCATTAATTTAATGTCCTCATCCCAACGGAGTTGACGGTTCTTCAATCCGAGCCACAATCATCATTCTATGGTATGTTGAAGCTCAACTTCTAAAGGCTTTCAAGGACACCTATTGAATCCCTACCGTAGGCATAGAATTCCAACCGTGCAACAAAACTAGGTTCTGGTAGGTCCTGCAAGTGTGTAGAGACAGGTTCCAGGTGGGAATTCTAAGCACAAGTTCTCAGTTGAGGAATTTGCAAAGTTGACCCCTATGTGCAAAAATTGCAAAGTCCCTTATTGAGTGAAACCCCGGTTTCCAAAGTCGACCTAAATGATGATCTATGGGCCATGGACCCAGAGGATAGGGGCACCCCTGGCACTATCTCAATGTACTGAATCTAACGGAATTGATAGTTTGTCGATATGAGCCACGGTCATCATTCTATGGCATGTTTAAGCTCACCTCCTAGAGGCTTTCAGGGACACCTATTGAATCCCTATTGGGGCATAGAATTTCAACCATACAATAAAAGTGGGTTCGAGGAGGTCCTACAAGTGTGTCTAGGAAGGTTCGATGTGGGAACGCTAGCCACAAGTTCTCGATCGAGGAATTTCCAAATTTGAACCCTATGTGCAAAAATTGCAAAGTCCCTTATTGAGGAAAACCCTAGTTTCTAAAAATGACCTAAAAGATGATTTCTAGGCCATGGACCCAGAGGAGAGGGGTATCCCTGACACTATCCCGACATCTTGAATCCAACGGAGTTGATGATTTGTTGATCCGAGCGACAATCATCATTCTATGGCATGTTGAATCTCACCTCCTAGAGGCTTTCAAGGACACCTATTGAATCCATACTAGGGGCATATAATTCGAACCATGCAGAAAAAATGGGTTCTTTCTTTCTTGTTGTGGATTGGTAGGAAGAATCATGGAATACTCTAAAAACAAAATTGGGTGATTGTCCATAGAATATGTCCAATTGGCCATGTCATTTCTTCTCTTTTCTCTAATTTATTCGATGATTTCTTCAGGTAGCTTCTTCCTTGCAAATTTTCTTTTTCAATTGCATAAATTTCCCATGACCACAATGGTCAATGATATATGGTGCTCCTCAATTGGAGATTCTCCAAGCTTAGTATTTTTCTTTCTCAATTGTGTTATACTCCACCACAATGATCAATGAGATATTTCATTTGATACTCAATTGTAATAAAATCAATGTTGGAGATGGTCTATGGTGCTTCTCAATTGGAGATTCTCCAAACTAGGTATTTTTCTTGCTCAATTGTTTCTATACTCCACCACAATGATCAATGAGATATTGCCTTTGATGTTTCTCGATTGTAAGAAAATCAATGGTGGGGATGGTCTATTGTGCCCCTACATAGGAGATTTTCCAAGCTTGGTGTTTTTCTTGCTCAATTGTATATATATTCAACCACAATTATCAATGAAATATTGCCTTTGATGCTCCTAAATTGTAAGCAAATTAATGGTGCAGAATTGGAGATAGTTTATGGTGTTTTTCTATTGGATTCTTGAACCTTGTCCAATGTCTTTGGTGCTCCAAGCAATCCCTATAGTACACTTGTGATGGAGATGGTGAATGTAATCATCAATTTGTGTGTTGTTCTTGTAATGGAGAGAGTGAATGCACTATCTACAACTAGAAATTGTGCACGCATTGTATTTTCCTTCAAACATGTTAAAGTATTCTCAGATAGGAACGCACGAGATCTATACAGACACAAAACACATACACATATGATCTATTAACGATTGGTATCATTTGAGAAGGTGGTTTCAGGGTTAAGGGATCATTAAATTTCTACCCGTACCCCCTAAGTCTTAACTCCCTAACACCCCTAAGACAACCCCCATCTTCCCCCTAACTCTTATTAACCCACTATAACACTCCCCTACTACACCTACACCTAAACCCCACCATTTGACAAACCAAATAAAATAAAGAAGTGCAAAAGAATAAAAACAAATGTTAGTTTCATAAACTAATAGTCTAAAATTTAAAAACATTAAAAAGCTTCTCTTAGGTACCAATGAAAGGATTCAATACACAAATCTCAAAAGTTGGAAAGACAAAATTAGAGTCATAAAGATAAAACAAATAACATAGCGGCCGAGAGAATGAACCAACACAAACATGAAATATGAAAAAACAAATTTTGTAGAATGAAAGGGTCCATTAGAAGACTCATGAACTAAAGGAAGAATAATTCCATTAGACAATATCACAAAATAGGTTGACCAGATGTTATATTTGCAAATTTGGATTTGCAATTTCTCAAAATATAATTTTACCTCTTCCTAACCCCCACCCCTCTTTACACACACAAACACAGACATCCCTACACCTCTCCCTACTACTAACCCCCCTCCTCTCTCTCTCTCTCTCTCTCTCTCTCTCTCTCTCTCTCTAACGCTTACTAACCTCTTCTCTCACTCTCTTTCTCCCCTGCTCCACTTACCCCCAATATACTAACACACCCATCTGTCTCTACCAACCCCTTAACACTCCCCCTCCATCTCTAGATATAACCCCTTACCACCCCCTAAAGTCTCTCCATTTAACTATATCTCTCTCTAACCCAAATGCTCATGCTCCTAACCTATACCTCCCTTTCTCTCTAATCACCCTTCTTCTCACTAAACCCCTAACTCTCTCTCTCTCTCTCTCTATTCTCCTCCTCAACCTACCCCACAATAACACCCCTGAATCTCTCTCAATCTCTATCTTTATCTCACCCCCTTCC
This sequence comes from Larix kaempferi, assembly GCA_027924585.1. NCBI lineage: Eukaryota > Viridiplantae > Streptophyta > Pinopsida > Pinales > Pinaceae > Larix > Larix kaempferi. The sequence goes on from BSBM01000487.1 coordinate 11,969,756, forward strand.
ACTAACCCCTCCCTCCTCTCCCTCTATCCCCTCTCCTAATCATTTCTAAACCACCCCTCTCTCTCTCTCCTACTCCACCAACCCCTAACCCCCTCTTTTCATCTAATCTCCCTAATTCTACCAAAAACCCTAACCCTCTCTCTCTCTCTCTCTTTCTCTCTCCTACTCATATATTTCTCTATCTCCCCCCTTCATGAAATATGATCATTCTATATACCTATCCATCCAAAAGGGTTATTAATGGTTAGAGAGAGAGAGAGAGATATTAGGGGATGGTAAGGGGTTAGAGGTAGAGATAGAGGGGGAGTGTTAATGGGTTAGAGGTAGATATAGAGGGGGTGTTATCATATTGGGAATAAGTGGAGCAAGAGAGAAAGAGAGTGGGAGAAGGGGTTAGTAAGGATTAGGGATAGGAGGAGAGAGAGAGGGGTGGGGGGTCGAGGTTAGGTGTATGTGGAGGAGTAGGGGAGTGATAGAGAGTGGGAGAGGGGGTTAGTATGAGATAGGGGGGAAATGGTGGAAGAGAGAGAGAGAGAGAGAGAGAGAGAGAGAGAGGATGAGGTTTTTTAGTGGTAGGGGAAGACATAGGTGGGTGGGTGTGTGTGTGTGTGTGTGTGTGTGTGTGTGAGAGAGAGAGAGAGAGAGAGAGAGAAATAATGGAGGGGTAGTGTGTTAGGTGGTTGGAGAAGAGATAGGGGGTGGGGGTTAGGTGTAGGTGGATGAGTAGGGGAGTGAGATAGAGTGAGAGAGGGGGTTAGTAAGAGTTAGAGAGAGAGAGAGAGAGAGAGAGAGAGAGATTGGGGGATGGTAAGAGGTTAGAGGTAGAGACAGAGGGGGGTGTTAGGATATTTGGGGTAAGTGGATTAGAGGATAAAGAGAGTGAGAGAAGGGGTTATTAAGGGTTAGGGAGAGGATGGGAGAGAGAGAGAGAGATGGGAGAAAGTGTGTGTGTGTGTGTGTGTGTGTGTGTGAGAGAGAGAGAACCAATGGGATGGTGGTGTGTTAGGGGGTTGGGGAAGAGATAGGGGGTGTGGGTTAGGTGTAGGTGGGTGATTTGGGGAGAGAGAGAGAGAGAGAGAGAGAGAGAGAGAGAGATTGGGGGTGGTAAGGGGTTAGAGGTAGATATAGAGGGGGAGTGTTAAGGGGTTAGAGGTAGAGACAGAGGGGGGTGTTAGGATATTGAGGGTAAGTGGAGCATAGGAGAAATCTAGTTAGATAAGGGGTTATTAAGGATTATGGAGAGGAGGGGAGAGAGAGAGAAATGAGGGGGCTTAGTGGTAGGGGGAGGCATATGGATGTGTGTGTGTGTGTGTGAGAGAGAGAGAAGGGGGTGTTAGTGGGTTGGGGGGGTGTTATATTAATGTGGGAATTTTTGGGAGTTGTAGAGGGGTGTATTAGAGGGTTTGGAGGGTTAGGAGCGTAGGTAACCATAATGCATATGTCTTTTTGTTCACTAAAACGCCTACGCGATATTTCATTAGAGAAATTTTGAGGTCTAAAATGGGCCTCCTAAAGAAAATTATAAAATAATAATGAAAATAATAAAATAATATTAGCATACATCATCAAATTTTGGAGGAAAAAAGAAAGAAACTACTTTTTCAACTTATCTCCCTATATATTCACTCAAATTTCAAGCTAGAGCACTCATTGAATGGGGAATTGAACTCCACATCCAACAAGTTCCCACAAGGCATACTTTTGATGGACCCCACTCCCTGAAAAACAAGAAATTCACGCATACTTTTGATGGACCCTTCTCCCTAAAAAACAATAAATTCATGAAAAAATGTGATGGTGATGTCATCATCACGTTTTTTCATGAATTTATTGCTTTTCGGGGAGAGGGGTCCATCAAAAGTATGCATTTTGCATACTCATTGGATACAGAGTTGAATTCTCCATCCAACGAGTGCTCCTTCTCAAAACTTGAATGAATATACAAGGAGATAAGTTGAAAATATGAGTTGAAAAAGTAGTTTTTCACTTTTTTACCTTTTTACCTTTTACCCAAAAAAATGGTGATTCATCCCGCATGGTTGACATCATCATATTGAATCCTATTGGTTATTTTTGTTGTGCAATATTATTGTTTTGAGGCCCATTTTTTACCTCAAAATTTATCTAATGAACATTACATCTATATTGTATGGTTTGGTGAGAAAGACATTAAAAGGAATTGGGGGTGGTAAGAGATTAGAGGTAGAAAGGAGGGGGGGTGTTAAAAGGTTAGAGGTAGAGACATAGCAAGGTTAGTAAGAGTTAGAGAGAGGGGTTAGAGGTTAGGTTTTAGTAACAGAGAGAGGGGGGCGAGTGTTAAGGGGTTAGAGTTTAGGGGTTATTAAGTGTTAGGGAGAAGAGGGGGAGAGAGAGGGGTGGTGGCGGTTAGGATGTATTTTAAATTTTGCATCTATTAATAATAATAACACACATATTGTTTGGTTGTATTTAAAAAAAATAATCCCACCCTTATCCCATTTCATGGATTTGTGTCGACGATGTTGTTTGGAGGGATTTATCTTGCCCTTCAAGTGATAAATTATGCATCCATTTTTCGTTGGATTGTGTGCATCAAATTAGAAAAATTACAACATTTTTTTCCTGATTGGATCCACTATAGCAGAAGAAATGCATTCTCCTTTGTCAAAGCACGAGAAACAATAGGAAGATTGGATTTTGGAGGAAATAGCTATGGAATATCCACTACATCAAGGTGTCTTTGAAATAATGGAACCAAATCATTAAATGAATACATCAAACCTCATGAAAAAGGTTGTAAATTAAGGTAATCTTCAGAAAGGGTTGAAAATACCATAGTATTCCAAGGATTACTTTCCATTAACTTGTCCCAGTTACTCATGGATGCAGGAAGGAGAAAATTTAGAGAGCCTCATTCCCTGTTGATATTCCCACCTTCAACTACGAGGGGAACATTCTCTTAAATCATTGTAAGTTGTTCGGGCTAGATGTAGTTACTTGTAGATTAATAGTGCCAAAAATGTGTGGTGATGATAACAAGATTACTATCTGTTGATTTTAATACTACATGCAAGATTTGATCAACAAAATCTAATATAGAAAGTTATGTAATTTTAGGATGTTGATTCAACCTTCTTGAGGATCTAAATTTATAATTTCCTTCTAAGTAGATTCAAGAATGAAATAATATTTGGTGGCACTTCCAAGCTCCCCGGGACATTTGGTCAGCCATGATATGTTCGACTCCTCTGATGAAAGATAATTCTAATGTAGATGGAACCATTTGATACACTTGTCAAATCTGTGTTGTTGGAAGAACTCACATGATTCAACAAAGGATCGTTTTGCAGGTGACTTGAAAGTCCCTTCCAATTTTTATAAATGAAACAAAGAATTTCAACGTACATATTTTCAGATAGGCCTTTCAACCAACCAGATTACCAAATACAGGGAGAATACCAATTGTAAGACACATTAACCATGCCCAAAAAATTCAAGTTGTTATAAAACTCTTGTTTAACAAGCCAATAAGGATGGACTATGTGTACATTACGAGAAAAAAGGTGACTGCAATCGCTTTGCTAACCTTGTCCTCTTGATTTCTCCATAATGTGTTTAAAATCTAGGAGTATTGTCCGAGCTTCTGTTGGGTTACATAAATGTTTATCCCCAAATCTGATGTCACATAAAATCACTTCCTCAGCTTTCAATTGGGTCTGAATGGCATCTCTAGGTTTTGTCAGTCGTGGATAATGAGGAGTTTCAAAGGGAAGTCATCTAAAGACCCAAGTTTTTGATAATAGAGGTGCATTACCACTTATCAGAGTACAAAATGTTGAACAAAAATATAATGGAACACAATGAAGGATTCCTTGGTTCCACTTGTTATTGAAAATGATACTTTTTATTGACAAAATCAGTAACAATTCTACCTGTATTTTAAATGGAAATCCAGTTACCATTTATGTGGGAATAAAAGCATAGATTCCTATAGCCACCATATTTCCTTCTGTAAGCTATTTGTCCAATGGAAAAGCTAATGTAATAGCCCATTTTTTTACATATTTCCTCTACTCAACCCTACACTTGTCTTCCACAGGAAACCGCTGCCTCCATATGTAATAACTACATTATTTCGTCGAAAATTGATCTTCTTCTACTAACAAATGTAGAATGAAGGATTCATTGTCATTGCTCCGAGAAGTTCTAACGTCAGTTTCTCATAAAACAAAGATTGCATAAATCCTATTAAGATCCATATGTTCCAGCTCACGAACTGAGATCTTCTTTATCTTAAACATAAATAAAAGAAATTTAGGATGAATACGAGAGAGTTGTTTCTTTACAGCTTCAACCTTTACATGACATAGGGGTATAACTATAACAATATTGGGAGGCTGGAATCCATAAATTCCTTCAAGTTGCGTTGTGCATGGTCTATCTTTTATTCATTCAGGAATAATATATCCAATCTTAACATCAGGGGAGAGATTTCATTGAATCTTATCCTATATCCATTTTTTAAAATGAAAGGCTTCCTTGCAACTAAGAAAACACTCTTAAATCCAATACCTACAATGAAAACAATAATTTTCCATTCGAAATAGGAAATAAATCCAGAAGGTTATATATTTGCACTAATATCTAATTTAGAAAAAAGGTTGATATCTATATGATTTCAACAATAGAGAATCTAAAGAACTCATATTTTATACCTTTTTCTCCAATATAACCACCTTCCCTTCTAATCTTTTTGGTGGATTGTCCCACGTTGCATATAGAATCATGATTCTATTTCTGAAATCCCTTCTCATTGTTAAAATCCAACAAGGTAGTAAGAGCACCTATGACAACTACATCTTCAATTGTAATGATTAAATCCAACAAATATTCCACATCCCGAGCATAGTCATTGTCCTCCACATGGAGCCCATATCCCCTCTCGGAGGCCAAAGATTCTACCAAAGGATTGAACACCCATACTTGGTATTGAAAACCTTCTAGTGGCACCAATATGCATTTATTAATAATAATAACACACATATTGTTTTTGTTGTATTTTTAAAATTGTTTTCCACTCTTATCCCGTTTCATGGATTTGTGCCGATGACATTAATTGGAGGGAGTTATCCCACCCTTCTAGTGATAAATTCTGCAACCATTTTTCGTTGGATTATGTGCATAAAATTAGAAAAATTACAACATTTATTTCCCTATGGTTATCCCCTTGAATCCCTAGATTGGGGATATTTGAAGCCCTAGGTTGGATATATTTGGAATTCATGGATTCCCTAGATGATACTGGTGAATACAGAGGTAGGGGGGTTATACAAACTCTCCAATACAAGCATCTCTCTCTCTATATCTCATACTCCCCCTACCCCTGACCCCCTAACACCTTCTCTCTCCCTACCTATAACCCCCCCTCTCTATCTCTCTCCTACTCTGCCTCTCTCTCACACACACTCTCTCTGTCTCTCTTTATTACCTCTACCCATCTATCACTCCCCCAACCTCCTAAAATTCCCCTCTATCTCTACCTATAACTCTTTAACACCCTTGTATCTCTCTGCCTCTAATCCCTTACCACCCCCCAATGTCTCTCTCTCTCTCTCTCTCTACCTATATCTCCTTAACCCCCCCTCTCTCTACCTCTAACCCATTAACACCCCCTATATCTCTACCTTTAACCCCTTACCAACCCCCAATATCTCTCTCTCTCTAACCCATTAACACCCCCCTCTCTCTCTACCTCTAACCCCTTACCACCCCCCAATGTCTCTCCCTCTCTCTCTCTCTCTCTCTCTCTCTCTTGGTTTTTCTCTAACCCACCCCTCATTTTTCTACCTCTAACCCCTTACCATCCCGAATACTTTTTAATGTTATAATCATCAAACAATAAAATTATAGGGTTACAAATCGCGTACGCATTTTGTAAAGATAAATGTGCACGCATTTTTTTTGGTTTGATTTAAAATTTGAATTTAAACAAAACGCATATATGTTTTGTAGCATTGTGCCCTACCCTCTGCACAAGCTGGAGTGGCATTCATCCATAGCTCTTTCGTTTCTCAACCATTTTGAAAAACAATTGTATGGTGCACTAAAGGACAATGACCTATATATGTTATAAAAAAATGTTTCAAAATAATTGCATTAATACCTTCAAAGGTTGCACCCTCACTTGGCGTACTATTTTTGTTGTTCAATCACTTAGATAATTAATTTTTTTTTTTTTTTTTTTAAATAGTGGTGCACTAGTACTAGTTATTCTCTATATGTATATCAGTTTTCGTAAGTTGATTCCATCATTTAGGCACTCAAAAGCTGCTCCCACAAAAACATATACCTTATAATTTGTCCAAGAAATAAAAAGTGCATGTTAAAAAAGATCAAACTTTAGATAGTTCATAACATTTTGAATAGAAAAAAATTATATTTTTGGAAACGTCATTCAAGTTCCTACGTTTCAAATTTTTTACTCATCGCAAGATTCATTGTGTATGTGTCTCAAAATATCCATGTAATTTTATGGATGTCTATTTTTTCAGTTTTCTATTGCATCTAACATTTCAAAAGAAACCCTCATTAACTTACACAAACCCACATGGATTTGATATTTAAACTCTATTTGTCTGAAATAATTTAGTAAATAGAACCAAAGTCGCATACACACTAGGTGTTCAATCCTTTGACATACAAACTAAGAAAACTATTTCCCTCGCCTGACTTAAGTAGGTGTTTTATAGCCCGGAATGGACGAAATGTTCTCACATTTCATTACATAGACTACCATTCTTAGAAATAAAAAACTGCAAATTTTCTTTTATGTATGCACCGGTTCAATTTCTTGAGCTCTATTGTTTTTCTATCTAAATTCTTTTAGAATCCAAGACAAAGCTTGCACTGCATCAAATTGGATCGGTGATCATGACTTTGAATTGTTGATATGTTTGATATATTTTTATTGTTAAATAAAATTATTTAATAAATAACAATCACAAAAAATTATTTGTACTGCACAATAATTTTTATTTGTTGGACATGTTTGGTGTTTTTGGATATTGGCAGTTTTCACATTTAAAAAAACAAAAAAGATGAGTGAATTGACGAGCTGAACATACTTTTCTCTTTTATCATACGAGCAATTTCATTTTTAATGATTAACAAATTCATTTTCACATTTTATCATTGCAATATTAAAAAAAATGTTTTCATTGCATATTAGTTTGGTGATAGCTTGCTAGGAAATTTTTTTTATTGATCTATTTTTTCATGTAATATTTTGATGTTTTTTCCTCCACTCTCTTTGAACTATTTAACATCTCTAAAGTACATGTAGAAGAATGGTTGTTTCCAATCAAATATAAAAGAAATTAATGTTTAAATAATTCAAATATAAAGAATGTTGAACAACTTTGGTAATCCCAATTATTTTGTTCTTAATATTCCAAAAAATCTCCACACATGATTCCAATTATTTTCATTTTGATATTCATAGCAATTTCATAATCATGATTGAGATCTTAATTTATATTAAAGTTCTTCTTGATTGGATTCTTTGCATGGGTGAATGGGTTATGCATATCCTCTCTCATTTCAAAATTGCTTTTACAAATATAAAATATATTTTTCTCCCTAAGTGTTATGAGATATTGAATCTGAATATTGTTACACAAAGTGTTATGAGATATTGAATTTGAATATTGTTACACAATAATAGAGCGGGGAGAAAAAGTGATCCTTCGTAATGGTTTATTGATTATAAAATGGATTTGCAATGTGGTGTTGTTGTGTGAGATGTGAGGGCAGCCACCTCGTCTCTTTACCAAATTTCACTTCGTCAGAAGTGTTGTGAGCTTCGTAAAAAAGTTTTAACTTACTTTTAAATCAAGGTTTTTTCGATGATTGTTTTCAACCCTAAAAAATCATTTTTGGTTCTTGTTTTAATCATTGCTGGCAGGGATTATATGTTCCGCTATTTTCAATTAGTTTAAGAATGATAATCACCAAATATTATGTTTTACAAAATCACTAAAAATAATATTATTTTTATCATTTTTACTTATGTTTTATTTCAAAATTTATTGGACAATCACTCTAGATGTGACCTTTTTTAATCATTGAACCATTAGTAAAAATTACAAAATAAAATAAAATTATGAAAACTTTAAACTTTAAAGAAATATTTATCTCACTCCATACCATTTCCCAAAGTGTGTAGTTTCCCGAAGCTTTGGGTACTAAAACACACCAAGTGAAGAGGCGTGGTTCCTAAAAGCCTCTCTGGCACTACTTCACATTTAATTTACCGTCTCTGTTAATCCAAGTGAAGATCCAGATGTTGTCTTCTGGCGTTGGTTTTTGTTCTTTTGTATTTTTTTTATTTAATGTCCTAAGACTTTTGCCAAGGCAAAGATGGAAGTCATCAACTGTAACTAAAACGATAGAACCAAGAAGGGTTTTCCATCATATTTTAGGCTTTTATATCAAAATTTCCACCCACGGCCACATTTTTTGTCCTCCAGAATTGGCCCTATTTTTCAAAATAGTAGATAATAACAGTAGATTTGTCCCAAATACAGAGTTTTCAGTTTGTTTGGATGACGCTTGCTCAAGAATCGATTATCGGTCCGAAATAATAGTGGTAAGATCTTTTGAGTGTTTGATCATTCTTTGGGTCGATTTAGCTTAAAATGAGAAGAGTGTTTAATTGTTCTTTGTGTCGATTTAGTTCGAGGTTTCAAGCTCATATTTTGATGAATTCGAAGAAGGAATTGAAGGTCTTGACATTTTTCCTGCACAATGTTTTATCTTTCCTAAAATTTCTTTTCCTTTCATGGTTCACTTTGGTTTTTGCTTGACCCACTCATAATTACTTAATTTATGCTTCAGGTCAGGGTGTATAGACTGATTTGTAAGGAGGTTTCCAAAGAGAAAATTTTACAAAGAAATAGTCAAAAAAATATTGTTCAGCAACTTGCTATGACAAGATGTCGTGCACAAGGTGATCGACTTCTCTAAATCACCTTGTTATGACAAGCTGCTATGACAAACTGTTATGACAAGCTATTGAAAAATATTGTTCAACAGCTTGTTATGACAAGGTGTCCTTTGGTTCTCTTTTTATAATTAGTGCTTCCTATAAGTGTTTTAGAAATTATAACTAATTTACAATAAAAAACTTTATGTCCAATCTATTTGATGGTAAAGTATTGAATAATTACTTTCAATGATGCTACAATGGCTATTGAAGTATGTCGCAATAAATAATATATAGAAAAGAGCCTCTTATTTATGGAATGTTAAGTCCTCTAGAATGAAAATAATTAGAGAAATAGGTTCCAATAGTCAGTTGGTTTGTTAATTTTCCTGAGCAAGCATTAGACTATGAGAATGTATTCCATCCTCAAATTGCATGTGTTTGTAAACAATGAGGGTAGTGACACATGCAAAATAAGTTTCCAAGTTGATCAAAATTTAGGTTATTTATTAAAATTTAATAATAAAAAAATTAAGATAACATTTAATTTGTAGAATATTAAAAATGTTAAAAAGTTAAATATTAAAAATGTTAAATATTTTATTTCACAAATATTAGAAATGTTGCCACAACCAAATCTATTTATAGTACCTATCACCGATATGGCAAGACTACTTAATTTTTAAGTATTGTGAAGTAATATGATAATTATTATGAGTTTTGATGAGAAACATGAACATTAAATTATTGAACATATGGACTCTTTGGATTCAATAAATAAACATTGAACCTGAATGGATTTATGTGTATGAAGAAAAATAACTCAAATTTATTAACTCAAAACTCAAATTTGTTGATATTAAGGGCCTAAAAAATAATGTTTACACAGTAAAATGGATAAATAGAACACAAAAAAATTACATATTCCTTCAATAATGGAGATTACATCCAGGAATTTCTCATCTATACTCTCATACGTACTCCTCTCAAAATTACATATAAATACACTTGTACAAGAAGTTACATAGATAGGAGAACTACCACTGGTTAGAGAAACTTCCAACCAACCAACGGTTAGACAAACTACCCAGGTTTAGTAACCCAATATCAAGTTTTGAGAAACCATTACTGATTAATTAGTTGTCATAATTTTAACAATCTCCACCTTGACAAAAAATATCTAATCTTTTGCCCAATACTATTCATCACTTCTTTTTCAAGCCAAGAGAAGCCACACACCACCGTAGCTTCTCTAATAACACTGGTTTTGTAAAGATATCTACAAAATTTTCTTGAGTATGAACCTTTTTCAAATCTACTCCACCTTCACCAATGGATTGTCTTACAAAATGATACTTTACATCTATATGTTTGGTTTTACTATGGTAAACATGATTTGTATCCAAATGTATAGCACTTTGTCTATCACAGAAAACAGGCACACTATTATGCAACCTTCCATTTTCTCCAAGTATACCTTGCAGCCAAATTGCCTCTTTGCAAGCATGTGAGGAAGCAATGTATTCAGCCTATGTAGTGGATAAAGCAACTATTTCCTGAAGCTTTGACATCCAACTTATAGCTCCACCTGCAAGAGTAAAGACATAACCTGAAGTAGACCTTCTTTTGTCCAAATCACCTGCAAAATATGAATCAACAAAACCGCATACATAATCACTATTATTATTAAAGGTGATACAATAGTCACTTGGGCCTCTTAGATATCGAAGCACACATTTCATTGCGTTCCAATGTTCTTTTCCTGGATTTTCCATGTATTTACTGACAACACCTGTTGCATGTGAAATATCAGGTCTAGTACACACCATCACATACATTAAACATCCTACTGCATTGGCATATGGAACACGAGACATATAATCATTTTCTTCATCACTACTAGGACATAAACCTGAATAAATCTTAAAATGGGAAGCCAAAGGAACATTCACAGGTTTTACCTTACTCATTTTGAATCTTACAAGTATTTTCTCAACATACTTCTGTTGGTTGTGGAGCTAGATCTTCTAGTCTCATAGATGATATTGTCTTAGTTGTGATATGCAAAAGGACTTTACACTCATTCCCCAACCTTGGGGGTTTGGGGGCAATGCCCCCGAGAAAAAATTTTGGGGTTGTTTTCGCCAACAATTTATGGGCCCATAGTTTTGGGTAACCCGTGGTATTTTCCAATTGTATTTACCCTATAAAAGAAAGACATTGTAATACGTCTAGGGTTGATGTATTAGATATTATGCATTGTAAATATCTCTGAAATCGTGAAGAGAGACTGTGAGACAGTGAAGAGGAAATGTAGCAGTTGTGCTGCAGGTTGTATCCCTTCACTTTGCTGGATGATATAATAATAAGGACTGACAATTTCAGTGTGGACGTAGCCCATCTTGGGTGAACCACAATATATTGGTGTCTCTATTGTAATGTGTTTGTGTAATTTGTATTTGCATCTTGTTTATGGTTATTGCTCCGTGATCTTGTTTTTCTAACAACTTCTCCTATGAAAAAGTACCTCCAAGATCTTTCATATCAAATGCCCTAGCCATCTGAGCCTTCAACCTGTCAATCTCGTCAATGATTTTAATCATAATAAGCATATCATCAACATATAATACTAAGATAATGAATATGCCATTCAACCTTTTGAAGTACAAGCAATGATCATACTCACTTCTAGTATAACTTTGGCTCACCATGAAAGAATTGAACTTCTTGTACCATTGCCTGGGTGACTGTTTCAGGCCATACAATGATTTTTTAGCTTGCAAACTCATTTTTCTTTACGATGCTACACAAAACCCTCTAGTTGTTCCATAAAAATATCCTCATCTAAATCTCCATGTAAAAATGTTGTTTTAACATCTAGTTGCTCTAACTCCAAATCAAGCATTGCAATTAGTGCTAACACAATACGAATAGATACAAGCTTGACAACTGATGAAAAAATCTCATGATAATCAATACCTTCCATTTGAGAGTACCCTTTCGCAACCAATCTGGCTTTGTATCTTTCAATCTTACCATAAAAACCTTCCTTCAACTTGAAGACCCACTTACATCCAACAACTTTTCTACCTTTGGGGAGTTCAACCAAGTTTCATGTCTCGTTCTTATCCAAAGAATCCATGTCTTCTTTCATTTCCATTTTCCATTTAGCATTTTCAACACAATCAATGGCTTCCTAAACACAAGAAGGTTCTCCATCATCAGTAAATAAAGAAACAGAAAAAACAAAATCGATATACCTTTTAGGACGTTTTCTCTCCCTCGTAGATCTTCTTGGTGTAGGTTGTGGAGTTTCCACAATGTCTTGAATTTCGTCATCTTCTATGATTTATTTATCACTAGAAACTTCTTCTTGTTTCTTAACGTCATGAGAAGATGGGGACTTCAACTGAACTACTTTTTTTATGGTACATGTTCCTGTTCCACATCAACTTTTACATTACATCACTCCTAATGACGATTTTTTGAGCAGTAAGATCCCACAACCTATATCCTTTTGTTACATCATCATAACCAACAAAAATGCATTTCTTTGATCTGGGGTCTAACTTAGAACGTTTATTTTTAGGAGTAAGTGCATAAGATTCACAACCAAAGCATTTCAAATTTGAATAACTATAAGGCTAACCAGTCCATACCTCTTCCGTAATTTTACAATTTATTGCAATTGATGGTGACCGATTTATTAAATAATAAGCAGTAGAAACTACTTCTTCCCACAACTCTTGACCCAAATTAGCATTGCTGGGCATGCTCCTTGCTCTCTCTAGAAGAGTCATATACATACGTTCTGCAATGCCATTTTTCCTAGGAGTGTATACATTTGTTTTATGTCTTACAATCCCTTCTTCTTTGCAATACTTTTCAAACTCTAAAGAAGTAAACTCATCTTCGTTATCCATTCTTAAGCATTGATTATCTTGCCAGTTATTTTTTTAACCATAACTTTAAAATGATTGAAAGTATCAAACACAATAGCCTTTATTTTTAAAACATAGACCCAAACTTTCCTTGAAAAATCATCCAGAAACAACACAAAATATGTTTATCCTCCATAGGAAACAGTAGGAGACGAACCCCATGCATCAAAATGAATGTAGTTAAGAACACCTTTACTAACATGAATCCCTACTTTGAATTTTTGTCTACATTGTTTCCCAAATATACAATGTCTACAAAACATCAAATCCAAATATTTCAGATTTGGAAGTAATTTACGATTCATTAATACCTGTAGTCCTCTCTCACTCATATGACCAAGACGTCGACGCCATAATCGAGTGGATTCTGATGCCTCTTCATATACCAAATCTATTTCCTTAACTTGAGTTCTTCCAACCAGTTTGTAAAGTTTTCCTATTTTCAATGCCTTCATGACCACTAAAACACCCTTAGATACTTTTAGTACCCCATGTAAACCTGTAAACTTATGACCACAAGAATCCAACACTCCCAGATAGATTAATTTTTTTTTTAATTTAGGAACATGTCTAACATATGTTAGTGTTCTTATAAATCCATCAAACATTTTTATTTTAATACTTCCAACCCCAACAATCTTACATGAATAATTGTTTCCGAAAAGAACTACACCATCATTAACTATTTGATAAGAAGTAAACCATTCTTTATGAGGATAGACATGGTGCGAAGCACTATAATTTAATAGCCATTCTTCATTGTATTCAGAAACATTACAAATGGACAAAACCTCTTCCATCATACATGAATCAATTTCAACTGAATTTGCCTCATATTTGGAGTCTTCCTTTTTGGATTTTTGTCTTTTCCAACAGTACTTGAGATGACCATTCTTGTTGCAGTACCAACATTTGAGTTTGCTCTTTTTTTCCTTTGATTTAGATCTCGAAGAACCTCTTAATTTTTCTCCTCTTTCTAATTTGGATCGACCTCTAACAACAAATCTTTTGGTGTAGAGGACTCGATACTAGCTTTATTTCTTAACTCCTCATACAACAAAGATCCAACCACATTGTCAAATTCCAAAGTTTCAGTTGTACTAAGACTAATGGAAGATACTACGTGACCCAAATATTCAGGTAAAGTAACTGCTTTATCTTCATCATCAATCTTAACATCCATACTACTCAACCGGCAAATAAGAGTATTAAATACATTCAAATGATTTGCAATCTTTGTACCTTCTTTCATTTGCATACCGTACAGCTACCTCTTCAAGTAAATTATGTTTGTCAAAGACTTTGTCATATACAAGCTTTCCAACTTGCTCCATAAACTTGTTGCTGACTTTTCTCCAGCGATATTAAACAAGACATCATCCGCAAGGCATAACCAAATTGTGCTAAGTTCTATAGCATCTAGTTCCTCCCATTCATCGTCTGTCATAGTTACGAGTTGTTTTTTCTAACCATCTAAGGCCTTCTGCAACCCTTGTTGAACTAACAGATCTCGCATCTTAAGTTTCGACAATTCAAAATTATTTTTTCCATTAAACTTCTCTATTTCGAATTTATAATTAGACATTTTTGCCATCAATTTTTTATTTAAAAACTCAAACTTCTCTTTTCTTAGAAAAAAATAATAAGCCAAAAAATACCTCTGGCTGCAAACACCCACAATGATGCAGACTCTACCTTCACAATCTATGGGCTGAAACGTACAAACTCAAGCTCCACTGACAGACTTGCTTTCATGCAGGTGGCTCTCCTCCCTTCTGTTCACGAGCGTCTCTCTACAAAAAAGTGGTTGTCCTCCGAAATGGCTCTACGGAAAGGAATGGAGGCTCTCCACTCGCAGGATTCCTCTTCTTTATAGAAAGCGAGCTCTCCTTTGCTCCACGGGCTCTTCAACATTACGGAAATGGATCTGCGGATAGGAATGGCGGCTCTCCACTCGCGAGCGTCTTCTTCGGGAACAACAACTCTCCTCTGCTCCACAAGCTCTTCCTCTCCTGCACAGGGAGGACCTACCTTTGAGTCTTTCAATGCACAGGCTACCACAACAACTCCACGAAATGGCAGCTTGCTCCACAGCTTCGCGGAATACTCATCCTCCACATACAGGACTCTCCACCTTCGAAAAAAGATGACGGCTCCTCTCAAGCTCCCTCTCCACGTCCGGCTACACCTTCGACTCTGATACCACTTGTTTGTATTAAGAGTCTGAAAAATAATGTTTACACAGTAAAAATGGACAAATATAACACAAAATTATTACACAAGAGATTAACGTAGTAAAACCCCAATTTGGGGAAACATCCACAAGGAAAAGGATCAATGTCTTATTCCTTCAATAATGGAGATTACATCCAGGCATTTCTCCTCCATACTCTCTCTTATGTACTCCTCTCAAAATTACATATAAATACACTTGTACAATAAGTTACATAGATAGGATAACTGCCACCGGTTAGAGAAACTTCCAACAAACCAATGGTTAGACAAACTACCCAAGTTTAGTAAACAAATATCAAGTTTTGAGAAACCATTATTGATTAAATAGTTGTCATAATTTTAACAAAATTTATATCAATAACTTAAATCTCACACTAATTTTATTATTTTATTAATGGATAAATAAGCTAGATCCAAATATTAAAATGAAATTAGATCTTTGCTGTTGTATGCCTCTCCAACGCTTGTAGCAAGGGAAGAGATAGAATAAAAGAGAGAGAGTTTAAACCATATTGTTGGGAAAATTAATTGCTTATGAAAACAATCAATTCACAACATAAATTATCAACTCAGGGTAACGTCGTGTTATTTCAAGGTTATCATGCAAAATATATGCAAGATATAGTTTCATTGCTAACATTGGCCATCTAATATGCATTGCAGCAAAGTAAATCACACAACATAAAAGTAAATTGGAAAAAGTAAACAATAAAACTAATTCACACTATACGGAAAAGTAAATTCACACCCACTCTTGCATAATTAAAACACACTCACACTTGCATAAAAGTAAATCACACTCAACACTTGCATAAATGAAACACTCTCACACTTACAGAAAAGTAAATCATACTCACACTTGTAGAAAAAAAAATCACACTATGGCTGCATCCACACTAAGCTATGAAGTTATACACTTGCATATTTAAAGAACTTGAATTAAAAATACATCTATAGAAATAAATGAATCAAATGAAAATACATTATATGCTAAGCCATGAGATGAAGTTAGTCTAGTTAATAATTATAGAAACTAAGAATTACAATCTACATTAACAAAAGAGAGAGAAATTGAAGAACTACAATCTATATTATAAAATAGAATAAAAGAAATATAATTCTTATTCCATCACAAATTGGACTTGTTGCTCTAAGAGTCCTCCCCTTGGAATGGAGAAGGAGATCTTATTTAAACATGAATTGTTCGTAACAAACAATAAATGAGGATCCAAAATATCCTCAACAAATTAAAAATAATTTGGATCTCAAAATCAATTGAAATATAATCCCAAGTATTTTGCTAATTATCACAAACTAATCAAACTAATCTCTATCTCATGTTCCAATATTCTCTCCTCATCCAAGGTCTCAATCCAAGATGAATCTTCCATAATTGAAAAAATGATTTTCATGGACTTTCAAAACTATTCACGGATTGTTATTACTTGTGGAAGTAACAACAACACAAGTAACAACAAATAGTAAAATGTCAATTTTTCACAAAGTACGATTTGAGTCTTTGAGATACTTAGAGGATGTGATTATATTGACTCAATGATGCCTCATATTAGAAATATTAAGTACCCACTTCATGGATATTTTGATATGGAAGTAGCGACAAGTGTCCACAAGTAACGACATCAAGCATGTTTATGTAAAAGTCATCAAACTCATCCACATTTCAAATATAAATGCAAAATATGTTATTTTTCCAATGTTTAATCATAATTTACATGAAAATACTAAATATATGCAATGGAAACATGGATGGATCTAAATCCCATGCATAAGCATAAAAATGGATTAAGAAGCATTAATACAAGGTTATGGGTGAGCAGAAAGAGATTAAAAGTAGGGAAAAGATAGTGTAAAATGACGACAATTCCATGGCCCAACATCTATCCCCAAGCTGAATATGTTTCATGTCCTCATGCAACCCAATACCTTTGTATCAACCAAGCTGTAAAGGATCCCATTTTTCAATGCATACTTACCAAAAACCACTTGCGTAACAATTCTCTGCTTGTCCAACTGATTATACTAATAAAACACAATAATGCCCAACAGAACTTTGAAATCTCTTCAAACAATGGATGTTCCATTTGCATTTTTCATAAAAGAGCCACTTAAGTCACATGACATCATTAGCCCATCATGAACAAAAAAAATGATCTACTTATGATTTCTTCAATTCATGGTCATCTAGATCATCTTAAGATCCTTATGTTTCATTACCATAACCAACATACCTTCAAAAGTAACCCTCAAGTGTTTTTTAGCAATTATGATGGAGTAACATCAATCTGCAGGAAGTAACAACAAGCTTCTACAAGAGTAACGATAAGCTACAATAGGAAGTAACACGTTTTTCTTGCAAAATACAAACTGGATTTTGTTGAAATTTTGCAAGCAATTTTTTATTGTTCGAATGATTCTCTACACCAAAAAAAAAAGATACACGCATCACATATTTCAAGAAAAATGCAAAATAGTTGTAGGTGATGACGCTCAATTTCTTGAAACCTATGAGTTATTTTTCCTGAAAATCGGTCGATATAATATTCTTACCATAGTGCTTCACTCCTCCAAGTTTCATGAATATCCAGTTCACGGTTGCAAGATATCCTTGCTGAGTTGGTTGAGATTCCGTAGTGGTTCATATTGGCATCTATTGGATATGCTACGGTGGTTGTTTTAGATTGTTGACATTATGAGCCCTCTCTCGGGCCCATCCTTAGGACAATGTCAATGCTGAGAAGGTTCATATCTCTGTGTGTTTGGTAGTATATATATAAAAACATGCACTTGTTTAACCGGTTGACCAACACAAGTATTATAATAATTGTTGATATTATTATTATTTTATTTATTTCATGGTCGACTTGCTTTTCATCACTTTTTTTTTGTTTTTGGGGAAGGTATCATAAATCAAGGAGCTTATTTTACTAGAACCGGTAACCAAGTTCTACTAATGTTTAGACCATCATCACGGTTGAGACAATTAGGGTTTCTGACAATTTCGTTGGCCTCTCTTACCCTTCTTTTGGACCAATTATCGATTATTGCCAAGATAGTCATGTCCTCAATTTTTATGGGATGTTTTGTTCTGTATGAGTGTTCGCCCAAGGATGATTTGTGAATTATGTTTAGGAGAATGTGTGCACTATGCTCCATGGTATTCTTTTAGCATTCTAATAGTATAACTAAGTATAGTATTATAAGCAATTATTTTGGATGGAAAAAAATCATTCATATAGATAGGTAGGCGAATATTATACTAAAACAATATATTTTATGTAAATATAGGCGATATTTGAGAGTAAAAATGACCAATCAGCAAATTTATTTTTTGAAAAAAAAACTCAAAATAGCCAATTAGTGAGATTTCGCCCTAAAAATTACTGTGTGATGCTATTTGATTCTTGTCATGATTGACCTCCCTGTTTCACCTATGTAAGTTTTTTCACAATCGCAAGGGATTTGATAAACCCCTTTTTGTAACCTTGGGTCAATCAGGTCTTTCACGTATTTAAGAATTTTCTTTTCCTTGGATGTATTTAAGAATTTTCGTGATACTATTTAATGGAGAAAATACTGCATTGATGTTCTTCTTCTTCGAGTGTTTTGCGATTTTATTAGTAACCCCTTGAATGTATGGAAGAAAAGATTTATGTTCTCCACCGTTTCTCTCCCTAGTAGATTCTTGGGATTTCCTTTTATGCCCTTCTGCTTTGGTGAAGGCTCTATTGATTTGAGCCAAGGTGTATCCATTGTCTAGGAAAACTCTTCGCAGATGTTTTTTTCTTGCTCAATGTGTTCTTCATCAAATATTCTCATGGCTCTGGTGATCAAGGTGTTAAGGACCCCTAGTTTTTTACTTGGGTGATGGTGAAAAGTTGCATACATATATTGATTTGTGTGCGTTTTCTTTCTGAAAACTTTATGAGCCACAGTTCCATCATCTTTCTTGATTACCCACACATCAATAAATGGAAGGGATTGGTTTTCTTCTAGCTCCATTGTGAATTTGATCGAGTCGCATTGGCTATTTAGATGGTCCACCAATTTTTCTAGTTCCTCCTTACTATGGCCCCATATCATAAACGTGTCATTTACATATCTCGACCACCAATCCGGTTTTTGTTGATCTGTATCAAGAGATTTGTATTCAAAGTTCTCCATAAACATGTTTGCTACCATGGGTGAAAGCAGAGAACCCATAGCTACACCACATTTCTGCTCGTGGAATTCTCCTTAGAAGCTGAAAAAGGTTGATCTTAGACATAATCCCACTAATCTAGTTGTATGTTGGATAGTTAAGTCCTCTGTAACCTTGATCGCGTCTTTTATTGGAATCATAGTGAACAAAGAGAGCACATCCAAGCTAAGCAGCAACTTCTTTTCATCCATTTTCCTTCCTTTAATATTTTCAATAAAGAATGACGAGTCTTTGATAAAGTTTCATGTGTTGGGTGTTTTCTTGCTCGTGTAACTAACTTAATATAGATTACTTGTACTCTAACTCACGGAATTAGGTTTTCATATTTTACTTCCGTGTGTAGGAATACACTCTACATTTCCTCATTGCTTAAAGGTGTTATTTTTGGGTGACCGTGCTTTGATAATTAATGATAAAGGTTTTTTTTAATGATTTGAAAATTAATATTAAAAGGTAAGGAAAACGCATTCCCAATATATAATTTCAGTAATTCTATTTCTGTATTTAACAATGTACAATCAATTTATTGGATCTAATTAAAAACGTAAAAAGCCAAAGTCATAGATAACCCATTTGGATGTTCGAATAAACAATATAAAATCAATTTAATCGATTTTAATTAAAACATAAATAAATAAAAATAATAAGCATAGTGTATGATACAGGCGCGTCGACTATGGCGATGAGGGATTTTCAAGACTTACATCTTTTATATTTATCAATAATATTAACAAAATTTATTATAAAAAATTAAACTTTAAACTAATGTTTTAGGAAATAAAAAATTAAGCCATTTGTAAGTACCCTAATGTAAAATGACAATTTATATGTCCGTACATCATGTACTTTTATATGTCCTTACATCATGTATTTTTGATAATATAGATCACTTGTACTCTAACTCACGGAGTTAGATTACTTCCGGATTATAAAGTGAAAGAAAGTCCCCACCTAGGATCGATCTTGAGACCCCATCATAATCAGTGTTCTCGGCCATTATTGAGTACCGGTTACACTATATGTGAAAAAAGTGAAAGAAACATCAATGGTACTCTGCTAGACCACCACATATTTTTAATAATGTATATGAGCACGGAAGCGCGGAATCATATGCCAGCAGAGTCATTCGTGGCTTGAAATGGATAATGTGCCTCAGCCTGACATCAAGGAACCCATTATTGCATAAAGAAAACCTTTAAAATAGCTTTTTCAATAACATCATGACAAGTCAACCTCTATGAATTGTATAATAAAAAAAACGGGAGGAGTTTATTTATTCTATGTTTTTTTATTTTACATCACAATTCGGTAATTTTTATTTGGTAAAATTTAAATGTTTACATGTTTAAACTGTGTTTTTGAATACATAGATTCAGCACCCTCGAATATCCTCATAAGAGAGAAGATATGCTTAAAAAGGTTGAAAACGTAGAATATTTAGACTACACCAAAAAATGTATTGTGTGATGAGCAAGTTTTTAATAATTAAATAGAAAAAAATTAAATTTATTGATGATAATGATGATGATGATGATCTAAGAAGGATATTATTTAGTTTGCTTTAAAATTTTATTTCTATGCTCAAAACGCTTGACAAGAAGCTTTCCTAGGTCATGGGAAGTAAGGAGGTTAGAAAGTTTGTATTATAGCAAATACTATGAAACTCAGATCTAATGTGGGTGTAAGAAGTGCACTCTAAAAGAAAGTGATTTTCATCATCAATGCTCATAGCCTCACAAAGATGGAAAACCCTTGCCGCCCATAGAGGTTTAGGAATAGACCAACGCCCTATTTCGCTATGGAGCTCATGGGAGTTTGTTCTTATTTTGGTTATATTAATTTTCTTCTTAGGACCACTTAATATCGAGACATACTTCTAATCCTCTAGATTAGGGTTAATGACCTCCTTATAGTATCGTAATTTTCGTTTACCTCTAAATTTTCTCGGACCACGGTTTCTCTTTAAAATTAGATTTAATAATATTTTTGACATTATCGATATTCTGCAAAGTGTCATTTTCGTCGATTTCCCAATGGTTTAACCAAGCCATGTTATCTTTACACCAACCCCGCTTGAGGCGTAGTTGGTTTGGTCCTTGATTTTAAAGAAATTTTTGGAAGTCTATCCTCTCCCATATTATTTACCTTGTGTTTGTACATTAGGTACCTAGTCATAGACATGCTCTCGATGGGGGAAAGACCCACTTCTATGAAGAGAATAGGATAAGGTGTATTGATTTTATTTTTGAGCTTATAAGTTATAAAACGCTTTTGGATTTGCTCGATCCTCCTCCAAGATTCTCTACAAATGCTACAACCCCAAACTTCACAACTATATAAGATAACGAGAATGACAAGAATTTCAAAGAGGAGCTTCTTTTTATCCCACATTACTACGTTGGTTGATTTACAACTGTTTTCAAGACCAAAATAATCTTTCCACCCTCTGTTATTCCATTTCTCTATGCTATAGTTCCAATTGAGCTCGTGATGAACATCAATTCTAAGATATTTATAAGAAGTCACTTCCTCCATTTTTCTATTGACATATATAAAAGTAGCGTAGGTGTCTTTCTTGGATTTTATAATCATAACTTTTGTCTTGTCGGTGTTAACAGTCATACCCATGTTAGAGCAAAAGTCTTTGAGAATTCTTAATTGCTTATCAAGATCACATGGGCCTCTTTCCATAAGAAGAATATCATTAGCATAAAGCAGGAGGATGATAACTATTCCAACTAAGATTACATGTCGACGCACCCTACTTCATCTAAAAAACCTTCTAGCATATCGATATAAATGCCAAAAAGGGTAAGGGAGAGGGGGAAGCCTTGCTTAACTCCAATATTACAATTTATGTCTGTCGACCACCCCTCAGTGTTCTTAAACTTGGAAATGGCCTTTTCGTATACTCTTATTGCAATAGTTCTCAACTCGAAGGGAACCTTAAGCTCCTCTAACATTTTCCATAGGTTATTTCTAGGCACCATATCAAAAGCTTTTCTAAAGTCCACAAAGCAACAAAATATATTACACTTATTATTGCGGCATTCCTCTGTAATGATCCTAAGCGTAACAACGTGGTCAATGGTAGAGTGATGCCTTCTAAAACCTGCTTCTCCCTTAGCTCACTTACCTTCCATTTCTAGCCATTCATTGATCTTCTTTTCTAAAATAATACAGTATAACTTAGCTAAGAGAGGGATAATCATAATGGTCCTATAGTTAGAGGGGTTATTTTTATCGCCACTTTTGAAAATAGGAATAATGAGGCTCTGAGTCCAAGGTGTATGGAATCCTTGCTTAACCGCTATATTAAAGAGTTTGTGGACGTGTGGGATGAGAATAGGCCCTCCAATTTTTAAGATTTTTACTTGATAGCCTTCAATGTATTTGGATTTTCCATTTGCTCGGCGTTTAATCCTAAACTCTATGTCTTCTAATGAGAAAACTTCTTTTGTTGTAAGAAGGGCTTGAATATTATCTCTAATATCTGGGGAATTGTAAAGTTTTTTAAGATAAGAATTCCAATCCCTTAAAATGATTTTATTATCTTCTTTTGTTTTGCGAGTTAGAATTTGCATCTAGAATTTCTTAGGGGTCGTATTGGAGAGGTGTAAGATATTTTCCTACCTTTTACTTAGATAGTTCGTTTTGTATCATTTAATTAGGGATTTGTATTTATTTATCTTGACCACTTTTAGTGATTTTGCAGTAGCTTTCTTAATTTCCTTTCTCTCACTTTTACACTTTTGATCATACCAAGGGTTGGTTCTACTATCTCTCTTTTTAGTTGAGACTTCAATAAAGAACTTGCTAATGGACGATGAGAGGGTTGTAGTAAAATTATGGTAGAGATTCTCTATACTCTCCATATTAGATAAAGGAAACAGATCATTTTTTAAATCATGAAGAAAAATGTCAACTTTATTTTTATCGAAGATTAGGTGCTTTTGACCATGATATTTTTCCTCTTTGGAATCACTTTCCGGATATGCCTTTGCCAAATTTCATTTTTAGTAGCATCCAAAATTAAGATCCACCATAAACATTAAATGCAACAAACAAACTTATATCCTCAACCAAAAGATACTACGGAGTCGATCAAAATAACTTGTCAAAATGTACTAGCATTAGCTTATTTTTCTTTAATGCGATGAATTTATGGCTCATCTTTTATTAAAAAAAAAACGCAATTCATATATATATATATACAATTTTTAATTTTGAGTGGATTTTTAATTAATTATCATTTTAATAATTTTATTTTTAATTTCTAAATTTAATTATTAACTATTATTTTTATTTGAATTAAAAATTTTCAATTAATTATAATTTTAAATTAATTTTTACATAACATTTATAGATTGAAATATAAAATTTATATTTCAATAACAATTTTATATACTTCCATTTTTTTATATGATATATTAAAGTCTTTTTAGTACTTGTAGGTACCTAGTTATATATGGTGGTTAAATGGTTGTACACTAAGCCAAGTTTATTTTGGGATGTGAGGAAACTTGATATGATGTATGGCTTGTATCTTATTTTTTACTTTGTCTTGTTTACTTGAATGTTTTTTATTTTAATATGAGAGGAATAAAATTATGGCTTGTCTCTTATTTTTTACTTTGTCTAGTTTATATGAATGTTTTTTATTTTAATAGGAGAGGAATAAAATTATGAATTTTTGCTAAAATAAAATTTTAAATTAATTAAAAATAAATAAATGAATTTTTAAAATTTCAATAATTTTTTTTAAATTTAATAATAATTTTAAATTTAAAATTGATATGTATGAATGAAAAACACAACTTAGGGTGGAAGGGAGGGGAGATAAGGGAAATCTTATTGTAAGTGGTACTCTATCATCATGATGAGGGTTTATACTAGTCTATGGGGGGTTATTGTGCCATCTCTGGAGCTAGGGTTTTGCA
Source organism: Larix kaempferi (assembly GCA_027924585.1). Classification (NCBI taxonomy): domain Eukaryota; kingdom Viridiplantae; phylum Streptophyta; class Pinopsida; order Pinales; family Pinaceae; genus Larix; species Larix kaempferi. The sequence goes on from BSBM01000487.1 coordinate 11,994,053, forward strand.
TAGTGAAGGCTATGCCAATCTTGCTCAAGGGGGGCATTTCTCGTCCAAAGGATTTCGGGCGTGCGTGGACATGAAACCCTAAACCTAATCCCCGTTATGTTGTACCACTCGGTCTTCATTACACTACTGTATATATATAGCGCATTGTATTTTTAGTATCTGATCTCCAATCCACAAACCCTAAATCTGATCCCCAATCCTCTCTATCTACCACTGCCTCTTCGTTCGACTCCTATTTTATAGTACGAAGTAGTAGTATAATGAACGTTTAAAAGTTTTCAGTAATTCATTTCTAAAATCCATGGCTCCATGGCGGTTTGTAGCAGGGACTTCTGGTTTCTAGGTAAAATGCCTAAAGTTATAATGATAGAAGAAATTGCCATTGTCTTGACTTTTCTTTTCTTTATTTTTTTTAAATTTCTAAAACATTTATCATCTGTACAGTTGGTCGAGGCGAAGATGTTAGAAAATTTTGTTGTACAGAGTTGTATCAATGGAATGGGTAGAATTGGAAAGAAGAACATGTAAGTTTCTCTGCCTGTCAATCTTTACTTTTATCCTCTTGATATTTAGAAAGAAGTCTATCAATGTCTGTCGTAGTTTTAAATTTTGCAGTCTTTGATAGTTCTGAAATTGTATTTCAGACAAGAAATTAGTTTCCCTTCTAAAGCTATGCCAACACTCTTATTAAAGCAACAAAATCTTACTAAACATCAGTAGAGTTAGGCATTAATTCTGCAAGTTTGTTATGCACGTATATATGAATTAGCCGTAGTGTAAAATTTGGTTTTACAAAAAAATTTAAGAACCACCATTATTATCTTTGCTCTTATGAAATTGCATACTCTCTGTCCTTTCGAAAGAGAATATGCACCCTTTCTAAACTGCAAGATAGTCATATATAGGGGTGTCGTATGGTCACGATAACATGATTGTGCCCTTAAACTTAATGAACGATTTTTTTTATCTTTGAACAAATTTAATTACCACCATCTTCATCTTTTGTCTTATGAAATTGCATACTAGATGTCCTTTCAAAAGAAAATATATATCTTTTCAAAACTACAGGATAGTTGGAATTCTATGGCCCTGGTAGGTATCCAATTGGTGTCCTAAAGGCCTTTTGGATGCGAGATGGAATGATCCATAGAATGATGACCGTGGCTCAGATCAACAAACCGTCGAATTTGTTGGATTCAAGACATCGAGATAGTGCTAGGGGTGCCCTTCTCCACTGGTCCCATGGCCTAGGTGTCATCTTGTAGGTCCATTTTGGAAACCAGGGTTTTACTCAGTAAGGGAGTGTGCAATTTTTGCACATGGAGGTCAACTTTGCAAAATCGTCGATTGGGGACTTATGGTTAGTGTTCCCAGCTGGAACCTTCCTATACACACTTGTAGGATTCCCCGGAACCCGGTTTTGTTGCACGGTTGGAATTATATGGCCCCGCTAGGTATCCAACTGGTGTCCTTGAAGGCCTTTTGGATGTGAGATGGAACGAGCCATAGAATGAATATCGTGGCTCGGATTGACAAACCGTTGACTCTGTTGAATTCAGAACATCAAGATAGTGCTAGGGGCGCTCCTCTCCGCCGGTCACATGGCTCGGGTGTCATCTTGTAGGTCCATTTTGGAAACTAGTGTTTTGCTCAGTAAGGGAGTGTGCAATTTTTTCACATGGGGGTCAAATTTGCAAAATCGTCGATTGGGGACTTATGGCTAGCAGTCCTAGCTGGAACCTTCCTAGACACACTTGCAGGACTCCCTAGAACCTAGTTTTCTTGCACAGTTGGAATTCTATGGCCCCGGTAGGTATCCAACTTGTGTCCCTAAAGGCCTTTTGGATGCGAGATAGAACGAGACATAGAATGACGATCATGGATCGGATCGACAAATCATCGACTCCATTGGATTCAAGACATCGGGATAGTGCTCGTGGTGCCCCTCTCCGTCGGTCCCATGGCCTAGGTGTCAACTTGTAGGTCCATTTTGGAAACTAGGGTTTTGCTCAGTTGGATACAGGTTCCAATAAGATGTTTTTTACTCCACATATGGGTACTCATGCCTTGGACATGATCATGGAAGGGAAACAATATAATTAGGTCCTTGACCATGCTCAAAGGAGGGAACCAACAACCTTAGGCCCTAGAGATAACTTCTTAGGCTCAACCTTGATGAATGTGTCATTGAACCTCCACATAGGACAACGAATGCATTGTGGGGCCTTAGCCATCATCAAGTGATGAAACAAGTGATTTATGATCATATTAAATTTTCTAAAGCTTAAGGGCATTGGAAAAGTCGTTTAAATAGAAAATGAGAACTTTGTAGGGGGTATATAACATCTAACTGGGATACAAGTTTCATTAGTAGGTTTTGTGCACTATAAATAAGTGTTGAGGAATAAACATGATTGGGGGGGACAATCATTTAATTGCAAACTTAACATTCTTGAGCTCAAACACCATGACAAAATCCCTCTCATAGGAGTATTTGGAATTCAAGTTGAATATGGACACCATGATCAAGTCTTGGGAGTCTAGGTTTCTGGGTGATGAAATTAGGTATCTAACAGTTATATTTGTGTGGATGATGGATGAGAATATTACGGTGAAAAATGGGATGGTGATGGTGACAACATGGGTAGGAAGAGCACGGTGGTGATGTTCATGGTGGCATGGTGATGGAAACAACGACCATGGGGATAGTGATAATGAGCATGAAGATGGTGATGGTGCTAGTGAGCATGAAAACGGGCATGGGGATGCAGATATTATGGTTTACTTAGATGGGAGAAAAAAACAAAGAAAACAAATCCATGACGAAACTTGTGCAATTTATCAAGTTGTACCAAGTCTATGCAATTTATCAATCTATCAAGCTATTAATGTATGGATGCAATAATCAAAATATTAATGTCAATACTCAATGAGACCACGAAACAAAATCATTGCATACATGTACACCACATACCTATAACATAGTACACAATAAAATATGCAAACCACATACCAGATTACCTACATATGGTCATTCGACTAAACCATTAGTATCACCTTGAATACCAATGGTTTCCTTTAACCTCTCGTGCTCGGAATAAGGAAATAAGTATTGTGTCTTTGATGAGTTCTTCCTTGGCATTGTTTGTAGTTGGAGGTTTGTGCCAATAACTAAGTTTGCATAATGGTATACAATCTCACCTGGTCTATAATCTTCATATGTATACCTTTTTCTATTTGCTGAGTGGAAAAACTAGTTCAAATATGGCTCCCTTTATAACCATCGACCCAATCGGAAAATCATTGGCCTCAGAGTCCCGTAATGGGACATTTAGGGTTTGCTTCCCCTCTAAGCAACATGCCATCCAATAGTCAGCGAGCCATGCATTGCATCTCGGGGAAACCACTGGGTATATGTGCCCTGGAGAAAATATAGTTCCAATGATTCAGTCAACTAATTAGACACAACTTGTTGTCAACAATATCAAAAATATACACAGCTAATTAGACACAACTAGTTGTCAAAAATATAAAAATATTAATTGAACTTGGTTGTACGAGATCTGGTATGTGGTCATAGTCTGGTGAAATACTTGATTGGTCCTCCTCCAATTGGGATAATTTTTTATCTATCCGTCGACCAATGGGGAGTGATACACGGTCCTAGCTATGAACCCAATCCATGGATTCACATTCATCCCATTCACCACTACTGCATGGAGAACAAAAACATGACAATTTCATTGTCCACATTTCAAGTATAGCATTGTCCGACGTTCTAACTGAATGAAATGCATGAGTTCCTTGGATGGTATTGCACTCATATAACTGTGATCGATCTACATCCACCACCTCCTAAAAATATCTATGTACATGTGCTTTCCTGGTTGAGTGATCTTCCTACCTTCTTGCTCCCTCCCCCATGACTGAAGCACACCATTCAACGATGGTTTTTGCATTTCAGATGATTGATACATTTGTGAACTTCATTTCTTTCCTGCATCATGCAGTCTTTATGCACACACCTGCTCCATCATGTTCACCTTTTCCATGTATAATCTCGAAATAGTTCCAAATATGTGGCGCCTTGTGCATTTTGTGGAGCTTACACAACCATTGGAAGACACGGGCATTTTTTAATTTCCCTGCACAATCGTCAAACCAAATCCACTGTTGTTCCATTTGTATACTGTTATCCTTCAAGTGATTGTAGAACATTTGAAAGCTATGTTGTACAAAATCCAAGTTGTGACACCTGTCATCACTTATGTAGAAGTGATACTCCTTCAATATAACCCTGTTGTCTTCAGTACTATCTGCCCCATGTCTATAGGTGATATGGACCATTAGGATGACCTATTCTGAGTGATAGTATTGACTTTGAATCTCACTTTTCGGTTGAAGAGTGTAGTTTTCCGCAAAATCGACCACTAACAGGATAGTCCCAATACGAAATGTATCCTTGCATGTTCTAAATTGCTCATCTTGCCAACGAGCCACATGCACATGCTTTACATATTGTTGTGTCTTTTCAAAGAATTCCTCCATGAAGTCGCAAACCCGTACCTAGTAGATCAAAAATAAAGACATATATCAATAGATTGTTGCATATGAAATTGCAATATGAAGAAAAAAGAGTATCCAATAGCTCATTACCAACCTGAGAAGTGACCAATTGTAATTTTTTTCTTTCGTTCCCTCCATCAATATCATACGTGACATATTTGAATGACTGCAAGTTCACCTCATTCCTCCCAAGTTCATGATCATCGGTCACATGTATGCATTTTTCCAATAATGTGAATCCACCACACCCTAGGAATGTCCCATCTATGCAAGTTTTTTGATAAAATGTGCAATCGTTTGGCCTGCTACACAAAATGCTATGAATAAATTCTATAGATGGCACCGATGGTAATGTAGCTGAGCATTCCTACACAAGAGTGCTATGCAATACACAAAAAATATATGTATATGTGTCATAATAGTAACCATACTCAATGTGGTATCGACAACAACATGGGTTATGAATTGTGTTTATTTTAACATACCATGGTTTGCATTTTTCAAAGGATCTTTGTCCCAAGTCAAGTTCGTTATGTTCATTCCTAAATCTCTCATATAATTTAGTTTGTGTCATATCAAGAAAATGTTTAATGTGTGGTTCACGATCCTTTGAACCCCTTCTCAATTTTAATACATCTTTTTGGTTGGACGGAGGTCTAGTGTTGTCATGCCAAAAATATTGCACTAATCCCTTTACCGCATCAATGAGCTTCATATCAGAGCGTGGCAACTTTCCACTGAAGGCCCAAACATCTGTTTGATCGGTTTCAAGTTGTTCTCTTCTAACACAATACCTACAAACTGTCTTCACATTCAAATTAATAATTTTGGAGTAGGTTTAAGAAAACGAAGTGCGCTAGTGTTTTTGTTCATGATTGATGATGAAAACACACAACGAGCCACATTGCGATCCTTTGAGGGAGATTTCTTTCCAATTGTACTAAATGCATCTACTAAACTTTTAACAATATGAGAACTTGGTTCTAACTTTTTGGTCATCTTTATCCTTAACGTTCTTCTAACAACAGCCATAGACCTAGATTTTAACAATGATAAAAATAATTTGCACTTGTCCCCATCAAATTTAGAATCAAAAAAGTTATCAAGTATTTGTCAAGTTTGATAAGCAATAGCACGTTTAGACAATGTACCTTCAAGTGAACTAATGAGAGTTTCATCAACCTGTATACGTTTTAGAGTTCTTCGGTGTGCGGTTGCTAATGGAGGTAAGGGTGTTGGAACTAGAGCATGTACAACATTACCAGGACACTCCGATGTTTCAATAGGAGCCTCTTGTCTTTCATTCTCTTGTTGGTAGTTGGATGTGGAAAATTGGACTTTCTCTTGGATGATCTCCATAACATTTGCTTCTTCCATTGCAAATCTTTCATTCAATGCCTCTCTAACTTCGTCGCTTGTATAACCACTACCCAACAAGTCATTCACTACCATATTCTGAGGTTGGCTTGATGTGGGAATTGAAACATCCCCCTATGAAAACCTACGTCTTACTTCTTGACTAGTGCCATGGGGTGCTTGTTCATCAAATGTTGTTCAAATTGAGGGTACCTCTAGTGAATTTCTTCATTTTTCTTGAGGTGGATGGATAGGAACGACCATGGCATCATCTAGGGTTGAAATTGGATGAGTTTCCATGGAATGCCTTCTATTCCACATGTCCTATATTTTCTTTTCTCTAACTTCTTCCATGGTTTCTTGAGGATTCTCTTTCCTTGCCGATTTCCTTTTTCGATTGCACGAATTCCCCATGACCACAATGAGCAATACTAAGAAAATAGATTCTAGAGGTGTGCTCAACTATTCAAATATCCAAAGTCTTTCTCAATTGTGAATATAGGTTCTTCAATCTTGCTCAATTGTCAATATAGATACTTCCTCAATTGTGATTATAGATTCCTCAATCTTGCTCAAATGTGAAAGTAAAGTTTCTACCTCACTTGTGAATATAGAAAAGTCTTCATTTGTGAATATAGATTCTTCAAGCTTGCTCAATAGTGAATGTAGATTCTTCTTCAATTGTGTTCATATAGATTCATCAAGCTTGCTTGACATTGTGAATGTAGAATCCCCTTGAAGCTTGAAATTGTGAATGTAGAATCCTCTTGAAGCTTGCTAATTGTGAATGTGGAATCCTCAATTCCAAATGCTAATTGTAGAATCCTCTTCAAGCTTGTTGATTGTGAACATAGAAAGTCTTGAGCTTCCTCAATTGCCTTGAATGGTGATTGTGAACATAGATTTTGAAGTTTTTTTGCAGTGTTGTATGGGAGATGGGGAGACAAAACAAAAATTTCGGGTATGAAATAGGCAGAGTATTCTGCTAAATTTTTGCACAGACAAAACACGCTAGTGTTATGGACACACATAATGCGCTAGCGTTATGGACACACAAAACATGCGCGCATTTCTGGAATGTTAAAAAAATCCTAGGCATTTAATATGTTTGGTGCACAGCTAAATAATGCCTACTTGCAAAAAATGCGTGAGCGTTTCTACAGGCAAAAATGCGCGAGCGTTTCTTCATGCAAAAATGCGCTAGCGTTATTGTAATCATCAAAAACCTTATTCAATAGTTTATTTAATAGTTTCTATGGGTTATGAGGTTAAATATGGATTTGGTTTTAGGGGCTTAAATATTAGAGATGGGGGGTGGTTAGTGGTAGGGGAAGGGGGATTAGGAGAGAGCGAGAGGGGCTAGAGAGAGAGGGGGGGAGAGAGAGAGAGAGGTGTAGAAGCAAGGAAGAGAGAGTGAGAGAGGGGGGGTTAGTTAGGGGTATGGGGCTAGGAGGGGGGTTAACGAGGGGGAGAGAGAGACTAAGAGAGGGGGTTAGTAATGGTTAGGGGGGGAAGGAGGGAGAGAGAGGGAGAGAGAGAGAGAGAGGAGAGGGTCTTAGTTGTAGGGAGTAAGAAAGAGATATGGGAGGTGTGGTTAGAGGTAGGTGGAGGTGTAGGGAAGATAAAGAGACTGAGAGAGCCCGGGTTAGTAAGGGATAGGGAGAGGAGGGGAGAGAGATAAAGAGGAGGGGGTTTTGGGCTAGGGGGAGTAGTAGAGAGATAGAAAGAGTAGGATAGTTAGAGATGGTGGAGAGGTTAGGGAGAGGGAGAGGGGGTTTAGAGAGAGAGAGGTGTAGAACCAAGGAAGAGAGAGTGATGATGATGATGATGCTGATGATGATAATGATGATGATGAAGATCATGATGAAGATGGTGATGATGATGAAGATGGTGATAATGGTGATGATGATGATGAAGATGGTGATAATGGTGATGATGATGATGAAGATGATGATGTCGAATATGATGATGATGATGATTATGATGATGATCATGGTGATGATCACGATGATGATGATGACGATGATGATGAAGATGATGATGGTGATGAAGACGATGAAGATGATGGTGATGACGACCATAACGATAATGATGAAGATGAAGATGAAGATGAGGATGAGGATGAGGATGAGGAATATGGAGATGGTGATGAGGATGATGATGATGATGAAGATGATGATGATGAAGATGATGATGAAGATGACGATGATGACGATGACGATGAAGATGATGGTGATGAAGATGAGGATGATGATGATGATGATGATTATAAAGAAGAGGATGTTGATGGTGATGATGATGATGATGATGATGGTGATGACGATGATCATCATAATAATCACCATCATCATAATCATCATCATCATCATCATCATCATCTTCATCATCATCATAATCGTTCGCATCATCATCATCATCTTCATCACCATCATCTTCATATTTATCATCATCATTGTCATCTTCATCATCATCATCATCATCGTCATCTTCATCATCATCATCATCGTCGTCATCTTCATCATCATC